>OZ010736.1:105985414-106645414 GCA_963932295.1 Tipula lateralis
AATTGCTAAAAGAAAGGTGTAGCAAAAGACGCATATGGCATAGAACCATAAACATTATTGAAAAAAAGGATTTTAATCAGATAAGTAATAAAGTTAACCAACTATTAAGAACACAAAGAAGCTTGAAGTGAAAATTATTGAAAGGACTGGGTCGTGAAGCTGACAAAAATTATTATCTTTGAAACGCAACTAAAAGATACAAGAGACCGATAATCCAAGTGCCACCTATAATGTGCACAACATCTGGCATCAGTATTTCAACCTCATGACATACAATCTACGATTGATAGTCATGATAAAAAAATCAGACCAAACCAGAAAAACCATCATACGTTGAACTAGTTGGTAACAAAGAGGCCGATCTCTTTGTTACCAACTATTTCAACGTTGTTTGAGTATAGTTATTATTGAAACGACTAAGCCCAATGATCATTATCTACCTGACTTACAGCTTGGATTCAGAAATAAACATTTGACAATCCGACCATTGATCAAGTTCATCGTGTGACTGCAAAGATAGAATAAGCATTTGAAGAGAAGAAGCATTGTCCTACCGTATTCCTAGATGTATCACAGGCTTTTGATCTATAAGATAAGTAAAATAGTGCCACTCAAATTATTGCCGATTGCTCGAGTCGTATCACTCCAAACAAAAATTTATAGAACCTCAGGAAGAAATATACTTCAACTTTTATCAAATGAATAACAGATTCAAGCAGTTGATGTATTGGCAACAAGCGAATTAGAGAATCAAGCTGTTGAATACTTACAGTAAGCACTCGATACCAGTGTATTTTACAATCAATGGACCAGTGATTGTAAAGTAAAGCTTAACAAGCTAAAAGTCAGTACATGTTATATACACGTTGCGACACAAAAATAGCATACATTTCTCAACGGGTTAAAACTCCCCAAGCTGAATGTTCTAAATATCTTGGATTTCATCTTCATTTAAGATTGAACTGGAAATACCACGTTAGACAAAAAGCAGAGCAAATTAAAATAACACAACGCGAGATGTACTGGCTGATAGGAAGGTATTCTAAGCTTAGTCTGTGCTGTAAACGCCTGAATTAGGAATAAATAACTAAACCAATTTGGACGTATGACATCCAACTCTGAGGCTGCACTTAATAACGAATGCTTACCGCTACGTAACCAACGAGGAATTACAAAACCATCTTAATGTTAAATAGATTAATGAAGTCGTCCAGGAATTTGCCATCTAACATGTAAGAAGATTATTGCAACATACCAACAGTGAAGCCATACAGCTGCTTGACATAACACAAGAACTGAGATGCATTAAACGAATTAAACCGCATGAGCTAGTCATCTAATAAATAAAGTTTCATTATTGGGAGAATATTGATTTCTTGTAACCCTTTATCATGTGATAAGATTTTACTATTAAATAATAATAATAATATATATATATATATATATATATATATATAATATATATATATATATATATATATATATATATATATATATATATATGTGTGTATACACATATATATATATATATATATATATATATATATATATATATATATATATATATATATATATATATATATATATATATATATTTGAATCGGATCATTCATAGACAGTTCTTTTGTTAGTTGTTATTTTAATTTTCTGCCTGTTACTTCAGGTGTTCATCAAGAAGAAAGAAAGCATATCTGCCAAAGGGTATAAGAAAATCGCATAAGAACCGAATTGAGTTAGTAAAGGGTTTTCCAATAAGAGGTTTGTTTCATTTAGAAATTTTAAAAACCGAGTATTTGAAAACGATTTAAATTTTCCACGACCAATTCGCACATTTGCGGCTGTATGTCCTTCACGAATTTCATTTTTAAGATCTTGAATCGATTGTGGAGCATTGGCATATCTAAGGTCTTTCACGTGGTTCCAAAGAAAAAGTTTCAGGGTGTTAAATCACAAGATCTCGGTGGCCAATTATGATCAATCTTTCGAAAAATAACACGATCAGGAAACTTTTCTTGTAAAATTGCGATTGTTTCGGCGATGGCTAAAGGTGATGGTTTAGCCCAATGCGACCCATAAGGAAACCAAAGAATAGTCTTAATTTGGGTTTATTCATGTATAAGAAACTCTATAGTTATATCAAACTTGGGTTCGTCCTTTTGCAACTTAAAGAACGCAATCGGTTTGATAATGATAAGTGATTGTGTCTCAGCATGTACATGTGAAGATGGCCTAAATTCTATCTCAAAAACACTAAAAACCCCAAAAACTAATCCTAATTATTTATTGAAGTTTAATTATATCGATATGACAACATTAGTAACAAATTTACAAGAAGTTTTTGAACAAGATTACAACTTCTTATGCAAATATCCTGGCTCATACCAACAGCTTCAATATGGAAACTTCTTAGATTGTCTTTAAATGGCCATTGTTATTCTACTTCACAGATTGTATTTTTTGAGATCCTCAATTTTAAAATAAACATTTTGAGTACCAATTATACTATTGGATAGATAATTTTATGCCTTTAACGCTTGAATATGATTTCGACCATGTGGCCACCACACCTGGTACATACATTGCGCTATCTGAATGTCCAATTCTCACACACTTTTTGCAGCAATTAGGGCCGTATCTCGCTAATAACTCAACGAATGTTGTCTTCAATCGTCTAAGACAAGTGACTTAATATATCATACGATTTCGGTGGCTCATCAACAGTGGGAACCGTTGACTGTAAGATTCTGTTTAGAAATAGTGATTTTCTCTGGATGTAAAGGTGTTTAGACAAAAGGCTTGTCTATTGTCTTCACTCCAAACCCGCTTATTCGGTTTATTAACGCATTCAATCAAACGTGAGCTTCATCGCCAACTGTGTGTGATGGTCGGATGTCTTTAATTCCTGCTCAAGTTGGATTTTGTAAGCACATAAACCATCCCTAGATCTCCAGTTGATTAGAACGACGTTGAATTGATTGATTCATTATCAAATTGCAAATCAATCTAATGACAAAGGAAATGTTAGCTGTCAAATCGGTTGTAAAACAAAACAGTGTTTCCAACTTTAAGATGAGCTCTTAAAAGACACTTTTTATATAAATAATTCATGGTTAGCATTGAAATGAATTGTGGTCCGCTCAAAGCCCGGATAGAAAATAACTGGTGCAAGCTGCATGACTTCCTTGGACGCTGTCCAACAAATAATTACCAAAATTGGAGATCAATAGAACCTAATTAATAACCGCGATTTATAAATTAACTTTATTTTTGTGCTGTTGATAATTAAGATGCCCAGAATGTCCAGAAAAGACAGTCAATTGGATTATAGCATCAACTTTTGGTAAGTCTCACGCAGAGTTTAGCTTTTGCCTCAAAAAACTGTTTTTGTAATACCTGATAAGAAGATAAAGACTTAAACTCCGTATTTGAAAGCATTTGCCTTTAAAATGCAAAAACCACTCGAATCAGATTAACAGACTGGGGTTGGTAAATTGGTTTAAACTTTAAGTTGTTTACAATAGCTTTTTGAATTTGCAGTCAAATTTCATCAACTCTCGGAAATAATTTTCCACATTTTTCATGTTATTGGATGCATGTTCGTGTTCGAGGGTCATTATTATATTAAAATCTCCACTGAAGTGCCATTTCTTAGTATGTTTAGTAATACAATTTTTTGGAATACGTGATAAATTCCGTTGACACTGTACCAATTAAATTTAATTTTGTACCAAATGTTTTAGTTTTATTCGCTCTTCTTCGTACTGTACGGGCGGTAACACTTCTGACGCACATATATATACTTAGTGCTCGACATTTCTACAAAATCCAGTTTTAGTAACTAAAGCCTAATCAAGGTTCAGCTTCCATCTAACTATTTTTCGTAAACAGGTTTAATTATGGCTAAACAACTGATTTTGATAAGTCAGGTTCGGTTGGTCAAGTGAAAGTTTACAAACAAAATTTTGTATTTGCCATATAACTTACAAGATTTGTACAAACTTTCTCGATATATTATTTAGATCATCATTGATCCTATTTTAATATAATATAATGTGTGGCTGTATTGCTCGTATTTCGACAATATTACTGCACTATCACTTTTATGTACTGAAACACTTCGTTTCAGTATTGCCGTAAAATTTAATGTACGGTCACCAAAAAATTGTCTGTTAATTCGAAAATACAGTCCAAAAACACTGTAAAAATAAGCAATCGGATCATGTCGTTATTTCACTAATTGAACCAGTAATTGGTAACATAAATTTGAACGGCCATCTTGCGGTCTAAGATCACTTAAGTATTTCTTATAGGGCTTGTCTATGCCAACAACTTACAAACTATTGATAACATAAACCATAACATTATTTATCGTATTCAAAAAATTAAGCCACTGTTAAAAAAATTACTTGGATAAGGTCAAAAGCGACTTTATTTTAAGTGCACAAACAAATCGATTAATTAGTTAAAGTGATCGGCTCTTACTGGTACCAAAAACTAAAATTTAAAAAATGAAGCAACTTGTGTCCAAAATATGTTCGCATCCAATAGTCTGGTATTGCTTAGCTAAGCTGTACTGACAACAAACCACGCCTAAACATTTTTTTATTTGACACAAATTATTTTATGCAATAGTGTAAATGTTATTAAACATTACATACAAAAAATAACTGAGTTCTAATTTATTTTGCTTATATAAGTGACCCTCAAACTCATTATGTTCGCGTCATAATCTCTCTACGTTTAATTATAATCATATGATTTTAAGATTCGAGATATTTTCATAAAATTATTTGGTGCTTCCGCTTGGTTTTGTATCTTATTAAATAATCATAAAAATATTATGAAAAAATTACTGATTTCGAGCAGCAGGTGAAATGAATCATAATACATATAATAATTTATCATTACTAAAAATCATTTAAACTACTGTATGTGATGTTTTTTGTAAAGTTTACGAACTAAGTACACCTGACCAAGAAAATTAACCTAAGATTTGCAAATACCCATTTATCCAGAATTGTAATCGGATCAATACCTTATGCTTTAATCACTGAATCGACTGGATGACTTTATATGTACCTTGTTTCGTTACCGGTTACTTATCCACTTACAAAAGTAAATTACGTGGTTCACTAAAACTTCCAGGTAGTGTTTAGTATCGTAATAAAATAAACTAATCAAAAATTATTGTTTTTGTGAAAGGATCCAGATCATAACTTTCTAATACCTTCAGAACATTTATTTAATTCTACTTGTCCTTAAAAACACAGAGATTACTATATATCGCGTTATCGCACGAGATGCTGACTGTATCCAAGAGTTCTTAACGAAGAAGGGAGCTGATTAAAACTCTAATCTAAAGTTGATTATCAAATCACAGTGAACAACGTACAACCAATGGGTTATACCTGTTAGTATACAATCTTCCTTAATCGAAATACATTTTCGGGTGTATGTACGATCGGGATTGTATTGTAGTGTACAAATTTTAATTATTTATTTATGTAAGTGAAAAAATTAAGAACAAATGTAGAATGTTAACGATAAGAGGGAGAATAATCTTGATTTTTTTTTATTTGCAAATGGAAATTTCTTTCTATAACTTTGCGGGGCGTTAAGGGATTTAAAGTAACTATCTAAAGTTTTTATTTTATTTTTATTTTATGAGGCGGTTTGGGAATTTTTGGTGGAATTTCCAGATTAAGGTCGTATAATTGGTTTTAGGTTGTTATTTAACTTTGATGATTAAATATAATTAATTTTGTTGGATGTCTTATTGTAGTGAGGTTATCTATATATAACTATATATATATATATATATTGTGAAAAAATAATTAACTTTACTTTGTTCGAATTCCCTATCATATATACCATATGACATAAACGTATTAACACTAGCAATAGCGACACATAGCTCCGACTACTCTTAACAGTTTCTTTGATGTTCATATCTTCACGTATATTCTTATTATTTTACTAAGAACATTTGGATAACTTAGTTTGGTATAAATTAAATTTCAGGTCGGGGAAGCTTTGGGGCTAAGGTCAGCTTAAGTGTTATTCTTTGTGTGGATGTAGGAAAATCACTGTTAACGGACGTCAAATAGTTTGATTGGGCGAAAGAACATGATATAGCAAGTGTTATCAACACTGTACAATTTCGATTTGTATTCAAGATTGAATACATCTAGTACATGGCCTGCGGTACCTTGATATCATTTTATTACATGTTATTGAGGTACTCCAGAATTACTCATCAAAGGAATATTTAACATAATCCCACTTCACTTTATGTGCCTCACAAACCGTTTAGAGCTACCACGAAGAAAGTGGCCATGCTAGTTTACCTAATGTATGATGTTACTAAGAACATTTTAAGAATAAATTTATTTACAGTTGCTTTCCTATCACGCAACAATTATTATTGGATGTTTTTATTACTTTTCAAAAAAAGAGATTACTTCTACAGAACTTTACGGATTAGATTTCGATATTGTCGTTGTGTTTGTAAATTATAAAATATCAGACTGTTACAGTCAAATGTGCCATAATCTTCTGTTCTCCTCCGGCCAACGTCAAACGATAATATTTCAACTAGAATATTGAGATCAATTTGACTTTGGAAGTTTGCTTTAAATTGTTGTATTAAAATGTCAGTTTTGCCAGTAAATAATGTGCTGTCTACACATGATTGTTAGAACGTTTTTTAAGAATCTATTTTTCTCTCTTTCTCTCTCTTGGCATTATAAAGCAGATCCACAATACTGTGACGCATTTCCAATCTTGGGACACGTCATCTGCACTTTCGGTAAATTTTGGGGAGAATTGAGCTTCTACTTCAAATCTTATAAGTGGAGACGTTTGTGAAAAGCTTTACATTTAAATGTTTATGGATGAAGAAATGGTTCTATACTTTCATGTTTTGTGAAGAACAGCTGCAATTAAATTACCTGTCTTCAAATATAAAAGTAAAGTAAAGGAAATGATCAAGTAAACAATCGGGGTGAAATTCTATGAAAGCAAATTAGAATACAAATAAGGGAAATAGCGAGAGAATGAATCATAAGATTTTTTTCTTTTGGTTGAATATCATCACTTTTATATTCGCATGGGGCCTCATTTAAACGATATAAAAGTTATTTAACACACCGTGTACTTATAGTGTCGGAACACATGTTATAACACATGTCGATCAATCATGATCAAATATATCATAAATATTTATTTTTTTTTTCTCGAAAGTGATCTCGCAAAAATTCGGATTTTCCCCACGCCATAACAATTAAGGTGTAGTATAATTTCTATACACGAACACTCCCCTTCTTCACTTTGTTCTGATTGTTTTTTTTTGTGTACATATTGTTGTTTACGTGGTTTTCCCAATATTTTTCACCTATATGGTTACCATTTTACTGTTATCTTATTTACTTAATTCTTTCTGACACATGTGACAAATTATTATTGATGGCAGAATTAATGTTCTAAAAGACAAGAATTGATAATAAAGTTGTTAACGTTAAATATCAAAATTATCAATCCTATTACTTTTATTAATTATTATAAATGTTTGAATTTTCATAATCTTTATTATTATTTGAAATTATTTTTTTACATTAAACTTATCGACACATGGTGGGGTTAAGCCCTATTTAAATGCCATTTGATCTAATCAATTAATCAAAATCAAGCATAACAGTGTTGTTAAAACTTTGTAAGACAAACAATAGATGGCATACAAAAATGTGTTTAGCAAATTACCAAACCATATAAAAAAATAAAATTTTATTTTTAGTCCAATTTGATTGTTTTAGTATTCGTTAGATGTCGTTTCACTGCATACAAATTTGAAATATCAGTTATGTTTTTCGTTCGCATGTTAAATTACTTATACAATAAATTTAATTGATGCATTGTTAAATAAACATTTCAATATTTAGGTAAATATCATTTTATTTTGTACTTTAAATAAAGTGATTCGTATCGATAAGAAATTCGATTTTTATCGCATATGAGTTTAATTATAGTGTAAGTATAAACAAGACAAGTTCAGAAAATTTTTTTACTACATATTTATTTTTATAAAATAGTTAATATAAATTTATTACATTATAGTTGTTATATGTTTTACCACTATAGCATTACCTTACAGGCCAAATTGTAATATTCATGCATTTGTATGCGTAAATCGTTATAAAACAGCAAATTCATTCGGCGATAGTCGATAACACGTTCTTTTTTCACTTTACATATATTGTTATATCTTTAAATATAGGGTTATACATCAATTTCTGTTTAAGAGTAATCTAAATATTTATCAAGAGTTTCGTAAGATAATATTTCAATTTATTGGTGCACATTGCGAATTTTCATTCATAAGAAGTTTTCTTGAATTTATTTTTATTTTCGAGTAATTTGTATTTCGAGAATGTTTCGTTTATCGAATTTGATCATATGATGAAAATGATTCGATGTGATTCGATAAATACTTATCAGTTTGATTAAAATTAATTATTGAATTGATTTTGGCGAATTAAAATGTACAATAAATTCAAAGTTATGAATTAATTAAAATTATTTTAACGAAACTGGATATACTAAAGTATTATAAACTAAATTTTTCATATTTCAATTCAAAAGAAGAGGTAAGACCACGACCTACCAGTTGGAATTATTTTCAAATATTACATTAATATTGGACAACCAGGCATACCATATATTAATCCGCGTTAAATTATTGACACGAAAATCGAATTTCTTCTAATTCTCATGGTCAAAAACGGAAATGCTGTAAGCTTGACGAAGATGATAAAAACTGAAATTAATAAGAAGGGTCACTAAATTTTATATTAAATACATACCACTTAATTAAGTTGTGCTCTCCAGTGAACGTATTCAATAAATTATAATTCAAATATTTTATTTAAATGTAAAAAAATAATATTTCTGACAACAATTTTTCTTTATTTTTTTTTTTTTACGTTTTGGTTTAGTTGGGTGCAGGGCGGACTTTTAGACTGTCCTAGCTCCTTGCAGAGCTCCTGCACCCAACGCGCGATCCTTCAAGTAAAGGTTGATAGCTGCCTTAAACTTGTGCATTTTATACTTCAACGGAAATTGAAAACCAGTCAACGAATTACACTTCTTAGATGTTCGATAAATAAATTCGCACTTTGCATCTTCAGTTCGAGGTTTTGGAGACAATATACTCCGAGATGTTGACAGGATCCATTTTGGAACCACAATACGGAATTGACGGAGGCGTAACTCCATCTGGGACAGCTACGGTTGAGTTCGAAGTGAAGACATTTGCCAGTAAGTCGGCCTGCAAATATGGATCCACTACCAAAGCACCGTCTGCACATTTCAATGCTGAAATAGATGTTTTGGAAATATTGGCAACCGATGCGACCATCTGGTAAAAGTTGCGATCGGAGATTTTCAACTCGGAAGCCTAAGCGGTTTTCTTGTTGTCAGCTCTTTTCGCTTCCTTAGCACAGATTTTTTTACAGTTGTTACGTGTGGCCTTATATACTTCAAACGAAATTTCGTTGCGCTTATATTTCTTGTGAGCAGATTTATTTTGTCTGGCTGCTTTGGCGGCTTCTTTTGAAAAGATTTTAAAATTAGGATTGGGATTGGAAAAGGATGATGGGATATATTTATTTATTCCATGTAGAACGGTTTCGGTGAAATTGGAACGGGCGTCGTCTATTTGATTGTTATAAAAACAATGGCTCTCCCACGGGAAATGTTGAAAAAATGACCGTAACCCATCATTGTCAGCCTCGTTAAAATGCCATAGACGCCTTGGCTGCTGTCTAAATTCTGGTGGTGTTGCGACAGATATTTCTACTGTTATCAGGTTGTGGTCAGAATTTCCACTTCCAGCCTCGACACGCGCTTCCATGGAATGCGGAATTGTTGTAAGACAGAGATCCAGAATATGACTACTTAAAGAATTTTGACATTCAAATGTGGAATCACTATAACAATCTGCGTAAGGTCATGCGAAACAGCAAGCCACTCCGTCTGACGCCCAGCACAGTTCGTATTTTGGTGATTCAACCATTCTTTATGTTTGTTTGTTTGTTTGTTTGTTTTTTATCTCTACAATCTGTTTTGGGGCTCGAGGCACTTCCAACTCTTTCGCAGTTCGCTTATTTACGTCCTTACCTTACGCTATTACAGCCAAATCGAGGACGTACGGCTATAGGTCCGATTTACGTAGAACCATCTGCACATTGCATAGCTCCATGACAGCCTATAGTACTGACATGGAAGATGGGTTGGCCCATGAATTCTGCACTCCAACAGGGGGTCATAGATGTGTTCATTTACACCACCGATCGTAATCGTATGGTGAAAATTCCCTTTACCATCCTGCCCCTATCGGGATTCGAACCCGGTACCTCCCGCTCCAACTGCCGCAGCTTTAACCACTGCGCCACCTGGGCGGTCGAACCATTCTTTATGGTGGGCATTAAAGTCACCAACCATAATTAATTCGCAGTAGGGATGTTGATTGCGAATGTCATCACATTTGTCTGATAAAATCTCGAAGAAATTCATAGTTTCTGAATCCGTTTGATTGGGGGATCTATATAAACTAATTAAAAAAAGGATTTTATTAGGAAGGGATATTTTAAGTACAATAGTTTGAGCGGTCTTCGAGAAAATTTCGTACTTCTGATGTCGAGCGTACGGTATGTGGTCTTTAATGAATATGCACACTCCACGTTGCAACACGAATGCTTGTTCGAACTGGTAGCGCTTGAAGTAGAATTCATTCTCGTAGATGTTATGAGATACTTTGGTTTCCGTTAGCACTAATATGTCGGGTCTGCGTGATTCGAGATGTTGATGTGCGCAGTTTTTATTAGGCTCGAGTCCACGGACATTGGCAAAATGAATGGTAAGGCTATCAATTGTATCTTTACGAGGATTATGCCTCGCCCCGCGATCCGAAGAGGCATTTTTCGGGGATTTTTTATTTTTAATACTCATGGTAAAAAAAAACATTTTTGTGCGCAAAAATGCGAAAAAACCGTCCCAACAAAAAATAAAAATTGAAATAATTAAAGCAAAACTACAAAATTAAAATAAATTAACGCGGGCGAAATAATAAATTGAACGAAAATAACGAGTAAAAAATAAAAATTATAAAGAAAAAAAATAAAATAAAATAAAAAGTTTTACGGATGTGGGTGAAGCTCAACAATCCAACCATTTTAGTCTTTTTATCCCCCCCCCAACCTTAGGGGGTAAATATTACCACAGGGAGTAAATATAACCACAGGGGGTAAATAACTAATGAAAGTATTACTGAATTCTAAAGGCTGTTCACTGTCCTAGCTATTTATATTATGAAACGATTTATTTGCCACCTCACCAATGGTTCTAAATCAAAGTGTTCGGTCTACTTATACGGCTTGTGATGTTATCCATAACATCACAAGCCGTATAATGCGACACTCGCCAAGGGCTATAATAGCTATAGGTTCCAGTGCACATTTGGAAGCGCTGTCTCCTAAATGATAGTTTCCATGAGGTGGAAATGCTTATTTATTTAGAAATAATGAAAAATATTGTAAATAATAATAACACTTATATTTAATTAAAAGTAAAATTACTTAACAGCATTTACAATTATGAGCCTGTGCGCCATGTTACACGTTTGTTGATGAATCCTATATGCGTCATGCATATTTTTTTGTTGAAATTCGAGACCAATATTTATGATTGGATGAGTATAACTAGAAACAATTTTAGATCTTTATCTGGTTGGTAATTAAACAATCATAAAATCAAAATAAATAAGTTTAAGATGATAATTAAACGACGAATATCTCGGCAAAAATACTGCGATGGTTAAAGGTAAGTCAAATTATAGAGCTGACATTGAGGAATTTCAAAGAATCTTAGAAATTAAACAAAAACTGATTTAAAGCGTGAAACAATGAATGATGTCGATAAGCTCTTGAAAAAACATTTTCGGAAAAGGGGAACGATATGAAATCACGCATCTCTAAGCTTTGGCATATTATTTTTCAAAAATCGTGCATTACAGTCTTGTTAATGTTTTTAAAAATAATCGTTTTAATTTTTTCATACAATAATTTAATTGAAAAATTATGTTTAAAATACAATTTATTAATAAAACTATCCCAATAAAATATTATGAGCAATACGCTGCAAAAAATCTGTTTTATTAATTTAAAACTTTTTCATAATAATTCATTTTATATTTTTTGTTTTTTAGCCAACACATTGCACTTTCTCGACCTGCACCTTTGCTAAAATGCTTTCGTTTCAAAAATCTTCCAATATTTTGTAAATACCGGTGTGACGTTTTCCGACTATTACGTCCGCCGGAAGGTCTTTGATATATATTAACGATACATATCTGGGCCGTACACTCACTGCCTTCTCCAATATAGTTCAGAATATAATTTTAGAATATAATCCGTTTTTAACCAAACTGCAATGATTTTTACGCCCTTGTCATTAAATTTCATAGACAAACTGTGGTAATAATTCGACCGTTTATTTCGAAAGTGGTGCAGGTCCATTTTCTCTTGTTTCGAGAAAATTAAAGGGTAGTGATAATTTGATAATTAAAAAATTTAGGAAAATTATATGACTTTGATTATACAAATTGGTTTTAGGCGAATTAGACTGTAATAATATGTATTTACAGACTGCAAATGGAGTTACACCACTTTTAAAATCAGACAATTGTAAAAATCGTTTAATTTTGAAAAATGAAATATCACAAAATATTTTTTTTTATTTTTTTTTTCGGTTTTTACAGGCCATTGTTGGCCCGTACCGTGTCAACAATCTGGCTCCAATAGTTTCGATCACTAACCAGCTCTTCATACTGTTGTAAGCAGTTGGAAGATGCCAGATCGCTCTCTACGCCGTGGAGCCATCGTGACCGATAGCGACCTCTGTATCCTTCGCTGTATCATTCGTTTCGGATCAGCACGCAGAACGTGACCGAGCCAGCGTATTCGCTGTCCTTTGATTTCATGCACGATATAAGGAATTTGCATTAAACTCCTGATCTCGTGATTGAATAGAACTCGGTATGTGCCATCAACGTCGCGTTTTGGGCCATATATCACACGCATGATTCTTCTCTCGAATGTTAGAAGCCATCTTTCGTATTCATCCGTCAAGGTCCAACTCTCACATCCATACATGACAACGGGTCTGATCAACACTCTGTACAGCTTCAGCTTATCCGTATGTGCAAGATATTTTGATTTCAGCAGTGGACGTAGAGGATACAAAGCCCGATTGCCAGCGGCAAGGCGAACCTTGATATCCTCACCCACACTATTATCGTGAGTAATGAGAGATCCAAGTTACTTAAATCTCATCACTCCTTCAAACGTGTGGTTTCTCACTTGCGTCTTGGTCTTGAAAACCAGAGATCAGATATTTGGTTTTGGACTCATTGATTTTGAGACCAACGGAAGCCTTAGACTGTTCCAGTGGATCAAGTATCTCTTTCACTCCGTTGCCATTTAATCCAATCACACAGATATCATCTGCATACGCAAGAAGTTGATTGGACTGTCGGAATAAGATATTGTCCTGAGGTGTTGCACTTTTACGAAGGATGTATTCCAACATGAGATTAAAAAGTATCGGGGACAGCGCATCTCCTTGTCGAACACCAGAAGTAATTGAAAAAATTCTCGATAGCCTGTTCTCAACTTCGACACAGCATTGTGACTGCGTTACTGTCATTTTACACAGATGTACATATTTTTGTGGTATTCCTAAATATTCAAGCGCATACCATAGCCTCTCTCGATTGATCGAGTCATAGGCTTGCTTGAAATCTAGGAATACCTGGTGTACATCGCGAGATGTTTCGTAGTACTTGGAAAGAATCATCCGCAGCGAAAAAACTTGATCAGTGACTGACCGATTTGGACGGAATCCTCCTTGGTAGTCACCGACAATTTCCTCCGCCAGAGGAGTAATTATTCCCAAGATTATGTAAGACAGTAACTTATATGCTGTGCAAAGGAGAGCTATACCGCGATAATTCTCGCATTTCATGCGATCACCCTTTTTGAATATTGGGCATAACGCGGCCACTTTCCATTCGTCAGGCATAACTTCATTTCGCCATACCAATCGAATAAGGTCGAAAAGACAGTTCCACGAAGTTAGCCCTCCGAATATCAAGAGTTCTGAATTAATGCAATCAACCCCTGGTGAACGATTTTTCTTTAATCTCTGCATGGCCATTGTGAATTCCTCATAGGATGGATCCTCAGTGAACATCTCCGCGGTCTGTATTTGAGGGTATTCAAACACAGCTTGTGATACATGTGGAACATTAAGTAGATCAGAAAAATGTTCACGCGATGTATCGAGTACCGCATGGACGTTAACACAGAGGTTTCCATCCTGGTCCCGAATGGCAGTTGACCGAGATCTTAAGGTATGGTGCAATTCGGTGATTCCTTTACAGAAACCACGCGAATTGTGCTCATTGCTGAGTTGTTGTACTCTTAAGACCTTGGCCTTCCACCATTTGCGCTTCTTCTGTCTACAAATGCGTTTCGCTGTCCTCCTAGCAAGAACTGCCTTGTTTTTCTTTGCAATTGTAAACCGAGTCTGCGCTTCATTGTGGGCTATATTGCGTTGCTCAACAGCAAGACGACACTCCTCATCAAACCAATAATTTTTGGGCTTAGTTTTCACTATACCGAGAGTGTGCTGGGCAGCATCGACAACCGAGGTTTTCAATACTTCCCAGACACTGTTCACATCATCAGATTGGTAATTGGATTGCATAATGCTATTGCTGACAAGATCTTGGTATTTTCGTTGCGTTTCTTCATTTATCAGACCTTCACAGGAGAATCGCGTTTTATATTCTCCTGTCCTCCTTGACTTGTACGAAAATTTCCATCGCAGCTTTGCAGCAACCATAAAATGGTCACTGCCTACGAATTTTGTTGACGACCGATACGATCTCACGTCTTGAACAACCCGAGCTCGGTCTTTTGAAATCAACACATGGTCAATTTGGCTTCGGGATGTTTTACGTGGATGTGTCCATGTTTCCAAATGGCTGTTTTTATGGGGAAAGAATGTACTAGCCACTTTGAGATCATGAGCGATCGCAAAGTACATCATTCTTTCCCCATTTTCGGTCGCATTTTCGTGTCGGGAGTACGGACCTATGTTATTACATAAGTCGGTCTTATTTCTACCAGCTCTAGCATTAAAGTCACCAATCACCAATCTGATATCGTGCTCAGGTATAGAGCCCATCAGATTATCCAAATTATTGTAAAATGAGTCTTTATCTTGGGGTTGGCTTACATCAGTGGGCGCATGTACACAAACAATTGATTGGTATTTAAATGAAGTATATAACAAAATATACTTCATTTAAATACCAATTTTGGTTATAAATACGCATGATATGACATAAAATAGTAGGTTTTTTTAATTTTAGACGGTAATTATACCCTCCAAATTACAAGATCTTCATAGTATTTACTTATGCTCTGCATGTGGCAGTGTTTCGAAATATGCAAGATGCACCGGAGGTATATAAGGTAATAGCTGCATAAATTTCTTTATATTTTTCATAAGTTAGGCCTGGCATTTTGGTACAAAAGCGTCAGGGCGATTTTCTCAAATTCTAGCGTTTTTCCGGTACTTGTTGGTAATAAATTTAAAATTTTAAATCCTTTGTCCTTCATCGATGTTTTATGTAAAATAGTGTATAGTGCACTTCTAAGAAACCTCATCCAACATATTTTTTTTTTTTTTTATATTTTATTCTATGCTATCTTTTTTGGGGCTCAAGGCTCTCCCAGCTCTTTCGCGGTTCGCTTATTTACGTCCTACTTTACGCCTTAATGGCCAAATCGAGGACGTACGGCTATAGGTCCGATTTTTGTAGAACCATCTGCGCATTGCATAGCTCCATGCCAGCCTATAGTACTGACATGGAAGATGGGTCGGCCCATGAGTTCTGCACTCTAACAGGGGGTCATAGATGTGTTCATTAACACCACCGATCGTAATCAGATGGTGAAAAATCCCTTTTGCATCCTGCCCCTATCGAGATTCGAACCCGGTACCTCCCGCTCCAGCTGCCACAACTTAAACCACTGAGCCACCTGGGCGGTCTCATCCAACATATTTGCAACCAATTTACCTGTTTTACATTAGTACTTTTTCTTATCTGTTTTTAAATCGAATTTTGAAGATTTTTTATTGAAACAAAATTGTCTCGTTTCATTTCATGTTAAATGAATTTTTCATGTTTTCTACATTATGTTATTACATCATAATACTCTTGTGGTGTATACAGAAAATTATTTTCTCGCAATGCCATTTCTATAATTCCAAAACCTGCATCGTTGATCGGAAGGTATGAATACCCCGAGAGTAAAAATTTGTGATCAATTGCCCAGTACACTTGTCACTGAAGGCAATAACATGGCATTGAATCGTTACATTCTCTAATTGCCTCAAACAGCAAACAGCTTTTTGTGATTCCCTGAAAGCAATAGTTTCTTTCCACACTTACATATTAACTTTATAATCGTGGAAATTGTGAAAACCTGTAGAATAGTGATAAGTGATGCTGGGTGCTGTAATCGTGATAGACATACATGTTCCGCTTATAGTATGCGATTGAGACAGATAATTTCGGTAAGATAAAGTGAAGTTTCTATACAAATTTTGTCATCAGTAGTTGTCTTTATTTTCATGTTAAAGAAATCGAATTTCGCACAGTTATCTTTACGTGGCAAATGGAAATTTCGTTTTAAGATTTAGCTGTAGGTCCATTCATTAACAACCGAACTCAAGTTATTTTCCTTGCACTTTTCCAAGCATAAATTATACATTTTTCTTATGTTTAATTCAGAATTTAAGAACATTCGTTCTAGATTTTGGGATCGAGTTAAGTGACTTTCAAATGCCGAAAAGATTTGTATGTGGTCAATCACTGTATTCGTCAATAGCTGACTAGTTCGGTTACAAGAGCCATTCATTTTCCCAAGCATGTCTTTCGGAATGTACCAATGCGTTCTTAGGATACGATCAATTCGTCCAGTAGATATTTGGAAAGTATAAATGAACAACTTCTTATATACTAAAATGTTTACCCAGTAGAGGAATACATTTTGCTTATTAAAATCACCTATTTCCCAGAACTTATAAAAAATTTCTGTACGTTGTGTTTCATTAATACGTTCAATACATTTCTTCGAAAAATTACAATTTTTGGATTCAATTTTTTTTGCTAGAATGAATTTTCCTCATTTTGTGTATTACACCATTGTCCATTTTTTGCTTAATTATGTTTATTTTTTGTAAATATTTTCCTTTATTTTGCTCTGCAGGATCTAGGTTCTCGGTAACAATATCCTCATCTGATGAAGATTCTACCTCTATTACTCTTCTTCTTTTCTTACGATTAATTAATTTTCTGTTTATAGGGGAATTATTTTCATCCTCTGAATCTAAGATTAATCTTCTGTTTATATTCATGGGATTTATTTCTGTGTGAATTTATTTATAATTAAATAAAACAAGTGTTCTCAATTGTTATAAAATAATATTGATTTACCATTTATTCTTACCTGTATCACAATCTTAATAATATAAAGTTATCCATTTTAAAAAAAAATTGGAATAAGTAACCTAAATTAGCAACTCTTAACACGTAATATTACTAGTAATATGACATGTAATATAAAACAATTGTAAAATAACTGAATACTGACCGGCAACCATCTGTGAAGCCATCTACATCTGTCAATTGGACTTACACCACTTTCATAATCGATGATAATGTAAATTCATTTACCGATCGATTTTAAGTTGTACAAAACATGGCAATTTTTTAAGAAATTCTACATGGACTAGTTATACATAAAAATTTACATTAAATTAAATGGTTAATTTAATGTAAATTTTTATGTATAACTAGTCCATGTAGTTTAATTAAATTTGTTTCAAAAATGGTTTTACACCACTTTCAAAATAAACGGTCCAATTATTGACTTGGTTGACTGTCTACACGACTTACCCAATATTTGTTTTTCGAATATAAAGCATATATGTTACTCTATGCAATTAATATTTTAATGATAAACAAAAGTTGTCACTACTAGTAATACGTGAAGTACAATATCTTCCAAGAGATGGAACTCGTCTAATGATATCACTTGAATGTCATATATATATATATATATATATATATATATATATATATATATATATATATATATATATATATATATATATATATATATATATATATATATATATTTAATTATTTTTTATTTATTTATTTACAATTTTGCAAACTACACACTATTTTGAGCTTATAAGCTCATTCGCAATAAGATGTACAGTTTATCGATTTTCGAAAATTTACAAAAATTTAGATTTGGTTAAAAATTATCAGCTGTTTATCATGCGTCTAAAAATTCTCTTTAAGTTGGTACCTTGAGTAAGTATGAATCATCCTTTGGTTCTCTTTTTATTTCTTATGCCTGGAGACTTGTTATGCATGAAGTGTGGTTGACTATTTTAGCAGGACTGGAAATTATAGTGTAGCTTAATCGTTTAGATCAGTCTGAATTTGGGGTTTCACATTTTGATGTTGAAGTTAGCTGCCACTTATCAATTTTTAAATATTGAAGCTGAATAAAACTAACAAAATTAATTAATTTTGAATTTTTTTTTTAAAGAGAAAAAATCATTCGGACGTGACATGAAAGTCAAAGCCTATATATATATGAAACATATATATATATATATATATATATATATATATATATATATATATATATATATATATATATATATATATATATAGTATATATATATATATATATATATATATATATATATATATATATATATATATATATATATATATATATATATATTTATATATATATATATATATATATATATATATATATATATATATATATATATATATATATATATATATATATATATATATGTGTGTGAAAGTCAAACCTCACTAGAGCGGGCATTGAAGGGACCAAAACCAGTGTCCGGTCTTATGAGGTGTCCGGTAAAGTGAGATTCTATGGATTTTATGTAAAAAATCAAGTACATTATAATTTTGCATATCATAATTCACATTTTATTTCATTACTTAATATTAAATACAACTTAAAACTAATATTAAAAATATTTCAATATTAAAATTATAAAACCTAAATTATAAAATCAGTGATATTTGTTTGTCGCACTCGATTTTCTAAAATTTTGTTTTGTATTAAAGTTAACAACATCCGTTAAAGTTAACATCGATAAAAGCTCTACATCTCCCGTTTTAGTAGAAAATATTAATAATGGTTGAAGATATTTCAACGCTTCACCGATCGAATTTATATAGCCATCTTGATGTTCTTCTTGTTGTTCATTTTCTAACAAGATCAAGCGAATCATTTTCAACTAAAACATCAGCATCCATATTAACAAATTCTGCAGATATTATGTCGTTGTAATTACACAAATTGAGAAGTCGATTAATTATAACTTTGTCATTGTCTTTGACAGGAAAACCAGCATGCTTAAAACAGTTTTTCAAGCATAATCAATCCATTGTACCGAGTGAAGTATATTAATCACTTTTCTTTTCTCGGTTGACGTTGTATCAAGGCAAGCTATGATAAGCTTTAGCATTTTCTCTCTATAATAATGCTTAAAGTTTTGACTGATTCCTTGATCTAAAGGTTGACAAGAACTGGTTGTGTTGCGTGGAAAGTATATTAACTTTTTATTTGAGAATTCTTGTATATTAGTATGAGAGGTAGCATTATCCAAAAACTGTGAAATATGATTTTTTTCTTTTCAAAATGTTGATTAAGTCCATTTAAATAATTCGTCATTATATCCCGAGTCATTCATGTTTTTTTTTATTGAATTCCCATTTCACAGGAAGGTTTTCTATCTTTAAATTTTTGAAACATTTGGGTTTTTTTACTTTGCCAATAACCAAAGGTTTCATTTTTTCTCCATTCATACCAACACACAACAACCGAGTGACACGTTCCTTAGAAGCTTTACCACCTTTACAACTCTCTCCTTTCAAAGCTAAAGTTTTGTTGGGCATTGCTTTAAAAAATAACGCAGTCTCATCTAAATTAAAAATACTGTCTGCTCTGTATTTTTCAATTAGGCTAGGCAAACGGGATTTCGAGTTATCTACTTTTAAATTATCAACGCTTGCTTCTTCTCCTGATATTTGTTTGTAGACAATATTATGACGTTCCTTAAACCGTTAAAGCCAACCATTAGACGCATGAAAATCTGGAATATTAATCAGTTTAGCTACTTCCTTAGCCTTTTCTTGTATTATAGGCCCACTTATTGGTGTATTAGATGCACGAATACGACAAAACCATTGAAACACCGCGTCGTCAATTTTTCTTGATGGAAATGATCCAACTTTTTTTTAAATATTTTTATTGGAATTACTTTCCCACTGCTTCAATATATCTTCGGAATTTTTTAATATCGTCGATATTTGGGTTTTTCCAACGCTAAATTATTCTGCTAATTGTCGCACAGTTAATTTTTGTTTTTTACTTTCCTCTATAACTTTAATTTTATCTTTCAAAGGTAAATAACGTTTTTTCGAAGTAGACGGAGCACTCATCAAAAATATAAACTTTTAAAATAACTGTAACTTTTTTAATAATTCACAATAATCGTACCTAAATCAATTAATCTATACAGAGTAAACTTACCAATCGACTGATTCAGTTTATTTTTCCTTTCACACAATTTTTTATTTTTTTTTTAAATAAAATTTACATATATCGCACTTACTTTTACACATAGAAAATATGTAACGACTTTTTGAAAATCATTGACGATCGAGAAAATGCGAATGTTAACGAAGAAGTTTATTATTTTTAAGTTTTTAACAAAAGATAAATCGAGAATGAATTATAAAAAGAGAAGGAAAAATAACAGAATAATATATTTTTGTCCGTTTATATAAGGTTCCTGTGAACCAAAATATTGTATATTGTGTTGTCCGTGTCCGCTCTACCGAGAGTCCGCTTAACTAAGGGAGTTTTACACAAGAAAATCTTAAATTTTGCATTAAGTATTAAAGTTTGGCCGTTTAAACGGGGTGTCCGATTATATGGGTGTCCGTTTAAGTGAGGTTTCACTATATATATATATATATATATATATATATATATATATATATATATATATATATATATATATATATATATATATATATATATGGGTTTTTAATTTTTTATTATAATTTGTATTACAAAGAATTTGAAAGAATGAAAAATTAGTTAAAAAGACTTTAAGATCGATCTAGTACCTTCTTATTTTTAATAACTCTTGTAAGCATTTTTAACATGCATAGCGATAGCGCAGATGATATTGCCGGTACAATATGTACTAACAATTGATCTTATTGTTGTATTTCATTGAGTCTTAAACTTTTTTGTTTAATGCTTAATATGTTTTTTTTAAATTCCAATTGGTTGTATAATGGTAAGCGCATTTTGTTTCGTGCATCATGAACAAACCTCAAATTTCAGGACACTATTGGTAGACATTTGTAAATTCTAGCATTAATTCACATGACTGACTGAATTTATTAAATAATAAAATCTAGTGACATCTATAACTAGATCACATTAGCAGCATCTACCGATAAGGATTCAAACGATGTGCCAATAAATACAACAACGTTGGTAGTTCCCTTTGTTCTTTTTTGAAAACCCGCCAACGAGCCAATATTGGGCCGATGTCCTTAATTTATATAAATAATTGATTTGTACTACACTTTTTGTACTTTACTCACAAAACATCGCTATAAATATTTTCTAGGTTAAGGTTATACATATACATAATAATATTTTCCGTACTTAACAGTCACGTATTTATAATGTTTGACAGAAAATTAGGAGAAACTTCACGACTTTATATTATAATTTTTTTATTGATCCTTTTACTTCATAGTAACGATACAACGATTTCGTAACTAAACTATATGCTTAACAATTTGGATTGTGTAATTATGTGTTTGCTTGCGCCAAGCTGTGCACATTACAAATATTAATGTACTGGCTTACCGGACATACCAAAATGATTCACATAATCGATATTCGACATGTTTATATACAAAACGAAACCATACCAATTAAAGTAGCCAACCAAACCAATTCACTTTATGTGTGTGTATGTATGTGTACATAATATAGTTTTGTTTTATAGTTTTATTTACAGGTTTTCATGTTCTCCTCTTCCGATTGAATACACAAAAATATTTATCTTATGCAGAACAAAAAAATGTAAGAAAAATCTTATTTTATTTGAAGTTTTAACTTAAATATATATAGCAATATATACTTGAAACATAAATAAATAAATAATAAAAAATCGAAATAATTTTCCAAACCGACCAATTTTAAATGCGAACAAATAGATAAATTTTCCAGATGGTTGATACTTTTTTGTTTCATATTATTATTTTTTTTTTAATTTTGCTCTTCAATAAATTAATGAATTTTCCACAATAAATTCTGAAATAAAATAAAATATATATTTTAATTAGAATAAAATTATCGTAAACTAAATTAAATTATTACAAACACGTATACATATATCTGTTTATTTTTATTTGGATTGAATTAAAGTATTTTATGCGAGGATATCCGATGAGAATAGAAGATCATCACAATTTTGCATCATCTGGTGGGTGTCATCATATAGGAATACAGATAATGTTGTAAATTTCTAAACAATTTGTAAGTACTCGAATGATAAGTGCACACATGAAAGGCCCACTATAACGCGTTCATTGTTTCGACAGCGCACTATACAGTGTTCAAATCAACAAGTGCAATTGATACAAATAGATTATTAATCATCACAGTTACAACACAAAACTTTTAAATATTTCTTAACGCATGTATTGATTTATTTGGAAATGTTTATTCAATTTCAGCACTCATAATATATTGCATAAACTATATATGTATGTATATACAACAGACTCATTTTAAAATCCGTCAAATTGTGCTAATTAATCAATGATTTTTGTTTATATTCACACGATTGCTAATTTTAATAGTTTGGATCAGGTTATATTAATGTCAGTATGTTGTAATGATCTGCTTCATCAAAAAGAAGATGACAGTTTGTTTTCCATTCTCGTTGAGTTTCCGTTGATTATTCAATTTCGATGTAGTGGAAGTGAGTAGGGCCTGCATTCAAAATGGCGATAATTAGTGGAATAATTTACGAATATTTAAAAATGTTAAAATGATAAATGTTTAAAATGTTATTTTGTTCAAAACATCAAAACAATCGGTTAAAATAGAGATGAGAAAACGCAAAATATCAGGATGCGGCAGGAACTATTTCATCACCAACACACACAGAATCTCGCTATGTGATTCTCTTTGAGTTTCGGGGTAAACTAAATCTAATACAAATATTCAATGTATGCCAAATATCATATGGTATAATTGCAGCGTCTCTACAGTCAATTTCCAAGTGGCTATGAAGGTTCCAGGACGTTTTTCTTTGGAGAATGAGCCCAGAGAAAGTCGACCATAATCTTCCACTGACGACGGCTCTGATAAAGTTCAAAGTTGACAAAGATCCTCGATTGATACAAGAGAACGATTGGCAAGATGAATTGGCATTGCACACACGAAGAAATCAGCTCGATTGGTTAAACGAATTTTAAACAAGGCTCAAAAAGACGCTCGAGCGCATTTTGGTAAGTTTTTTCTAAATAAATTTGAAAAAGATCAGTCAAGCAACTTTAGGAAACTCGTTACTGGTGACAAATCTTGGTTCTATAAGTATGATCCGGAAACCAAACAGCAGCGCACGGTATGGAGCCCAACAGAGGCAAACCCACCCGTAAAATCTAAGCAATAAAAATTAGCAACAAAAGTAATGATGTCAGTTTACTTCACCCGACCAAAAATTGTAACTGCTATTCACTTGGAAAAGGTTCAAACGGTAACTGCAAAATAGTATACCGAAGACTGCTTACCAAACGTTTTCAATAATTTGTTGGAAAACCGGAATAAAAGTGGATTTGCGGCGCTACTTTTTACAGCATGACACCTTACACTGTTGAAATAACGAGTATTGTGATCTCTGGGAACGAAGAAATACGACCAGTATCATATGTCAATGTGCTTCTGATACAGTGACAATGGCGGATAGTTCCATAATTTATGCTAAGCTAGATAAGTTTTTGTTATTTGTGTATATGCACTAATTGTATTTAAAAGAAATTATTTAAAAATATTAAATAGTAAACACTGGCATAAAAATTAAATAATAAATTTAAAAATCTGAATTTAAGATACCGAGTATTTTGTAAACAAATGAGTTTAACTACTATTTTACGCAATTTCTCTTACCAAAACCTAAAACTGCACCGAACCATTTACAAATTTTCGTTTACATGGTAAATTATGAGTTATAATCAATTAAATTTAATTATTTTAAATTGTATTACTTTACATTTCTTGATTTTAAACAATAATTTAATTAAATAATTTTCATATAAAGGTGGATTTACATATCTGACGATTTATTGGTGCGGCTGCCTGCCACAGGAAATTTAAAAAACATGTATCCGTTTTGCAGTTTATTAATTTTTGAAACTAGTGAGAATTTTTATCCGTTAGATATTACTCAGTTTTTAAGAGAATTGTGTTTTAAGACATATAGCCATTAAAGATAATGTAGAAATTAACTCGACAATCGAATTTGGCTGTAGAATTAAAAAATTGAAGTTGTACCTATACTTTAAAAAGGCAAAGGGCACCCCAGATGTTGGGTAAATAACTTACTAAAAGGTAGAGCAGCAAGGGCACTACGAAGAATTGTCATTAAGAAATGCGGCTTCATGAAATGAAATCTCAATTTTTTATTATCATAAACAGTTACTTAAACATGGACCAACCAGCCATTGAAAAACTGACACTATCCAGGGTGGTCATTTTGTGGTGCTTTGTCATACTTTTATATCACGGTTGGAGATTTTTTTCGTGATATAGAAAAATTAAAATAAGTCTACAAACACAACCCTGTACAATAAACAATAAAGGGGAAAAATGAATTTTAAGGAGAAATGAATATTTTAGAGTGATAAATTGACGTTTCGCATAACTTCGAAATTAGTTATATCATTTTTTATATGATGTGGTTGAATATGTAGTGATACATTTTTTTAATAGGGTAAATATATGGTGACAACTTAATTAATGATATTAGAAACCATTTTAATATGACAAATGACTAACAGCATAAAATGTTGACTGGTAAAAGCGAGATGGAATATATTGCCGTCTTTTTTACTCGTTTCAATATATGACTTGAAGTTGTTCATTCATAATTAACCTGCAGTAAGCTACGACAATTTCATTATATCATAGTTTTTATCACTAAATGTGATAAAGCGTATTTTGTGACGCTTTATCACATTACCAAGACCACCCAAGAAACCAATATCCACTAGGGCACGCTAGTCATTAACATTACTTAAAAAAATTTAAATAACATTTTTAAAACATACCATGTGATTGATTTTTCTGTTTTATTTAAATAAATCACTAGTGGAGACATAATGAAGTCTCTATCATAAAATTATAGAGTATCACCAAGCAAATAGTTTCAGAAAACATGACAAGCAATTAGGTACTCATTATTTACATCAGCGTTCGAAAGATTAACTGAGGAAAAATGGAAGAGAGTTGTGCACGATATCTACGAAAGCTGAAATCAATTATTCCTCAATTGTATTGAAGCACTTGATAAAAGCATTGGTTTGTACAAGTTAAGTTTTACTATCAATCTAATTTTAACCAACCAGATTGTTCAAATATTATAATTTCTCAGAAAATGCCTTTCATATACGAAATAATTTTAAATTGTATTTAGTAGACGTGGATGTGTTGCCGTAGGCAGATAATGCATGGGAAAATTATCATTATATAACATTAATTTTCCATCCATTATAGTTTGGTGATTTCGAAATGTATTCGTATCTGTTCGTTGGATTCCACTTTTTTTTAATGAAAGAAAGACAAAAAAGTTCAACTTCGTCGTATTCTCCTATTGGAGCTTGAATCGCGCTTATGATCCTATCGATATGACTATCACCTAAACTAGTTTAAAAATAAAATCATCTAAAATAGGAATATGTATAAGGTTGCACTAAAGTTTACATATGTTCTGCATGGCGAACACGTTTAGTCGACCTTAAACTAGAACTTTTATTGATCCTCGGTGTCGACGAGTAAAAAAAAAATGTTTCTTCTATGATAGAGTTCCGGCTATGGTAGAGACGGTCGAATAGGCGTCGTTGACCCGAAAATTGAGGGGACAGAAAGACTTAGACTTAGATTTTAGAGTTGAATTGCCCGACGTTATTTCGTACGGTATTTGTTCTAGTTTAGATGTGAAACTGTTCGCAAGATATCTTAAATTATAAAACTACCAATTATGTTAGATTAAACAATTATATATATATATATATATATATATATATATATATATATATATATATATATATATATATATATATATATATATATATATATATATATATATATATATATAATAATTTTGTTTTTCTTTTTGTTGTGACCATCATTTGTTTGATAGTTGTACAAGCGGGAAACAAAGTTTAAACTATTAAGTAATGCCTACTGAGTACTGAGATATGTATAAAGACGAGAAGTCTAGAAGTAGTAGAATTTTTAAATGTCCCTTTCGGAGAGAAGAGAAAAGCACGCTCAGATTCGCTCAGATAATATATCTGTGGTTTTAAGAACGCGAACAGCTCTAACCGTTTCTCAATTGAGATACGTATTAAATTGAGCTACGTATTAAATATAAATTATGTAGGTGCTTACTCAACGAATATTTTACACACCACAACCTCTTGTTATCTCATCTAGTGTGTGTTAATTGTTTAATTCTCTATTGCGAGTATTGAACTGGAGATTACGATATGAGAAAACTCTTTTACCCTTAGCTACAACTGAAAACTTTTTATACTTTTAATCGATTTGTTGGTCAGTGGTTATCTTGCAGCCGTTATGATCTACCTGGCCAATCGATTAACATTAAATAATATAATGAATGTAAAAGCATTAGTTATAGGATGATCACATACGACGGCTTTCGTTGTTAAGTGGTTAGTGGAACGGAAAGTCTCCGTATACACTAATGGAAGGGTAGACGGGGTTTTCGTAGGTTAAACCTAGAAAGGTGCTATTTTTAACTGGTTACTTATTATTTTTTGAGTCTACAACCATATGCTGTTGAATATATAAATAATAAAGTAGGTATTGTCAAAACGCTCAAGATTACTTTCGCCAATGAAAATATTAAGAAATAAATATTTCTTACATACAGAATTACTCTTGATGTTTAATATACCACGGATAGTGTCATACTTAGGGATTACAGCATATAAATTAAAATTTATAGATACAACTATATGTGCAGCTATGTTAGATAAAGATTTTAAAGCAAGTTTTAGTTTCCTATTAAACAACTTGTATTAGCAGGTGTGTATGATGTATTGTAGTTCAGTTAATGACACCTTTGAGTACTTCAGTTGATACGCTTAATGGTAAATAGAGATTATCATCAAGCCAAAAATTAACATGCTGTGGATGACATAAAAAAGAGATTGTATGTAAAAAGCATTCGTTGGGCTGACCTGACCACCTACAATGTGCAGCAATACTATTAGTGTGTACCATGATTATTATATACAACCAGCTACAACATCTGATTTATCCATAGTAACTCATTTCATGATATAAGCATATCGAAATGAATAAACTCTAGAATCAAGTTTAAATAAAGCAATCGGAAATCTGCAAATGGTTTAATTAAAACAGCGAGACAGGAGACAATAAACGAAAAAGTACTTCACAATTTTTAGGTTTGTCGTTTAAGAGGTTTGCTATCAACTCACCCAAAAATACGTTCTAAATTGTGGTGCAACAATGAATGTTTTAATTTTTCAAAAATCATGACCGATATTATACTTTATTTATAAGATATATTATATTAATTCTACTTTATTTATATTATTCTAGTTTATTTAGCTTCATAATATTAATCTTATATCCTTAAAGACTGCGAACGAATCTAATTGCGTCTCAACAGAGAACTTCCGAACCATATTATATATGCGTATTGGTGTACATTGTTTGTATACCAGTTTATAGGTGGTCAGCTAAACGAATGCTTATCTAAACAATTTCTAAACACGATTCATCCTACGAGCTAGTTGACTTTCATGGTCATCGACGGGAATTGATTTAGAGATCGTGACAGTATGAGAAACACTCTAAATCACTAAGGTTCAACCGGTGACAAAATTTCATACTGGCACCGAGCAAAATGTACGATTAGATACATAATAAAAACCTGTATAACTTAATATAGAATTAAGGTGGACGAGAGTAACTCGGCTCACATTAATATTTTGATCCGAACCCCAGAGACACATTTTGATTTAAAAAAAACTTAGAATCAAAATGTGTCTCTGGTTTACTTGGCTTATGTCGGTTGTCAATATTGTTTACTTCGCCCTCGTAAAATATAATCATTATATGAATCTAAACTAAGAAAAAATCAAATCGAAATATATAGGTATCTATACTGGTCAATGTCCGTACATATTCGTAACGGAGTTATTCTTTTCGTTATGAAAATAATCCTTGTTGTCTGTAGGATCTCGGACAACATGTATAGTATAAAAATAAACTTCTATATCGACAATCACTATATTATTTATGCGAATGAAATCATTAAACGGGAAATCCCATTTAGCAAGCATGCGCATCACCTGATGTTTACTATGTTATTAGTTATATCAACCCTGTAAACAATTTTTCGAATTCGTAATTTGCGATACAATAATGAATTATAAACAAGGGATATTTTTTAATCGAACCTTTACATACATTCAAACAGTGTAGAAGACAAAATCGGAAGGATTTTTGAATAAAAACGTGACTGGGGACGTATAGTGTATCCACTTTGACAACTCAAAGTGGAGAAAGATGTCATGTTTTAAATTTAATAACCAAATCGAATATTCGTGAAAAGAAACTAATTCCATGCATCTGGTGGGATCACTTCGGCGTAATCTACTACAGCCTAACGAAACCATTACTGGATAACATTATCAGCAACAATTATTGAAATTCCACCCGCTGTATTCACCAAATATTCTTTTCAACACTGCTACACTGCTCTGAAAAAAATTATGAACACTACATTTTGTCACAGTAAATCAACTATTCGCATTATGCGAGTTGTGATTGTAAGAAATAATATTATAAGACCCAAAAAGCACTATAGATAAACAACTGTTGATAGATAAACAACTGTTGATACATATTTGTTTTAATAGAAATGATCAATTAATAGGTAATCTAATATCGAGCATTTCCTGCAGTAGCTCTGATCACAGTTAACGCATTCATTTTGTTATACTGTGCATTTGGTTTGTAATAGACTTCTAAGGTATCATTCTTCTTGCATACCTGAATAATGATGATTTAAAGTTTCTGGAAAAACCTCTTTTTGTTTAAACATCGTCCTAAATGAAATTTAGGTCAGGGCAGTTGTTGTGCTGCCACGTAGAAAAATAAGATACATTGGTACCATTAGTGAACGGACATGAAATGGGATTCTTGGGGATATAGCACATAGCTCATATCGTCCTCTGAACTTCTCCATACTCTTTCACGAACTTCCGATGATCACAGGCTAAACCTTGATTCAGCAGTAAACTTCCAGTCGTCCGCAGTTCAACCAACGTGGTTACAAGAAAAAGGTCAACTGGGTTTCGATAGACTCGGAGAAGTTCTGGTTTTGTAGCAAATTTCCTGGGCGCTCCATATTTATTTATTATTCGCGATGTTGTGCTGACTGAAATATTGACTGTTGGAAACGATCTCGCAGTATCTGTGATACCATAGAAAGATTGTTCTGCTCGTTTATCGCTGTTATACTTATCAGTTTTATGGTCTCATAAACTTCGAGTGATATTTAGGGTGGGGAGTAATGTATTGGCGATCTTCACTCAAAGCTACATTTTCTAGTTTTATAATTATAATATTTGCTAGTTTAAACCAGCCTAGCGAACCAACACTACAGAATAAATACGATGCCATAAAATTTAAAATGACTCAACATCTCAACGGTTGGTTGATTCATCGCCCTAGCTGCTAATCAATGCCACATCGAAGTTCTAGTATAACTTCCATCAGCTGCACATACACAGCTATCTCAGCATCAAATATCATTATTAAATCCTACACTGGTGATCCCAATGTGATAGTGTTTGTGGGGTACTCGATTGATCAGTGATTACTCGAAGTAGGTCGCCACACTTCCTGCAACTGGTACCAATCTCCGGAACTCTATGGATTTCTGTATATAAACTGGCGATACAAAAATTTGTGTTTGGATTAAAAATCTATTGTATTGGATGAAATACCATAAAATGTCTGTTTTATATTATTATTCGATGGAAAAAGTTAATCTGAAAAACTAAGTATGCATAATCGTATATGTAAATATTTTTTGTTTTCGTGAATAATGTATGAAAACCTTTTTTGTTTATGGTTCGCAAACGGCTTTGCTTGTTTTAAGGGAAGGAAACAATGTTTAATGTAGAATGCATTAAGGATAATAATTCACTACTGTTATACTATTTATGTACTATACATATGGTTTACATGGTAACGTGGTGAGAAGTACTATTGACATCGCACAGTTGAATAGTTTATATTTATTATGGTTTGTGTGTAGGGTAAATCCTTTAGGCATTATGTGCGTTTGTGTGTGTGAAAATTTATTTTGTGTTTTCCTTAGGGCGAATTTTCTAGAACATTAACATTCCAAATCACAATTCAAATGGTTAATGACCTAATGACGCATTTCGTGTTTAGAGAAATTTTGGACGGAAGCAATGTACGAAAAATATAATGTATTGTTGGTTAATGAAACAATAATAATTATTAATTGTTGTTAACTAAAATTATAGTTTGGTGGTGTATACGAGTATTAGATTCGATTGGACATTGTTTTGTGTGTTACCCTCGTTTTAAATGTATGATGTTTGAATGTATTGACTATATTATGTATGGATGTACGAGTGCGCGTATTTTATTCACTACTAATTTTATTTTTAGAACTATTTATTTTTCTTTTGCGTTTTTTGCATAATATATTATTTTATTTCTCTTTTTTTAGTTTTTAATAAATTTACTATTTTAGTTATCATTTATACTTCGATTGAAAAGCAATACAATTCGTGAATTGTGTATAGGGGAAAATAACATTTTATTAACGTAATATAGACTAGTATTGTGGTTCGTGGTGTTGGTTTATTTTATGTTTGTGTACATAATTTTCCAATTCGAGTTTACTTAAATTTCGGTTTAAACGAATTCCAATCAAAAGTTGTAACATTTAATTTTTACAGGTTAAAGTTGTATTTTACTTTTAGTTTGAATTTCAAATTTCGTCGTTCAAATTATATAATGAACCAATACAGTTAAACCAGGTGCTAATTAATTTAAAATATTTTAATTGTGATTTTTTTTATATATAAATAATGATAAAAACGTTTTGGCCATCATTCAGTTTTAGTGGTAAAAAATTGAAATTTCTTATAATTGTGATAGCCGTTTACTTAAGTGCACCGTTTGTATTGTGTCGTGCTAAAATGATCAGTCATAGTAATTCAGCCGTTGTTTATTATAAAGATCACGAAATTTCGGAAAAGAATGCCAATCTCGTATATAAGGATTTAAAATATAAGTTACTAAGTAACGGTGAGTAATTCATACGAAAACTGAAAACAAAATTATATAAATAAATAAAAACAATAGAGTACGTGTTCCTTTCCTGTTGATTCTGTTTTGTTTCTAAATCATTAATATTCTTCGTTTGTCATTTCCAATAATTGTTATTGCTTAATTATATGTTGAAAAATTGCATTCCAGATGTATTCAGTTGAATGAATATTGATTATAGATTTATTTGCATAGATACTAGCGAATTATAAAATCTATCAAACTATATATGCTATCCTGATGACTCAATATAATTTTTGGTATAAATACGACGTGCAAGCACCTCCTTTACTCACATCACACATTGCGCATTTGACACGATTTTTTACTATTTTATTGAAGTAACAAATTTTTTATTCAACACAAAAATGAAAATCAATTCAAATGAGAAAATTATTACGAGAGTCGTTTGATAAGTCCGTTTAAATTTAGTATTTTGTAAAACTGATCTAAACTATTTAGACCAGGTAGCATTTTTTCAATATCATTTCTTTTAGAAGAACATCAAAAAATTAACAAAAACAAATATTTCAAGCCAGTATGATCACGAACGGGTTGGAAGTGTTTCGACCCTAGAACAGATTCTAAAAAAGGTAATGGAATCGAAATGGACAAAATTACTGAGTCCGTAATAAAACAATACTTAATTGTCGAACGACTTTTTATCATTTTCCTTGCTTAATATACGAGGAGAGTAAGAAAAGTGTGTTTAGTTGACCATAAACAAAAATCAAACAAACTTATTTTCGTATTTATTCTTAATCTTCGTCTGTTTTATCTTCTATACATAATCACCATTGATTTTAATGCATTTCTTAAGCCTATAGATCCACTGTTCGAAACAGTCTTCAAAATCTTGCTCGTTAAGCTAATCAAGTTCAGCATTAACCGCATCGATTATCTCCGCATTACTGTTCAATACCTTTCTCCTTGTTTTAATTGTTGTAAATAACCAGAAATCACAAGGCGATCTGAGGAATAATAGTGCTAGTTTTTCTTCGATGCCAGAGTGTAGTAAAGTTATTTATTTTTTCAGCAGTATGAGATGGAGCGTTTTTATGATGTAAAAAGTAACGCCGAAAATCCATTTTCTTTGGGTTTTCCAACAAATTTTTGAAAACTTTTTGTAAGCAGTCTTCGGTATATCAGTTTGCAGATATCGTCTCACTCTTTGAATTAAACTAGCATCATTACGTTTGATGTAGATTTTTATGCTTAGTTTTAACGGATGGGTATAATCTTGTTGGGCTAAATACGTTTTTTCCGGAACACACTTATAGAATCAAGTTTCATCATCAGTAACGACTTAACTAAAGTTGCTAGACTGCCCATTTCAATTTATTTAGGAACAATTTATTAAAATGCACTTGAGCCTTCTTAAAGTGGAACCCATCGAAGCAGATTTCCTCTACAGAAAAATATATCGCCTGGAATATTCGGAACCACTTGGAAATAGTATGTAGACACGGTTTAATCGTTCCATATGCAATTTGGCATTCATTGAATATTTGTAGTGGCTTTAGTTTACACCGAAAACCGAAGAGAATCAAATAGCGAATTGCGGTTTACGTTGGTGGAATGGAATTCCGTCTGATGCATTGGTATTATTTTGTTTTTTAAATAAAGCGTCGCCTACTAAGCGAACTTTTGTTTTTCCCCTCGTATGTATAATAAACTTTTTTAAATTGGGAAAATATTTTAGAATTTGGTAAAATCTGTGCGAGTTGACATGGACAACAAAATATGTTGAAATTGTCTTTATCCATGAATAGGGTTGTGAAGAACATTGACTACTGTAACCAATTGCTACTAGTTAGCTACGGAATTACCTCTTTTTGTACATCAGAATTTTTAATTTGTGATCAGCGATTTTGATTCTATAGTGCACTGATTTCATCCATATGTTTGCTGCTCAAATATTGTTTATTAATTAAAAAGTTTTTGGCATAGATGGTTTATGTTACCAATAATCTAAGTAGTCAATCATAGGCCCATCTTCCAAGTCAGTACTATATGTTGGTGAGTATTACATCCTCAATTTGGTTAGTTACAGTGTTAAATGGGACGTTAATATAAAACCCTGTGAAGGGGTTGGTAGGACCTAACAACAAAAACATGTGATAATAAAATAACGTTCAATTCTCCTCTGAGACGTAAACTCTCAGTTTCGAAATCAGGGTTTTCTTCGAATAAAGCTCAAATCATCTGGTATCATCATGGTGGTCAGTGATTCTCAAATAAGAATCTATGGGTAGAGTATGAAGAACAGGAGCATATGAAGTGCTCAACTGTTTCTTCTGCTCCTCTCTCAATATTGTTCGCAGTTTACGTTTTTCTGAATTTTCAGTTGGAACATTTCATTATTCAGTAATCCTCAAAGTGCGTCTTTGGACTGAGATTTTTGGACTGAGCTGATTTATTTTGTCAAAGACGATGTTGGATAAGCGACAAAAGATTAGGTTCTCTTAAGAGATAATAATGTCACCCCTAGAGTTGGCTCAAGTCCCACAAAAGTGGAAGCTGCACGCAAAATGGGTCATTTTATTAGGTCATTTTTTCTTTCCATGTGTCTGGGTATCACTTCATTCAGACTGCCTAATTGTTTGGTAGTCCCATTTGAGCTGTTCTGTAAAAGTATTATTCTTAAAGAAATGGTATAAGTATCTTTATAACAGATCGGCAGTGAAACCAAAAGAATCCGACGAGTACAGGTTATAGACTTTGCCATTCACTTGTACTGATTGACATAACTTATTCTCATACAAAATAGATGGATAGATACAAAATAGAGTTTTGCAATGTTTATTCTCATACAAAACAGTATTTCAGTCGGACCTTGACTAAAAGCTTCAAACAATTCAGAAAAGAGGTCAAATCAGTGAGAGTGGATTAGCGAAGAAGATATTGACGAATTATGTCAAATATACAACAATATAATCGATGATTTTATCGAGCTCAACTTTATTCAGACGGGTTATATTCGAGCTATATTATCTTTCCAACGGTGGTAAATAAAGTCTAAACCGTAACAGTCTTGAAATTTATTGCAAGATCTTCTTCGGGACAAATTTTTAGCCAAACTACGATCATTTTGACGATTTTATAGTTCATATACTCAATTTGAGCAACTTTGCACTATTTTCTAAGCTGTATAGTGCAGTGAATTTGATGATATAACGAATATTGATTTTAAAATTTTGGTGAGTCCGACTAGTGGCGATGCCATTCTTAAAGAATTTACGAAACACATTTGATGGTATCAACTGTAAATCCTTCCTAATAAATAATATATTTCACTCTATGTAGAACCGAATTCAAATACCGTCCGTACATTGACGTTTTTGATCAACATATCGGTGAAAATATGACTTAAGCCACCTAAAGCTCACTTATATTATGCCACGTCTATATTATAGGAGCCAAAATTCCATAAAACTTTCTTAATCATTCCATTGGAATTGACATATCTAAAGGTGCTGACTTAACCAAACATAAAAATATAAATTTTATCACTGTCTACCTAAGCAGCTGGAAGACACAAACATAAAGACGCAGCTGCGGCTTTCAATTCTTCAGTTTAGCTATGTCTGTGGTTATGTTCACGAACGATTGTGTTGATTTAGTATGAGTGTGCTTGTCAAATCATTTCAGGTATTTATAAAACGACTCTTTTATTTTATCAATCTGGTTAGCTATATATTCATATCGTTGTTGGTCTATACATATCGTTAACGATTCACTTAACATTGGCGTGTATTTACCATCAACACATTTAAATAGCAAATGTGTTACCTGACAAATAACATGTAATCAAAATTGGATTTTAGTGTGTGTGCTAATTATTAAGACATACGAAAACCACGAGTTAAATGATTATATTAGTCATAAATCGTATTAATTGGATTAGATTAAAGTGGTCGATGGTTAAAGTAGTATAGTTGTTAATTTGTTGTTGTCACCTTCACATACTTCAGTAATCACAACAGTGATAATTAAATCACCAAAATTGATTTTTAAAATCGAATATCAACAAACTATGTAGCGGCAAATTACTGCCCTTCCCGCAATTAACTTTTTTGTCGTACATAAATGTGATGAAGTCGGTAGGCTTAAAATTTATTTGGTGAAGTACCAATTTTGACAGCAAACTATTAAACTACTTGTACTAACATTAAATTAAATTCAAATAATGGCGCCCAAAATTTTAATTTTTTTTACACTGTATATAGACTGACTCGAAAGAGTAAATCAAATATAGGTGAACCCAAAAATTATGTCGTGGTTTTATGTCATAAAAACGATAAAATGATTGTAAGGGTGTGACATCTTCATATTTATGTCTTATATGAGTAAAAATTATTCAAGTTGAAATATTTTAAATAACCCCGCTTAGAAGATTCACCCACCCGTCGAAGTTTGAGTAATTTATGAAGATGATAAATGTTCCAAAGATTATTCAACAGGTCACTTTATGTAACCAATATGTACACCATGTTATAATAACGTCGGTTGTAAATCTTGGAGATTCTATAATCATACGAAGGTCTCGAGGTCGATTCTAACTGTATACTTAGTATTATGTACAGGTTTGGATCTGTAACGATCTTAAAGCCATAGAATTATTGAATTATGTATACTAACGAATTCCAAAGTACGAGGTTCGGACTGTTTATATCAATCAAATGAAAATACTGCAGTTTATTATGCGCTTGACGCAGAATGGTTCTTGTATAATTGATTTACAATATTACCAAATTTATTTACTTATAATTATTCACTTGAACTGCAAAAACATTTTAAGTAAGCTAAAACTGAAACGTCATTCAAACATTTTCAAATCTAACAGTTTTTTGTTTATCTTTAATTTATATCAGTTCATTTATTTTTGATCTTACCCAGCTGTTTTGTGTCTGAATCACTTGCTAAACGTTTATTTATGTAGATTGTAAAACTGTATGGCAGGCGACTAGGATCAGACGCATAACTCACTCTTTGGCAGACGGCTTGCTTAGGTACAAGTACAACCTAATCGTTGTAGTGGTTTGCCGCCCATGCCTTCTTTTATCGGTACTGGTCTCTTGTGATACCACAGATCTATAGTTATATACCCCTTTAGGAAAGTATTTAAATAAAGCATACGAGATTAAAGCGTATTGCTTTTATGTAAATTTGAATGTAAAATCTGAGTTGTTTCTTGTATCTTTGTAATCCGCCGGTTTCAATCTGATGATGATGACGTCATTGAATGACCGTGTGATCGAAAAGATCAAATCCATCTCATCAGGCATATGCTACCGGAGTTGATGTTCATACTGTGCGATTCGTATATAATTATGTTTAGTTGTGACGCGACAGTACTAGTGAATTACAAGAACTTAACTCGAAATATTTTTTTAATTAATTGTGGCGTGAGATAATTTTTATTTGTATTTGTTGGAGTTGCTCAAGAACGCCACAAGATCTTGAATGTTGGCGATTTCAAGCTACGAAGGGTAGTCTAGTGCCGAATATCTGTTGAGAGAGTTAACAACAAGAGGCTGCAAGCTTGGCAATAAGACAGAGCCTTATCTCCTGTGCATAGTGGAATTAATATTGTCTTCAATAGCTGAAGCGTGTAGCTTTATGTAATTTTGAATGTATATTGTACTTCGAAAGAATCGTTGCTTGTATCTTGTATAATCCACTATAGGGCGGTTTCGATCTGATCGTGATGACGTCATTGAATGACTGCGTGATCGAAAAGATCAAATCCATCTCATAAGGCATATGCTATCGGACTTGATGTTCATACTGTGTGATTCGTATATAATACGTTCAGTCGTGACGCGATAGTACTAATAAATTACAAGAACGTAACTCGAAATATTGATTTTATTAATTGCTTGTGGCGTGAGCTACTTTGCTATTGCTCTGAACGCCACAAGTCTTTATAATTGACAGATTGATTGACTTATTTTCGATTTAATCTCTAGTATAGGATTTCCACTTAAATGTTTTCAGATCAGCATTTCTAGTGATAACGATTAGAATTATATTTTTGTTTTTTGCATTTTATGCCTTTTATTGACGTTTGACCCTGCAATAAATTTGACTGACATTCAGAAGAGATCACAACTAAGTATAGTTCTATAAGCATCATACTCAGAATAAAATACTGAGTTTGATGATATCTTAATCTCTCACGAGCTTACTCAACATTAAAGAACCATTCACTCGTCACTTATATAATATAACGATGCTGCGCTTATCATAAAATTGTCTGCTGTACCTGTTTATAATAAAAGATAAAAATGTAGTAACAATGTGATATTTTGTCAATAGATGTCATTACTGTCAAGTATTAAGGGCTAATTTTACAAAAACTATTTAATCGATGTATTGGAAACCTAATATTCACTTCACCTCATTTTTATTATACTCATATCTCGACAGTATAACTGTTTGTCTGCCTCTATCTTTGCAATTTGTTTTGGTGCAATTTGCTCTCCTTACGGCCTACGGTTTGCGTATTTACGTCCGACTTTACGTAATTACATAACCATTAATCGAGGACGTACGACTATATCCGATTTACCAACCATCTGCACATTGCATAGCTCCATACTAGCCTATAGTACTGACATAGATGATGGGTTGACCCATGAATTCTGCACTACTACAGGAGGTCATAAATGTATTTATTCTGCCCTTATCGGAATTTAAACTCAGTACAAAATAAAAATTCCGCCCGAATGTCACTGATTCAGATTTTCACTACGCATAATTCTTTCCAAGTATACTATGAAACAACTCGAGGTGTACTCCACGTATTCCTAGATTCTTAGACAATCGAACCAACGTACTTATACATATGATATCAGAGTATATAACTGTATAAAGTGGCGACGGAGTGCGTTTAAGGCTAAAGTTGCCCACTCACACTTTTACCGGTGTTGCCCATTGTGATACCACAGACCTCAATCGTCTTTCAAAAATTTGCAGCATTTTATGAAGCACAAAATATCTACAAAGGCATCCCATCATGTCTATAGTTCTGTGTGCTTATAATGGACTGGAGCAGAGAAAATAACGTTGTTTCCTCCTTCTCTTCCACATCTTCACAGATCCTACAGAAGTCGCTAAATTGCAGAATCGGCCTTCTATTTTGTTCACATGCAGTGCATAGAAGTGTATAGTGTATAGTTTGGGCATAGAAAATGACAAATAAGTTCGGCTTTTAAATTCTGCAGTGAGTCTGAAGTCATATGTTCATTCACATCACCGATCGTATTATTGGTTTTTGCATTAGACCCTATTGGGATTTGAATTCGATCTATATGATGTAATCGATGTTTTATTTTATTTTTCTCGATTCATATAAAAATTAACTTATACATTGTTGCCAGTTATTTATATCGAGTTTAAACAGCCTAAACAATTTTTCGATTAGATTCATATAGGTGTGAGATTTCATGGATGTTTATAGTGATAGGCTAAAGATACTAGAGGCTTGTGTATATAACTCATATGTTAGTCTGCATCATTGTATGAAATAAATGACCACGTACAATGTGTATTTTATGCGGAAGTAAATGTTTCGAAAGAGCTCAGTTGAGACGAGGTTTTGATAGTAACATCTTCTACGCTATAGCTTTAAAATTACAGCAACAACAACAATTGCATCACCAAGAATTATGTAAATCATGTAAATCGTTCACAGTCATCATTACATCACAATTATGCACTTAATATAGCGGCAACATCTTGATGACGATATTTCGTATTCTAAGCAATAAAACAAAATAAATCCCGCTTGCTGCTACGAATTTAATTAAGACTTGAACTAAATTTTATTGATGTACGGCTAAGCTAATAATAGAATTTGAAACAACGCAAAGCACTTGTGAATAAATTATTTTTGCTTGATAAAGTATGTAGATTAACTATTGTTTCTGGTTTTTGTATTTTTGGTTTAAAATAGGAAATTTTATGGTTTATCGTTTTAAAAGAGATCAGTAGAAAGGTTCATTGTTTTATGATTTGGGAGTTTACGCGTCAATACAGTATAGAATACCCTACTTAAATCTTAAGGTAAGTTAATACTTCCTCTAAAAGCAGAACAACGATTAATTCTCGGATACAATATTTTCATTCTTAACCTAGCCAATGTTCCGAGCTTTCCGACAAGGATCAAAGTTAGAACGAACAGAGTATAGTCAAACTTTTAGTTTCTTTATTCGACACAATAAATTGTTAAGCTTAGCTGCTTGGCATTGGTGTGGCTATGACTCTTGTCTTCATTTCACTTTTGAATACTTTAACAATTCATTGGTTAAAATTTAACTTGTCTGACACGGTGATTTAGCACTGCTTATATACAAATCAGTGGTATTCTCGATCTTTCCATTCTTCTCACAACAGTCACTTTAGTGGTGCACAAATTTTGTTCTAGTATAATTCGAGATGTTTCAATTTCAATGTTTCACTGTAGTAGTATTTCTAACTGGATTTTATTGATTCGCAGTATTATCCTTATGTTGATTCGCTCGTTGCGTAGTGCTATCTCTTTTCTCATCTGATTATCACTTCTCAGGCTGAAATCGACTATTAGAATCAATTGTGGCGTTGAAGATATAACATCTCTCGCTCCTCGGAATAGATATAAAAATATTGCATTGTCCTCGGTTGGATTGTAACCAGCTCTTATTTTGAATGCTCTTATTCTAACTTGATACAGGCAAATTCGTTACAATATTTTTCTAGATATTAATTTTTTTATATATTTCTTTAATGCCGATATGATTGCAAAAAGGTATTGTTGAAATGAGGATTTAATGAATACTAGGGATGTACTTCGTATGTTCCAGGTGCATCTGTGGATGAAATTTTAAAGTGAATTTGTTCAAAAATATCAAATAAAAGGCAAGACGTCCTTAGAATGGTGTAGTGTCCCTTTAACAAAACCTTTCTTAAAGGAAATCAAAGGAGACACTACAATAATTAACTTCGATGTCCTCGTGAGTGCGAGAAGTGTTAATGAAATATTCAAAAGGGTTATAAGTGGGTATAAGGCTATGTTTGAGGTTTTTAAAATGAATGGTATTGAAGTATGAAAGCGGAGTAGAGCAATTAAATAAAAATGAACAAACAAAAAACGATAGCATTATAAGTTTAACAATTCTATTCCGACACACATATGTTCAGTTATTTTGTGTTACTATCGATAACTATCGATTTCAATTTTCACTATTGATCTCACTATTCATTCATTTTGGATCATCGCATAAAGAACCGTTTTGATCTTGTAGACCTCAGAAGTATAAGATATCAAAACGATTCACTTCCTTATATACAAAATATTTTCAAACGCCTTATATGAGATGGTTCAGGACATAAAAATGAGTAGTGAGATCAATAGTGAATATTGAAATCGATAGTAACACAAAACAAATGAACAAATGTGTGACGATATAGAATGTTTTAAGGATAGTTGCTTTATGATTTTAACGAAATAATTCTTCGAGGATCTATTCTTCGTTTAAGATCTATTTTATATAGCGCAACCTCGATAGTTTATCGTTCTATTTTCGTCATAGTTGCTACAAATAAAATTAAGTGCTCATGTAGTATTTAAAAGTGTTTGAAGATATATTCGCCCTTTATAGCTCTATTTTCAAATGTGGTCCAGTCGAGTATTGACAACGTGAAGCTGATTTATTTTTGTACGTTATACTGACTACCTCTTGTTTTGAGTATGACTGTTCAACATTTGTATTTTGGAAGTTTGTTTAAGTATTAATTTGATTTAATCCAGACTTCCGTTGATATAAATACGAGTACATCAAGCACACAAACAGACGAAAATAGATGAGCAAATAATATTATTTTCTTAATACACGTGCACTTTTTCAGATAAGTTTATTGTAATAAGATTGAACGAAAACAAATAGTTATTTTGGTAGAATGTAGAGTGTAAAGTTGATATTCGTATAAGTAAATTTTTCATCAAATTATCAATATCATAATGCTCGTATGTTTCAATATTTATTAGCTGGCTTACATCTTCATATAGGTACATAAATAAACTTGTATTATGAGTAATAAAATTATTATTTAAAAGTTGTTGAAAAATTTATTTATTTTTGGTAGGTTATAAGTTGTTATATATATATATTTATATAATAAACATGTCAAGTATAGCCTAAAATACTTATTCCGAGAGTATATATACAAACTCAGTTTACAGTGACAAGCAAAAGTATTTGACACAAACTTTTCTTCAATGAAGTTCATTTTCAAATTAAACACGGTCAAATTGGAAACAAGTAGTGTTAGTCGGTATCGACAAAAAGGGTAAAGTATATTTCATAATTTCGCCTGAAACTGTAAAAATTGAAAAAAATTCATAAAGTGCCTGATAAATATAATAGATGGTGTTAAGTTACCATGTTAATCGATAACTGCAATATATTTATTGTGTTCCAATGGAAACCATTTACTACTCACAAGTACTTGTGAGTAGATACTCTAAGGAACGCAAATATATAGCTTAAATATGTTTGTGTTATTTTATGATTTGATAGTGTTAGCTGCCAATTTTTCAAAAAATGAAATTAGAAACAATAACAATAATTAAATAAAAATAAAAAATTACTAAAAATTGAAGTTATAACGAAGGGAATGCATTAAAAATATAATTATTATTTTAATGAAAATTCATACTTTGACAAACTCAAATATAAATGACAGTTCACAAAAATGACAGTTTAACATAACCTAGTTATTCGAAAATCCAACTTTTACATTTTTTTAAACTAAAAACTCTAGCGTTAATTTTATGCGTAACTACTTTTATCATCTACACCAACATTTGACTATGAGTAGATGCCAGTACATACAAGTACTTGAAGAATCTTGAGAAACTACTTATCTCATTTTTAAGTAGGCCTTGCGAAAGTTTTAGAACAATTTGCGTAGTATTTTTTCAGCCCATATTTTCATGCTCGCGTTGAAAAAATACTTGTTGGTATCGCAGAATTGCCTACTGAAAAAACTAAACACAAAAATAATGAACTATAATTTCGCTCAAAATAAAATTTTCTTTCGGTTAAGTTCACTAACTTCAGTTCAAATCTATGGTATTTTATACCGATGTAGTCGCGATGTCATGAACACTGCTTTAAATGTCTGCTCGCAAATTTTCAAAAATGTGTACAATTAGCTTAAAATTGACCTCAAACTTGCGTACTCTTGGTAGGTTTGGTTAATAAATCTTGGATGCATCAACTCTTTTCGAATCGAATTGTACTGTTCTTCTTATTCCTGTTGTATAACTGAATAATAACAATGCCTGAGAAATACGTCTCAAATTATTCTACTCGCCGAAATGACGATGTCGGACATATATAAAATTCATTTGATCAAATTAAAATTCACAAATGTACTTGAGTTGGTCTTATCAGATAAAATGGTTAGTAATACAACGATTTGGAATTATCAAGAAGCCAAGCATAAATGTGACATCTGCAATATTAAATGAAGATTTTTTTTCAATTTTGAAATAGTTGGATAAACCTTTATAATATATGGCTTAAAGGCGGTAAACGGTCCTAAATGCATCTCAACTGAGACCTAATGATTCGTTAGGTCTCAGTTGAGACGAGTATATACGTTTTGGTGCAAATTGGTTAGGTTAAATGAATGGCTTTTCAACGGCGAGAATCAAACTTGAGACCTCGGCGGGATGAGACACTCTCTTAAACATTATACTACAACCGAATACACCTTTAGAGGAAGTAATTAAAAGATCAATCCTATGGGCCGACCCACCTTCCATGTCAGTACTATAGGCTGGCATGGAGCTATGCAATGCGCAGATGGTTCTACAAAAATCGGACCTATAGCCGTACGTCCTCGATTTGGCCGTTAAGGCGTAAAGTAGAACGTAAATAAGCGAACCGCGAAAGAGCTGGGAGAGCCTTGAGCCCCAAAAAAAGATAGCATAGAATAAAATATAAAAAAAAAAATCTTTGGAGAAGACTAGTAATTGGATTAACCTGACTAAAACTTATACACTAATCGAATGTTTAAAACAATTGTAGGTTCTAAATTTAAATTTAGAACCTACAACTGTTTTGATTAGGAATTGTCATACTTATAAGTTTTGAGTGTAAATATTTACACTCAAAACCGTTGGTAGCATTTTGTATAAGAGATCCTTGTGTCAAATGACCCATAGAAAAAATAGAAAAATCACAAATTCTAGCTTCTTACCAACAAAATGTTACTCGTGGATGGGAGTGGATCAAATTTTCAGAACATTTTCGATTGTATCAGAACATTTTCGATTGTATGGGATTATTTTGTTTATTGATTGGCGTCTTATTGAAACAAATGTCGTTTGTATCCTCCTCTTAAATTCTGGGTCGAAAAAACTGGTTCGTCTTGATTTCATAACTCTCCCTATTTTATATTAAAGAGTGAAGAACCACAGCTCAATTAGCGAACCATAAACGTTGCGGATGGTCATTTTGTTCAGCTCCGTCACAAATTAAACATTAAACTCCTTCATACCGAGTTTTTAGGCAAAATTCTCATCATGGAATTTAGTGAACCAAACATGACTTATAGAAAGTAGGTTTTCAATATTTCCGAATTTTGTTCAAGCGTAAAGTGATCCATTTCGTAAATGTCAAACTAATTGTCATGACATGAATAATGTAAGTGTTGCCACGCTAGAAATAATCGTGAAAGCTGAACACTATTTCAGATTATCAAGTATCTTTTTCACTCCGTTGCCGTTTAATCCAATCTCATAGATATCATCTACATATGCAAAAATTTGGTTGGATTGTCGAAATAAGATATTATTTTGAGGTGTTTCACTTTGACCAAGGATATATTCTAATATGAGATTAAAAAGCATCGGGGACAGCGCATTTCCTTGTCTAACACCGAAATTAATTGCAAAATTTCTCAAAAGGGTTGCTTGAAATATATAGTCTTGAAATATCTGGTGTACATCGCGAAATGTTTCGTAGTACTTGAAAGGAATCATCCGTAGCCAAAACACTTCAGTGACTGACCGATTTTGATGGTATCCTACTTGATAGTCACCGCGATAATTTGCTCCGCAAGGTAGTAATTATTCCCAATATAATGTACGACATTAACTTGTATGCTGTGCAAAGGAAATCTATACCGCGATTATTCTCGCAATTCAAGCGATCACCGTTCTTGAATATTGGGCATAACGCGGCCACTTTCCATTCTTCAGGCAATACTTCATTTCGCCATATCAATCGAATAATATCGAAAAGACAGTTCCATAAAGTTAGCCCTCCGAATAACAAGAGCTCTGTGTTAATGCAATCAACTCCTGGTGGTCGATTTTTCTTTAATCTCTGCATGTCCATGGTGGATCCTTCATAAGATGGATCCTCAATGGAAATTACTGTGGGCTGTATTTGTGGGTATTCAAATACAACTTGTGATACAAATGAAAATTTGGATAGAAAAATGTTCACGCCATGTATCGAGTACTCCATCTGTCTCTATAATGGCAGTTTACCGAGATCTTAAGGTATGGTGCAATCCGGTGATTACTTCAAAAAACTACGCGAATTGCGCGTTTTCTTCTTGCAATTAACCAAGTCTTCGCTCATCAAACCCATCATTTTTGACAACCGAGATTTTCAATACTTTCCAGACATTGTTAACTTCTTCAGGTTAGTAATTAGATCGCAAAATGCTATTGTTGTCAAGATTTTGATATTTTCGTTGTGTTTCTTCATTTATTAGACCTTCACATGAGACTCGCGTGATATATTACCTCGTCCTCTCTCACTTGTACTAAAATGCCCATCGTAGTTTCGCAATGACCAGATAATGATGTCTGCCTACGAATCTTGTTGAAAACCGATACAATGCCACGATTTGGACAAACCATCCAACGCATGGTTAATTTGACTTTTTTAATCAACGCATGGTCAATTTGACTTCGAAATGTTTTACATGCTTGTGTCTATGTTTCCAAATGGATGTTTTTATGAGGAAAGAACGTACTTCCCACTTTGAAATCATAAGCGATCGCAAAGTATATCATTTTCCCCCCATTTTCAGTCACATTTTCGTTTCAGGAGTATAGTCCTATATTATTACATAAGTCGATTTTTGACAGTTCCAGCATTAAAATCAGCAATCTGACATCGTGCTCAAGTATAGAGTCCACCAGATTATCAAAATTATTGTAAACTGAGTCTTTATCTTGGGGTTAGCTTACATCAGTGGACGCATGTACTCATACAATTGACAGGTTGACTAATCTCATGTGCAAGCTAAGCTTACACATTCGCTTATCGACTGCTTGAAAATCCAACACTTTAAAAAAAATTGATCAATTCACAAAGTATTCAACTCAATACCCACGATTCAATTCACATGCATACACATACTTACACATTATACACCAAGCACGCTACTTTCTCTGCCATCGAGAGTTTTTTGGAAAGCTACGAGTTCCAGCCGCTATTCTCGTCTCGATCCTTAATCTAGTGTCTTGGTACCTAAGCGAGGATTCATTGTTGTTTTGACATTATCAATTTTTTTGATAGTTTTGTTGACATTTTTTACACTAGAGATTTTTACTGATGCATGCCGTCAGCCCACCAATCATACCATTCAATCACATCACAGTTAGAATTTTCCAATAATATGAAAGGTTAAGTTTCAATCTCGCTTCGTAACTGTGTATAAAACTTAAAAACTACGGCACGTGTAATAAATTGGATTTTTCAGACTTATAATGTTTGTCTTACATTTATTAAGATGACCGCTGATAACCTTTTCTTATCACAAATTTGCTATCAATAAACGTTTACTTAGTTATAAAATGCAATTCTAATGTTTTCTTTTTAAATACAATTTTAGAAACGAGACCAGCTTGGTGCAAAGAATGTACAAACGAAGATGTCACTTATTGCCTGGGAACGAAAATGTTGCACGATCACTGTTGTTGTGATCAACAACACGGCGAAGGTAAATGAACTTAACAACCTTTTAAACGTAAGATCTGTGTTATATATTTATACACCGTGTGTATAGTTTACGAACGTCGTTTTATATGAACAATATAGAAAGGTGACATTCATATGTATAGGTAACAGATATTCATTGATCGATTTGTCTTTAAAATGTGCACGTAAAGATTGTTTGATTGCATAAGATGAACGATCGATACAACAATATGTATACCTTACACACCTTTTCCCCCCGTACATATAAATCGATGTGTGGAATCGAAATCGATCATCCATTACCACATGTAACCAAATATACAAAACATATGAGTAACACGATATTGTTACAAGCACAAAATTGTTTGTTTACATCTAGATGTTACGTTCATTGCAATCGTACGAAGTATAAGACATGTTTTACAATCAGTCTATTACATATATACGAGTATATATGTACGTGTACAAAACTTAGCAAATTAAAATGAAATAAAAATTTTAATTTCTAAATGGTTACTCGTTATTGTAATCATCCATCCGATATTAGTTACAAGGCCGCTGTAATTATACTGTAATATCTAATATCTATGATTTAATTGACAATCTCACAAAAAACAATGTACGAGTAACAACAAATGTGCATACATGCCATTTTGGCAAGCTACGAGTATGTAAAAAATCATAATCGCATAATTGCCTAATGCATGCCGCAATATAGGTTGTTAACCCCATCCAAAGAATTCAGAAATAGACGCTTTGTAGTTGTTTACTGATTCCGCCGTACGTTTTCGATTAAGCTTTCGGCGTAAGGTAGGACATTAAATGGGAACTACAAAAGAGTAGTTGGGAGTGTTTCAGCCTCAAAATAGATAGAAGAGGAACAGACAAACAAAGTATCTGAAATGGGTGTAATCCATTTAACAATCACAATCATGAGTAACAAATAGAATTTTATTATTGCTATAACTGGCTGAAACCATGGTGCAAACCTTGTATTTCATTAAAGCTCTGTTATCTTAGCAAACTGGAGCAGTTTGAACCAGGACAAAGAAGACAGTAGATTTACAGAAATAGTCCTAGAGTTGAACACAAGATATCTCATGTGGTCGAAATCTGGACAACTACTGATAAAGTGTAAGCTATCATCAACATCCCCAAGACACTCGTTTCATACGGCGTCACTGGCAAGCCCCATGCGATGAAGATGACTTTTGAAATTGCCATGTCCAGTAAGTAAAGAAATCAATATTCTCAAGCTTTTGTTTTCAATGAAAGAACGTAATTGGTCAGCTTCGGGTTAAGCCCACTTACAAAGTAGTTTGCCGTACGACAAGTAGGAGTGGCTAACCACGTCAGCTTTAGTTTCGTTAGGGTAACGGTTTTAATTGTTTTTTCACTATGTAAAGAGGTAAAGGAGCAGCTGGTTCAAGGCCTACGAAAAAAAAAATTAGAACCAGTTTTAGCCGAGCTGTCTGCAACTTCGTTTCCGTCAATGTCTCAATGGGCAGGAATCCACATGCTCGTTACCTTATTGTTAGGACTAAGGAGGTTCAACAATTAACCAGTTTAGAGCTAGTTCGAGGATTGTTCAGTGAGTTAAGGACAGTTTTACTATCCGTACAAAATATAATATTTTTGTCGTCGTCAATGAGATTAAAAGCTGAAATCACATAGTGAGGTTTCCAAACTGCCAGAGATTTTCAAATCATGTGTTGGACAGTAGTAGCCAAAGCCAGCACCCTGTTCAGAGACAGAGTCATCTGAAAAGAATACAAGCGATTCGGATATCTGTTTCAGCAAGTTTGGATGGATAAACCACCTCAAAAGATTTGTAGAAATTAAAAACAGGCAGACGCCAATCAATAACAAAGTCGATTTCTGGCATAGCTCGTTTAAATTCATTAAAAATTGGTCTATGGCCTGAAATAGTGCCGAAAGCATTCCACAACCCACTCATCAAGCGAAAGGCAGCCGAACAAGCTGAACCTAAAATGAAGCATGTAGTAACTGGGGTAGGGAGAGACTAAGCTCCATCGCTAGAAGCGAAGTAGAAGACATAGCTCCAGTTACAGCCCTACAAGCGATATTTTGCAAATAGTTGAGTTTACTAACTGAACATTTTACCTTAACCACTGGCCACTGAACAACAGATGCATAAGTTTGCATTTGTAGAACCAGTGATTTGTAGATTTGAGGGATTATCCACAGGAATTACCAAAAGCTTTAGGATAAATAGATCAAACACAAAATTGACTGGAAACCACCAATCAACCAATGTACATTATTGAAAGTTCCAAAACTGCTCATTAAATGTTATCCTTATATAAACCAGTACAATTTTCTTAGCAAATCATTACACTGAACCAATGAGGACAAGAAGACTGGTATTTTATAGTACTCATGTATTGTTAAATATTTGGAACCAATTGTCAAGTTAGTCTTAAATTGTTGTATCAGCCCCATTAACTCTCAAAGCCATATAGGATAAAATAAGACTTAATAAATATCAACCAAATCGAAAAGGCTTTCACTTGTGTTTTATTGAAACTGGTAACATCGACCTACAAGGATCTGTTGGAATTTGGAACTCGTAGGTCTCTTCCATGTCAGTACTTTGAATTTACCTTTCACTCGGTCAAAAAGGGAACTGCAAAAGGACAGTGTACTGCGGAATCATAACATATCGCAGAATATCTTCACAATTCCTCGCTTTATCCATATGGGATGAGTATTATCGAGGCAAATTACCGAGAAAGATATAGTTAAATCAACCACCACAATTGTTAGTTATCTACAAACAACTAATTAGTTAGGTTAAGTTGCAGTGACTGCTAATGATCAGTCTACAGTATTACAAAACCCCATCGGTTCCTTTATGTTAGCGTAGGGATCTAAGTGTTCAAAAGTAAAGAAAGTGAACTAGTTTTTTTCCAGTCACGAAGGCTCGATTCGCTTATTGTGACATCCCTTCCCAGAGGTACACTCTGAATCCTGAAATATGTTTGTTCTTCTAATGAAGTTCAAATATCTGTTATCCTCAAGGTTGTTAGTTGACCCTGAAATAGAAATTGTGATTCAGAGTAGTGCAGTCTATGGGAAGAGCAGGATGTACAAGAGCCCAAGAAGGGCCCAACAGTTTTTTATTCTTCTTCCTCACACTGTTTGCAGTTTGCGTTGTTCCGATTTTTTTATTCGGAATATCTGATTATTAAATTATCCTCAAAGTGAGTTTATGGTAATTCAAGATGCACTAAAATCATTGCTGATTTATTAATCCAAAGTAGATTTTGGATATTCGACAAGAGATATGGTTGACCCATCTCTTCTGGTGCAGATCATCAAAGTGTTACTCGATATCTTTTTGTGTGATTATGACGTCACTCCTAAAGTGGACTCAGGTCCCACAAAAGTGGAAACTATATCCAAAACGGCTAATTTGTTCGCCAATACATTTGCTTCGATAACACATTAATTGTCTTTCAGTTTCGGTCAAACTTGTTTTGCTGTACCTTGCAGAAAGGTTTTATTCATTTTTCATTCGCCAACGCATTCGATTGTTTGAAAAATACAAACATCAACACTGGTATGGGCATCCTCCCAGCTCTGGCACCATATATACATTCAATCATTGGAAATCATCAGAAGCGTAAGTCACATCCAACACGTTTGCGGAGTATTTTCAAACGCTGAGGTACGAAACCTGTCCTTTGAGATACCACATATCACAATAGAAGCCATAAACAAGGCTTCATATAACTAGGCTTGTCATATAATTTTGAAAGTGAAGTGGTGTGTACATTGTAAAGTGATAATGACGTAGATTTTAAGTCATTATGCTTGAAATCAATATCAACACCAAAGCGATCAATAGTAATGATGACTTACTCAAAAGTACTACTTTATTCTCTGGAGAAACCAACAAATATGATATAAATTGAACTAGAAAAAGATGATCTAACCACTGACGTTGGAGCGTAGGCGCGTAGTATTTATAAGAATAAATGTGCTTGAAAATTCCCTGTTAAAACCAACGTCAGTCAGCCCAGCTGCTCAAGTGAAATAATCGAGCAGCTTTCAACTGGAAGTACTATACATTCGTACAAGAGAAAATAGTTCAAGCTTCACCAGAACAGAAACAATCAAGTAAAGAACTCCCAACCGGAAGTAAGAATACAACAGGAGAAAAAAGAGTCACGACCATCTCCAGTTATAATATCTACCTGCAATAGTTATCAGAGTGTTAGAAGATCATGGACAATAACCATATAACATTTCAAGCTACAGCGTTAAATAGTGGTGATATCAAAATAAATGTCACGGACGGAGAAAACTATAGAAAGTTAACAGGAACGCTTAATGAAGAAAAGTCAACTTATAGTATTTCTACTAAGATAAGCAGACAAGCAAACCAAAGTCACTGTCAAGAAACTTCATGCATCATGTAAACCGGAGTAAATAAAAGAGTATCTCTTGGAGAAAGGATATAAAATTAACGAAGGTACACAACTGCTAAAAAGAGGTGACAAAACACCTCTTCCATTATATATGTTATTTCTCGTATTGGGAGATAAATCGATAGATCGAACCGCGGATTTGATGTTCAGGTTTATGCGCTTGACCTGATTATAATGGTTGAACGTAACTTGATTAAACTCTTTCAGATCTTACTGTAAGCTATAATAAAACATTACACCTAATTCACTAAGAGGACAAAATTGCTGCTTACGGCCCCCTTTGTGAATGTTATAGCTATTAAATTTTAGAAAGAATTTAAATATCTAGTAGTTATCTTAGATAATTATCTTAGTAGTTATATTAGTCGCCGGTTGTAGCTTAATGGTTAAGAGAGTTTCTCATCACGTCGCGGTCTCGAGTTTGATTCTCACCGTTGACCAAAAATTAACATGCCACTGCATGACATAAAATGCGGTTGCGTGTAAAAACATTCGTTGGGCTGACCACAAATGTGCACCAATCGTTTAAATAGTTTGTAAGGTCTCAAGTTGCCCCCTATGCACCTGTTTATCAAAACTCAAAAAAACAGTCCTTGGTTGCTTTCACAATATTGAGGGAAGACTAACTACAGGATAATTTTGTGGGTCATCTAAAAACTATAATGGTATTTCAAGACGACCTAGAACCAAGCTATAGAATCTTATTCGAACAGTGATCTATGTTAAGGTATATACGGACGAATCAAAGATTTATGGTGGGCAGGAACATATATATCTTTCGACTGTGGAGTCGCAAAATATGATGGAGCGCTGTATGGTCTCAAAATGGACAACATATTGGTTCAACATTGCAGATCTTGAGAGAACACTGGATTCACCAAAGCTCACACTGCAATAAGATACCACCTAGAAAAAGTGGGATTAACATGACATGTGTTATTGTACAGCTTTTGTCGTCTAACGATAAAAGCTGTACAGTGACACATGACATCTGCTCCATCTAATGAACTGATGTCAAGGTCCACATCGGCGAGAAATTTGGTCGGTTTCATGTAAACTCTGAACATAGACTAGACGGCTAGTGTAAAGAGGACCATAGCACGAAAGAACTTTTAGGTAGCGACTTTCTGAGCGTAAACGCCCACTCGTCTCCGCATACATATAATAATAATACGTAGGTAGATACATACACTTTGCATAACGCTTCATTCATCATTTGAGATTTATTTTATAAAGTACATACGATAAGCATGTGTGCATTTACTCTCTACCTACTTACTTATTTATCAATTGTTTGATTATCGCTCAGTTTTAAATTTCTGTTTATATTTCTGTGCAACATTTATTGTGCAACCGTTTGCCTTAATGTATACCATTTTCTAATCACACACATATATATTGGTTGCGGTTGGAAAGTATTTCACTTCGGTTGGTTAAGTTTTATAGATATCGAATTTTACTTTCAACCACACTGTTTACACTTGGTGTTACTTATTGTGGATCTGTGAAACTGGTCACTAGCTAAGTAAACAAAGAGTTAGCACTTGCATACCCCAATTATTCAGCCCATTCTCTATTGTACTAAGTGCATATGCTGAACTTATCTAGTCTTGTGATAATACGTAAACAATTTTGAGTTTAATGCCTTGTTGCGAAAACTGCTGTCGATGTACCGGCCGTGATGTGCTGGTCATATCGGTATAGTCATTGTTTATATATTATTTTTGCTCGTGAATTGTGAAAATCAGTAAAAAATGATGTGTGGGAAAATAAATAAATAAAAATGTTCGAGGTGAGAAAACAGATTAAAAATGTGAGGTGATAGAAAATAGTACAATTGGCTTTCCTATTGTGACTCACATCCGATATATTCTGTATCGCATATATGCTACAATCAAAATTCATATTGGCATTTGATTAAATCAATCCATAAACAATTTTACAGCCTTTATCAACCATGAACACCAAATGGGATATGTGACATGAGATTTGCTACTGATTTGTTGTATTTGGGCAAGGTTTACAATTTTCAAACTTATTTCACCGTGTTTAATATTTTTTAAGGTTGATTTATGAGTATCCAAAAATTGTTGTTGTGAAAGTGTTTATTTGGGTTCCCCGAATTAAAACTAAGTGCGCTTCATTTACAAGCTAAATAGAAGGCTCAGAAATCCATTAAAGAAACGTTTTTAAATCCAAAAAAAATAAAAACAGTTGGTTCGCTTTATAGGAAGATGGGGTCTGTAAAGCGTGAAACCTCATGCGTATTTGAATGTGTATTGGTACTTCGAGATATTGCTTGTATCTTGTAATCCACTAGGCCGGTATCGATCTGATCATGACATCATTGAATGATTATGTGTTCGAAAAGATCAAATCCATCTCATCAGGCATATGCTTCCGTACTTGATGTATGCACTGTGCGATGCGTAGAAACGCGACAGTTCTAGTGAATTAAAAGTACTTAACTCGAAATATTGAATTTATTTTGATTGATTGTGGCGTTATGATATAATTTTTGTATTCATGAATTATTTCAGTTACTCTGGTCTCCACAGGTCGTTGATCTAAAGGGTGTTTTTTTATAGAGTTACACAAGTTTAAATCATAATAAAACAAAGAAATATTTTTTTTATCAATGAAACGGGTTTTATTGGATAGAAAATGTTATAACCTTATTGTTTAAATATGATTTTGGTCATGTGGCCACCACGACTGGCGTGTACAAGGCGCAATCTGGAACATCAATTATCAAAACTTTTCGGCTATTTGCGGCCTTATTTTGCCAATTACTCTTTAACTGTTGATTATCAGGTGTTCAATTGTTTAATAAAATAAAAATTTGATAAGTCACACATACGAGAATTTCTAAATATGAATTTCAACAATGTTCAATTGTGTCTGGTTTATCGACGTAGACAATTAATTGCGCTGTGTGACATGTGTTGGAACCAAATGTCAGCAAGATAAAAGCCAGCTAAGTCCTAGAGAATTTTGACAGCCGGAATATTTTAAACATTTTAAAATAGATGGCACTGCGAATGGTGTTGTCTTTGGTTTTACATGTAATTTATGTTCTATCTAATTTACGCTGTTTTTTCATATCCATTCATAATTTACATGTTAAGTTCCAACTGTTCCATTCGAAGTTCCATTTGCATTGCCATCTGTTTTTAAATATCACAAATTTACCGAAGTTTGGTTTTGTAATTAATTTTTTAAATCCTTTTTTGACCTTCACCCGATATTTAAAGTGAATCTTAACGGAATTTATCTTTTAATACTTGTAATTCTAATCTATTACAAATTATTTTGTCATTCAGTATATACTCGTAAGACTGTAATAGATAGATTTTTAACAGATGGTGCTTTCTAAATGGTGTTACAATTAAATTTGATAAGAGATGGCGCGTCAGTCTTTTACATGAAATATTTTTTTTGCATATAGTATGTAAAACATTTATGTAAATTATACGTTTACATGCATAAAAGTGTGTAAATTACATCGTGCGTAATTAATTTACACACCCAATTGTGCTATTTAGTTCCATTTATTTTCCACTATCTGATTACGATCGACGATATTAATGAATACATCTATATGACCCTCTGTTGGAGTACAGAATTCATGGGCCAACCCATCTTCCGTGTACTATATAGGCTAGCATGGAGCTATGCAATGTGCAGATGATAAATCGGCGAATAGTAGCACGTAAATAAGTGAACCGCGAAAGAGTTGGGTGAGCCTTGAGCTCCAAATCAGATTGCAAAGATATAAACAGAAAGACAGATAGGCAACAAATTCTTGTGTGTATGTAATCAGGTTTCGAAGAAGCATCTCAACCACTCAATTATGCAATCAATTCAAATATGGCAGACTTTCATCTGATTTTCGTCAAGTTGTAGGATTTTTCATCACAACAATAATTTAACATGCATTAAAGTTTAAAAATCCTGTATCGACAACACGAATTTAATTTAATTCCAACTGGACAATCGGTAACGAAAAACTCCCGGCAAGAATTGTAATGCAGTTGTCAATAAAATTACCAAGGGAGTTATAATATGGCAATTACACTTACGACGTTATTATCCATTATCTACGTGACTTTCATGTTCACTTTAGTTTAAATACTTTAGAAAAGAAAGCGCATTATAGAAGGAGATTTACAACACTCGAACACAACTCGAATAAGATTCTTGTTTCACACCCTTAGGGAAACACTTCAAAACAATATCTTGTTCCAACTTTCCAATCAACTTTTGCCATATGTAAACAGTGTTAGTGCTATTGGATTAAGTGGCAACGGAGTGAAAAGGACACTTGATCCACTAAAACAGTATTCCCCTTCCATGATTTTCGAGACTAAAAATATGTATGTACCTGTAGCTTGCATAGAATTTTATTTATAATCATTAATTTTTTTATGCAGCTAGTTATTCAATCCCATTATTGTTTTAACTCGAGCCTCTCTTAAAGACTGAAGAGGTTGTTTTAACTATAAAATCGGCCAAAACTCATTAAAGCTGAAAATCACTTAAGTGAGATCTAATTTTCGGTCCCGTCGATTTAATTACTGACTTTGTTGGGTGTATTGATTTTCAATTGCTATCTCCAAATTGGCACTAATATCTATTACTCTTATAGCCGGTTGCAGCTTAGTGGTTAAACGAGTTTCTCACCACGCCGCGGTCTAGAATTTTCGAGTTCAATTCTCACCGTTGACCAAAAATTAACGTGCTCCGAATAACATATAAAAGCATTCAATGGGCTGACTAAACACCTAGGAATGTGCACCAAAGACGTATTATAATGCTTTGAAAGGTTTCAGTTGAGACACGTGGTAGAACCGCTTACTATTATATTAACTTTCATCTGCATATCAAATTTTGTTGTATTTTCAGATCAACTGTCATGGGTCCCTCACACATGCTATATCAGCCACGATGAATGTAAACCATATGTCGGCTCATGCATAGATTATTCCGATATAAGACTATGTTGTTGCAACAAAGTTTTGGCTGAAAACCGTGAGTATATATAATTGAGTTCCAACTGTAACCTAATTACTAAATTAATTCATTAATTACCTTTACAGTGTATCCACATGGCGATTCATCGCAAATATCGAAACTGAATTTGTGGTTTTACATTTTTACGGTGTTAATTTATCACCAGATTACGTTATGATCGAAATGATAAGTGAACATGCCCCATTCGTTAAAGATAATTTTGGCTGTGCGTTTTATTATTAATGTTTAATATTTTGTATTTAATGTGAAAACACGATTTTCAATATACATACACAATATATAACGACAAAATATAGAAACGTTTTTTTTAACACTACATAATGTATGTACATAACTTACAAAATAAATCATGTGTCTTAAATATTATATCTACAAACTGTTTTTAATATGTGTAAAACGATTTTCAGGTTCAGTGACCTCAAAGCTATCCATGCTGGTCTAGTATCTAGTCCATGTCTTATTTTTTGAATTTTTAGTAATCTGATGACATTAAGGCGAATTATGTAATTCGCCTAAATGTCATCAGATTTTAACAAAATCAATCATAAAAATATTCAAAGTTTTTCAAAGTGCCTGCCTGTTACCTTGATCCAGAATTAGATGGTGTTAACTTGGAATATTCAAATATGACAAAAAAAGAAATGGAGTAGGAAAAGTGTAAAGTATAGCAGAATTATAGGAAGAAGTATAGCAGCTCAGAAAGAGACTGTATACAATTACAAAGCTAATCAAAGTTGACAAGTTTGAAAAAGGAGTACCTGCATAATACTGTAGATTGTAGATAGTATTAAACTATATTAGTATCAAATATAATAGGTAATAAATAAACTGATTACCATACTATATTGATACCATGGAAAAAGTTAATTCTGGAAAAATGATAAAATTTTACCGATCATGTCATCACATTGCAAGCTCCAAGCGAAAAAGGCTAAATTAAAGAAAATTACACAAAATAAAAGCCTTACTCCGAAGCCAGCCTACAGTATAAGTGTTCCCAATTTTAACAACTGGGAGGCAATTTGACAGATAACCATTTAACCAATTGTGATCTATTTAATATTAAACAGCTTCGATGGAATACGAAGAAGAAATGATGTAGTAAGTAAGAAATGATCTGTTATTTTTCCCAGTAGATGTTGTTTCAAAAGCATATAGTAATGCTCATTAATGCCATGTCAAACGCAATTTATAACTCAAAGACCAGAACTCTTAGAGTAAAACTCTTACAACATTAAAGAAACTCTTAGAGTAAAACTCTTACACTCAATAAATTTGTTCAATTGTGAAAGATTAGCTGCAGTGGCTACATGACACTATAGTCTTCACTTCACTTTTATCACTTCATTTAAATATGACTTGTACGATTTGGTAATTTAGCACTGCTTCGTTCTATTCTGCTTGCAACAGTAAATGTAGTGTTGACTAAATTTCAGTGTAGTACATTTCGATATATGGTATTTCCATGTGTCATTGAAGTAGTGTAAGCAACGCTCGCTGTTAAGTGTGATATCGTTTGTTTAGATTCAAAGCACAGCATATAACATATGCCTTTGTGAAAATCTTTGTGAAAGTCTTTCTAAATTAATTTATCTTCTAACTGTTAAGTCCGACGTCAAAACCTTTGTCGGAGTAATTAAATAGAAACGTGAAGCACTGTCGTAAAAAATATAAGGAAGATTTATATTTCCTTAGATTTAAAATAATTTTGTTTATATTTAACGAATTACAATTGCATCAGAATCGAATTCTAAATTCTGCGACAATCGGAGAATTTTCATGCGAAAGCAAAATGCATCGTTATTTGTTAGTAAACAATGGCAAAATATGACCAATATGACTGCGTTGAACATCTTATTTAACTTGGAATAATTTACATGATCAATCATAAATTTGTATATACTGCCAAGGATAATAAGGAAGTGTACAAACCGGTCAACTGCCTTTGATAAGTTTGGGTATTTTTTTGTTATGCTTGGAATTACTGAGATTATTGTTATTCCAGGAAACAAAAATCTCAACTACACAAATTGAATTAATCTTACACAACTTGAATTACTATAATGAAATAAAAGCCTGAAATGGTCCTTAACTGAAATAAAATAGTTTGCAAACGTCGACTTGAAAAAAAGTTCTAATTTCTTGCTGTTGATGAAATTATCTCTATGAAGACACTATATAGACGCTGTAACTTATCGAGCGTTATTTAAGGATTGCTCACGAAGTTATAGTTTTTCGTTTCGATTAGAACATGGCATTTAAAACCATGAGCTGTGGTGTAACCATACAATTGATCAGTAGTTTATGCATAAACAGCTTATATTAACATTACGGTTGCACATTGTCAGAGCAGCCATTGTAATGAGATATAATATTCTTATTTATAATTAGAACCAAGTATTTTTTGTAAAAATAGCAGTAGGCGAAAGTAAATTTTTGTAGTAAAGTAGGTGAAAGTAAATAGCAGTAGGGATGCAATCTCTTATTATGGTACCATAAAATCAGAATTTATAAATAATCAAGAAAAACTGTATCAAACCACTCTAAAAACTGCTTCTTCTAACATCAATATCATTTTTTTGAACCGATGTAATAGCTTTTCAGTGGAAATGATTGCCAAGCACGACTCATCTGTAATTATTTATACCAACGATTATTTTAAATTTCATAAGACGCAGGAAAAAGAATAATTTTAAATGATTAGTATTTCTGCTCTATAATATTCGTCAAAAAGACAGTTTAATGTTCAAAATTTCATTAGAGGTCGATGATATTGAATTGGGGTTTGCAAATTGGTGAAATGGATGAATTTATAATAAATCAAAACCACCAAAATTCATCATGAAATGATTAGCAAATACTAGGTTTACACAAAATCCAAATATATATAAACTTTATGTAAACATTATAGCTGAGTTAATACTTCCATTTCTTCGTTCATTCATTCATTCATTAATTTTGCCAAATCATAATTAAGGCCGAATTTCAGAATGATCTCAGAACGATTTTATCACGATCTACTGTTGAAACATTTAAGTTTTTGGCATTTGTGTTTGTTTTTTCCAAGCGTGTATTAAAAAAATATGGCTTTTATTTGAATCTTTTTCATGTTGGTGTCATGTTGTTTTTTTTACTCAATGTTTGTTCAGATAAAAAGTTAAAATTAAACTATCTCTTGTGACAAAATGTAGAAACAATAAATTGTCATTTTGTGGTACTAAATTTGGCCGAAAAATTGTTTGAATAACTGAATGAACGAAGAAAATAAAGTATGAACTCAGCTTAAAATTCCTCGTTTAAACGATGAGTAATAAGCTAACCATAAACAATGGATAAACTTAAAAAAAAACTTAAGATTTTTCAAAGAATCGATTTTATTTACGTTTTTTGAAGTTTCAACCATACTTTTCGTAAGATTGTTACGAAATTGTAAAATTCGTAAGATTGTTACGATTTTTGATGTTCATATTTATTAACAATAAATTTTAATATGTCTTTTCTGATATTTAAGTTCGTTTAAAAAATACGTGTTAACTTTGACAGATAAAAAATTAACGAAATTTCGTTAATTTTTTATCTGTCAAAGTTACCCATGGGCCGATACACGAAAAGATCGCACTGTTATTTTTTACGTTCTGTGTAGCTACCCCTTAAAAACCTAAATGCATACATTTAGGCTAACTTATATACTTGACGCATTGAGGTGATAACATCAAACTGTTATAATAGTTAATATTCTCACCTTTTAACAATTTTTTTGTTAACAAACATTTAGGCGAAATAATTTATATTAATTATATACATATAGTTTTCATGTTGTGTATTAAGGAGTAAAATATAATCACATATATACTTAAATTTAGATAATATTAGTTTATAAATCAATTGGAAAAAATCAGCAAAAAATAAATAATGAAACAATTTGAGCCGAAACTAGCCTAAATAAACATAAATAAAGAAACAATTTGAGCCGAAACTAGCCAATTTCGGTTACGGTTTAAAAGAATGTAACTAATTATGTGAACATAAGTGATTCTGTTAATCCTAATCACATGGTCAATATGTATATGAATATGAAAGCAATCAAACGTGTTCGTTAACACGTGAATGGAATTGATGTATACGACGTTATGTTTAATGTTAAAAACTATATGTGAAAGGACTATCAGGCACTCTACCCCTAAACGACTCGAGAACTTTCTGTAAGATGATCAAATCAACATTTCTATAAAAATAATTGTATACCGAGCTAAGTTTTTTGGTTACATTGTTAATTAATTTTAACTGCACCGTTAGCGTTGTTCTTATATACGAGTATTTCCGCTTATATTTTCATTTTTAGATTCCTATGGTACCACCAGTAACTATACAGTAGACACGATGTGTATACTATTGAAATGTGACATTAATTTTGATAAAGTCAGTCTTTACCATTATTCCATATGTCGTACTTATTCCATTATGAACAACTTATCTAATCAAATGTTCTAATCTGTATATTATTAAGTAATAAAATCGAAATTATCAATGTGATATAATACACGCACATTAATCATTGGAAGACAATACAGTTAATTTAATTTTACAAATTTAAAATTATTTGCTGTAATATAAAGATTGATTTTCGAACTTGTCATATTTGGATTTGAAATACTTAGACACGTCAAAAATATATGAAGTTAACTTCTAATCACTCAACACTATGTTTGGTTTCTGTTTAAACCGATCAACAATCTTATCATAATCGTTCATAAATCAGATACGAGAAAGTATGAAATTTTACAGTACGCCATAAAGAACAAATAATCATAAAAAAGAATATTGATAAATAAGATTAAAGTTTTATGGGTTCTTAGTTGAAAATTATCCGTACCTGTACAATGTCTGAAAATATATAGATTTGTAAAAAGATAACATTATGATTCAAAGTAATTATCGATGGGTTCAAAAGGGTGGTTTGAATATAACTAATTAACAAATTCTTACCAACCAAACTGTGGTTGAAATTTCGACAAGATTTGATTGGTGTTACTTCACAGATTAGTATCATGGTCAAGCATAGTAAGTTAATAGCTAATTCGACCCAAGATTCGACCCCATCTGAGCATAAATTATAATCTTTGGATTCCTCACCTGGACTGGAATAGGTTGAATTAACATTAAAATAATAAACCAAATATAACACAATGCAGTTGATTGTAAACATCGTACTATAATCCAAAGGTGTGCCCAATGCCATATATGCAACAAACAGTACGATATCGATTTTATTTAATATTTACAAAAAAAAAATAAAGTTATTCATAAACTAAACCACGGATTAAATTTGGCAAAATTGAGAATTGATTGAATTTTAATCCAGGCTCGCTAAGTCTTTTGGTTAATAAAGTTAAATTACCACTTTACATCCAGATCCACTTTGAACAGTTAGTGATTCAATGTGTGGATTCAACGCTTTGTTGTTGCTGTGAAAACATGAACGTGTTTCTACGAAACGTCAGACCAGTAATTGAATAAAAATTAACTTTGGTTAAAAATTAACTATTGTCAACTGGAATTCACTTTCGAGAGCAGATTATGACTAAAATGAGATCCAAATTTCTTAAACCAAAACTATATAAATATCTCATATTAGTGCTGATGCTGTTAAGAAGCGGTTGAGGTTGATTCTTCCAGCAACTCGGCTGCCAAGAAGAACTATATAAGTGGCCGAAAATTGCGTTTCAGTTCTTTGTATAAGGTTAGACTGAGCTAGTTGAACAACCATCGTCTGTTAAGCATTCCCTTATTGATGGTGTAGATTACGCCGGTACTAAATATTATAATCAGAGTTGCTATATGGGTAGTGGCTAAAAATCTGTAAAGCTTATATCTTTCTGTTTCTATTTTCTGCTCTCGAAAAGAAATTGTCTTTCAAGGGCTGAAATTACCTTTATGTCACATTAGTTATTGTGGTACACATCTTTTAGAGCCTAAATCGGAGGAACTCTATGAGGTGCAGAGAATAGGAGGAAACTGGTCTAAGAAATCTATGAAATACCATTCAAGAGGATAAATTATAAGTACAGATATATAATTACAAACATTATTGATCGAACAAAGGGTGAAAGCCGATAACTTAACATCCCAGGCAAAGAAAGTCAATATATTGTATCCGGGAATTTTGTATGTTACATTGTTGTTCAAAAACTTGATCAGTGACTGATCGATATAAATGGAATCTTTTTTAAAATAGTTTTTACAGGCCTTTATTGGCTCGGGCAGTGTCAATAATCGTACTCTATCGGTTTCAATCACGACCCAGCTCTTCATTCTGTTGTAAATAATAAGAAGATGCAAGATCGCTCCCTACGCCGTGCAGCTATCGTCGCTGTCAGCGATCTTTTCACCAAGCAACGTCGTATTATAGGCCATATATCACACGCATAATTCTTCTGTCTAATGTAAGAAGCCATCTTTCGTACTCATCCATCAAGTTCCAACTCTCACATCCATACATGACAACGGGTCTGATCAACCTCTGTACAATTTCAGCTTATTCCCATTTACAAGATATTCTGAATTCAAAAGTGGACGTAGATGATGCAGACCCTGATTGCCAGTGTCAAAACGAATCTAGGATATCCTCTCTCACACTATTATCGTGAGTAATGAGAGATCCAAAAATCGTATTACTCTTTTAAACGTGTGGTTACTACTACTGAAATCAGTTGCGTCTTGGTCTCTAAATCCAGAGATCAGATATTTGGTTTTGGACTCGTTGATTTAGAGACCAACGGCAGCTGAACACTGTTCTAGCGGATCAAGCATCTTTTTCATTCCATTGCCATTAAGTCCAATCACACAGAGATCATCGCCTTATGCAAAAAGTTGAGTAGATTGGCGAAATAAGATATTGTCTTGAGATGTTTCATTTCTACGAAGAATTTATCGTAGTATAGTATCGGAGACAGTGCATCTCCTTGTCGAACATCTGAAGTAATCGCAAAAGTTCTCGAAAGTCTGTTCTCAACTTTGACACAGTATTGTGACTGCGTTACTGCCATTTTAAACAGATGTAAGTATTTGTTTGGTATTCAAGCGTATACCGCATTGATCGATTTGAACGGAATACTTCTTGACAGTCCCCGATAATAACCTTCTCCAGAGGAATAATTCTTCCCAAGATAATGTATGACAGTAATTTGTATGCTGTGTAAAGGAGAGCTATACCGCGATAATTCTTACACTTCAAGCGATCACCCTTATTGAAAATTGACCACAACATGGCCACTCTCCATTCTTCAGGTATAACTTCATTTGGCCATACCAATCGAATAAGGTCGGAAAGACAGTCTTACAAAGTTAGCTCTCCGAATAAGATCGCAAAATGCTATTGCTGACAAGATCTTGATATTTTCGTTGCGTTTCTTCATTTATCAGACCTTTAGAATCGCGTTGCATATTCTCCTGTCCTCCCTGACTTGTACGAAAATTTCCATTTTAGCTTTGCAATGACCCGATAATGGTCACTGTCTAAAAATTTTGTTGCCGACAGATACGGTCTCGGACCTATATTAATACATAAGTCAGTCTGATTTCTGCCAGCTCTAGCATTAATGTCAATAATCACCATTCTGTGAAGCTTAAAGATTCAACTGCTTGAAAGTCCAACACAGCCTTTTTTACATGTATAGCCTAATGAGAAATCCAATTTCAAGATTTCCGAAATCATCTCCACTGTATAGCAATAGCATTGAGACACATGGTCTTCATTTTTAGGCCATCAAGTTTCTTGGACAGCTATACCAGTGCCAGCCAGCCGATGCTCTTTCATGAATGTGATAAGGCCGTCCAATGCGTCAGCATTTCTATGTGACTGAACATTCCACGTGCCGATCCTCAATCTTGTTTCCGGATACTTAAGCGGGAGTTTATTGTTATTTTGGCGGTATCCGATTTTTATTCGTTCGTTGACATTTTTAGCCTCCTATATGACAAGTTCTGGTTACTGTGGTAGTATTCTATGAGACTAATGTTTCGTCCGAAATATTTACGGAACATGGATGTCTCCAGCCATAGGGTCTGCATAGATGTTCATTACTGTGAGTTGTACTTTCAAGATCTTAGCCAACCCCGAATTAAAGATGTACGTCTATTGGCCCTATTCTTTTAGTATTTTGATACAAAAGTCTATAGTATCAGCCTAAAGTATGTTGATACAATGTTTTCGTTGCATTTAATGATTTATAAGGCTTTTACAACAATTTGGCTTCGTAAAGTTTTTGGTTGTTTTGTAAAAAAGAATTTACGTGCCACTTTGTATTGTGCCGAGAGTCTACGTTCTTAATACCAGTTAGACATTCGTACTATTATATAAAATAAGTCGTTATTTTGGAGTGATCAAGACCATGACAGTCAATCATATCTACTTTTTATATCTTCTCATTTATAAGCCATAGCGTTTTGTAGGAATCAAAAGTTCCAGCAGGCACTTATTCACGGATATGATTTCCAATTGATCAATCTTAATTACAATTGATGATTTCTCAATTACAACAGGAATTGGTGGCGTATAGATATTACCATTACATAATCATGGCTAATTAATCGATCATTTTTGACGTCATTTTCAGTGTCACTGATAACTTTATATAGCTCTCAATACTGTCACTGTGTATACATACAGTTTATCAAAACTGAGACGATATCGCCCAATCTGTACTGTAATAATGACATATATGTACATATGTATAGGTTCGAACTAACAAAAAAAAAATTAAATAAATCATCTTACAAGTTTGTTATCACCAAATGATATCAAACATCGCGTTAACGCGGGGATTATTGTTATATAATATACACTCGGACGTACATATGTGTATGATATACTCGTCCATATCACAAAACTGAGACTTTAATTTAATTTAATTTCTTTTCAGCTCACTTGTTTTTTTGTTTTTTTTGTTCGCTTATTTATTATTTATAACAAATAATAATAATAATAATAATAATAATTTTAATAAAACCTTAAATTGATTTCATTTGTGTACATGGATAATCGTATCATATAGTCAGTCGACAGTGTACGATAAAAAAAAATTATTTAAGTGAGCGTTACATTTCGATTGAATTCAGTTCAATTTAACTATTCGCCCAATTAAGGTGAGTCAGTCGGGTTGATTTATTTATTCCGTGTAATACATAATAATTATTAAGTGTTATAATTGTTAATTTTTATTTTAGTGAAATTAATTAGCAACTCTTCACAAAATGGCACTTAAATCCGATGCAATTTTTGAAAAAATTAAGGTTCGCTTGACCAAAATCGATTCGAGCGAACGACAAGTGGAACATATTTTCAAATTCAAAATCACCGTCGATGGTAACACGGTCAAAACATGGAGTAAGTTATAATACCTAGATCTAAGTTAAATATAAGATGTGATGTCTAATTCTTGTGTCTGTATACAGTTCTCGATCTTAAAAATGTGAAGTTGTTCGAAGGTGATGATGCCGGTGCCGAAGCTACCCTAACAATTAGTGATGAGGATATGTTCGCCTTGGGATCGGGCACCCTACCAGCCAAGGATGCACTAGCACAAGACAAATTGGATATTGATGGTGATCTTAATGTTGCATTGAAATTGTCGCCATTCATTGCCTCACTCTAAATTTAACACTATGCCGCTAAATTATTAATTAATTTCGAAACAAAATCAATAAAAATTTTAAATTGTATATAATAAATAATTTTTCACTATTAATTAACTGATTTTTTGTACTAATGTGTGTTGGGTCAATAATGTGGACCACTTAAACTATATCGTTGTAGTTATGATTTTACTATACTGGATGTGACGAGTTGAGTCATTGGTGACTGTTCATGCTTATTCCTCCCGTATACACAGATTTCCCACGTTGATTTAATTTGTACACTCACAGATTAGTCGGTCGTTGATTAGTGTAATATAGATTGAAAGAAACATGGGTCAACGTAAGGTTAATGACCGTATTGTATAAGAGTATGTATATGGAGTACATAATGCAATACTTTAAATTATACAGAGTTGGATTGTGGTTATTTGTGGCGAGATTTGCATTGAAAATACGGTGGTTTAATCTATTTCCCACGAGTTTCCACAGCGTTACAGTATATGCTTTAATTGTGCCGCAGTACTCGAAACACCACACGAGATACCTAGTTCAGTGCTTAAGTGTACTAACTGTGATGGACCACATGCTATGAGCAAAGAATGCTCCACAAAATCGCGAGGACAAAATTCTAAATATGGTTAATACAACACCAGCATCCGAACCATATGCATCAGTATCAAACAGAGTAACAGAGACAAACAGAGACAACCCACCTTCCCCAAATCACCACAACTTGCAAGTCGCCGCATGTAATGTAGGTATGTCCGGAACTCTAGATGTTCTCCGACAGATGACTTCAACCTCAACGTACTCAATCAGCAAGTCTCTATTCTTCCAAAATCAATGTTCTTGCTAGGGGATCTTAACACACATAGTACCCTGACCATAAAGGCAAGTAAAAAAACTTATCAGCTGCAACGCTCTATAGTATGCATAAACGACGGCTGCCCCACATATTTTCACCATAACGGTATCCAAACACACATAGATCTAGTCCTTTGTTCCCAAAAAAATTGCGCACTTACGAGAGCGACCACTTTCCAATCATGTTATACGGCAGCACCTTCACTCATCTAATAACAGAAGGCAGAGATGGAATGAAAAATGCGCTTGTACTTTTATCTTGCAAATATAACCAACATCTTACTAGACCAAAATATAGATGATATAGTAGAGCAATATATAGAACCGTTCTATCACAAGCCGCCAAATCTAGTAAGCCACTAGCTTCAACCAAAATACTAAAAAGAGTAGTCTATTGATGATCCCCAGAAATCAGTTGAGCAATTACGGAAAGAAAGGAAAAACTTAAACGTTTTAAAAGACTCCCAACCACTGGAAACCTAGTAGAATTCAACAAAGTACGTTTTCGAGCTAAACAAGCCAGTGCTAAAAACGACCAGTGCTAAATTGTGAAGCAAAATTAGAACACTAACCGATGCTATAGATTTGTGTAAGTGACATTGAGGCATGTCAATGTCACTTACACAAATCTATAGCATCGACTGCTAACATAATAGCTTCAGAATTCTCCAAAAACTCCTCTTTCTCAAACTACTCTATGCAACTCTCACAAAAACATCCATAAGAATCACTTCAAAAAACTAAGCAGCGAATACGGGCCAGATGAACTAAGCCTCCTCTTTAATATAATTGAGCTACCAGCTCTTAAACGATAGGTAACAGTAAGATTGCCTCAGAATTTCGAGCAATCTCGCTTATATACAACTACAGGGAGAATGGTAAACGAAAGACTAACGTGGTACCTCGAGAAATACCAACTACTGTCAAAAGAGCTGTTCGGCTTCAGAACTAACAGAAGTTGTATTGACGCGATACAAATTTTAACCTAAACAGTACGGAAAGGAACACATGACTATCTTATTGAATGTAGTTTTCAAGTATTACTAAGAAACATCCGATCACAAATGTTTATACAAGAATACGGAGTGACAACGGGTTCATGCCAAACTGTTTCTGGTGGAAATAGACTTCATCAAGCACATATTTGTCCGTTCCAAGGGGAAGTTCATCCTTTATGCAGACGACGTAATGATATATTATGGAGACCAAGACATCATAACCCAGAAGAAATAACTCACACCATCAGTAAATTTGAGCTTTGGTGTAAAGAAACCGGGTTTTCCTTTACACCGCAAACAAAACAAAAACAAAATGGAAACCCAATAGAAAACGTCCAAACGCGTCGGTTCCTGGGGATGATCCTAGACACCAAAATGAATTGAAAATCCCATATAATTAACATCAAGAGTGAATGCCTTAAAATAGTTTACGCTCTACGATGCCTCGAAGGCATACACCGTGAAAGCAATAGAGGGACAGTAATCAAAATTCTTCAAAGTACAGTAGTACTTAAGCAAATTAGACTACGGACGCCAATTTAACTCCGATGCTACCAAAACGACACTCAAGCTCCTTTCCTACATTCGACGCTTTACAATTCACGAGAGTATACGAATAGCTAACGGAGTCTTTCGAAATTCTCCCGTAGCTTCGCTAATCGCTAAGGTAGGAATCCTAAATCTGTTTCGGAGAAGGAACTTGCTCTGCTCAAATTCTTCATAAAACAAAAGGCTAATCAAGACTCGCCATATCACACTAATTCCAATTTCTCTTCCGCAAGTTTAAGACATAAAGGGTCAGCGCTGGCGGAGAAACGCAACATCCAAACAAATATACTCAGCACCAGTTCCATAACACAACATCCCCTATGGAAAATTGAAAGGGTTAAGATAAACACAGATTTACACAAATATCTCAAACGGAATACGACCCCTCCAGCATTCAAGAAAGAAACCTTTAAGCTACTGTTCAACTTACCTGTAACCAATAGGACATCAGTTAATATAAAAGTACCACGAACATCTGATCCTCTATGACAACCAATTTCGCAGCCCAAGCAAGATAGGCCACTGGTCGTCTATGAACCCTCATAATCATTTAGCAATGATCAAAGAACATCTCATCGTATGGGCATCGTCAAACAAAATATCAGTCAATAGTCGAGTGGTTATAGTATAGGTAATAGCAGTCTTAATTGAAGCTGGTTCGAATCCACGAGGTCAATGCAATATTTTTATGTTTGTTTCGGAGAGTGAGAGATCTTATCTATTCAAAGCCTCAAGTGATAGTAATAGCAATTTCAGCTTGAGAAGTGGAAAGAGATAACACTATGCAACAAGTGATACGGCATCAGGAAAATACAGCAAAGCAATAAAATCCAGTTGGAAATATTACTTCAGTGATGCATGGAAACAACTCACGTCGGAATCGTCAACAATCCGGATACGAACCGTGAAAGTCGTAACAATATCAAGAAACTGATCGAAAGAAAAACATTCCAAAGAATCATTCCTCTCATTATCGATGACTTCTAAGGAAGATTCCACTCAATTGCTATCGAGTAGATTTGAAAATTATTCCAAAATTAATCGCTTTAGAATGAATCAGAATATGTGATTGTATCAAAATCACAACGAGCCCCAAACCAAAGTATCCTATCTCTGAACTTATCCTATCTTAAAGACCAAGACGCAATGAGTTTCACTAGTATTGTACCCACACGTTTGAGACACTTTTTACAATAGTATGAAGTTGTATGGCTCATGATCAACCCTGATGGAGTCAGATTGGTGAAATATAAGACTGCATCCCCAGATTTATATGATATTCATGCCGGATTACCTCAAGGGCAGTATATACACTGGAGCCATTATTGAACTTGATCTATACAGCAGACCTACCAACATCAAATTGCGTGAAATTCTCTGCATACGAGGATGATACTGCAATCCTAGTTGTTCATCAAAATCCTACGATAGCAACAAGAATTCTAGAAGAACAGTAAGACAAAATAGAAAAATGTCTAACAAAATGGAGAATTAAGGCCAATGAGCGAAAATCTGCGCACATTACATTTACACTCTGTAAACTCATCTGTCCGCCTGTCGGACTAAATAAAATCACTCTCCCACAACACGAAAGAGTCAAATACTACGTGTAGATAAAAAACTCACGTGGAAAAACAAATTTACGCTAAACGTCAACGCCAACTAAATTGGTTAATTAGAAAACACTCAGAGTTAGGTCTAGCCTGTATGGTCTTGCTGTAGAAAATGATACTTAAGCCTATATCTGGACATATGGTATTCAGCTGTAGGACTACGCGTGTGCTTCTTACACAATAAAACTTGAAAGAGTGCAGTCACGAATACTTCGAACAATGGTGAACGCATCCTGGTGAACGCACGCAATGTAAACCTACGTCGTGATTTACTCAACGATACCGTAAACGATACAATTCATAAGTACAGCAAAAACTACCAGGTAAAACTGTCACCCAACGAATTAGCAAGAAAACTGTTAAATAGGAAAATCTCCGATCGCAACTTTTACCAAATGGTCGCATCGGTAACTTATATTTCTAAAACAACTATTTCAGCATTGAAATGTACAGACGGTGCTTTGGTGGTGAATGCATACTTGCAGGCCAACTTACTGACAAACGTCTTCACTTCCGTATTGTGGTTCCAAAAGGGATCCTATCAACATCTCCGAGGAAATTGTCTTCAGGAACCTGAAGCCACCGGACCTGACGGAATTCCTCTTCGAATATTGAAGGAGTTTGCCAGTGACTTGGCTCCAATATTAACTAAAACTTATCTCCTGTCTTATAAGCAAGGTAAATACCCGAACGCCTGGATGAGTATGATGGTGCAACCAGATCTTGAACGTGGTTGTGATAAAACTGACCCCTTAAACTACCGGCCAATATCAATTGAATGCATTAACCAACAATTGGTGAATTATCTTGATAATAATAAAATAGTTTCAGATAAACAATATGGCTTCCGCAAAAGCTGCTCTACAACCAATCTATTGACATACAGGGTGAGTTTCCTAATAAATGCAGGGCTTTTATCTCGAGAACGGTGCTAGATAGGAGAAAATTACTGATAATGAAATTTATTAAGAGTCGAGGGGGACGTTTAGTGGTGATCTTCAATGACCTTGAAACTCATTAGTTTCGGAGATATAAGCTTAAGTTAGGTTTTTTTAAATTAGAACCTATACTTTTGAGTGCTTGTTTTTATTAAGCAATTAAAAGTAAACACTTTTTGCTCACACATCATTTTTGTAAAGTGTATGATTTCAGAGATATGAGCAAAAATTGATATTCACTAAAGCAATCGAATTTTCCTTAAGTTCTACAAATTAAAATAGAAAATATCAAATGTTCTTTGACTTATTATGCAAGTTTTTTGTTTTATTACTTTGTGATAAAATTACAATTATCTTAGAAAAAGTTTTTTATCATGTTGTACACTAACCAGGAAGCATTCGACATGATGATGATCTACGGTGAGTGTCGACAAAATGAAAGCATGGCGATTAGATTATACGCTGAACGACATCCAGATCGTCGGCACTTTAGAAGAGGTGTATTTAAACGTTTAGCAGATAAGCTGCGCACTACCGAAAGCATAAGAAATCAAAGGAAAGGTCGTGAGTGTCCTGAGGAAATTGTTGTGGATGTGCTAGCTGCAGTATCACAGGACCCACACACATCAACACGAAATATTGCACGAGATAGAGGAATATCTCAAACGACCGTGTCTCTCGTTTTGAGAGAAAACAAATTCCATGCGTACCACATATCATTGCTGCAAGAGTTATCTGCTAATGATTTTAGATCAAGAATTCAATTTTGACAAATCGAAGAAAATCCAGATTTGTTTCGTCTTGTCATGTGGACTGACGAGGCAACGTTTAAGAGCGACGGTAATGTGAATAGGCATAATTTACATTATTGGAATGACGTGAATCCACATTGGATGCGTTCCGTTGACCATCAACATCGTTGGAGTGTAAATGCTTGGACTGGAATAGTTGGATCTCGCCTAATTGGACCTTTTTTTTGATGGAACACTAACTACAGAAAAATTTGTGAATTTTTTATTACAAGATTTTCCCAATTCATTGGAAGACATTCCATTGCGAGTAAGACAAGAAATGTGGCTTCAGTTGGATGGTGCGCCTCCCCATTTTGGTATAGCTTCCCAACAACAACTAAATTTAATGTTTCCGAATAAATGGATTGGAAGAAGTGGCCCTACTCCTTTTCCAGCAAGATCACCCGATTTAACTTAGCCCGATCACCCGATTTAATTTTACTTAGCCTATTTCAATCGGCCTACCACTGCAGAAAAAATGAAACAAAGAATTAAAGATATTTTAGAAATCATATTTCAGAAGCTGAATTTGAAGCAGTTCATCTAAATTTTATAAGACGAGTAGAAAAATGTTTGGAATCAAATGGCGGACATTTTGAACATTTATTAAATTAATAAACAACATGATAAAAAACTTTTTCTAAGATAATTGTAATTTTATCACAAAGTAATAAAACAAAAAACTTGCATAATAAGTCAAAGAACATTTGATATTTTCTATTTTAATTTGTAGAACTTAGGGAAAATTCGATTGCTTTAGTGAATATCAATTTTTGCTCATATCTCGGAAATCATACACTTTACAAAAATGATGTGTGAGCAAAAAGTATTTACTTATATTTAAGTCTATATCTCCAAAACTAATGAGTTACAAGGTCATTGAAGATCACCACTAGACGTCCCCCTCGACTCTTAATAAATTTTATTATGAGTAATTTTCTCCTATCTAGCACCGTTCTCGAGATAAAAGCCCTGTATTTATTAGGAAACTCACCCTGTATATTGAAAACAAATAGAATCTCGCCCTTGAGCACCATGGAGAAGCCTTTGCAATCGTTTTGCAAGTTTTTGCAAATGGCTTGGCATAAGAATCTCATTTGTAAACATTCGGCCTCGATTCGATGACCATCAAGTGGATAAAAGGCTTTCTCAAAGACCGAAAGATCAACGTTGTGCTAAATGGAAGTCCCCCAGTCCAAATGCCGGAGTCCCCCAGGGATCAGTTTTGTCATCAACTTTGTTTTTGTTATACATTAGTGACTTGTTGGATAGCACTATGAAGTCGAAGTCGAGTCTACTCCTTCAGAGAACGGTAAACGGCTGGAAGTTGTCATTACGCTGAATTCCGTACAGTATTTGATTGGGGAGTAACAAATCAGATCAGATTTAACGAGAAAAAAACACGAATATGTCTGTTCTCGTGTTAAAGAAGTCACAACGGATACCCTTTTGTGGTTAAAGGCCATAAGTTCTCGTAGGTCAATTTGTGTGGACTCAATTCGTCCGCTTGGTGTTAGATTAGCAACAATTTAAAATGGAATAAACACATTATAGCGTTGGCCAAAGCTTCACGTAAACTCAGATTCCTCAATAGATGCAGATGGTTTTTTAAATCGCATCAGGTTCTTCAAATATATAAAACCTTTATTTGACCGTGTATAAAATATTGCTGTCAGGTTTGGGGTGGAGCATATGGCATTGCGCTCCAGTTTCTGGATATAGTTCAGTGGCGTGCCATCAGAATAATAATCACAAACTCCAGACTTACGAAAGGTCTAGTAAATGTTCTGCAGAATTAAAGGAGAAAATAACACAATTTGTTACGACAGGACGGGTAACACGAGGAACGGTTAATGCGCATAGGTTTACGGTGAAGCTGCCGAAACCTCGAACTGAAGGTCCAAAGCGCGATTTTATTTATCGAACATCTTAGAAGTGGAATTCGTTGGTTGGTTTTCAGTTTTCGTTGGAGTATAAAATGCATGTAAGGCAGCTATCAATCTTTTGTTGAAGGATCGCGCGTTGGATGCAGGAGCTCTGATAGTTACATGGTAGGATAGTCTAAAAGCCTAAAAGACATAAAAAAATATATTACATTTTAACAGTATGAAGAGTTCCAGGCTAAAGACAAGCTAAATTCTCAAATTTTTCAGACATATGTGAGAGAATTGTCACATCGTGATTGTGAAATTGAAAACTGCGAAAGAAACGTGACATTGATTTTGAAGTGTCAATTAATTATACGAAATGATTAAATATTCGCCTATATGGTGTGTACTGCGGCCCACGTTCAAGTACCTAAATTAATTAGACTATCGTACTTGTAATACGTGTATTTAAAAGTCGTTTACATGTACTGTGGGTCGATTATAAACTCTATCGGTGTTTCGATCTTTTAACTGCAGTTAACTTGTTTTAATATCTCAATTACTTTATAGTACAATAATGCATTTTGCTATATGTATATTATATATTCAGGGTACATATCTACTATACACTCATGGTTAAATTATGATTTTATAATTTTTATTTTGGCCAATTTCTTATCTAATCGGACTTTAGAAATTGTGAGTGTAGATAAAACGTGATTATAAAACTTATGTCTCAAACGAAGGCAAACAAAACACCTTAAACTCTATCTTATTGGGACTACTAATAAACTGCAAGAAAAAACATTTAACTTGCGAGTTATCAACAATCACAAAGTATACAAAACCAAATTGAAATTACAAACCGCGCGGTATACAGTATTATAGCTGCGTGATAAGAATCTATAAATAATTTTTTTTTCCAATTCAATTTTACAAAGTCCAAATTAGTTCACTTTCGTATGATTTATGTTTTAATTTGGCAAAATAATAAAGAAGCAAATGTTCAACTTATCAATTACTTGATAGTCTATTAAGCGCATGTAGAAGTCAATTTATATATATTTTTATCTCACGAACCCCGTTTATGGACTCGTGAGCTTTCGGAAGTGTTGCGACCAATTTTGTATTATGAATTGTACAAGGTGTTCCTTAATAATAATGACACAGAGCTTAAGAGAATAAGGTGGCACATATGTTCGATGTAGAAACCACTTAAAGGCCAATATGTGACACAATGCAGACACATCGAGCTTTTGAGATAAAACAATTCCTCAACACATGAAACGAACTAATGTTTCTACCGCAGAACGACAGTTTAAAAAATCCATCGAAGCAAAATAGACCATTCTTGGTCAAATTGGTGAATAGAACTAGAATCAAGACGTAATAAGATCTTAGATAAGATCTAACTTTGATGTTCTGCTCTATTCTTTCTAATAGAGATTAAAATAGTTCGTTTTTAACACTCTGATATATATATATATATATATATATATATATATATATATATATATATATATATATATATATATATATATATATATATATATATATATATATATATATATATTATATATATATATATATATATATATATATATATATATATATATATATATATATATATATAACTGCCCATACAAGTGTCCGTATAGTCTACTGTTATAATAGGTTCAGAAACTAAAATGCACCAACCAGATAGCGCAGTGGTTAAAGCCTCGGTAATTGGTATTTAAGAAGTTCGAATCGAGTTCGAAACCAACTATGGGCTGAATATAAAAGCTATATAGTTTTTATCATTCGACTACGATCGTTGATGTGAAATAACACTTCTAACAATTATAAAGGATGACATGGAGTAATGCAATTGTACAACAGAGTCAAAAGAGAACTGCAAAAAAGTAGAAAGTGATTCTCGGACCAAAACAGGTAGAAGTGTCAAAAACAAGTTTTAAACAAGTGTTTTAAATTTTGAGAAAGAAGTGATACTTAATCGAATCCTATCTTTAGTCACGATCTTTGCTGCCTGACAGCTTCTATTCGCTGAATCTTAACAGTTGGTTGATGAGATGATAACCCTTTTGTAAATTTGAATAATTTTTAGGAAATTGTGTTTTGAAATTGAGTTTTCTCCACTTACTCACAAAAAGATCTCTATTTCGACGTCTTTTCACTACAAGTACATTTCTTGTACTCTCTTTGAAAGGACGTCCACCTTTCATAATTATCTAAGTACAATCGTTTGTTTTACCGGCTTTATAGTCTACTATGGAATTCTCTTTCATAGAAGCTAATTAATGATTTTTAAAGTACTACAAGTACAGTGTCTCGAGTCCGCCATACTTTCTGGTAGAGATGTCGTTTAAATAATTCCCAGTTTGTACTTCTTGGATTCTAAAACTCTTTAGTATCAGATACTGGTAGTCAGATAGAGTTACTTTATCTAAGAACCCCTAGTTTGGAACTTTCCCGAACTAGAGAAAAGGCAGAAATCTGGTGGCTAAGAACAAAGTTACTTTCGAGACCGTACTTGCATAAACAGTTTTTACTGGCGAGTTCAACATTGCACTCACAAACACTCAGTTTGTTATTAGAATATAACAAACTGACGATTACACATTATTTTTCGTCATCGATTTATGTGATTTTTTTTAGAGATAAGACTTTAATATGAAATAAACCTCATAAAAACCGCGATTTTGCGTTTATTGGAAAGACAAATATATGACATTATTGTTCAAATATGATTTCGATTATACAGCTGCCAAAGTGAAAGTCGTTCATCATTTATAGTTAATCAGGTTAGTTAATGTAGACGTTTGTAGTTTATGAAGACTAGTTATACTGAACTCACATATTCACAAAGAAAATAATCCAAACGTGTTAAATAACATGATTAGATGGACAAAGCTGTAATTACTGTGCACGATGGCGAGTCATAAAAACGAAGTTGATTAATGCGTAATGGTACGTTGCGAAATGGGTCACAGTTGTAAACCAAATGATCAACTCTCTAAAGTAAAGCTTTATTGAATTTAAAAGACGCCTAAATGACTGTAGTTAGTAAAAAATATAAACATTTTATAGAGTCTTAAGCCGACTTCATTCTTGTCTTCGTCCGTTCGTTCATTCGTTCTGACATTTTTTTTAAGCAATTTCATTGGTTGAAAATGACGTGTTTTTTGTTGTAAAATTTTTTCATCAAGATGGTTTAACTTTATCTTTTGTCGGAACGAACATGGCGAGAAAGAGATAATATTATATTTAAATGAAAGAGACGAAAATAAAATGCTTTCAAATGTAATGTCAAACATTTTATGTCGCTATGTCGAGGGAAGAACAACATATATAAAAAAATAATTTTATTATTTTTTAATAACAAATTTATTAAAAATAAAATAATTAAAATTTATTTTAACATTATTTTATCATTATTAATCAGTTATGATCAATTATAATAAATTTATATCCGCTCCTATATCCACAAATATAAAATCAAAATATTTTTCACAGATACCACAAATAATCACATTCATAGTTTTTAAAATTTAATAAAACATTAAACAAAAATTTTATAGTAATCACCAAACATAATCGACAAAATTTTATGAAAAATGGCAACCATCACGAATAATGACAATGACTTAAATTATTTACCTATAAAATCTTTATGTCCCTTTTCCATCAAGCATGATATCGCAAAAAATTAGTCCGGACGAACGAATGAACGAACGAACGGACGAAGGCAAGCATGAAGTCGACTTTAATACCTAATATACATTTTGATTACTTTTTTTCTAATTTTCTTTGATCAACAACCTTTTGAATATTCACTGTAGATGGCACAACTAGATCAGAAGTTAACTAATTCACTACTATTACAATACAGGCCAAACAGTAAAATTCATGCGTCTGTATGAGTAAATCGTTAAAAAATAACAAATTTTACCAATTCATTCGGAGAAAGTGTTTTATGTATTGTTATGGACGCGGCTGACTCCTCAAAGTCAATAGAATAACTAAATGTTTGCGATTGAAAAGCAGCATGAACGCAGTATACATGCGAAATAATAAACAAAAGGAAACTTGTACTATGACCACAAATAACTATTATACAGATACACAAACTGTATGGATAAATAATGTATACTAGACTGAAATAAGGAGAAATAATGTACCCTGGGTGATAAGGCTATATTTGAATTTTATTATCTCTTTCATTTCTTTAGCATTGATATTACGATAAATAAAATTCAATCAAAGAAACATTTTGTATATGTATATAAATTTTGTATAAATATTATAATTGAATGAAACTCATTGCAGTGGCATGAAACTTTTATTCGATTTCATGTATGTATTAGAACTAAGTTTTATAGATTTAATTAAATTTTATTTATCGTAATATCAATGTTAAAGGAATGAAAGAGATAATAAAATTCAAATATAGCCTTTTCATCCAGGGTACAATTACTTCCCCTTATTTCAGTCTACTATACATCATTTCTCCATAGAGATTGTTTATCTGTATACATAATAGTTATTTGTGCCTAGAAACAAGCCAATTGAGTATGAATACGCGAACAGAACGCGTAGAGTTTCAGTTGGAATTGGCACAGCGATATGATAAAATAGGGAAAAGCGATAATAAGTGAAATAAAAAGTGAAAGTTCTAATGAAATAGAAGTGGTGTAAAAGTTAATTGATGTGATAAATAATAAACGTTGGTGAATATAAGCAAGTAGTATTTTATTCACAATCCAGTGATCGGACCGTGGTTTGGTTGGAATCCGTACTAGGGGAAATCGTAACAATATTGTATTTGTATACTTGTCGGTTTATTTAATATGATTTTGGCGGATTAAAACGTACAGATGTCAATCAGGTAAATAATTATGGAGGTGGTATCTTTAAAAATTTATGAATCAGAGTAGTAAGAGAAAATTTTCTTTCTTTTTCTTCAAACGCGAATGTTCGAAAATTAAATTTAGATCAAAACGTTGATAAGGGAGACGGTTAAATAAATCATAAATTGTAATTATTTAGTACAAATGTCAAAACAGAATAATTAAATAAATTAATTATGAATTAATACTAATAAAAATTATGTGTTCTGGAAGAATGTTTGGTTGGAATGTTTGAATGGAACATGTTTGGTTTTTGACGTTTAATTTTCGAGCTCGAAATTTGAGAACACTGTTAGATTCTTATAACTTGCTTAAATCATTTCATCATTATTTCGGTAATATTTTTTTAGAGCGAGAGGATATATAAGTTGAGTTACACCACCATAATAAAAATCTCTACTATTATTTTTGGTTATTTTCAATGTTAATTTTATAAGATATGGGTTTTAAGTTATTTACCTGAGTGACCGAGATTACAGAAATTATTGTTATGAATTAATTAAAATAATGTAGTTAAATAAAATATATTAGTGGAAATAGAAAAATATTAATATAATTAAATTTAAATTAATATTTTATTTACAATTTATAAATAATTATACTGTTAATTAAATAAACTAAAAAAAAATTAAAAATCATATAATTTAACGAAGAGCTCAAAACGAAAACATTAAATGTATGTCGACAAAAAAAATATAATTCCTCTAATGCTGCTAAGACACTTAACAATGAAACAAAATCAAGAATAAACTCAAAATGAATCGAAATGTACTAGAAAACCATATTCAGAGTACAATACATTTACGTATTCAGTACATTTACCTATTTTATACCCATCCTTACTACATGGCCACTTATACAGCCAATGACGTTTTCCTGAAAGGCTAAGATCTTGTTTTTCTGGAAGAATTTCGGTACACGGATGCTTTTTCTCTTTCATAGAAAGGATCTTCTTCAATATCAACACAAAACGACACTAATTATTTTTAAAAAGGAGTGCAGGTTAAATAATTCCTGCTAATGATGTAACTGATCTGTGCATCATTACAAATTTATACTTTTAAAGTATCGACAAATTTTAAGTAAAACAGTTAGATAAGAGACTGTAATAATCGTTAGTCGCTATGATTATTACAGGATCTGAAAATAAAAGTAATGTTTCCATACTTTGTTTCCATCATTACAAAACAGAAATAGAAAACAATCATATAGACAAATTATATAGCAATCATATATAACAATTATAAGCTAGCTTATAATAAAATTTTTATAAAAATTAAATTTTCACAAATTTCACGGCAAATTCGACACAGAAGGGTAGCAATTGAGTAAATTAATTATATTTCACCATGAATAGATTTATATTATTACCTAGTGTGCAAATTAAATCATTTATACATAATAAAATAAATAAAATAATAATTTTTAAAATCGCTGTATTGCAATCAACATGTTTTTTGTTTGTTTTGATTTTCGAGGAGTGCATTATCAATTTTAAAGATCAGCTGGAACATATCATATAGAAACTACATTTAACACGAAGCGAAATAATATTTATAAATGGTTGAGTACACAGTAACTTTTTTGGAATTTGGTACAGTTGTAGCAAAAATGTCTTTGAAGCGTATACATTTGACATGTAAAAAACCCTGCAAATTATAGTTCGTAAATAAATTGTATTGATTAGTTTTAATAAAACGTAACATTTTATTAGATTTTATGTAGAAAGTGAATAATTTTGAATATTTTCGATATTAAATTTATTTAAGTGCGACCCTATACAACTTGTGTCTTTCTTAGAAGTAATAAATATATAAAACACGCGAGATAGTTATGTTAAAAAGTTTTTCCATCAAATTGTTAATATTTGTGTAAAAAACATTAACTGTTTTATCCATTTAGTAAAGATAAGTGACAGCCAATTTGTATTTCAAACCGATATTTAATTATGCTATTCACGATTAAAAATATTAGTTAAAATGAAAAAAAAAATTCTGATAAATATTCATATTCCAAATTCTGGGACTAATTATAAGATGTTTTATAATTATTTTTTAAATAAGAAGTTAAAAAATAAGAAGAAAATAAGTAAAAAATTAATCTTTTCAATGCGATCTCTTCAAAACTTTATAACCATTAACACAACATTTCTAGTAAAACGGCCTGTTACATATAAGGGCAATGGATGAATTATAAATAGAATGCACCTAAATTAGTTTATACCAGTTTTGTATAACAATATAATAATTAAAATAAAAGCCAACATTTAACAAGTGTTTCTTGTTTTTCTGCTTCACTTCAAGAAGTCACACGAACGCCATTTGGGAATCGAAAAATCATATTACATTTATAATAATAAATTAATTATATTAATATAAAAGTATGTATATTTATTACTTAAACATCATTCAGGCGAATAAATTACAACACAAAAATTCATTAATTGTGAATTAATCTAATAAGCGTCATTTAGGCGAGTAAATAACAAGTCCCAATTTATTATTAATGGTAGATTTCAAAGTGTGATGAGTTTATTATGAAATAATTCAAGTTCATTCCTTAAAGAATTAAAAAGATGTAAATATGAGGTTTAAAAAACGAAATGAAACAAAACGGATTAGACCACTTGGCAAATGCTACCTCACTTGATATATATGTATTGTGCGATTCGTCTACTAACTTGTAAACGGATTTTGATATACGATTTTCGGAAAATCCGATTCTGTTTTGCTTTTTGAGTGTTTTGCTTCAAAATTATATAGCAGTTTTTTCGATATCGGATTTTCATAATGACCCCCCAAGTTAATTTTAAGCGTAAGTCCGTATATAAGATATATCATTTACAAACATTTGTCGACCACTTGCTGATTCTGCGGTATTTAAATGCATCTGGTTTATTTGTTTGTTTTTGTCGAGGGCGTAGGGATACTGCCCCAACTTGCGTATAGACCATCTTCACATTGAATTCTGTACTCCAACAGGATCGTAATTGAATGTTGTAAAACCATTTTTGTTTTAAACACCGTGAAATCGAACCCGGTCGATAAAATCTCAACCAATTGTAACTTTGGTTTTCTTATTTAAATCAAAACAAATCTATGTCTAAATATTGATAGACTAATTTCATATTTCTCATCAATTGAATGGAGTTCGCTCTTCTCATTTAACACGTTGGCTGCCAATGTTGTAATGAGCATACACTCTTAATTCCACCCAACCATACCAATGTTGTTCAAGACATACATTCCAAATTCTGTTTTTCAGTGCCAGTGTTGTTATATAGACATACATTCGTATTTCCACACAATCAGGCCATTGATGTTATGGACATTTGTACATCCGAAATTTTATACTATTTTATTACGCCAGTATAAATGCACTTGTATAGAAACACATACTGTAGAATGTATGTTGAGAACTACACTGGCCCTATAAGAAAGATTTTGGATTGTATTTCCGGAACAACATTGGCGTGGTTGGGTGGCATTTAGAATCTACAACAACACTGGCATAGTAAGATGGTATTTTAGATGTATGTCTACAACAACACTGGCACAGGAAAACAGAATCTCGAATATATGTCTAAAACAACATGGTTGGGTGGAATTTGGAATGTATGGCAGCCAAAGTGTTACAACATTGGCAGCCAAAGTGTTAATGACTTTAAACATGATGTGCAATATTTTATAGATGATGCTCTTCAGAATCTTTGTCATAAATTCATACATAGTTATCAATTTCTTCAAGAACTTTCAATTTATTTCTATTGCTATACTTATAATTACCTTATTACAATATAATTAGGTTACAAATACTATTACCAATAATACTGATAAAACAACGGTTACCCAAATTAAAATACAAGTTTTTTTCTAAAAATTAAAATTATGTTTAGTAGGAGATATCACATATAATATACACCAACTTCAAAATATGTTACCTTTAATGATTTGATTTTGTAATCTCTCGCTTTTTCTAGTTCAACAGCACCGTTATCAACGTTTGAAATAGCAAGCTGGGCGTGATATTCTATACTTTGTATGACCTCACCCTGCTGATGGACCAATGTTCCCATGTAAATAAACATTTCTTTTACTTCTCGTAATGATTTTTCAATTTTTTCTAGTTCTTGGTATCGTTCCACTAATTCTTTTAAATTATTTCGCACACTTTCCGTTTCTTGAAGAATCTAAAAATTCACAATTAACGTTAATGATAAAGTGATCGTAAATTGCTGTACTGTGTGTTGTGTATATTTTGTAATAGCGTATAAAGTTTTTGTCTATATGTTTCTTATGTTATCCCATTAATATAAATAATAATTATCTAAGCTACTGAAATAATTACATATATAGATAAATCTGTTTCAACCTAAACAGACAGAACTTGCTCACGAATTATCTAGATTAATCAACCAACCTAAAACTTTGATGAGTTCAGAACAAAATCGAAGGTATGAGTAACCACAAAAAATAATTAGAAGCAAGAGTTACAAACGACTATAAATAATTTTTAGTTTGGAGACAAATTTGTTGGTAAGGTTTAAGAAAGTATACAATTTAACTCGTGTCTATCGCCATAAAGCTTTTAAGAGGTGTGGATAGGTTATTCTACTATTGCTAAGGCTGAGACATTGGTGAATGAATATCGACTATCGAAACATTTATAGAAAATAAGTGGTCACGTATCCTATCGTATATCTCATTTATAAAAGTTAAAAGATTAGAGCTATCTTGGCTGTCATGATTTTGTCTCACTCTGGCTGTCATGATTTTTAACACCTTACATTAAATTGAATATAAATCAAATTATAACAGTTGATTTCGTATCCATTGATGGCTCTGACATGAAAATATACAGACTAAATCGATTTCGATCACGTTGTTTCTTACTCTTGGCCTTATAGCCATAAAGCTAGGTAATTTTGAGCAATCTTTTCGACCTACTCGCCCACTAAAAAGTGAGCCTCGAGACATAACTGCATTATTCCTAAGCTCAAGATTGATAAAATGGTATGTGAATCAAGGTCGCGTTTTAGACCACATATTACAAGAATGGTCTTTCTCTCGCATCTTAGAAGCTATCTTTGGTAATTATCTGATCTGATTTAACTCTCATATTCATACGTTACAACTGATTAACACTCTGTAGATTTTTCAATTTCGGAAGTGTACGAAGATGATATAGTTGAGGATTGACTGCTTACGGCTAGCATTATTATCCTCTCTTGCAATATTAACACGACTAATGGGAGAGTCAATATCCAAGATAGTTAAGTCTTATCAACACTACTCATACTCCACAATTGAGTATAGGAAGGGATGGGTCTATAATAGGGGTGACATCGGTGATTTTGAGAGCAACCGCAGTTGAATACTGTTCCAGTGCATGAAAATCAGTAAATCCAGTTACATATACATATATCACTTAACTGTCAGAAAAGAAATTTTCCTAGCCTGTTCTTAACTTTAACTTAACACTGATTAACTGTCTTTTTGTAGTTCTAAGACTCTTCAGAACTATTCGAATTTCCTAAAATTTCATGTTCGTATAGAGTATTGTGATCTAAGCTAAAATAGAAAAATATGTCAATTTATAGTCTCGTACAAAACTAGAATTTTTATGTAGGTCAAAATTTTAAAATAATACGAATCCCTTCCAACCCGGGGGAGGCTATTAATTCTATTATTATGAAAAATTTGATATCGGATTTTGCCATTATGAAAATCCGATATCGAAAAATCCGGTATTGTGAAAATAAAAAAAACAAAACAAAATCAGATTTTTCGAAAATCGAATGTCAAAATCCGACTGCTAGGTAGTAGACGAATTTTATTTTATGTTATTGAATTTCTGTGTTTTGAATACTTCACAGTTTAAGGAACAAGATTTCATTAACATAGTCAGTTAACAAGTCATAAATTTACTAAAACACAATAACAAAATAAAATTTAGCAACTTCAAGTGAATTATAAAACACTAACTTCATTGTTACAAATTCGAACTAACGCATCGGATTGTTGGTATCGGAAAGAATTCGATACCGACTAATTTCATAATAGTTTCTCTGGATTTCCTAAACACGTATATTCAGATGGTTTATGAATCCACCAATCCAGCTGCTAATATTATATCAGAAACGATATTTTTTAAATTGATGGTGGCACTTGTAATAATTAGAAAGTGGGAAAACAATTTTTGGCTAATAGTTCCTGATTCAAAATTGTTCTCAGATGAGACACCATGAAACTAAACAAATTGTTGTCTTTGTAGCAGACCAAAACACTTCCAACACATTCGCAGTTTCCTATTAGCATCCTTCTTTACGCCGAATCTAAATCGAGGTAATTATATCGCCTATACTGACATGAAACAAAGAATACCATCCAAGAAGCCTTAATCGGTTTAAGACTGTCTTTTATTGCTGCCAAAATTAGAATGAGCGAATAGAAGACTGGTCATGCTCGGTGTTAGAGCAATATTAGAAAATTTTCAAATACACTTTTTTTTTACCATATAATTTAACAAAAAATGTAAACAAATAATAATAATTACATTTCCAGTAAATATCGATCTATTGTTTTCCAATAATGATTCTGTTTCCTCTTCAGTTAAGGAGTGTTGAGCTAAAATTAAAATTATTAAACTTAGGACCGGAAAATTGAACATATCGAATAAATATTACAAACATTTATTTCGAATCTTAAACTTACCAATTAATGCCTGCCGTTGGATAACTTTTTTAATTTTTTCTTCGTAGGCCATTAAAAAATTGGTGTATTCCTGCCAAACAAGATATACTTCCTCTTTGTTTCCATGATACAATCCTAATTTCATTCGAGCGACCGTTGAACAATCATTAGGATTTTCTAAATCATTATCTAATTCTTTTAATACTGTCGTTATCTACACAAAATAAAAATTTTAAGTTTTAATCAATTTTATTTAATTAGCGCCATCTTTGCTTTCTGTCGGCCATGTTATTTTACTTGAAAGCCATACGACATAATCGAATATAGAAGAAATTTTTTGCAAAACAATATTGAACACAAACAGGATGAAATTAGGTTACATCGCTGAAATATTCTTAAATCTGGCTCATTTGAAGATGTCAGAATTCCAAAGTAGTTTTGTGAAACCTTGTTAAAACGATATAGTATTTCCAAACTCTTGTAGAAAACGAAGTAATTTGTGACAATTTATACAGTCAGGTCATTATCCTTATAGCGGCATTTTCTGATCCTTATTATTATAATTACTACTTGTCTATTATTACCAATAGCAACATACCATATATTAATAACAGATATTCTTGACTAAATGAACTTTTGAATGAAGTAAGTCTGCCACCGATGGTAAAGTAGTTGAAACTCTATTTAAATAAGAGTATCAGTCCACAAACGTAATATATCCAGACGAACCATTGGGAAGGAAAGTTAGGTCTAATTTTTACTACTGCCATCTGTTTATACAAAACAGAAACACCATTAAAAACGTGTATAATCAAAAATATGTTAAAGGGTTCCTCCTACATCCAAACAAATATTTTATTTGTTCATTTATTTTTGTTATATGATTACTACAATTTAATCTTTTTTAAGTTTATACATATGTTTTAAACAGCAATAGGGTTCCTCGATTATAATACGAAATTAGACCAAACGTGCGTTCCCAATGGTTCGTCTGGATATATTAAGTTTGTGATCGATCAGTTGCTCTAATTTAAATGGAGTTTTAGCTTCTTAATCATATATGGCAGATACTATTAGAGTTGTAGTCATACCAATAGTGAATAATTCACTTACATATAGTACGTTTTAACAGAATGCAATATCATGGCAATTAAAGCAAATGTCGTATACATTTTATAATTAGTTACATTTTGATAAATGGATAAATTCTCCAGCCGCTTTTGATTCATTACTGTAGAAAAATCTGCAATTAAAGTTTAAAACTAAAACAAATGTCAAGATTAAAAACTTCCATAAAACCTGGTTAAAAATTTGTCACTCATGCTTGGATCAAAATACTAAGATATTTTGATACTGAAACATAAATTACAAACATAACCTGTAAGTTATTATGAAACCAATTTGGACGGATTGATTAATATAAATATTGTATTTAATGTTATATATAATATGTGTGTAGAGGTGCATACCTTTTGGGTTATAGAAAGTTTTAACAACATCATTGGTGAGCTTCCTCATTTCCTCTGTGTTAGATTTTACGACCTCTAGTAGTTCTTTTATTCGAGAATACTGAAATTTAAATACAAAATGTCGGTTATTTGTGTCAAATCTGAATTTTAAACATTAAATAATGTGATCACATCCTGAAAAGAACCGTAAGCCGTTTAGTTAAATTGCTTATACATATCATAAAGTACAATCACCATAAAGAGCGAGCCATCAAATAGTGCAACTAATCGAAAATTGAGATGCTACATCACTGAACTTTGGGCCACAACTTTACAATAGAAAACTTCATTTCCTGAAGCTGTTCAGTAGTTGGAAGTACACTCACGTTTTAAACCAACATTATATCTTTGTTGCAACTGTATGTCATAGATAAGTCGTACTTCATCTTAAGTCATTTGCTTCACTTTTATAGTAATTAAGCCGTAGAATATCTGTAAAATTCATCCTCAACCAATAAAGAGAATGAACATTGAAAAATTAATGAGAGAAATCGTATGAAAATTTTGCGATCACCTGTTCCTAACGTATAAATTTAATCTTTTTAAGAGTGCAATCAGAACTCGAGTTCGCTTGTATTGTTCTTTCTATACTTTGGGGAAACTGATCAGTTTGAATGTCTTCCTCATATTTTCATGTAATGGCATTTTAAGGTTGGAAAACTGGTTGTAAATAAATAAAGCTATTATATTTCTCAATTCATATCATTATAAAAATCGTTTCACAAAAATGGATTATGAAAAGGTTTTGAATCTACAAACGCATTCCAAAATTTTGAAAATGCTTCTCAAAATCGGTTAAATCAATCGTTAAAATGATCTCAATTCGTTCGATACAACTATGTCTAAAAACAATTGATGATTGGCAAAACAAAACGGAGGACTCCAAACGCCCATTAAACTATTAATAAAAAGAATTTTAATCCTGTTGAAACAGATTTCAGCCACTAAGTATTACTACAAAAATATTTGAGAAACCACTGAGTCAATCTTGACCTAGGCTACCTTAATATAAATGGATAAAAAATAAAAATGTAACGCATTACCTTTGAAAATAACATTTGCAATATTAGGACTTGAAGAAAGCATTCCATTTACAGGTATAAAAACCTTCTCCACATACTGATATGAACCCCACTAGTTAAAACAGAACTCACGTCAGAAATTTGACTAATATACCATAGACATACATATCTGGTAACCATGATTATGAAACTATGATTTTCGAAATGAGAATACATGACACACAACAGTTCTCATTTCATTTGAAATAATCAATGGCGTATAGAGGCCGTCAACGTCCCTTTTCCATTCTCAACTGAGACCTTACGAACCATTTTAACGATTTGTGCACATCGAATGTTTTTACATACAAACGCGTTATTATTTCATCCAGTTCATGTTAATTTTTTGGTCAACCGCGGGAATCGAACTCGATACGACGGCGTCATGAGAAACTCTCCTAACCATTAAGCTACAATCGACGACAGTTTATCATAATTCATTAAACTTTTTACGTTAACTGTGTTGTTTAAAAATATTTTTGTTTCGCCCTCCACTTAAATTTTCCTATTTTTACTTTTAGTTTTATATTCCATTAATTTATCGACTTCTGTATAATTTACTTTTTTGAAAACTTCAACTAATAAAAAATATACAAATACATGGAAAAACCAATGTTTATAGTTTTCGGTATTCACTAACTGTATTACTTAGCACTGTCATTACTAAAATGTTATGGGATGAGAAAAATAGCTCATTCTGAAACCATTTTTAACCAAGTTGCAAACCATGGTTAGCAGTAACACATTACAACGAAATCTCGTTGTTAACTCGAAACTGTAGTTACGAGACCATATAGGTGTCTATAGTATTAGTCGTGTTTTAATATTTTTAATATTGTATACCGAAGATTAAGCTCTCGAAATAAGTTCAGTTTATAACAATCCCTACTATGAAAATTTCATATAAAGTTGTGCCGGTAAACAATTTACCAACAGTATCTAGAAAATGTCCAGGTTATGTGAGATTAGTTTAGGGGTGGTTCTTCTACCAAGTGATTTTAATCTAAGTCTCAATACTCTAAATATTCTTTATCTTTGTGTTGTTTTCGCCGGAGGCGATTTATTTGCTAGATAAAAAGGAATCAAAACCAAACATGTTTGTGAAGCATTCATACAATAGGTAATAAAATTGTTATTTTAACAAAGTTAAAACCAATAAGCCAAGTGAATTTCATTAAAAAAATAATCGATCCACCCTTCCCTACAATCCATCTGTTTTAAATAGTGAACGTGTTGTTTTAAAAAAATAATTAGGCAGTTCAATTTGAATATGATGACTGATGATCAGTTATTATTGGTAGGGTATGTGTATGTTCCAACCATATACATTATATAAAATTTGGGTTTAACTGTATCAACGAATGCCTAAAACACTGAGATATTTCCGAGATCTGGCATGCATATGTATAGTTAGCTAAATATACGTACAACATTGTCCTGCTTTAATATTAGTTTTTTGAAGATGGTCCAAAATTAAACAGTTCAGTACACACTAAAGCCTATTTTGCCCTTCAGTGCTAAAAAATATAATTCAAATAACATATCTGTGAACTGGACTTGCACTGAAGTTGTAACCTTTTAGTTCATTTTCGACTTTCTAATCTTTTCAGCTATAGCTATATCTTTGTGAACTAGTTACTACAGTTTGATGAGGTGAACTCTGTTTGGGAAGTATTAAAAGCTTTCGTAGTTAATACCGTCCAATACTTTCGGTGAAAACTAAATTAAAAACAACTGGTTTAAAGAAAAGTATCATCTTTTAATCGAACAGCTAAATTGGTGAGCTAAAACTAAAGCTGTTTTAAGTAAATATTTGATTGAATGAGTTCAAAAACATTAAAAGCATAAGGTCACTAATGAGTCCAATTCAGGTGACTCTTTCAGGTGAGCTACCGGACTGTATCATAATTTAAGTCCTATATTCGACCCAAGATTATTGCGTGAACCTTTTTTATTGCAAAGTTGAATTAGTTGAAAAGTTCAACAAATAAAAAATATATGTTGCAAGTCGATTCTTTTCATTTTATTACTTCAACTGCCAGAAGATACCGGAACGATATCTACCCCGTTGAGCCATCGTATAGCCGATATCTTTCTCTTGATACACCGCAAAGTGACTCTCATTTTAATATGAGATCGGTACATCATCAATTCTTTGCAGATCATCACGCATAACGTGATGGAACCAACAAGGCATAGTGAAGACGATAGTTTATAACATATAATTTCATCACAGTAATCAGAGCGAATAAATTCTACTTAAAATATATGATTTTGAATCTACTTAAAATATATGATTTTGACTCAAGTTGTTTGACTAGAAAATACCCAAATTTATTCTATTGGAAGGTAGTTCCCATACTAAGCAAAGATAAACGATAAACACAGGTTTTGTAAAATAAGTAAAAAATTTGTATACGTCGATAGTGGGTTAGCTTATAGTATTATACTATGCAAAAATCAGAATAACAAATCCTACATACAAACTATTCGAACTCACTATAATTTTGATAATGATTAGTTTCCGGTTGTTGCTTCCAAAAACTTGTTTTTATATTTTTAATTAGCGCTCGTTCATTCGATTATGATTCATCCTGTCAGTATACTTACATGCATAACTTCTTAAAAATTAAGTAACCAAATATTTGTCAGAACGAGTCGATTTTCAGGTAAGTTACATATACAGTGCTAATTACTAGTCAACACTCATGCACAGAGTGGTGTACAAATAAAATTATTTTGTGACATCTATTGAGTGCTTTATTAAGCCTTTCGCACACTATAATTGATTTTAATAATTAGCGTTTATTGTACGAGTTTTGTTTAATTAAATCGTTCAACTCAAACGTATAAACTGTCTGTAAGCGCACAACTAACATACAGAGATGAATTGTATGTAAAAAAAACCGGTAAATTGTAAAATCATGTTAATTATAATTTTATATATATATATATATATATATATATATATATATATATATATATATATATATATATATATATATATATATATATATATATATATATATATATATATATATATATGTATGCCATTTACCTTCTCTAAAGTAATATTAATGCTTTCATTGTTTGTATTCCATGATACTGCAACTGTCACACTATTGTCAGAATTACTACCACTCGCATCGCCCGTATAGCTAACCTTAAATTAACAAACACACACATATATGTACATATAGTTTATCTATTGTATTTTATTAATTAAAATTATATTTGTGCAATTTATGCATGAGTATATGTACTTTCAATTCTTGTAACCGATCTCGAACCATGTTTACTTGCTATATAAACTGTTAAACCACACCATATGCAAACGATTAATTCGAAATCGAAAATTGCAGTGCACACGTTTCAGAAATAACAATCATTCACCAACAGTTAAACTTAAGTTTATTAATTAATTATTTACTGTAGTTAACTTAATCTTTTATATTATGTTTCTTTTTAGTAATTTTTCTTTACGTTGAACATTCGTATAGATATGCCGTTGAACACTGATAAAAATGTATACACATAAGTACGAGTATGTATAACGCATGTCGTTTGTTCAATGAAATCGTAGATATTGTTGAGCGTACACAAACATATATTTTAATAAAATTTATTTTTTATTATTTCAAAGATATGGAGTAGATATACTAGATATAAATATTGTTGCGGGGTGGTTCAAAAATGTGTGCGAATTTAGAGTTAGTTTAGTCTGTAGGATTAACCTACATATAATTTCTTGTACAGACTGTCACATTTCTGTCTTTTGTAAACTCAAAACGAGATAATAATATGATTGATGCATTGATGTTTGAATTAGATAACAAGATGATTGACATCGGATTGATTTCTTTGTATAGAATGTAAATTGTTGCGGTGTTCGATTCCCGTGAGTAAATAGCTCAAAAGAAAACATACTTTAATCTACTTGCTTCTACAACGTCCAAACAAATATGTTCAGGCAATTCTCATAGATAGTTTTCTGTTGTTACTCTTTTGCCAAGCTTCAATTCTATTAATTTCGATTTGATCACTAGATTGTATGTATACAACACATATAATTACATGATATGATTCAGACTAACAGGCGTCCATTTCGGAAATCCATAATGATAAAATTCAAAATGATGCGTGGGCCCAACCCTACTTGGTTCATAAGGATTAGACCTAAGAACATATAAAACTCTAAATTTGACGTTGATACGATATTAACGAAACTAGCATAGATACGTTGTTAAACAACCAACCGTAATAACAGCTTGAAAGTCATTATCAATTACTTATTTAATCTGGTTATTAGGTTAATAACAAGGATTCATTCACCTTAGAGAATGGAGCTTGTTACTTATTAGTTGTGTTAGTTATGTTAGTTGTGACTAGGTTGTGATAACGCTAGATCCCATTACATAAATCTTTGGCATTCCATAAGAGCAAATTAACTGGAGTATTTTATTTATGTCATCTCATCTTATCTAAAAAAGTGTTCCTATCACCCAATCCTCCACCATTTAATAAGAGGGTAATTTATATTCGTGATGACCCGACAGCATTTCCAAATACAATATGATGATCTTATACAGTAGTATTCGTTTATAAGGGAAACTATTTAAATAAATAAATAGTTTAGTACACTCATATTTAGCTAACCTGAGCTTTCTGTCCATACCATAATCGACATTCTATCTACATGTTCATTTTAATATTTTAGAAGAAACATTAAACAACACGTTTTATTTGATTTATATAGCAAAGTAGCTGCTAATTGAAGATAAAATAAACTTCCTGATTAAAACCACACGGTCAAGCAACCCCTATCCAATTTACTTGCTACTAAATAAATTGTATTAATTTATATTTATAAAAATACAACAAAAGAAGTTAATGAAAGGAGATTAACTCTAAATGTAACAATCAGCATATGTCAAATCGAATCTTCTATACATCAGCCATCAAAAAACGATAAAATTTTAAAAAAATCTCTAATTAGATTTATGTAATTCTCTAATTAGATTTATAATTATTATAGCGTTACTGAATGTCTTGATACATAAAGAAAACAAAATATGAAAAGAGAGAGGCGAGAAGAACACATAATATGTATCTTCGATTTACATGAAGATCAAATTATGGGATTGGCGGATCAAACAATAGCTCTTCTACTAAAAGCCAGTCAAACTATTTAAATCACAAATATCTAAATCACAAATATGGTTGATGGAAAAAATGCAGAACGATATAGCTGACATCTATAGCTAAATAACTTAAGTGATTGACATTAATCTTTCATGATTGAAATTTTAACATTAGATTTGAGAGCATTTTCTCGCCATGTTCGTTCCGTCCAAAAGATAAAGTTAAATCAACTTGATGAAAAAATTTACGAGTAAAAACACGTCATTTTCCATCATTGAAAATGCTTACAAAAAAATTTGGACTGAAGGAACGCATCACTGTAGCTGCCTTTAAATTTGCGTTAGTGTTAGTTATTTACTACAATAATACAATGTAAATTTGAGATAAAAAATAAAAAATGATTTTACTAATTGAAATTTATTTTTAAGTATTTCTGTTCTGCATTTCCCGGTTCCCCTAACATTCTCTTATTTGAGTTAGTTTTTACAGTCTTTTATATATGATACAAAATTACGGCATTTTATTTTGTCGTATATATACGCCAATACAACCTCGTAACTGGCAGACACCTTTTAATGTATTGGTATCTGACGACTTGTTATATAAGAGATTTTGTAGTGTGCGTTTGTTTTTCTGTTTAAGTAGTGTTAGTGAGAAATGAGTAAGTTTTTATATATGAACTTTCTCGTCAAAACCTCCTCCAGTAAAAACCGGTCAAACTTTTTAAATCAGTAATTTCAGTTTGATTTGCCAGACATTTTACAGTGGTCACTTATAGCAACAGTACAATGTAAATTGAAGATTAAAAAATGATTTTGATCATTGACAAAATTTTTCATTATTGCATTCTATACTATTTCTTCTACATTCTCTTATTTGTGTTGGCTAGTTTTTACCAAAGCCGTCGCAAGTGTGTGTGTTTACACAAGCCAAATTTTATGCATACATATGCTGTATAAAAATATCAACTTTTAGCGGTATTGGTGAATATACTCTTTTATTCGTACACGATTGCGAATACAGTCTAGAAAAAATAATTAAACGCGCACGACCTAAGTGTGAGTTTACACAAGCCTGCTTAGTTTTTTTGCATGAACATAATCAACCAAAAATATCAACCATAGAATGTGTTGGAAAACGAAAAATTTCATATAAAAAAAATTCAAAATTGCTCGTTTCTCATTTACACTACTTAAGGTCTATTTCGAAAACAGACGCACACCACAAAAGGTTCAGTACCATTTGAGTGTTTTTATTCTCTTTACATTTGGTTATATACATTTTTTTGACTTATGAGAAGATGATTTTACCAAAACCGGCGCAAGTGTGTGTGCTTACACAAGCCAAACTTTATGCATACATATGCTGTAGAAAAATATCAACCTTTAGCGTTTGATTATGCTGGTGCAAAACAAATTAGCAGGCTTATGTAAACACACACACTTGCCACGGCTTTGGTTTCAACACCATCTTTTAATTTAGAAACAATTACGTTATTCTATTTTGGCGTATACATATACACCAATACTATCTCAATACCTTTTAATGTATTTCAGCCTGACAACTTGTTATATAGGAGATTTTGTGCTTGTACAAATAAAATAAACAAACTCGTGTAAACACACAAACTTGCGACGTAAATATGGTATATTCGCCTAAAAAAACAGACGTGATTCTGTATAATATAAAAGACTGAATTAAAACTAACACAATATATACAAATATATATTATATATATATATATATATATATATATATATATATATATATATATATATATATATATATATATATATATATATATATATATATATATGTGTACATATATATACCTGCATTGTATCCTGCAACGTTTAATTACGTGCAGATATAATCAGCCAACGTCCACCGATATCGATTTCATGGAGCTCGTGAGGATTTTCCGTTCCCAATTTTGCTTATTAACGCGTTCAGTGTTAACCAAGTTACGTGGACGGTCTGTCGGTAATACTTTTTTTTGGTTAATTGCACTTTATACGAAAACACATGCAAATCATCCTTCAAAATGTACCGCAAAGTGGGTCTACGATGCTCTCTCTCTCTCTCTGACCACTTCAACCAGTTCATTGAAACGTCTAGGTCGTTGATAAACGGCATGTTGATGATCTCTCACTATCTCGTATTTAAAAAAATTCGACACCAAACGACGACTATTGTATTGTCAGACGGAACGTTTTGGCCACGATATTTTCGATGATAAATGCATGTTGAGTTCATAATTCACATAACTGAACGTCACTATTTCAGTCCGTTGTTTTGGTGAGAAGCTATTCATGGTTAACATTGTACTAATATAACGTTTCAAAACCATGTCTTATCAAGTTAAGTCAATCAGTTAGGATTAACTAACAAGTATAACATTGAATATGTTAATCATATATATGTATGTTGATCATATATTTTGATAATTTAACCTGGATTTCAAGATCTGTTAAATACTGCTAAAATTATTAACATAATATTAACATATCGTCTAAATAATAAAAAATAATTAAAATCCGAACTAAACTTTATGAAGTATGTGCTGAAAAGATTTAGAAAGATTCCTGAGTCAAAATGTCATTCAAAAAAGTCGAACTATCCAAAGGTGCACTTTGGCAGTTACCAGAAAGTTGATAACAAAAGTCCTGGAGATGTGATACTGGATAGCGATCTGGATGCCCGATAGTTCTCTCAAGGTCTCCATTCTCTTTTCTTTATTCGTACTAAGTTCGACGGAGTATAAATTATGCGCTCATACATGGGTAACACATGGGTGGACATTAATAATCTGAACTTTTTTACAAAGGTATATTAATCGATCTATCGGATTTTTTGAGAAGAATATGACTGACACTTGAATGGTTGAATTTTGATCGTTGGAAAATTTTTAACATTTTAAAATAGATGGCACTAATGTAGATTTTTGACATCTTAAAACAGATGGCATTGCGATCTGGTGTTTTCTTCGTTTTTCACATGTAAAATCCCACTGAACCATTAAAAGTTTTGTTTTGTGCGATATAGCTGGTATTAACCAACAAAAGACCATGGTGTAGTGTTTGTATTGAATTTGCTAAGGTCATTGAATATAAATATTTGGGTTTGGGGATAGATAACCATTTAGATTTCAAAACACAGTGTATGGAAACTCGACCTTAAAATTTCATAGGTATTCAAAAAAGCAATGTTGATACTAGAAAAATTCTGTATCAATTCTGTATTGGGGGTTCATTCTTATAATGTCATCGTACTGATTATGATGTTAAAATATGCGTAAAGTTCGTTTATTTTAAACCATTTTAATCATTTCCCAATATGTTTCTCTAATAGAGTTGACATAATATGATATCCTCATCTCAAAACCAAAAGATGGTTGTTGACGCTGTGAGTTGGGCTCGTTTTGGCAGGAGATGTGTGTTTGTGTGTGATATTGGAAACTTGGGACGTTATATAAGATGGTTTTTTGACGTGTTATACGGTAAAACAGAGTCGCACAAGGTTACCTCTTTAAAAGCAGTGGTTCTATTTTTATCAATTATTTATAGAAAAGTTGCCACCGGACAACATTTTGTGTAATCCGTCTTTAATGTTGTTGTTTTGCTAGGGTAATTTCAACAGTTCTAGCGAATTTAAGGTGTTTTATTCGAATTATTAATGTGCCGATCATAGTATTTGGAAATTGCGAATTTTTCGATGCTACTTCTATGTGACTAATAAACAAAACATGCTGAATGTGATAACAGCTTCGATCCATTATTTAGTATAATCCACCGTACGTTTGGGGTCAGTTGTATATTAGTTTCAGATTGATGGTACCATAGCTTAACGTCAATTCCAAACCCTCTTCTCAACTATCGCAATTTTAATCGTTGCAGCATATTCAATATAAAAAGTGAAATTGGTGCTTTCTGTGGTGATCCTCCCTTCCAACAACAAGGTTTTATTTCTCCCCATATGAATGGTAAAACTGCTCCACCAGGACATCAATTATCAGGTTCATATGCTTAATTTAGTTTTAATGTTTACGTTCAGTATTAATTGATTCAACTGTGATTAAAAGAATTCAGAAATATTAAGATGAGGGAAGTGTAGACAGGCAAGTCAAGATTATAGTTTGGATTTTTCTGTTGTCTATAAAATTCTCATTTACCACGAAACATCACGCATTTAAGTTTTTCGTCGATGCCCTTATAGATACCGGAAAGCTTTATTTATTATCTGTCTGAGAGTTGCCTCAATATTGTTTGCCAAGAGTAGACAGTAATGCACTCTTAGTTAAAGAATGCGGATCATGTCAATCTGATATAGCGTGTCAAGTTGTCATTCCAATTTTATTATTAATAGATAAGCGTCGAATCAAATATATTTTCATTTGCGCTTTAAGCTTTGCTATAAACTATCTTAAAAACACAAAGATAATTCAGTTAATGAATCTATCCGGCTTAACAAAGATAAAAGACATTTTTTCTTCATATTTATTGTCTTTATACTTCTCCTAGTAATGCTTCCATTTCCCTAGCCCACGAGCAACAAAAGTGGAATCAATCAGGCAAACAGCTTTTCCATACCTTAATCTTAATCCAAAATATGAACCATTTTTTTACAGATGTTTAAAGCCACTTCTATCCCTCTATAACTTACATTGTCTCATCTATATTTGTTAATATTTTACGGTGGTTAATGGTCCAGAGAACCTGTCCAACTCGTGTTTGATTAGTGTTTGACCATATTGATTTTCAAAAATAAAGGTAAAATGGCAGGAAATATTAAACAACTCTTTGATATCTGCTGCTATATTCATATATCGATGCTGCTACCATAAATCGAGATGAACGCTACAGCTAAACTATTATTGATGCTTTTCCTATAAGTAGATAAATATACATCTCGTGAAGATTCACAAGATAATTATGTATCCATGCCAAATGTTGCTTTTAAAATAAAGAGATCTCTTTCCCTGTAGTTCTGCATTTTTTTCGGATCAGACGTTTCGGAAATTTTTTGCTACCACATCGTGTTTCTTTTAGTAGTTTTTATACCACCATATAGATGTCGTGATGTGTCAATGGCACTCGACATATACGAAACCGATAGTATTTTTCAAGGGCTGCTTTACGATATATCTGGTCACAAATATTTTGCATCTGGATAGTCTTGATAATGCGAGATATTCTGCGATCTTGTATACGATTGATTCAGTATTAGAGCATACAATGCGCTAGATGGAAAAGCTAAAACGTTCTCGATAGATCATACGTCATTAGTGTATCGGAAGTGCATGATATAAGCAACCTGATTTAATACTTTGAGAGATAATAGTATTTAATTAGTAGAATCCATTCATGTTTCCATAATCTGGTAAATTTAATCGGTGTTTTGAATAACATCTTCTTAAGATCGATAAAATGCTGAGACCACATGGAAATAGTTTTCTAGTCAACAACCTCTAGCACCATGCAATTCATTGGTTTACGAAACTTTGTTGAGACTCTTCGATAGCAGTTTCAACGAACAAACGAAATCAAACATCCACCTTCATGGTGCGGAATTCTAATTAAATTTTAAATAGTCTCGATCCAGGCAGTTTAGCTAGGTAGAAAAACGCATAAGGCATAAGTAATACTGGAATTTAAAATGTAAATTTTATTACTTAGATCGTCAATTTACAGATTATAATACGAGGATATTTCCATTGTTTGTATCACAAGCCATTCATAAACATCCTCATGCCCCTGACTTTTTAATAGACCTCCAACTTTATCCAAAACACGTGCATGATAATCATCTATTTGTTTCATCTGAAAATTAACAAGAACATCGAATTAGCAACAAATTTTTATAGAACCTCTTAATAACTGGTACCTCTTGCGTCGAAAGTAGTTCAGGGTTAATCATTTTTAGTTGAAATGGCACTAGACTGACTGTATTAAATGCTAACGCTCCCACACCGTTGAAATTGTTCACAATATTAGCTGGAATAACCTGCACCACATCTTCAATTCGAATACCAAATTCGCCATCTTTATAATACCCAGGCTCTTGAAATTGATATTGATTTAGTTATAGATGTAAATAACGTTATGTGACAAATCGGTACTTACCATTTGATGAAAACATATTTTCCAGCATACCCGGAGTGTATGTGTTTTCTCCACGGCTCGAAAATAGTGGTGGATACTCGTGCACACCTAAATATGAACCAACACCATGTCCGGTACCATGGCCATAATCTAATCCACCATCCCAAAGTGGTTTACGAGCAATGGCATCAAAAAAGCTCCCAGTTGCACGTTTAGGAAATATTGCATGGGCTACAGCTAAATTACCTTTTAATACTCTGGTGAAAGCTTCACGTTGAAAATCGGTTGGTGTACCCAAATGAATTGTGCGGGTAATATCAGTTGTTCCGTCCCTACAAAATAATATATTCATAAATTACTTTAAACATGGCCAGAATAATAATATAATAATTATCGTACAAATATTGTCCGCCTGAATCGATTAAGTAGATCCCATTTGTCGTAATTACAGTATCCGTTTCTTCAGTGGGCGAGTAATGAATGATAGCGCCATTTGAACCGAAAGCACTTATCGATGTAAAACTCGTTCCCATATTATTATCTTGCTCTTCTCGGAATGTTTTTAACTTTGAAGCACCTGACAATTCAGTTATCTTAGCTGTTGCTATGTTTGTTTCCAACCAATGCAAATATCGTACAACAGCAACACCATCGCGTACATGCGCATCGATCATGCCCTGAGCTTCTGCAACACTTTTAACCGATTTCATTATTGCAATCGGACTATTAACTTGAACTAGACGAGTTTTAGGTATTGAATTATAAATGGCGGCACTGCAAGCAGTACTTATCAAAATTTTACTCTCGGTTTGTTCCAATACATCTAATATGCCATCGAGAATTCGATCGTATTGTTCGATGGTGACCTCAACTCCTTCATATACAAAATGTTGTTTAGTTATGTCTGTAATCCGAACTGAATTTGTTGATTGTTCGACAAACAATATTACGTCCGTCTCGGTTATGATTAGATAAGCAAAAAAGACAGGCATGTTTTGAATATCACTGCCGCGTAAATTGAGTGTCCATGCAATCTCATCGAGTGATGTAACAATCGTTGATTTGGCACCATTTTTTTCTACTTCATTCCGAATTCGATGAATTTTGTCTACAATCAATTCACCCGTGTACTTAGCCAGTTGTGGTACAATATCGCCTAGGACTAGATCGGGCCGAGATTTCCAAACCAAGTCTACCAAATTTGGTGCTATCCCGACCAATTTGTGACCAGATGCTTCTAATATCGTCGACAATGCATTAAATTCGGATGACTGAAATAAAAACGGATCGGTACCAACTCTTGAATTTGGTGGTAAAACTTGTTTCAACCAGTCCTCTTTGGTTGGGGTATCAGGCAATCCGGATTTCATTAATGTCCATACATCTAAATCTAATTGCATCTCGGCTTGTAGATGGTACCGCGAATCGGTCCACAGAGCTGCTTTATCTTCGGTGATTATTACTAAACCGTTTGATCCACTAAAACCAGACACGTACAAAATACGTCTATCCCGCTTAGCAATATATTCACTCTGATGCACATCATTCGACGGTATTATATAGGCCTGGATTGATTCCGATACAATATCTTGGTCTTTCATACGCGCACGTATATTAAGTAGAATCTCTCTGGTATTTTTGATGTCTTCTTCATTGTTGTAATCATCGGGGTCGCTATCAGATAAGATACTTCATGAGGAATACAACGATATTTTCAGAATTTTACAGTTAAAGAAACAGGTAAGAAAGAAAGGTAAATGTTATTAAAGTTTAGTAAAATGTGTTAAAATGAAACGTATCGTTGGAATCGCTGAACAAATACGAAAGCAGTACTAAATACTCACATGTACATGGAGGAAATTTCAAAATGTAGTTCCAAAAATATAATCAAAATATAAAAATACATAATTTTCATTTTTGACATTTTATATCGATCGGTTTTAAGTTTATTTTAAGAATGCAGCCTACTGCCGCCATGACTAAACCAAAATCTAATTAGCGCCCAACTAACACGAAGGATACAAGAAAAAGCAATATGAGTGAACTTTATTCTAAGTTATCACAGGCACGGACCTTCTGTCCAAATGATCGAAGTCATCTCTGGGCATGATTCGTCAAGGTCAACTATCACACTCATATAGATCATAATGACAAAATAATTCAATTTCAGAAGTGGATCTAGAGGATACAAAGCACGATTATCTGTTGCAAGTCGTACCGTGATATATTCTTCGATACTATATTGTAATTTTTGAACACTGAGCGTAAAGCAATCGCTCTATACAGTGCTACCAATCGGATAGAGCCGAACAGATATTTTAATAAAGTTACCCCTCTATGAAGAGAATTAATACAAACAAAGTAACGATGTCTTTGTATATTCCTCATAGGGTAGCTACTTAGTACGTGCAAAGCAATGGGCCACGACAATGTCTGTCATTGTAGATCGATAGATCGTTAAAAAATATTCACAAAAATTTACTTTTTTAAATGCCAAGACAAATAAGATCAAGACTATCAGCGCGCAAGTCCCGCAAAAAGTTAGTTTCGTCTCGTAAAGCGTAAAAATACTATAGTAGAAAATCTGGAGCACCTGTTTTGTCTCACGTACCGAAATTATTCCGAAGTACATATAGTTATAGGTCCACAGTTAAAATAACCTTAGTAAAATCTTGAATTGAATTTTTTATTGAACAGTGAAGAAGATTTCTTCCAGAAGTTGATATTCGAATGTGTAAGCTCAACTTGCTAGTAAGAAAGACCAGGAAAAAGACCAGTTAAACTTCTCGAATATTTTCAGTTTACCACTAGATACATAGGCAGGTACCAATAAGAGCAAGAGATCAAATAAAACTATGCCATTTGAAGGTGACATAATGAGATTGGCACGGTAACGACCATTTAATAAAACTAGGTCCTCCACAGGAAAAGTAACCTTTTGCACAATACCAATTTAGACATCGATCGACTTCCAATACGACTAAAGGATGAAAACGTATGTATCACATGCGGTAGACGAGTTTATTGGTAACAAGCATATAGACAAACACATAAATATATCGTGGCGTAGTTAGAGACAGGCCTAATGTATATCATAGAGCAATGGATCGAGCAAATAGTTGCCAATTGTTTAAAATTGAACATTAAAACGTATAAAAAAATGATTTGGAGTTGGGAGTTGCTTGACTTATAGGTGCAACATTGCAGTTCACGATTTAGAGTGATTGAGTTTCAAATATATTAGAAAATTTATGGAGGGTTGATCAAAACCGACAACATGCATGGATAAGAGTGTTGAACAATAACGAAAGAGTTTGAATGGCTTTTTATGGCATAAGCGAAAAAATAGTTACTCGCGAACATGATACTAAGACGAACAGTTAAGACTTCTATATTGGTTTACAGTAGTATGAAAATCATAACGTGATCGAAATTGATGGAGTCATACGCATGTTGTTACATATAAAGAATGCATTTATCGTGGTGACGGAGTTCTGTCGCAGAAAATCTACTTCCATGTCAGAGTATATTTACGTTGTTGGAATCATTGGGTGATATCGATGATGATATCGTGGTTGTTATTAAATGAATAAACGCAAAACAGAAGTAATTTGAATCTCTTACAGAATTGGACTATTAATCATTGGCTAGATCAAGTTGGTCTTTAATTGGATAAGAAGAAGACCAAAACGTAGCTGATTAATGTAGAACGGTTAAAGAAACCATAACTCCGAGAGGATAGTTAATAGAGAAAAAGTCACGTGCTCAAGACAGCCATTCGATAGCTTGTTACACCTCAGGATAGCTATAACGGAAAAATTTGATATCGGATCCGAAAGTAAATTTTTCTAGTGTTAAATCTGATATCGAAAAATCCGCTTTTAAGAAATCGAATTTTCCGAAAATCGAATGTCAAAATCCGACTGCTATTTAGTAGACGAATTTCATTTTACGTTATAGAATTTTTTCATTTTATTTTATCGAAATTTAGAATTATAAAACGCATAGTTGCTAACCTTAGGCTGATATTTGACAAATTCGAACAAACACTTTCGAACGAAAATCAAAATGGGATTATTTCACAACAGACCCTCTCCCTTCCCCAGAATTCGAAAATTGGATAAAATGCAAACGCTGACAGTCGAAGCATCTGTAACGTCATGAAAAATAGCTTCGTTCTCCAGCACAAACACTTTCAATTTACAAGACATATATATAAGACCCAGACTAGAGTATAATTCTCACATTTGGGCTGGAGCACCAAAAACACATCTGGCTGCACTCGACCGAGTCCAAGGCTGAGCATCTCGAATGATCATGTAAATTTATCTTCAAATCTCGATTCTCTCTTCCATAGGTGGGAAGTGGGAGCTTTATGTGTGTTCTACAAATACTTTCATGGTCTTTGTTCATCGGAACTTTACAAACTTATGCCTGGTTTATCAAGACCCACGCACAACTTAAGAAGACCTTTACACGGATATAACCTGGAAATTAAATTCGCCAGGATCAATAGGTTCCAGAACTCGTTTTTTGTTTGGAGTGCGCGAATTTGGAATGAGTTGAATTGTGAAGCGTTTCCCTTGGCAGATTTAAACTTTATATCAAAAGTATGAAACTTAAACAGAGATTTAAAGTTTATATCAAAAGTATGAAACTAGAAGACTAAAACCCTTATTCCTTGAGTCCTTTCCAACCTCCATCCTTCCTAATTCCTTCCCATCCTTATTATTAGTAGTGCTGTGTGTTTGTTGTGCAAGAACATTCACATTAAGGATAAATATACTATCCTAAGTGCTATTACAAAAAAAAAATATAATTTGGCCTCTATAGTAATATTGGGCATATGCAGTCCCGAGAAATACTTTGTTTCTAGCAAATGTCCACATTTGGATGAACTGATGTTATTCAATCAATCGTTAAGATTAGCCAATCTCAAATTGAGTTCATTGATTACTAAAATTTGTGGATCCATCAGTAGCAGCAATATTCTGTTAATGTTTTCAGGTCGCAAAACCTCATAATTTATTACAGAACATTATAGTTTGTCTGCGTCAATTTGAAAATCTGACTGATAACACGACATAAGTTGTACGTATATTGAGTATATAAACAAGGATCACGTATACGAAAACGTCCATTGTATTGAAATTTGTATTAGCATACGCAGGCCTATATAGACCCCGGTATCGGGTTGCTATATAAATTTATTTGTTTTTTCTAAGCAATCAACAAAGGCTCATACTGATATCTTTCATCTTAAATTATTTGTATTTAAGTAAGTACACCTATACTGTAATTGAAGACGTTATCAAATATAACGAAGATCTATAATAATTTATAGTGATCGAAACATTTTCTTATCAATAAATTAACAATAAAAATGAATTAAAGTAATCTTATCTTTTCTTGCTTAATCTTGTTAATGTTAATAATGGCTTTTGTCAATTAAAGGACTTATAATTAAAATCAATCTCTCTAGATAGTAAACGTCTCAATCTCAACAAGTTTGGCCGAAATACATATTTCCATACAGATAATCAAATTGAACCAATATTAATTATAATTATATATATACTGACTAAATGGTTAAAGTTGGAGTAGTTGGAGCAAAATCTACCGGCTTCAAAAACCGATAGGCGCTGATACCAAAGTAATTTTACATCATTCGATTACGATCGGTGATGTACATGAATACATGTTCTTGGGTCGGAGTGCAGTTTTCATATAGACTCATCTTCCATGTCAGTAATATAGACTGGCATGGAGCAATACAATGTGCAGATGGTCTACACCTATTAAACCCTAACCGCGAAAATGTTAAGAGTACTACGGGCCTAAACCAGATTGCATAGTTCGAGAGCAAAAAACTTCGGGCATATTATCGCTGTACGCAATGTTTTCGTATTAAAATAGCTTTTAGCTAACAACCTTTTCTATAAACGTTTCTACTATCTTGACTCTATACAACCATTTATTTCTATCGATCAATTCATCGATAAACGAATTCGAGCTTAATTAGTTGATTTTCACTTCTCGTACACTTTGTTACATGAACAACAAAAACTGTTTGAGCCGAACATGATATTTTAAGCCGAACATGATAACTTATAAAAGAAACGCCAAATCATGGACCTGCGGCTATAGATCATGCATATAACTATTCTACTGATGTGAGAGATTGGACGGCTTGTTCTGTAATCCAATAGTAGACACTGATGTATTCATTCATAACACTTATCGTAATCAGATCATAAAAAATATTTTAACCTTACCATCTCTTTTTTGAATCATAACCTAATTATCATAACCATAGGCTTTCATCTAAAATCAACTAAATGTTAGACGAAACTTTAGACCTTCGTGGACGATTGGGAAAAGTTACTCACTAATTTGAAACCGTGAACGACATTCTGATTACATAACGCTATTGTTATATTAAAGATATTACCTAGTATATAGTAGACGATCAGTAGATTCATTTACTATATAGTTATCAGCTTGAAAATAAATTGTCATTCGCTATAGTTCGAATTACGATAGTAACGAATATTTTATGGAACAATAAATAAAGATATATAATGAAACTCTCATTCTATAAAAGATAAGTCAGTTGACAATACACTTTATCAACTAACCATAATGGTCAAGATACGTCAAAATTTATCACACCTGCCAGATTGGTATAAAAAGTGAAGTTTATTGGATATAGCTACTTGAAGAAAGACTAGATATTGGTAAGGCAAATCGATTAATTGAAACTGTCAGTTTATAATTTCTATTAAAAAGACGGGACTATTGAAGTGTGATAATTGATACAGGGTGCTGTCATCGTGACAGCTAATGATGAATGGCGGGAGTTAAACTTTGAACTCCACAGAGTGGCATTGATTGACAGCTAAGGCGCTGGATCAACCAGCTGATGAAGACGTTTGTCTTAAAATGTATGGCAATCTTGATGTGGTCTGTAATATTCGTTTCGCTAGGCCGGTTTCGATCTGATGACGTCATTGATTCGTTGAGTGATCGAAAAGATCAAATCCATCTCATCAGGCATATGCGACCGGACTTGATGTATGTTGCATTTCGTTTGTATATATACTGTGAGGCTATGTTGCAACAGTTCTAGCGAATTTACAGAATTTGACTCGAAATCTTTTTTCGATTATTTTTGTTAATAATTCACTATTGTGGCCTGACTATTCGTCGTATTTGTGTACGCCACATTACCCCCCCCCCCCCCCCCCCGAAAGTGATTTCCACCTTCGACTGCGATTGTTAATTTATTGGGGTACAGGCTGCAGTAATTTGCAGGAGGCTGTTGTGTGCTAAATTGTTGCACTTGGAAATGTTGGGAGGTCGTGTATTGAGAAGGTTATTGACGTGCTTTGCCCTAAACAGGGTCGTCGGGGTCACCAAATGTTGAAGTGTGATAATTGATACAGGGTGCTGTAATCGTGACAGCTAATGATGAATGGCGGGAGTTAAACTTTGAACTCCACAGAGTGGCATTGATTGACAACTAAGGCGCTGGATCAACCAGCCGATGAAGACGTTTGTCTTAAAATGTATGGCATCTTGATGTGGTCTGTAATATTCGTTTCGCTAGGCCGGTTTCGATCTGATGACGTCATTGATTCGTTGAGTGATCGAAAAGATCAAATCCATCTCATCAGGCATATGCGACAGGACTTGATGGGGAATTATACATATTGGTTATTCAAAAACCTTGAAGATTTAAGATTCTACGGCATCCGAAAATATTCTAAGTTATACCAGGGTGGAAGTATATATTCACTGGCTTAGTAGCATTCTTAACCTAAAGGCGTATACATCATCATTGAAGCTAAGTATACATCATCTTTGAGCTAGGTATATTCCCTATTAAATTCTCAGCCCCAAAAAGCGATAAATACTAAGCAAAAATTAGTGGTCTTAAATGTCCCCATCGTTAGAAAAATTAATTGTCCTCCACTGGAAGTTTTAAAATATGACCAGCTTAGTCAATAAACTATTCCACCTCTCTATAAGGCCTATTCTTTTCAATTTGGGAAAGGAAATATTATCACACAATTGCACTATTATCAGTTCTACTGGTAATGGAAACCTATAATGATCCTAAACTAATGAAGGACTTCGATGAAAATGTCCAAATGAAAATGGCCTATAAGGTTCACTTTTGACAAAACAAATAACATGTATAAGTGTTAAGCTAACTACCGTTGGACAATTAAATTGATTAATTTAACCAGGTTAATATATGATTCGGTCAGGTACTCAATTTTGGAATTGCAACAAAGGTCATAAAACAAGGTGACATTTTAAAGTCATTTTCCATTACAGTTCTATTTTTTTTTTTTTTACGTTTTGTTTTAGTTGGGTGCAGGGCGGACTTTTAGACTGACCTAGCTCCTTGTAACTGTCAGAGCTCCTGCACACAACGCGCGATCCTTCAAGTAAAGGTTGATAGCTGCCTTAAACTTGTGCATTTTATATACTTCAACGGAAATTGAAAACCAGTCAACGAATTCCACTTCTTAGATGTTCGATAAATAAATTCGCGCTTTGCATCTTAAGTTCGAGGTTTCGGCAGCTTCACCGTTACCTATGCGCATTAACCGTTCCTCGTGTTACCCGTCCTGGCGTAACAAATGGTGGTATTTTCTCCTTTAATTCTGCAGCACATTTACCATTTATAATTCTATAGAACACGCAGAGTTCTGCAACATCTCTGCGGTGCTGTAGGCTGTCTAGATCTTTCGTAAGTCTGGAGTTTCGTATTATTCGGATGGCACGCCGCTGAACTCTATCCAGCAACTGGAGAGCAGTGCCATATGCTCCACCCCAAACTTGACAGCAATATTCTATGCACGGTCTAGTAAAGGTTTTATATATTTGAAGAACCTGATGCGATTTAAAAAACCGTCTGCATCTATTGAGGAACCCGAGTTTACGTGAAGCTGATTTGGCTAATGCGATAATGTGTTCATTCCATTTTAGATTGTTGGTAATCTGAACACCAAGCAGACGAATTGAGTCACAACTTACGAGAACGTGTCCTTTTACCACAAAAGGGTATTCGTTGTGACTTCTTTTACGCGAGAATGTGCATATTTGTGTTTTTTTCTCGTTAAATTTGACCTGATTTTTAACTCCCCACTCAAATATTGTACTTAAATCGGAATTAAGCGAAGTGACAACTTCCTGCCGTTTATCGTTTAACTCTGAAGGAGTAGGATCGACCTCGAGTGAAATAGAAGAGTGCAATGTTGCATCATCGGCAAAACTGTGGATAGGGTTTACAGTGCTATCCAACAAGTCATTAATGTATAACAAAAACAAAGTTGGTGACAAAACTGATCCTTGAGAGAATATAATAATGATATTGATGCTGAGATGATAGTTGTAAACATAGCTAGCTTATAGGAGTTATACTTGATCTCGGATGTGGCATTGGATTGACAGCTAAGGCGCTGTATCAATCAACCAACCCGTTTAGTTGAGACGTTGAGTTGAGTCTTTTTTGGATTGTATGGCATTTTATGTATTCTGTAATGTTGTTTTGCTAGGCCCATTTTGATCTGATGACGTCATTAAATAGTTGTGTGATTGAAAATATCAAATCCACACCAAACGCCACACCATACAATGGGAAATACTCATTTTTAAGATTATTAAATAATAATAATATTAATAATTTGATATCCATCTTCATCGTTACATGTAAATTGTACGTCTGAAAATCAAAATCTAGCTATTTAGGATGCATAAAAGCTTGACTAGATAGCTTTTTTTTTACACGTCATATTGATAAATCTGCACAAGATTCATCAGAAACGCGATTGAAAAACAACTAGTTCAACTAGAACTGGAATGATTATTTTTTTCGAAAAAACTCATCTTGTACATATTCGACACAATATGTCTACTAATGTAAATTAATCCCGTCCTTCACAGGTAGGAATGTTAATTACACGTATAAATTACGAAAGGTTCTTGTTTACATTCTATGTAAACTCTTATCAAATCTTATATTTATTTATAAAGCGCCATCTGTTAAAAAAACTTCTTAGTAATGCGTGAAATGACGTGGAATTTTATGATGCGTTTAGAGACATGACTTTGAGAGTGCCGTTTGAGCCATGTACTGTTTACAATTGCCTATGGCCGTTCAACACGTTTATAAGGTGTTTAGAAGGTATGATTTTGTTTGTGACCTATTTATTTTATTCGCGATGAAGGACTGTTGCCACAATCACTGTATATAGATAAGGACGTTCTTTGATATGGGTTCGAACATGTATTTAATGTGCGTTAATTACCGCACCCCGTGTACGTATATGACCGTTTATTGATATGATTTCTGCTTTACGCTAATAGTTTTCCATATTGAAGATATGAAAATGGTTTTATTTAACTAGCTTTATAAAACGAACACAGCAGTTTCAAAATTCTTATGTCGCCACTTTCAATTGGTTGGTTCAAAATTCAATTTATTTTTCGATCTTTAAATTTGCTTGCTATAATCAAGGTTGCCACTCGCACACAATTAAAATAAGGGTAGGTTAAGAAGATAAGGGAAGGTATTTTTTTGGTACGCTGCGATATAGATATAGAAGCCAACGAGTGATAAATTACATTTAATGAAAATAAGTAAGCGCTAAGATATCTTATAACTTGTTGAGTGATCATAAATTGAGTGATATCATATTTAAAGTAACTCTGCTACAATCATTCTTGAATGTAAATTGAAATGTGGGGCGATTTAACTGTAAAAAGTATCAGATAGATAAAGTGTACAAATTTTATCAAACATGTTATAAACATAAGCAGTCCAAACACACTATCAGTAAAGGATTGCAATACTAATGGCCTCAAAAGTTACAAAAGAGTGTATAGAATCGATAACATTATTGAAAAAAGGATGGATCGCCTAATTGCTGCGTTAAGTCGAACCAAATATTACTTTCTACTTTAAATTCTGTACTATATTTTCCATTAGATCCAAAACGCGAATGCCGCTCATCTGATTAACAGTCTAATGACAATACACACAACGCTATATATTCTTTGAAAGGTAAAGTATTCAAGGTAAATCACGGCAAAGCACAGTTCAACTAGCGAAAATGAAGTACGACTGAAGCCCTACAAATTCTGGCATAACACGAATGATGTAAGTGTTGACACACTTGAAATAACCGATAGGTTAAATTGCAAACACTAGATGGACACTCCATTATGAAAAAAATTTTCTATTTGCGTTATCTATACAGATGTCGTGCGCGTCTGAATTGTTTTTAATAGTTTATTTAATATTCAAATGTCACAAACTCTTCCAAACTTTCATTAAACCGCCCTACTTTTTGCCGAAGAAAAATCGAACTACGATGTATGGCTACAGGAACGATTTTCGTAGACTGTCCGCACATTGCGTTACTCCAACAGGGTGTTATAGATTTGTTCTATTTAAACAAGTGTCATTTTCGAATTCGACTGATAAGAACGAATCATGAAATTATTTTAGCCTGTAAGTTTTTGGGTGAAAAAAGGGTAAACACTTGTTTCAGTGCGAAATAGTGTAAATAACCATTTAGATAAAGAACCATATAACCATTTAAATGTATCATTTTAGATCAAAACTGACCGAATATTAATTTCGAATTTTATTGGTTACAATCAAAAAGTTGTTTGTTCTATGTAAGTTGATCTAATTGATGGATAATCTTTGATAACCTTAAATACACAAGCAAAATACTTATAGATAATTTGTATAAATAAACCAATCAAACAAATCTATTTCTTCATAGTAAAATTACTCGTATTACTACAATCATATAGTAAAGTAGACGGTCAATTAATGTACAATTACTTGACAATGAAATGATAATATTTGAAATATTTTCACATGATAAACGATTAACACCAAGTAATACAAAACCACTTTATAACGACACAGCATAAATAACCATTCAATAATTTAAATTAGCAACACGCGCGCAAATATGAAAATTAATTGAGTTTAAGTAATAAGACTTAACCATACCTGGCAATTGCAAAACCTCCTCCTACTAACACAATAATCACAGCACAAGCAATTGCACTAATTTTAATGGTTTTCTTCGATTTGAAATGAGCCATGTCAAAATAATTGAAATATCACTCACATAAAATAAACACTCATACGATTTAAATTAATTACAACTTTACAAAACTATTTAAAAAAAAAATAATTAATTTTAGTGTACAAACGCGACGAAGTCTTTAAACGAATTGAAATAAAATCTTAAAAAAAAGTCGAAATATGAAAAATATAATTGGTAATATAAGTTGGATATGGCCAATCTTAAGATAATCGATTGGTATTTCGTTTTTATTTATTTTTCATTTAAATGTGTTTTTTAATTATTAACCAGTATTTTTTTTTAAGTATTTATCATATATATATTTATTTATATGAATCGATACTTATTTTGTGCTTACAATTATTACTGATATATTAAAATTTTACAATTCGTGAGGTACTGATATAATACGTGTTAAGGCTTGATACTACACTATCAGTGTATGTACATAGTACATATTCGTCCTCAATTTAAATAATAATTAGCACTATCGGTACCTAATTAAATAAAAATTGACTTATATGCATATATAAATATGTTTAACTATAAATTTTGCCTTCTGAGTTTGTTGACTTAAAAAATTAAATTGGATTTAAACCTTACCGGTTAACTATGTCGCTCGCTGTTTTTGTTTGTATGTCGGAAGTCACCAGTGCGATATGGTGATTATAAAACTATCTTTATGTTTAATTTATATATATATATATATATATATATATATATATATATATATATATATATATATATATATACCGAAAAAAAAAATATGGTTTCACATGGTTAAATCTATTACAAATATGTTGGAATAAAACATAAGTATGTTTGACTAATTTTCTACAAACATATTATTTTTACATGTTTCTAAAATCATATAATATCATTGTAATTACTACAAAGTGATTATTTTCAAACATATTATAACTGAAATATTTTAAAAACATAATATGTTTGTGAGAAATCATAAGATTTGAACACATAATGATTAATAATAATTAAACATGTTGTTACGTTTTCCCCTAGTAGGGATTCAAACCACTCCACCGTTCGATCACTGGATTGTGAATAATTAAAACTACTTGCTTATTTTTTACTATAACTTTATTTAATAATCACCACAATTCACATAAACAGTACTTTTAATTCACTGTTACTTTCACTATTTTACTATTTCACTATTTATCACCTATTCCCGATTTTAATCTGTCGCTGTTCTAATTCAAACAGAAAGTCTACGCTTTATGCTCGCGTATTTATACTCATTTTGCCCGCTTCTCGGTCATAGTAGAATTATCCTTTAATTTATTATTTCGCCTGTATACTGAGATTAATGTTGTTTTCCAAATACGAGCATTTAGTACTTCTATTCAATCAGAGATGTCACCCGTGTCCGTAACACTACCCTACGCCCAAACCTTTTCGTCCCGAACAGGATCCAATTCCCTCCATCTATAGAGAGCCAACCTTTCCAAATGTAGAACCTTCGGTTTTCCTCGGATGCTCTTCTGAATTCGGTAGATTACATCATTGATTTTTGTAATCACCTTGTATGGTCCTTCCTAGCTAGGTTGCAGTTTTGGTGATAAGCCTCTCTTTCGTTGTAAGTTGTGAAGCCAGGCTGCTCTTTGTTAGGTCTCAAGCCTCGGATTTCATATCGAGGTTTCACTCTATTTCTTAGTAGTCTAATCCTATGTACTGGTTGCTCTTCCTTACTGAGTTTCACAACTCCCATCGTCTCTGTAGTAGTCTTATTTTCCAATTCACCACGAATTTCTGTTGAATGGCGCACTATAATTCTTCGTACGATTGGCTCACCGTTATTTAACTGTAGTTGTAGCTTAATTTTTACACAGTTTAATGTAGCTAAATACGAATTTGTTCTTCTTGATGAAGTCCACTCCCAAAATCACCTCATCGACAATATCAGCCACCAAAACTTCATAACAGAAGTCCTTATTATCAATTCGTATGGCCAATTCCTTTTTTCCCTTGAGTTCTGCACTTTCGCCGGTTGCTGTTTGCAGTTTTATCAACCGTGGAACGGGGATGGCTGTCATGCCGAATTTTGTTGAGGAAGTTAAGTTTCTTTCTTTATAAACCTTCTCATTTATTGTTTGCAATATTACAGGACGCTCCTTCCCTTCTGATCCCTTACAATCTTCCCTTTTCCTCCAATACAATGATGATGGTATCATTTCCCGCTTACGTTTTATTTCCCAACAATCCCTTGAAATATGACCAGGTTTGTCACATATATATCCAACATCTAATTCTACCTATTCCAGACCGAAACTTTATTGGTAGCCAATCAGTTCCTGATTTGTTATAATTCCTTGAGTTCAGCAAAGCGATGGTCTCCTCAAATGTTGTTTTCGTTGCTAACACTACCGCTCGTCTTGTTTCTACGTCACGAATACCATCAGTAAACGCATCAATTTTAATACTTTCTGTGTATTCGGGTGCCATATTTAAGTGTGTTAGATGTACCAATCGCTCGATGTCTGCAGCAAACTCTTGAAGCGTTTCTCCGATACGTTGATAACGACCTTTGAGCTCTATCCTGTATAGCTCACGCTTTGATCAGTACCATATTTTCTTTCCAAGGCCTGCATGACTCTATCATAGTCCCCGCGTTCAGATTCTGGAATGATTTGCAACATATCTGCCGCGTGCGCCTTTCAACGCCACTATGAGAGCTGCGACCTGGTCTTCCTTACACCAATTATTTGTTAATGCAACCGTTTCAAATTGAAATTTGAAAATGTTGAATGACATTGTTCCGTCGAATGTCGGAGGCTTTAATTTAATTCCACTGACTGGTTTCAGGATTTGAGTATAGCACCGCCATTAGTTTTAATGTCTATAATCTCTTTTTCAAGTTTCAAAATCCTTTCATCAGTCGCTTCAAACTTTTCGTTCATTTCACATTTAACTGTATCCACTTTGTCATTAAACGAGATGGACATTTCGCGAAACTTTTCACTCACTTCAGATATAAAATGCCGTTGAATATTATCTTGTTGTTCCAATCTATCTAAGACCATATTGCGATCTTTCATTTGTTCGCTCAGCATTTCAGTTTTCAAATTTTCTTGTCCGATTTTCAAATTTTCTTGGCCGGTTCTCATTTCGGTCTGCAAATTTTCTTGGCCGGTTCTCATTTCGGTTTTGAAATTTTGTTCTAAACCGCTCATCATTTGTTGCATCGCCGCCATTAACTGCCCCATATCAAAATTTGTAGGTGCTGGGGTAGGTTTATTTACTGTTGCTAGGGCAAAAGTTGCTCCGAAATTTGGTGCCCCTGCCATTGGACCCTCCACACTAGGTACTCCAGTATTGAATTCGTATACTGGTCTGGATCGACGTTCTATTCCAGCAAACCTTGTCGTAGCTTCTCTTGCTTTGCTACCCGCTGTAGGGAACCCCCGTGAGTTCAGTTCGTTCTTCAGCTCCGACACTTTCAACTCAAGTAGCTTCATGTCTCCTTATTCACAATCCCACCGCTGTCACCAATTGTTACGTTTTCCCCTAAGTTTTTTTAACTTTTTTTCCCCTAGTAGGGATTCAAAACACTCCACCGCTCGATCACTGGATTGTGAATAATTAAAACTACTTGCTTGTTTTTCACTATAACTTTATTTAATAATCACCACAATTCACTTAAACAGTACTTTTAATTCACTGTTACTTTCACTATTTTACTATTTCACTATTTATCACCTTTTCCCGATTTTAATCTGTCGCTGTTCTAATTCAAACTGAAAGTCTACGGTTTCTGTTCACGTATTTATACTCATTTTGCCCGCTTCTCGGTCATAGTAGAATTTTCCATTTATTTATTATTTCGCCTGTATACTGCGATTCATGCTGGTTTCCAAATACGAGCATTTAGTACTTCTATTCAATCAGAGATGTCACCCGTGTCCGTAACAATATAATTATTTTAAACATATTTATAAAGGATATGTTTAGTTTGATCATAAATTGATAGATTGCATTGGGAACTTAATCATTAAGATGATGGGAATATAGTGGAACTATTTTATAATCAAATTATTTGATAAATTTTGTTGAGGTTGAGAGGATGTTATGGTATAAATTTAATCACAATGTTATACAAAAGGGCCAAGCTATTCAATATTAAAACCACGTTTTTATTCTAAGTTTCTTTTTGAACAAGTAAGGCTGGTTTTTTATATAGAATAGATTAAAAAGTGTTCAATAATATATTGACATGGAAGTAATTAAAATTTAGAAGAAAATTATAGTGAAAAGTGAAAAAAAGTGAAACAAACAATAAGAAGTGTGATAATGTGGATGATGATGAAGTCAGGGACGGCCCTAGAGCCGAGCCAGTAAGGCCATGGCTTGGGGCGCTTGGCTGGTAGGGGCGCCATTATGAAAAAAAATAATTAATCCTTCGCAAGATATCAGGGCTTATAAGACTTAATAGTAAATAAAAAATTATGGTACGCAATAAAAAATGGCGTTTATTTAAAATAAGTAGTAAATTATTACATTTTAAAAATATTTAGCATATTAATCACAATACCGTTGGTAGTCATAGCAACCATAAATATTATTGTAACACTACCTACACAAGTATTAATCTTTTAAAATAATATTTAGGGTTGCAGTTTTCAAAGTAAGCAGTGGTCAGTGATTTTAAAAATTAAAGTTGAGTGTTTTAAAAATTCAATCGAAATTGCAACGGTAAAAAAAAATAGGTATGTTGTATTTATTGATGAATGAATATAAAATTTATTTATTTTTATAAGATATAATTTTTTGTTTTAATATAAGCGTTCTAATATTTCGTTTTTCTACACTGTTAGGCTTTATATTTAAACCATAATAATGCCTCCAAAAAAACTAAGTGGCTACCAAGGTAGAAAAAGAAAAGCAGAGCAGCAAAAGCAAATACAAAAATGTCAAAAGATTTCTTCTTTTTTTAAATCTACAAATGTTGATCGGCAAAGTGACGATTCAGAATCGGAAAGTGAGCTACATCATATTGAGACAGAGTCTACCTGAACAGATTCAGATCTGATAAGTTCATCGAAATCATTGGACGTTGAAGAATATTGTTCCAATCCAGAACCTGATCAGATTATAGCATTGTTGACACATATGACGTAAATTCTCATTCGGAAACGGTAAATTCTGAACATAATTCTTTAGATGTTGTTCCAAGTATCCAAGACTATTTGTCCGATATTGGGAAATGGCCGCAAAATATTGGCCCAAATATCGATTTACTTGTAAGACGTGGACCAGAGAAAATAATTAATTTTGATTTTCCATTGACTGTTCAAGAAAAGGAAGGAAGAAGTCGGAAGTTTTGTTCTACAAACTATTATCGAACACTTCCTAACGGTGAAAAGATTCAACGAAAGTGGTTGGTTTATTCAAAATCTAATGATGCTGTTTTCTGTTTTGCATGCAAGCTTTTTTCTAAGAAAGAAATTTCCCTAACTGTTAATGGATTGAATGATTGGAAAAATGTATCAGCCAGATTAAAAGAGCATGAAAAAACAATTGAACACTTAAAATGTATATCAACATGGAATGACTTGGTCAGAAGATTGAATGAAGGAAAACCTATTGACTCATTTAATAAAAAACTCGTGAATGAAAATACAATACGTTGGCGAAATGTACTGGAGAGATTATTTGAAATCATTAAGTTACACGGGTCACAGAATCTTGCTTTGAGAGGAACATCTGATAAGTTATATGAAGATAACAATGGAAATTTCTTAAAAATTGTTGAGCTTATAGCTAAATTCGACCCAATCTTGAAAGAACACGTACGTCAAATAAAAAATAAAGAATTACACGTACATTACTTGGGCAAAAGAATTCAAAATGAAATGATTACATTGTTAAATTCTGCAGTCAAAGAAAAAATTACAAACTTAATAAAATTGAATAAATATTATTCAATAATCGTTGATTGTACTCCAGATGTTTCCCATATTGAGCAAATGTCATTAATTGTCCGAGTGGTATGTCCAAGTAGTGATGAAAAACACATTGAGGTGCATGAACATTTCTTAAGTTTCATTGAAATTGATAATAGCTCCGGAGCTGGAATTACAGATAAGATTATAGAAGTATTAGAGTCACATAACTTGTCAGTGGCCAATATGAGAGGTCAAAGTTATGATAACGGCTCCAATATGCGCGGACGACATAGTGGTGTCCAAAGTAGAATTCTTAATTTAAACCCAAGAGCTTTTTTTGTTCCTTGCAGTGCAGATACCCTAAATTTAGTGGTGAATGATTCTGCGAGTTGTTGTGTTGAAGGTATAACTTTTTTTGATATCATTCAGCATTTGTATGTTTTTTTCTCATCGTCAACTCTACGCTGGGCTTTATTAGAAAAACATATAACTGGTTTAACGTAGAAAAGTCTAAGTGAAACTAGATGGGCCAGTCGAATTGATGCTTTAAAACCTCTACGATATCACCTCAAAGAAGTTATTGCGGCTCTGTATGATTGTATGCATGAGGATGGGCAACCTAATGTTACCACAGTCACAGCAGCGCGGAACAAGTCAGAAGCCACAGCTATATTGCAAAAAATTGAAAAATATAAATTTATCTGCTCTTTAATTGTATGGTATGATATTTTGTTTGATATAAATGTAACTAGCAAAGCATTTCAGGCAGTTAGTTTAAACCTGAGCCAAGCAGTAACGTTGTTATCAAAAAGCATGGTGTTCCTGGAAGACTATAGAACAGATGCAAAATTTGATTGTATTTTGGAGGAGGCCAAAACAAATGCAATTGATTTAGATATTGATGTACAGTTTGAACGCGCACGAGTCCGCCGTCAAAGAAGACAATTTGATTACGAACAACATGATGAAGTATTTGATGGTCCTATACAAAACTTCAAAGTTAATTTCTTTAACAATATATTGGACAACGCGATACAATCGTTACGTGATCGCTTTCAACTAATTCAGGAACATAACAATTAATTCGAATTACTATATAACTTTGGCAATATCACTAATATAACGGATGATGACATACAAAAATATTGTATGGATTTAGAACTTCTCCTAACTGACGGTTTAAACTAAATGATAATAAGTTTATTATAAAATCATAAATAATAAAACTCAAAATATTATGTTAATTGTAGCAATTACGATATAGTTATGTAGAACCTTTCATATAGCACTGTGAAAGAATGTCACTGTGAGGCAATCGAGTCTGAGTGATAGGGAAAACAATAATCATCACAAGTATTTCTTAACCATAACATTGTTCTTGCATATTGTGGTTAAATTTACCATATTTTTTTCTCCGTGATATATATATATATATATATATATATATATATATATATATATATATATATATATATATACATATATATATATATATATATATATATATATATATATATATATATATATCCCGGTAAACCATGAAGTCTAAAATATTGAATTTGTCAATCACAAGACTGACATTCATGTTGTTATTATGAATATGGCTCTTAAGTTTGTTTTTTGTCTATTTATAAGTAACGCAAACGTCATGTTTATATTTTGGTCATACATGTCAAGAAAATAACATACACGAAAGTCATATTTAGATATTCTGACTATTAAGTCAGTTTTAGACAGTACTTTAAATGACTATTCAAAAATCTTTACTTATAAGCCAATTATTTGATAGACAATAAAGTCAATTACAATGCTTTGGCCCGTGAGTTTATTATATAATAAATGTTAAAGACTGAATAACAGAACTCAGACCTAGTTACCTGTTGTTAGACTGGCTTTAAAGTCAGTTACAATAATTTGCCTGATAGGTCTGTATTATAAAAAACGCCGTGGAATTTTACGATATTTTGACTTTGTGGTCAAAAATATATGAAATGGAAAAGGAATGTTCAGGAAACTCAATCTGAAACATATGGGATCAACAATTTAAATACACATCTTTGACATTGAAGTCAATAATATGGCTGAACATTTATTTTAAAACTAATGTTAGACGTGAAAGTCAGATTTTAGTAAACAATTGTGTGACTATTTTCTGTTTTCACGTAGTTCGTGTTTCTATTTTGTCAGTTCTTAGTTATCAGTTCATCGTGCTCGTGCTTTAATAATGGGTAAGTAATTTTCTTTCTACATTAATATTATAACGGTTTCTATTTAGCGTGGTTTTAGATAATATTTTGGGTTATTAATTTTAAAATCAATTTTAATAGAAAGAATCAATTCTTTAATAAAAAATAATAAAACAATAATTAATATAAAGTTTAAAATTATAAATCAAAAATTCACCAAATTATGGCACAACTCTAGACAATGATGAATATGATGATGGAATATTTTCAGAAATCTCCCTTGTCATCATCTCTTATCTCAGTCATACAAATAGACACGAAACAAAAGGTAGATGAGTTGGAACTACAATTGCAGCAAATCGATTTTTTAAAAACATGGTAAGTATTTTTGATCTTATTTAATTTAAATAGTAGTCATTAATTTTTTAAGTTTAAATAGTTATTAAACTGTTTTATAAAATCACACTGTATGGTGCTATTACCTTCTTCTTATTTATATATATATATATATATATATATATATATATATATATATATATATATATATATATATATATATATATATATATATATATACTTATTATACATATATTTAGATTTTATCTTCTAACTTTGTTTCTTTAATTTGTTTTGCTAGGTCTACACCATAGACACAATATTTATTTAAGGATAATGCCAACTAAATTCATCCTTCAGAAACTACTCGAAAAAGAGTTTTCACAAAAATTAAAGGGGGACAGAATACAAAAAGTTTAATGTATTTTTGTATATAATTATTAAATTAATATTGAAATATCATTTTTTTTGTATAAATATAATTATAATTCAACTATAAACCGTGAAAGTGTTTTGTTTTTATTATAAGAAGTGAAGGGTTTTATGTACTTGGTTCGCTAAATTAATTTGATTTGTCTAATAAAATAATATGTATATATATATATATATATATATATATATATATATATATATATATTTATATATATATATAAACGACAGTCTGTCTAACATTTCATCCCATGATACGTTAGGCCCTTTCAGTTGGAATTGCAATAGACATTTCATCCTCTTTTCCGTAACTGTCGCCGAAGCCTGTTTTTAGTTATTCTTTTATGTTGATTCTTAGTATACTTAACAGTTGAGCTCAAGCTTGGCTCAAGTTATTCAATTAAGTCGCAAATAAAACAGACGTTGGCGTTGAAATCATGTCGACAAATTTATTGCTCTGAAAGTGACTTCTTACAATGACAAAAGTCATTCGTAAGACGGTTGATGGCCTGCTATCTATATATCCTTATAACTCACTTGGTAATGTTATTATCTGACTTAGTTCGACCACGAATGTTATAATCTTATTCCGAATAATACGACGAATAACTGGCCTGTGGTTTACCGGGTATATATATATATATATATATATATATATATATATATATAAATTCTCTTGTCACAGTGTTTGTCCTCGAACTCCTCCCAAACGGCTGAACCGATTTTAATGAAGTTTTGTATATATATTCGGTAGGTCTGAGAATAGGTTTTTATCTATTTTTATGCTCATAAGTGTAATTGTTTAATAAATATTAATAATTTATTAATTTTCAACCTCGGTCGATTACCATTACAGTGTAATCTTCAAGTGAATTTATTAATTTGGATTTGAATTTTATTTATCACAGTAGCTGTGATTTCACGTTTAGTATAACCTAACAAATACTTAACACGTATCACGAGCCCCGTAAACAACGAGTATTGTGTTAAACGTATGATATTTCATTTACTACTTATTAATAATTTGTACAATGTCAGCTATAGACGCAGATGAACTTCTTTAGGCGGTCAAACATGTGCAGCTCCACATGGAAACCGCCTTGCATGGCAGACGGGAAATGTACTAAAAGCTTTCCAAAAAAATTCACTGACGATACGATCACAAATGTTGATGGATATCCAATATAACGTCGAAGGAATCCCGATAATGGAGGACAATCTTTTGTTAAAAAGATCAATAACATATAGTAATTGACATTGATAACCGTTGGGTGATCCTATATTCGCCTTTGCTGAGCAAAACATTCAATACTCATATTAATGTCGAGTTCTGCAGTTCAGTGAAGAGCATCAAATACATTTGCAAGTATGTGAATAAAGGCAGTGATATGGCTGTATTTCGCGTTGAAAATACCAATGCGAATGCTCCTCCGGTGAATAACAACGATGAAATATCGCTTTAGCAAATTCGCCGGTACGTCAGTTCCAATGAAGCTCTTTGGCGTATCTTTGGTTTCCCAATTCATGAACGAGATCCAGCAGTCATTCATTTAGCCGTCCATTTTGAAAACGGGCAGCGCGTATTTTTCACGAGCGAGATAGCAATTGATCGTGCGATAACACACCTAAAACTACACTCACCGAATTTTTTGAATTGTGTAATCGTGCGGATGCTTTTGGTGCTTTTGCACGAACATTACTCTATTCAGAAGTACCATGTTATTTTACATGGGCATCAACAAAAAAATGGATTCCCCGTAAGCAAGGCACACCAATTGATGCATTCCCGGTTTATTCAAATCAAACATCTTGGGACGAGCATAATTTGGATGCGTACAGAATAATACCAGAATAATTAAGTCCAAAATTGAATATATACATTAGATTTTAAACAACTGTTATCAACATAAACCTAATATTCATTATTCTTTAATAATTATTTACCTTATCCACGACGTTACCGCTCCGATAAATGTAGCGCTGACAACCATGATGTTATTGTATTGTAAATGAAAGTAATGGTTCAACCAAATTTATATATAATTAATTAAATTATACATTTTTTACTATCGTGAGAAATTATCAAGATATAAAATTTTATTTTTTTATTATATTAAGTCAAATTGGAATTTTATGATATTCCTGATCGTTTTTTTTTTAGTTACACACTACAAATCGACTACTATCAGTTTGAATCCACCTTTGCCATTCTGTATTTACTTATTTGTTTCTAATTATATTTTTTATCGTATAAGTATTAGCATTGATCCCATACCTTGAAAACACTATCATTAGTTAACTTTTAATCACTAAAAACGATAACTGTGTCTGTTTAAAAAAAAAGATTTTTTATGATGAGTTATTTTTTTCTAATATGTCACAAAGGTGCACTTAAACTACATTATCGCTGATATTCAAATTATAAATACTTGTTTTTTTAATTTTTTTTATCTATCCGTTTATTACAATTACAACTCAATTTGGTTATGACGTTTTCTTTTGTTTTTATTTTTTCGAAAATAATATCTTATTTTTTCTTGATAATCCGATAATTCAACAATTTAATCTTTTTTCATACTCAGTAACCCTGCTCAATATCAAGAAGTCCGGAGTGAATGCAATTAATTCCAGGTGATCCAGGTCTAATCTCTGCATGGTCTGAGCGAATTCCTCATATTTTACAGTTCTTCAATAAACAATTACGGTCTCTGTTTGAAAATTTCTTCTTACCTAGTGATTCTTGGCCGGATGTTTCCATGCTTCGAAGTGAATATTTTTGTAGGGTAAGATTGTATTTGCCACTTTGATATCATTCATGAGCAATCACAAATTACATGATTCTTTCTCCATTTCAAGTCGCAGATTCCTCTCAGAAGTGTGAACCCACAGCTAGAATTTTACATGTAGAACTTTTTTTACATTTTTTATGTAAATTATGTAAAAAAAAACAGCATAAATTACATAAAACGTAAATTACATGTAAAAATTGAAGACAACACCATTCGCAGTGCCATCTGTTTTAAAATGTCAAAGATTTACTGAAGTTCGGTTTGGTCACTAACAATTAACATAGTTTAATGCGTATTTGCATAATCAGTAGGTTTTCAGGTCCACCTCATTAGTTGGAAAAGGTCTTTTATTACCTTCACCCGAGCCAGCTAAGGTGATTTTAACCGAAATTAACCTGTTAATAACTCATCTAACACAAATTTTGTTGTGACATTTTAACATTGAGTATTTATACGAAAAATTATTCCAGAAATTCTATTTGTAAAATAGTAGGAGTTTTTTTTAACAGATGGTGCTTAAGTTACAATTAGATATGATAAAAAAGTTGCATTACATATTTACATAAAAAATTTTTTAACGTTTTTAACAGATAGAATATAAAAAAAATCTTATGTGGCACGTGTTTTCAAAATAAAATTAATGTTATTAAAATTAAGTTAAGATAAAACCCAAATGGAGTTCAAATATTTGATTATGAATTCCTTGAAAGTTGAACACATACTCTTGAATGAGCACGAAAGATGGTTTCTAATTCGAGAGAAGAATCATGCGTGTGACATACCTGCAAAACATGTTTTCATTATCTAGGAGAATATCGTCATTCACAATTTAAACCATGGCTTTCAGATCGATCAATACTTTATCACCAATAAGATTAAAATTTAATTTTAACAAACTTTTCGGTCTGAATCGATTTAAATATTTTTCAACCATGAATCGACAAATATGTTTTTTTTTTAACTCTTATATTTTTTGGGCTCAAGGCACTCCCTACTTGTTCACGGTTCACTTATTACGTCCTTACTTTTACGCCATTACAGCCAATCCGAGGACGTACCGCTATAGGTCCAATTTTCCTAACCATCTGCACATTGCTTAGCTCCATGCCAGCCTATAGTGCTGACATGGAAGATGGGTCAGCCCATGAGTTCTGCACTCCAACGGAGGGGGAGTCATAGTTGTGTTCATTCACTCGATCGTAATCTCATGGTGAAAAATACCTTTTGCATCCTTCCCCTATCGAGATTCGAACCCGGTACCTCCCGCTCCAACTGCCGCAGCTTTAACCACTGCGCCACCTGGGCGGTCAAAAAGCGAAATATTTACCGAGATAATAAATTCAAAATTTACCGATGAGGAGGTCTTTTCGACCGAATAAACCGCTGGATTCTTTACAGTTCGGTCCCATGCGACGACGCTAGGTATTACCTCACGAGGTAGACTCAGGTATAAGTTTATTTTGCGAATCTCTTCTTTTGCTCTGTGACAATCTGTGACGATATATAAGTTGACGTTCCCTACCCATATATGGGCCACATTTCCGTAAAACTCAGACACTATCATTCGATACCGTTCGCAAAGTCGGTACTCTCATTCAGGGAAGTGCGTTAGATATACAATTCCAATTTGCCGTATTGAAGGCAGTCTTCACGTCCAGTGCAACTACTACACGCTATGTTATCGTATTGACTTGGCTTATCTTATTGGCATAGATATACAATTCCAATAGAAATATTATTTTGTAGTTAGTTTACGTGTAGACACCATTCAGTTTTATAACTATGGAGATGGTAATAAAATTAACATTGAAAACATCCAAAAAATTATGGTATAGACTTTTATTACAGTGGCGCCACTCATTTCATATATGTCTCTCGCTCTTAAATTGCATTTCCGAAAAATTAATAAATTTAACAGCGTCAGTCATAAATATCAAAGGGATTTAGGATCGCTTTGTAAATATCTACAGTGTTCTCAAATTTTGAGCTCAAAGAATGAAACGTCACAAAATAAAATTAGAACACATCATTTTTATTATTATTTATACATAATTAATAAATTAATTTGTTCTTTTTGGCATATAAAGTTTATAATTACAATTGATGATTTATTTTAGCGTCTCCCGAAACAACGTTTTAACTAAATTTAAATTTATTTTTCGAAAATTTGAGTTTCAAGAAAAAGAAAGAAAATTATTCTTTCTCTATGCTTTGCTGTTACGCACTAAATGCTTTTTTTCCTGCCATTTATATTAAAAGATACCGTCTCCATAGTTATTAATCTCGTTGGTACAAAATTTAATATTATAAATGTGAAACTTTTTACCTCTTCCTATATTTGGACGAATTTGTGTTCGAATGTTTTCTAAAAAATAAACATTGGTTTATAGAAACATTTCTTTTCTGAATCTTTGATATAAATGGGAAATCTCTCTTTGCTATTTTAGGCCATAAAACTACAAGATCTATGACACTATATGCCTACATTGTTTTTCTTTATCAGTGCCATGGTGAGACTGTTCAATTTGATTATAAGCAAGATCTTAAAATCGTAATATATTCAGGATTGTACTATAGAAGACAGGATGCCGTTGAAGTTTAAACTATTTGCTCTTAAAATTGCATCGATGTACTGAAATACGGTATTTTGCGGATGCAGATTTATCAATTTCAACTATTTTATCAGTCGAAAGCTTTGAATTTGAGGTTGTTGGTTGGTAAAATCAAGCAATATGAAAGCAAAGTTGACGTTCTATATTAATCCAAAAAGTACCACTCGAATATTTTTACGACAACCAAGTGAAAGTGTTGGACTTGAACAAATTTATACCCTTTCACTTGAATTAAGAATAAAGTGCGGCACTGCATATTTTTCTAATCACTTTGAGTGTGGGGTGTATTGATTGTTAGCTAATTCAAGTTAAATCGAGCGAACACTTTGAAATATTAGTTCAACTACGTCAACGATAATCGATATAAGTTGGATGGCTATAAGAGAATCTTTTATAGACATTAAAAAAATGTAAGGTTTAAGTAAGATCTTCTGTAAACGGACATCATTATGAATAAAAATGATGGATGTAAAGCTTTTGAACTCAATGTTTGGCATAGTACAACTATAAATATCATGATGGCGTTAATTTATAATGTAACACATGTTAGCTGAATAATATATGTTAATATCAACCGTCTTCAAACTTCAATGTGCAGTTCAAATCATTATGGCCAAATGAGTTGGTCAAATTTTTTAAACTTTTCATCAACATGAAATTTAACGTTATATCTTTGACTTCAATAACCATTATAGTTTCCCACTAATATTATTATGTAAATAGCAACAAAATTGATTTTACAAAATTGGCCATATAATTTATCGCTACCAAAATAATCAAAGACACTAATTTCGAAATGTTAATTAAAAATGAGATGAACACGACCCATGATAGTTTTACTTTCTAAAATAAAACCATGAACTTATGTTTTCAAATAAAATGTTAGGTTGCCCTATAAATGGTAATTACATAACATGAAGACAAAAATTTTTTATAGGCATAAGTGTTATGAAATATTGTTAATTTATTTTAAACTTTAAACGATGGAATAGTAAATAAAATATATAAGTAAATTTAACTTAGTTTTATATTTAAAACCGAAGCGTATAACCATCTTGAGTCACTCGAATGTATATACTGATAATAGCTGATTTTAACAAAAAATTAATCTAACTCTGGATTAAAGATTCGATTATTTCTAGTGAAAATTTGTTCATTTGTTACTTATATTATATTAAAGGATGGGAAAAGAGTGTTCATGTTAGATGATCATCGACTTGATCATCAAAACAAAAGAATCTAAGTTTTGGGTTCTTCAATGTATTTAAACTCGTCATATTAGTAATAGACAAAAATATGTTGAAATTTTAGGTAAAAAATAACACTAATTAAATGCAAATAATAATGATTGACTTAAAATATTTATAATTATAAGAAATATTGAGGCATCAGTGTGGTGCGTAATATATTGAAACTAGTCTTTCCAGACTAACCATCTGAATTCTTAAAAACTAAACTATAATGTGGTCAATGTTGATCCAGTGACGTTAGGGTTCGTTAGCCTAACCAAATATTCTTCTAAATAACTAGACTAACGAAATATTTATTATCCAGTAGCCGAGAGGCTTCCACATTGATTTATTCCATTAGTCTTGATAAATGCTTCGTTGCAGATCTTTTTATTTCGTGTGTTATATCCGTAATCCCTAAATCATTATTTCAAATATACAAATCATTGGCTACACTCCGAAGTACCATACTCTGGAAGTTTTGTATAAATTTAATGATAGTATTCTTAGTACAGCCCCAAAGCGGAATGATAAATATCCAGATTGGCTTTAGGAAATTCTATCAGTATTTTGTTGTATATGCTTAATTGCAACCTTCGTACAATTACCCAGTGCAATTGTCTATATTTAAAATCAAGCTCTTTTCGTTTCTTCTTCACAAATCGTTTAAGCTGATTGGTGGCAGATTAACCAATGCTTTGTTCGTAAAGTTGACATGGGCCAATTTTAATTTATTATATTTGATTTTCCATCGCTTGGTGGTCTAGTGAATTTCTTTACTTGCACATTGAAGTTTATTCGTCGCCTCTTCTTCAGTTTACCCGACTACAACATGATTTAAACAAAAAAATATCAGATGAAACATATGAAAGAAATTAATTACTGAAAAGTGCAAAAACATTTCTCTCGAAACAAGAAACAATAACTTTTCAATTATTAGTTGCATTACAATCGATTAACCGCTTGTACCGACTAGTAGTTCGGTCCCTGCCTTTACTAAATTCGCTATGGTTTATTTAGCAAAGATAGATAGTAATGTACCTTACCACGTAAATGTTATCTTTCTAACACTTCCAAAACTTATCTTTACATATCTCATTCAGAACCATACCTAATCAAATAGATCTACTTCATACTGAGATGACCAATTTGCTTGCAAATATTAACTTAATTGTGTACGTTTTGATCCTACTACATGTACCGCAATGGTACCATGTGTATTGGTGTCCATGGTATGATCTTTGTTTATACTTGCCATTACATTGTTTAAATTCTAACATCTTATAGTTTAATCAGTACGATGTTTGGTTGATAATTTTCTTGCTTTAAAGGTATTATTTGGTATACAAACATTAAATGTTGGTCGATAGATGACTGCTTCTACGATGATTTATATTAATAATGCGTTTTGCTCATTTTAACATCCTCATTTTAAATGAACATTCTATTATGAGGAAGTGTATTTAATTCTTAACCGCCCTGTGGTTGGGGAATTCATGTTTCGTAAATATTACGAACGAAACATGAGACACATAGAATACCACCACAGTATCCAGAGCTTACCGTGGGAAGCAACTAAACCTGGTTGGATCGAGGGGCTGACGATCCGCAGCCGTAAAAACCAAACTTGTTAAAAATGTCAACAAATAAAAAAAATTGGATAACACCAAAAAATTAATGATCCCCTAAAAACCAATGATCCAGATTAATGATACGCTGGCTCGGTCACGTTTTGCGTGCTGATCCAAACCGAATGATACAGCGATCTTTGAAGGGAGAGCCGACTTTTGGTAGGCGAAGAGGTCACCGTCGGCGACGATGGCTCCAAGGCGTAGAGAGCGATTTGGCATCTTCTAACTGCTTGCAACAGTATGAAGAGCTAACTTGTGATCGAAGCAGATGGGGTTAGATTTTTGACACGGTACGGACCAACAATGGCCTGTAAGCTTAAAGCATTGAGCTGAATGCTATAATTTAAAAATACATACATCACTCCAGGTTATTTCCATTATATTCCATTTATATTATATTTTTATCAAAAAATAAAAGGAAATTCAAATAATCTTAATTCAAGTAATGAACGGCATTACCCATCCAAATCGAGGACGTACGGCTATAGGCCCGATTTACATAGAACCATCTACACATTACATAGCTCCAACAGGTGGTCATAGATGTGTTCATTCACACCACCGATCGTAATCAGATGGTGGTGAAAATCCCTTTTGCATCCTGCCTTTATCGGGATTCGAGGACCTAGTACCTCCCACTCCAATTGCCGCAGCTTTCACCACTACGCCATTAAGTCAGTAACTTTTTACTTGCTTTCAATTGTATATTTTTCTAACTAAAGTGTGGATAATCGAAGTGATTCAAACAAAGTGGTTTTGTTCAACCAAAACATATCTATAACACCCCAATGGTCACCATAGTCGTTTCTTACGCCTATAGTCATTTTAAGCGACAGCTGTCAATTCAAACGACTTTCATGTCACATCAATTTTTCAAGTGAGTAGAAGTGGCTACAGTTAAGAAGTTTTGATTCTATAGTTAGAATGGAGCGTAAAAAGTAGGTTATTTTTTTGTTTATATATGTATATCTCACTTGAATTAACTTCAACAATACCAACTTTAACACGACTCTAGTCGCGTCACTTCAAATGACACGACGACAATTGGGGTGTTACTTTAATTCATGAATTTCATTTTGTTATTTTAATCAACTACATACCTGTATTGTTCTGAAAGATATTGTAATGTTTTTGCGCAATTATTAAATGTTTAATTCTCGATTCCACAATGACACAATAGGCAACTCAAAAGAAATCAAACCCATTACTTTTATATTTTCTGCAAAGCCACTCTTATTTATGGTTTATTTTAAAAGTTACGAATATATATTTAAATTTAAGTTAAATATATACCACTCTGCCCATCCAAAAAATTCTATGATTACTCAATAACATAGTTCTAAAAAAGTGGATCAATTGTAGATCTCTTCTATAAAAATTTTTATCCGAATTTAAATTGTATAAATTAATTGTAAATGGAATGTTTTCCCGATATCAGTTTGGCTAACCAAAATTATTGGTTCTTATAAGTAACATATTATGTAAAAAAACTTTAATTGCGTTCTGAGAAATGGCAAAGCGATATATATGTACATTAGTTATTTTAATTTTGTTTAAGTGTATATAATAATATTAAAAAATTATACAAATTCTAAGCATGATACCTAATTTTATCAAATATGACATAGTATAAAATAATAATAAATAAATGTATGTATGTATAAAAAAGATGTGTCTATAAATTATTGAATACTGCACTTTAAATTATTCACTCCACTCGCGTTCATCGACTCCTTCCATGGTATTCTGCTCCAATGACATGTTAATCTCCAATCCATTGCTCATTGAAATTACAAGCTGAAAATTGGTGTAATTAAATTAATGACAATTTAAAAACCAATTACGTTTGATTATTTCAAAACTTACCGCTTCTTGTTTTTCTTTAACTGATAGAGAAATATCTTGATCTGGAAGTGACTTGTGTTGGATAATATTCTGTAAATTATTGTTCTTTTTTACAGCAAATGATTGGGAAGAAACTGAAAAATAAGAAATCGTTCAACTCATTAATATTTTACGTTAAAACTAAACCTATAAACATTCTAGTATACTATCGTCTATAATCTTTTATTTCTTAAGACTTTCTGAAAAATAGAACACTCCTTGTAATCCATGTAATCCTTTTTTGATTATAACGAGTAGATTAAAATACGATGACTAATACATGTTTATCTTATCGAAATAGTGATATGTAATATTTAAATGTAAATACTTAAATGTTAATACACGGCAAGAAAATTTGATTTACATTGTTTTTAAACTAAAATCCTTACAAAAATGAAAACATTCAAAGTTAAATTAGTTTGCATTGCATATGGACACTAAGAACCAACCAGTTCACTATGATACTACAAATGTCACTTCTCTGAGATGGCTAGCTTTGACGACAATAAAACTGATTCTTACTATTTGATTGCTCAGTTACGGTCCAAATTGAACTCAAAATATTGACTGTCAATACATAATAGGTCAAGATCTTCTCAATTAACCCATACCGTGTCAACAATGTGACTTCATCGGTTTCGCTTAAGAGCCAGCTCTTCAAATTATTGTAAACAATTAGATCAGATATCAGATCACACCCTACACAGTGAAGCCATCGTCGTCGACAGCGACCTTTTCACCTTCCGAAAGGTGGCTTTCCCTTTAAAGATGGCTGTACTATTCGGTTCGGGTCATCACGCAGAACGTAACCGACCCAGCGTCCTCGTTGTCTTCGATATCAGGAATTCCTATAAAGTTCCTGATTTCGTGACTGAAAATAACTCTTTGTGTCACCAACAACGCATTTTGGATGATATTAGACATTCCTCTTCTCTCGAATGTTAGAAGCCATCTTTCGTATTCATTCGTCAAGTTCCAATTCTCACATTATAACATGACTACGGGTCTGATCAACACTCTGTACAAGTTCAAAGTTGATTGGATTAAGTATTTTATTTTTACGAAGGATGTATTCCAACATAAGATTAAAAAATATCGGGAACAGCGCATATCCTTGTTGAACATCAGAACTAATTGAATAAATCTCCCGATAGCGTTCTCAACATTGACACAGCATTGTGACATCGCGAGTTTCACAGTACTTGGAAAGAAGCATCCGTAGCGAAAAACTTGATCAGTGACTGACCGATTTGGACGGAATCCACCCTGGTAGTCACCGATAATATCCTCCGGCAGAGGAGTAATTATTCCCAAAATAATGTCCGACAATAACTTATAGGCTGTACAAAGGATATACCGCGATTATTTTCGCGAAAGCGATCACTTTCCTTTCTTCAGATATAATTTCATTTCGCCATACCAATCGAATTAGATAGTTCCACAAAGTGAACCTTCCGAACATCGAGAGCTATGAATTCATGCAATCAACTCCAGGTGAACAATTTTTCTTTAATTTCTGCATGGCCATGATAAATTCCTCATAGGATGTATCCTCAATGAACATCTCTGCGGTCTAAATTTGCAGTTAATACAGATTGTGATACATGTGGAACATAATGTAGGGCAGAAAAATATTCACGCCATGTATCGAGTATCGCATAAGGTTTCCATTCTGGTACCTAAGGTTTCCATAACTCTAAGGATTCCATCCTGGTGCCGAATGGCCGAGATCTTAAGGTATGGTGTAATCCGGTGATTCTTTAAAGAAACCACGTGAATTGCGCTCATTATCGAGTTATTGTACTCTTAATACCTTTACCTTCCATCATTCGCGCTTCTTCTGTCTACCAATTCGTTTTGCTGTCCTCCTAACAAGAACTGCTTTATTTCTCCTTGCAATTGTAAACCGAGTTTGCAATTCATTATGGGCTATATTTCATTGCTAAACAGCAAGCCGATGTCGCGTTGTATATTCCCCTGTGCTCGTTGTCTTGTACGAAAATTTCCATAGTAGCTTTGCAACGACCAGGTAATGGTCACTGCCTACGAATTTTGTTGAAGACCGATACGATCTCTCGTCTTGGGTCTTCCGAGCCACATGGTCAATTTGGGTTCGGGATTTTTTACGTGGATGTGCCAACGTTTTAAAATGGAAACTTTCATGAGGTAAGAATGTACTTGAAATGAGGTAAGAATGTACTTGAAATCATGAGCGATCGCAGAGGACATCATTCTTTCCTCATTTTCGCAGTTTCACAGTGTCGGGAGTACGGTAAATTTTATCAAACCAAGTTTCGTTTAAAAAAAATAGTCATTTAAATAAAGCTTACGTGATTCCATTCCTTCGGGTTGTAGACTGATAAGAAGCGGTTGTTTATCTACTCCTGAAAACCATTCTACTGCTGTCATTGTTGGAGACCACAAAACACGAGTTGGTGGGAATAAATCGTCTTGAAATAATTCACTCTACAAAACAAATAAATTATGATTAATAAACCGCAAATAATAAAATATGAGGTTTGAATATACCTTTACACGTGGGACAGTGAAACTTAAATGTTCCACTGTACTACTTGACAGTCTTAATGCTCGACAAAACTCTACAATACTAACATCACATTGATTTTTCATCAGAAAACTTAGACCTTGATGCGATGTTGAACATTTGTGATGTGATAATGGGCAAATATAAGGTGATTCGTCCGTGATTTCGAATGCATAAATTGTCGAGTCTCCCTACAATAAAAATGAAGAGCGTTACATCAAAATAAATATGCAAAATTGGTTTGTTTATTACTTTTCCGGTTACAAATAATGTTGAACTATCTTCATCGTAATATGGTATTAGAATTGCAGGTGAAACGTCTAATCCAACTGTATTAAGTGGTTCACTCAAATTTGTTGCTCGAAATACACTTATTTGACGTTCTGAAACTCTAAAATAAAAAATAATGATTTAAATATAAACTATTTCTTTTTTTAGTTATAAAATAAATGAATTTACTTATCAAATCCAGTTACAACGATATAATTCCCGTTTATTGCCCATACAATTCTTGCGCCACGACTTCCGACTGGACCCGGCCCTTCTCGAATTGGCTGACAAGATTTACGTGGATCATAAATCTAAATTAAAAAAAGTAAATATTTTATTATAAACGTTAAAATTAATAAAAGAAATAATAATTTACTCGTATTTTTCCATCTTTACAAACTGTGGCTCCATATTTGCCGCATGGACTCCAAGCAAAACAAAATATTTGATCCGTGTGGCCCGTCAAACAAATCATCTCCTTTTGCTGTTCAATATCCCATAATTTAATTGTCATGTCATAACTAGCAGTCAAAAATACTCCATTCGCAAGCGGATGGAATCGAATGAAATATATCTTATCCGAATGTGCCGGAAATTCACCATATGGAATATTTATTGATTCAGTCAATCCAGGTGCAGTTATTTTCCAAAGTTTTATAATTCCATCGTCACATGCTACCACTAGACATTTCGGGTCAAATGGATCGAACTGGAAGTCCATAATATTATTACCATTAACCAACGATGGAATAACACCATCAGCTAATCGTCCAACATTTGATAGTTCAAACACAGCTAGTTTACCACCTTGACCTTGAACAGGTATTGCAACTCTCTCGTGATTAGCTAGAAACGAAATATATTTAATATTCTTCAATATATAAACATAAACAAATATTTTTACCATGAAAACCGTCACATTCTCCGGGAAGTTGTCGACTGATATTTCGTATATTTTCAATGTTAGTTGATTTATGTCCAGGTGTTCCTTTCAGATGACGGAACTTTGATACTCGTCCAAACACTGTTGATGTACGTTTTGGTATTTGATGGCCATTATTTTTACTTATTTCTGAATTTTTAAGCGTATTAGAAACATCGTCATTTTCTTCGTCAGTCTTTGTTTTTGCTTTAAAAGATTCTTGTCGACTGAAAAAATAAATCATTTAATTAGTTTAAATAGTTCTTGCGTTATTATTATCGGTTTTTAAACTCCAACCGTAGCAATTGCGGTGATGCAGCACTTTCTTCTTGAAAACTTTGCGATTTATTTTCATAAAGTCTGCGTCGCTCTGCTATACTATTCCGATTACCCGAAAATCGTTCAAAATTATTTTTTTTATCATCGAGTGTATCAATATTTTCATTACTTTCACTTGTTCGCTCTTCAAACATCTATAATAAAGATTTGAAAATGTGTCAGTAAAATAGGTAAATAAATTCAACTGTAATATTGTAAAAAGAATTAAAACTTGTTAATAACCTTTTCCTCATCACCATTAGACTAAAATGTTAAGAATTTATTAGTATATTAGTAACTTAATCAATTTAAACCTTTTCTATAGTTCGGGTTACCTTTATTCTTTCCGCTGTTACGACACTTTTATGCGTGTTGTCAGTGTTTTGCTCGTTTGCAATTTCATCTTGACTTTTACTAGGAGTTATTTCTCTAAGTTCAACTTCATTTTCTTTATCGTCTTCGTTTGAGTCAGAACTATCCGGCGGTTGTGATACAGTTTCAAAGCTATGTACTTGCGGCACCGAAAATACATTATCGAAAGAGAATTCACTCAATTCACTTGTTTTCACAAATGGTTTTGGACCAAGTCTTGGCTTAAAAAAATAAAAATAAAATATAACTGTTAGAAACGATCGTTGATCATTTTTCTTTATAGACACCAAGTATCGAACACTACAATATTCGTGTCGCGCTTAGTTATTAACAAAACATAAAAACAAGCAAATTATCGGAAGCAACTCTTTTCTCGGAATTTACTGTGAATATTCAAGTTATGAAACTTTATTTATTGGTGACAACTAACTTGAACTTATTAATAACATAAAAATATAAAATTATCAAAAAAAGCAAATCAAACATAAAAAATTGTGAATTTCCCTTTGCATCAAGTTTCACTACTATCGTTAGTTACATAAACCACAATCTTCCTCAAATTGTTCAAAATGCATACTCAAATATATTAGTTTAAATTTAAAACATCTAATTAATAACGAGTTAGGGCAGCTAATGAGACTTAAATCCAAAAGTGATACAAATTATAAAAACACTGAGCTTGAGAACTTGGTTCAAGTAAGAAGAATATTATTAGATATTCATTAATAAGATATACCCATTAAAATAAAACGTATATATGAAATAAATACTACGATACACATTCAACATGTCTAAATACAATTCCTATATGTTTTATATTTTATCTAGAATAAGCTAGAGTTAGAATTATAATGCTAGCGCGAAAATGATTTAAACAATTTGGTCTATTGGATAAGTCAGAAAACCTTCCGCATACTCAAATAACATTCGGTAATCGAAATAATATTAACTTTGTGGAATAATATCATCTAATACAATAAATGCTTTATTCTACACCATGCATCATTGTTTCGCATTCTTAACATTTAAAATTAATAGTCGTGTGTTGAAAATGGCTAAAATATATTACAGTCAACCAGTATAACCTTTCGTACCACTAAAAATGTAAGCATATGCTGATCAACAAATCATGACATTAATTTCAAATTCGTCAGCCTTGATTCAACCAACAACTCTTTCCTATGCTTATAGAGATAAGTTTGAATTGTTATGTACGAATGCTTGCACATATAAAAATATTGATGATGAAATGTTATCTTTCAAGCTTCTGAATTTATTTTAGAACCATTCTTAAGAAGTTAAGATTTATTGTTGTAGTGGTTGATAGCTCAACCCGTACAATCTGGAGCATTTTATTGTAGAACATCTCCCTTTAGCATATTTGTATCGACATTACAACATGAGAAAAAATTCGTTGATAGATGAAACATTATTTTGCCACATTTAAATAACAAGTACTGATTTATTTTGGTTGTGTCCTTCGTTACTCAGGCGCAATTGGCCTATTTTACATCCCTACAACACCACTGATCGTAATGACTCTCACCACTGATCGTAATCAGATGATGAAAAATCCGTTTTGCATCCTGCTCCAACTGTCGCAGCTGGTAGCACTGCGCCATTCGAAATGTTATATTACTGAGCGGTTTTTTGGCGTTTTCACGAAGTTTTAGAGAAACTAATACACGATCTCTTTTTAACATGTATTAGGTATTACTGATGTGTAGGTTTTTAAAAAGTAATCGGGTCGTACTTTAATCAGTAAAATCATCACTATAATAATCTTAATTGCAGTCAAGGAATATAACGATAATCAGTTCAATGAACTTATACACATAACTTATGCAGATATATTTCAATTGAATTAAAAAAAATAATAAAAATCGAAGGTTTTCGCAAATAAAGACTTCCAGGTGAAAACAAAAAATTAAACTCGATAAGTATATGAAACATAAATTGTGTTCTCTACATCTAATTTAAAATCATGCCAAATACAAAAATTAAAACACGTGTTAACCCAAAAATCAAAACACTATACAAAATAAATATATGTTTAACCTTATAACCACTTGTTGCCGTACGTGGTTTTGCCACAGGGCGTAGCCCACTACCATTAATTTCGTCCGATCCTTGATCTGACACGGAATTAGTTCGTGATGTTCGAGGTAATGGTTTTGGTGGTATAGCCCCATTTCCATTGCATGGAGTTTTATCATTTAAATCATTTAATTCATTGATGTTTTCATTATTAAATTTCAAACTATCATTATTATCAAAACTATTCGAATTTTCATCAGTCGATTCATTATTGTTGACTTTTTTATCATTGTAAATTATTTCTTTGATTTTTTGTTCAAGTTCTGATTTTTCTGGTTCGCTGTCAGTAAATTTATTAATTTGCTCCAATTTTTTAATTTTTTCTTTTATGGGAACAAACGCTGGTTTAACGATATTTTCAGAATACACATTCGACAAATTTTGTATGTTATTCGATTCACTCGTAACGCTTGAAAAAGTTTTAAGAAGTTTTTCAAGATTTCCTCTGTGCGCCTTATTGTTTATGGTAAAAATATTATTTAATATTTGTTAAAATTAATTTAGACACAATATAAAAATAATTAATTTAAATACAGTAAATCGTGACTGTGCCATGACTGTTGAATGAATTTCATTTAGGCTACAGTAGGGAACATGAAAACACGTCTTTAATCATTGCTATTATCATCGATTTACTGTACTTATGTGTTCATAAAACATATAACATATTTGCTTACCACTATTGGTTTTTCTCCCAGATCTCGTTTAGCAGGATCCAACGATATTTTTGGCAGTGGTTGATTAATTCCCTTAAACCAATCACTCGCTGTTAATTCGGTCTGATAACTGTTCGTATCTGGATATAAATCACTATGAAAATCACGGTAGCTCTATAAAAAAATATATTTTATTTAAAATAATAAATAACGAATTCCAGTATTTTATTTCGTTCTTACCTTTCTGGGAACTTGATATGTAATTGGAATAACTGAATTCGATACTAATTGTAAGACTCGATTAACTTCACCGTCCATTACTCTTAGAGCGCGTTTTGGCACTAAACACGCTCCCTTAGTTTGTTCACCTTATAATGAAGAAAAATTATTTGGCATATTATTATCAAAAAAATAATATAAAAGATTTACCTGTATGGCGCAATCCTTCAATTAAATATGGCTCTTTATTTGTAACTTCCAGATAATTTATTGTAGTATCACCCTTTCCAGCCAAAAATAGCATATTTGTATCAGGATCGAATAATGGCATCAAAATTCCAGTAGAACAATCCAACTCTAACGATTTTTCAGCAACATTGAAATTTCTTATATCACGAATAATAACCTGCCGAAGACGTGCAGCATCAAATCCCGTCGTCAAAATACGATCTGAATCTCCTAACCAGACAACTCGAGAATCTTTAATACCAGCATGACTATCAACACATTTAACAATGGCACTTTCTATTCTGGGATCAACAATCCGAACCATTTTATCTTTGCAACTAGTTGCCAATAAAGTACCATCTTGTTTCCAACTAGCAGATTGAATTACTTCGGGATGTTCATTGTTACCAAAAATTTCTTTTTGTACCGATATATCCCATAAATTAATATTGCCAGCTGATGTCGAATGTATAAGAAAATCAGCAGTGGGGTGAAATCCAACAGTCTCAACGCGTCTTTGTTTATGTGAAAAAGTACATTCAGCATCAGTCAATGACACCTCTAATCCTTTTTCTGGAATATGCCATAGTTTTACTAAGCAATCTTGCGAACTGGTTGCTAATAATCCATCATGGAATGGTGAAAATTGTAGATCAGTTATTGTATCGGTATGTGCATGCAATAATGGCATAGTTTTGCTTTTTCGACCCGAATCATCCAAAGCCAAAACAGCTAAGCTCGATCCAGTATGTTCCCATATAAATGCCATAAACGCAGCTGATGCAGTTATATTGTTACCATGAGTCTGATATGATCCCACTACTATATCTCGTATACAATTTTCCGGTTTTGGTACAATGGGTGCCGCATTTTTGAATTTTGATGCTTTAAATCTCCAAGCCATGATTTTAGTTTTGATAAACGCTTAACACTTGCACACACTTTATTAATACTAATCGGACTATTACTTGGTAGTCGATATTTTCACTGAAACAATAAAATGAACAGATATATACAGGATCATATGAAATAAATATGAAATTCTACGTGAAATAAATATTTGAAGGTGTATTGTACAGAATAAATATGTCAGGTAAATTAAAATACTCAGTAAATACTAACGTATAAAATTTCATTATATTCTAAATAGAAATTTGAACATCTTAGGTAAACGACTTAAAATTATTGAAAGATAGCCACGTACATCGATATTATTTTAACCAGCTAAGCTCGATTAAATAGTTATGATAAAATGTTATCATTTCAAATATATTGTTTATAGATTAGAAAGATAGATTACACCGGGTGGTAAAGAGAGTTTACGAATCTAAAACTATACAACACCATCTATCGATATATACAAATGGCGATCATTGGGCAAATAAAATTTGGAAAAGAAACTGAAATAATATTGCTTATTGTTAAAAAAGCATCACATGCATAACTCTCTGTCTAGTTTGATTTGCCAACATGGATTTAATCCTGGCAAGTCGTCCAATACCATTTCAGTTGAATACACTAGTAGATTTGTTAAACCCAGTGTTCTAGTCATAACAATTATGTCAAGATCGTTCTCTTAGCCGTGGAACCATCGTCCGCGACATCTTCGCTTACCAAAAGGCGGCCCCTTTAAAGATCGTTGTATCATTCGATTCGGATCAGCACACAGAACTTGACCGAACCTTGCACGATATCAGGAATTCGAATTAAATTCCTGATATCGAGATTGAAAAAAAACTCCAATGTTACAAGCCATCTCCTTGAAAAAAAATTATATGTGCCATCAACGTCGCTTGCTGTGCCATCACACGCATGATTCTTCTCTCGAATATAAGACGTCATCTTTCATACTCATCCATCAACGCTAACGCTAACAGCGATACATGACAACGGGTCTGATCATGCAAGATATTTTGATTTCAGTAGTGGACGTATAAGAGAACGCCCGATTGCCAGCGGCAAGCCGAAACTTGATATTCTCTCCCACACTATTATCGTGAGTAATGAGAGATCCAAGATACTAGAATCTCATCATACCTTCAAACGTGTGGTTTCCACTGCGGAAATCAATTGCGTCTTGGTCTCGAAAACCAGAGATCAAATATTTGGTTTTGGACTCATTGATTTTGAGACCAACGGAAGCTGAACAATGTTCCGGTGGATCAAATATCTCTTTCACTTCATTGGCATTTAATCCAATCAAACAGATAGCATCTGCATATGCAAAAAGTTGATTGGGTTGTAGGAATAAAACATTGTCTTGAGGTGTTTTACTTGTACGAAGGATGTATTCCAACATGAGATTAAAAAGTATCGGGGACAGCGCATCTCCTTGTCGAACACCAGAAGTAATTGCAAATGTTCTCGATAGCCTGTTCTGCACTTTAACACAGTATTGTGACTGCGTTGCTGTCATTTGACACAGATGTACGTATTTGTTTGGTATTTCTAAATATTCAGGCGCAAACCATAGTCTCTCTCGATTGATCGAGTCATAGGCTTGCTTGAAATCTATTAATACCTGGTGTACAACGCAAAGTAGTTTCGTACAACTTGGAAAGAATCATCCGTAGCGAAAAAAATTGATCAGTGACTGATTTGGAAGGAATCCTCCTTAGAAGTCACCAATAATTTCCTCCGCCAGGGGAGTAATTCTTCCCAAGATAATCTATGATAGTAACTTGTATGCTGTGCAAAGGAGAGCTATACCACGATAATTCTCTCATTTCAAGCGATCACTCTTCTTGAATATTGAGCATAACGCGGCCATTTTCCATTCATCAGGCATAACATGATTTTGCCATATCAATCGAACAAGGTTAAAAAAACAGTTTACAAAGTTAGCCATCCGAAATCAACAACTCTGAGTTAATGCCATCCAGGTGAACGATTTTCTATAATCTCTGCATGGCCATTGCGTATTCCTCATGAGAATCACCTCGGCGTTTGTATGTTAGGGTATTAAATTACAAGTTGTGATATATGTAGAACATTAAGTAGGACAGAAAAATGTACACGCCATGTGTCGAGTAGCGCATCGGCGTTAACACAGAGGTTTCCATCCTGGCAGTTGACCGAATGGCAGTTGGTCGTGATCTTAAGGTATGTTGCAATTTGGTGATTCCTTTAAAGAAACCACTCATGAATTGCGCTTATTGCTGAGTTGCTGTGCTCTTAAGACTTTAGCCTTCCACCATTCGCGCATTTTCTGTCTACGAATGCGTTAAGCTGGCTGTTCTCCTAGCAAGAACTATTGTAAACCGAATCTGCGCTTCATTGTGGATTATATTTCGTTGCTCAACAGCAAGACGACACTCCTCATCAAACCAATTAATTTTGGGCCTAGTTTTTACTATACCGCAAGTGTGCTGGGCGGCATCAACAACCGAGGTTTTCAATACTTTCCAGACACTGTTCACTTCATCAGATCGGTAATTAGATCACAAAACGCTATTGCTGACATGATCTTGATATTTTCGTTGCGTTTCTTCATTTATCAGACCTTCACAAGAGAATAGCGTTGTATATTCCCGTTCTTCGTGACTTTTTTGAAAATTTCCATTGTTGCTTTGCAGGGACCAGATAATGGTCTCGTCTTGGGCCACCCGAGCCCGCACTTTGGAAATTAACACATGGTCAATGTGGCTTCGAGATGTTTTACGTGGATGTGTCCATGTTTCCAAATGGATGTTTTAATGAGGAAAGAATGTACTTGCCACTTTGAGAACAAAAGCGATCGCAAAGTACATCATTCTTTCCCCATTTTCGGCCGCAGTTTCATGTCAGGAGTACGGATCTATATTATTACATAAGTCGGTGTGGGCGCATGTACACAGACAGACAATTGGCTAAGCTCATGTGCAATTGCTACTGTTATGTGCAAGCGAAGTTTACACATTCGGAACTAATGTGACTACACGTTCTACGTGCCGATCCTAAATCTCCTTTCCGGGTACTTAGGCGAGAGATCATTGTTATTTTGACGATATTTGATTTTGTTTGTTGACATTTTTAACATTTATTTTTTGGTTTTTTACTGATGCTTATCGTCAGCACAGCGATCCAACCCGATTTAGTCGCTCCCAACGAAAAGCGCTGGATACTGTGGTGGTATTCTATGTCTTATGTTTCGTTCGAATTATTTACGAAACATAGATGCTCCCACCCACAGGACCAAATGGCAGCAACAGATATGGCTATTCTTAATTTAAACCAACCATAAACAATCATTAGTCTACAACAAAGAGTATAGAAATTAATTTAAGGCAGTTATTTCGTACTGATATTATTTTAATTAAAATTAATCTAGGGTTTAGGGGCTCTAAACGGCTCTTATCGCGTCTCAACTGAGATCTTACGCACTAGTTTAACGTATTGGTGCACATTGTAGGTGGTTAGCCTAACAAATGTTTTGACACGCAACTGAGACCTCAACTAAGACCTTACGAACTAGTTTAACGTATTGGTGCACATTGTAGGTGGTCAGCCTAACAAATGTTTTGACACACAGTCGCTTTTAATGTCATTCGGTGCATGTTAATTTTTGGTCAAGGGCGAAAATCGAACTCGAGGCCGCGGCGTTATGAGAAACTCTTTTAACAATAAGTTACAACCGAAATAAAGCTATAATCGATATTATAATAAAAATACAGAATGCTTGAGACAAACTACCCAAAAATTATTTTTTTCGTTTTACAGAACTATCCAATCATTTAGACAACAAACTTCAATTTTTAGATAGTATTAATTTTTAATTTTTATAATAATGTAATTGATATTATTTCTGCCCTACCAAAACGAATGCCATTACGCAGAGGTGATGATTAAGTAATAATTTTTCTCACTATAGATTTTTCTCACTATAAGTTTAATTTTCATTTTAGTAAATTTTATACATTGTAACGTTTGGGCCTCAAATGACTTTTATAAATTCCAGCAATTCACTTAAAATATTCTTGTTGGAAAACTAGAATATGGAATAAGGTAGCATAAGTTAAAGATCAAGTCACATAACACATAAATATACAAAATACTTAATTAAATATATAAGCCTAGATGTATGTGTAACAGAAACCACAGTGTTATTCGCAAAACTTTAAAAATGTATAATTACACACATAAAAATTTATTATCATATATTTGAAGTTATTAATCTTAGTCTTATCAATTGCAAAAAACTGATAATGTAAACAGTAGTGGACAGATGTAATATAAAAAATTATCATGTGTTAATTCGTCAGTATATACCTAATTGATTCGCAATATAAGCATTTAAAACCGAAATTTTAGCAAATTTCAAATTTTGTGAACTAAATCAAAATACTTTGATATACCAAATATATAAAAATAACCTGATGTTTTATTGATTAGTTAATCGAGTGGAAATTTTTTAATATTATCCTACAAACAACTATTTATTATTAATTAATCGAACAATTTTGCTATCTAGGTTAAACTTTGTAATTATTATTTTAAATTCATAAAAATTATTTTTATCTAGATTATACTATTTTTAATATTTTATTTATTATTAAACATCCACCTAAATAGATTATTGTTGACACTATGTGGATATCTTTGATTAGCTCAACTGAATTTTAAATTAAAACGAGAAATTCGAAATTATCAAACAGAACAAATTAGCGTTCGGTCAAAAACATCACAACAAAAATGTAAGCCTATTTTTAGAATTCAACGAAGCGAATCGCATTTTGAGTTTTTGCAATTTATCAAATTCTAACCATTTTGTGTGACATCATATTATAAAATCTAATCGCTTTATCGCATATTATATTTCATGTAAATATTACATACATGTTTTTGATTTAAAAAAATTATGCTCTATAGAAACGGCACGGAAAGTATAACACCAAATACAATAAGCAGTCGCATATAAACTTTATAACAAATTATAAACAATTTAAAAAAAATTATAAACATGTCTTTCTATTCCTTACTGGGTGCGACAAATACCTACAAGAGCACTTCTTCAAACGATTTTGGTCGCTAAGAGCAATGTGAATAATGCCTTTGAATGGCAGGTCTTCTTATTGCTCTAAACGACCGAATTTATTATTTAAAAATTGTTCAATTTTTGCTCATACTTTCTGTTGACATTTCAAGCCTACAAAAATTATTTAAATTATTTTTTATAGTAACTTATTTACATTTACTTTTAGTAAAGTGAATGACGGATTCAAATAATTCACTGGATATCAACTGTACATGCAACAGTCGAAAACATGTTAATTAATACTACATGTACTCATCGCTAATGTGTGTAAAAACGCACCATATATAATATGAGCCATATATGGTGATAAGATATAAATGCATATAAAAAAACATTATTTTACCTTTATTTTGATATGTCGGAAATACCCAATATAACAAAAATAGTTGGATAACAAGTAAATATATCATTTTATAAGTAAAGTATTAGTTTGGCAATTTCTATTGATAGATTATTTGATCGAGCTGTTGGCATTAAAAAATACAAAATGATTGCCATTGTTTTGTTGAAAACTGATTTAACTGCCATCTTCGAATACTACATTATACTAAATTTAACTAAAACATAATTATTCGTCATATAACTATGAAATGTGTCATTTCCCTTATAGTTATTATACAAATAATTCGTGCTCAAAGCACAATTTTCTCAAAACACTTTTTTAAATTTGAACTTGAAACAAAATGATTACGAAAATCAAATTTAAGTTGATACGTTTGATTACTCTAAAACAAGTATTTGCCAAGAACGAAAAAGCTGAGCCTGCCATAAGCAAAATGAAAGTTTTCTTGCGTTTAATGTTCACTTAGAAGTTTATTCATAAAAATTCTACCATAAAAACTTAAAAGCATTAAAAATTTGGAAACAAGAATACCAATGGATATACTGTTTCATAGTCAATTCCCATCGCATCATGATTTCGTTAAATTACATTAACGTTTAACATGCATACGTGCAAGAAGTTTACAACAAAATTTGAAATAAAATATAAGAGCCCTCTTGTTCTGAAACATCATAGTGATTTTAGAATATGTATATATAAAATAATTTTGCTAATTTAATATAAAAAATAAATAAGTTTTAAACAATTTTGTAAGAAATTTGTAATTATTAGCTTAGACTAATGAGTTTATTCTAAACAATATTGTTTAACTGGTTAACTAGATCTTCTATTTAAAAAAATCATTTTTTGTCGATCACTTTGGATATTTTCAATTTCTAATATAAAATAATTTATGAAAGTAATCACAGTCTGTTTTTATTTTATTAATGTTTCTTTTTTGGATTATGGCTCTCACATGAATCAGTCGGTGGCTTCAACTCACCGATTTGATATATTGGTGAATGGTACTTGCCGTAAGGATTAGGTGAGATTAAAAATTTTCTGATTTCTACAATTTAATGTTTACTGTATTGCATTAAAATAACGATTAAGATTTAAAATTTATTCAAAGCATTCATATTTTAATTTAACATATCTTTATTTTTTTTTTGTCTAATAACTTATGATACTATAAGGGAAATCGTATAAAGACTCTGACAAAGTAAAGGAAATCAGGTGGCAACACTGACGATTAGAAAATCAAAAATGAGCTATCTATCGGCGGAAAAAATAACTATCCCGCTCAGATATATATATTTAGTAAGCGTCAAATACCTAGTATTGAATAGTGGTATAAAAATTTACTTACTTGTTTTTTAAATATATTTTATTTAAATATGTTTATTATTAAATTTAATTTGATATTGGTATGTTTTACAGTATAACAACAGAATTTTGTTTTAGTTAGTGTGTTATATATGTAAAATTTATAATTCAAAAAGTTCATTTTGACAATTTGTCAAAATTTAATGTATCTTAATATTTTATTTTCTTATCAAGTTAAACTTGATTGTATCTAAAATTATTTTATTTGAATTATCGCTAGAGAACAATAGTCAATTAGTAAGTTGAAGATAAATTAAAATTGTCTATCTTTTAACGAAAAATACGTTTACAATAAATAACTTTCGTTATTATATTAAAATGATAACTTTCCTACAAAATTGTGAAAAAATTATTCAATTATTTATTTAAATTAGTTTAATTATTTTATGTATCAGATAACTAAATTCCAAAGTTTTTTTTATAAATGACAACGTTTTTTGAAAACAGAAAGACATTTATACAATTCAAATTACGTTGTAAGTGCACGCTATCTATGTATTTCATACGTTACTGCCATTTAACAAAATAGTTACCCAACTATACTATGAAGAAGTATATCCGTTTCCTTTATAGTATTATAAGTTATTTGGTTTTTATACATACAACAAAATATATTTAATTAATAATTTACCAAAGCAATAACTACTTGTGACTTGTGTACTGATTGCGGAATTAAATAACCTTATCTGTCAAAATGTCAAAGGAAGCTGTAGGGCAAAAACTGTGCATAGAAATATTTAGTGATTTTTAGAAACCACTTCAAGACAGACTTAGGTTCCTAATAAAACTTTATTGCTTTATTTGCATAAATTTGGAAACCAATTAAGAAATATTCGTTTGCATTAGCTGTCAAAGTTTTGTGAAGAAAAAGACTTTTTATCATTTTCGTTTAGATACCAACGCCATCTGCATCCAAGTGATCATTGAACCAATAAGCACAGTGAGATTCGTGTAAACATCCTGAGTTGGTTTTAAAACAAAATTATATGATTTATTAGCTTAACATTATAAACGTACTACTGAAACCATAAATGTGTCCAAATAAAATAATAGTTGGTAAATGGTTAGAATATGATGTATTACCTTACCGTGCTAGCGTTCAAAAACATATGCTTGTGAAAACTCGAACCACAAAGAATTTATTTAATATGTATTATAATATGATAAATCAAAGATTAATTCATATTCGCAAAGAAAATGATTTTTGGTACATTGAACAATACTAGTGTAAACAATATTGATAATGTTATTTGATAAATACGAATCGCTTTTTATTTTACTTTTTCTATTGTAATGCATCTTATCAAGAAAAGGATATTATAGTTGGGCGGGTCGATGTTGAAAATGAAACTCGAGAAGACAAAAATAATCTTTGTTATGATTATACATCAATGTTATAATTATATCGAAGCCATAAGATTTAATGCATTAAAACACTGCACAAAAAAAGCAGATTATTGAACCAAAATAATGATTTATGCTTAAGATTAAAATTGTTTCACAATAATAAACATCGCAAACATAAAAGATACTCAATTTTAGCCGGCATACCTAAGTATATTCAAATTTTTAAATTTTAGTCAATTTTTATTTTACAATTATGTGCATAGTAGATTAAATCGATTACTATGTAATATGATTAATTTAAGTTGTAATAGGCGATAAAAATATTTATCATTAATACAGACAACAAATAAATGATTCACTCCAGACTATCCCAAATAATAAATAGCTACTCACTTCACAAATACAAAGAAACTTTCACACAAAAAATGTAATTTTATTATTTTCACTATAAAATTAATGTATTAAATAAATAAAACTAATGTTTTATATTATTAAATGTATTATAAAAACAATTTTATTAGTAAAATAACAACATAAACTAGCACGCCCACCACTTTTTCCTTTTCGTAAATTATTTACATGTACACTACATCTATTCGCACATAATAAAGAGCTAGAGCTGTCATAAAAACATGAAAACGCTACAAACACATACACAATAAAAATTCCACTTTTATTTATTTTATGTTTACATGCATCTGTTGACAAAATACTGTTATAATTTACATAATAAACTACCCTAAAGACAATGTTAATCGAACAGAACGAACAAAATGAAAAATTTTAAAACTATACATTTTATTTTATTATTTGAATTTAATATTTGTTATTCATTCAACATTTTCATTCAATATTCATTCAATAATTCATATTAAAGGTACTAGAGAAATGAGTGAAATATTAATTGACAAATTGTTTTGTGAAAAACAAACACAAAGCTGTTATAATAAATATCAAATACTCGAATTTAACGAAAAATACTGCAAAGATAAAATGACTTTTTACAAAATGATATTATTTTCTTAAAGTTCTTTAAGGAAAGTATTATAACGATTTTTGAAAACAAAATGACGTTTTTTAAGTCGAAATTTTGTTTTAAACTTGATGCGCGCTTTCTATGCATTTCATACGCTACTACCATTTAACGAAATCTCATAATGTAACGCAACATTACTATGAAAAAGTATATCCATTTACTTTATACATTTATAAGTGATTTGTGTTCACATTAATAATCTTATTTCATAATTTTCACCGATTCCTTCTCAGTACAGGAGGATGAAACGAAGATAAAATTATGAAACTAGAACAACATGAAGTATGTAAGAGTTCGCTTGTGATTGTACGAGATAAATGAATAGGTACTAGTACGTACATAAGAACAGATATGATGATGCAGATGGATGTAAGGAAAACTTGATATCGATCGTTTAAATCAAAGAATAGTGGTACGGCACTTCCAACCTCCTGTTGTCCTTAATATCATTATATTATGCAGTATGGGTGCCGATTGTAGCGTAATGGTTAAGAGAGTTTCTCATGTCACCGCGGTTTCGAGTTCGATTCTCACCGTTGACCAAAAATTAACATGCACCGGTTGGCATAAAAAGCTATATCGAGATAAAGGACCAACCCAAACAATTAAATATTACTTAAATAGTAAATTTAAACCAATCACCAATACAATACGCAAGGATATTTTTAAAATAAATGTATTGGTTTTACTTGAAGAGCAAATGCCCGTCGAAATTATTAAAAGGCAAATGTAAGTTTATTTTCTGAATCGATTTTGCACCCAGCCTCTTTTGTGATTTGAACCTTCTGCTCCTTGTTAGAACGTTGACATAGTTGAATTCGTTTCGATCCAATACCGAATTAACTCAATCATTATTTGTCTTTCGCAAAGTTGCACATGTTCATTCTTTACATTATGATACAGTTTTTACGCTATGTTTGCATTTGGCGCAATATTTGGTTATAAGAATATTATTTTCATATTCAGTTATTATACTTTACCTTATTTGAATAACCAACAGGCTTCGTACAGCGTGTTAAAGCTACCATAGTTTCATAAGAGGAATACATCAAAAGAGTATTGTCAGATATAACAATGACTTCACCTCTCAGACATACCACTGGTCTGAAACTTTTGCGTGTGTCAAGCATGTTTAACATTCATCCATTGAATTTTAGTTTACTACTCTACGCATGCCATTTAGAACCCTTTCGATACCAATACCGTAGTATACATAGTTTGACTTCAATGTTTGCTCAAATTAACGAACCCTTTGGTTTTAATTATGTATTTGAGCATAGTAAATCATTAACATACACCAGTTCGTAAACAATTCTTTAAACCTTTGTTGTATTCTATGTTCGGTTACGAGAATAAGTGATTGTCTCGGAATTATTGGCATTTAGGCCTTTTTGCAATAGTTGAGAGGCAACCGAGATTAAAATTTTCTGATACATTTTCATATTATCAGCGTAGATAGATACGAGAATTATTGATTATACATCCAACGTCATTTATTGACAAAACTTAAAAAAAATAGGCTGCTTTGTGATACACCAGACATCTCATTGAAAGATTCAGTTTTGACGATCTGAAAATAATGTTATATTTACGACCTAAAGGCGTAAAACTAAGAGATCTTGTCAAATGCTTTACTGTAATCGATGACAACCATACCAACCTCTATCCAATAAGGCAGGGGTTTGCAATGGAATCAGAACAAGTCATATAAAATAATTTTAGATAACTAAAGAATACAAAATAGTTTTGCGAATGGTTTATAGCTAGCAAGTTTCAATTTCCAGCCTTTGTTATGGAATCAGGTTCCAATTTAGTTTTAAAACAGTTTACCACAGATTTAGTGGTTGTGGATCCAAGTTGACACTCCTGTGCTAGCTATAAAATGTGATTAAGCTATGTGGGTGGTAAATGTCAATGGCAGAGAGAATTAGATCGAATTCTGTAGCTATTGTGCTTCCAAAAAACGCTACATCAAGTTGTCTTTCTAAATTATTTTTAAAATTAATTATTTACAATATACCATAAATTCGTTAGATTATTATAGTAAATAAAGTTTCATTTGGAGTACTTGCATTGGCGGCAATCAGGTGGAACCACATCAAATTGGGAAAGTTAAAATATCCAATCTAAGGTTACCAATTGGCTACAAGTGATAAGAGAATAACAATATGTTTTTGATTCAAATCGCAATTAATTTTAAAACAAATCAGTTCAATGCTATCGTTGTTAGGACTGGCCGAACTGACTTCTATAGAACTGGCTTCTACCATAATTTACATGAACTCCAGTAAGAATACATCTTCCAGTTGATTTCGATTCTACAGTTGCGCCATCTTCGGAGTTGAACAATCAATTCTTAGAAAACTTTTTTTTAGATTAGTGTCTGTTAAAACAAAAACATCGAAAGGAAGTTCTTGACTTCAAAAATACTAAACGCGCTTTAGTAAGTCATTGAAAAGGAGCTATTAGCGATAGTGTGGGCTGCAAAATATTTCCGGCCATATTTGTTCGGACGAAAATTCAAAATCGTAACGTACCATAAACCTCTGACATGGTTGTTCTCACTTAAAGAACCGAACTCGAAATTAGCCAGGTGGAGATTAAAATTGGAAGAGTACGATTACTAAATAGTGTATAAAAAGGGCGTAAAAAATACCAATGCCGACGCACTATCTCGCATGGAACCGGAGCAAATGGAAGTCAATATCCACTCCTGCAGTGAAAATACAACGTTCGAAGAAACAGAATCTACAATGAGTAATAGTGAAGAAATAATACCAGCTTCGTCTACGGTATTAAACGAATTCAACACCCAAATCATAATTGAATTGGACGATCGATTCGAAAGTTTAAAAGCTTCATGTAAAATAATTTTCAGAAACAAAATTAGGTTCCACATTAAATGTAAAACTTTTAAGGAATTTCAAATATTACAAATATACAAAGAATTTATTTCACCCAATAAATTAACAGGCATCGCATGTAGTGAAGAAATCTTCAAAGTATTTAATGAGATTCATATGAAACATTTCTCAAATTCAAAACTAAAATTAGTTCGGTGTAAATACATAGCCAAGATATAACAGACGAAGCAGAACAACGAAAAATACTCACAGAACAGCATGAAAAAGATAAACATCGCGGAATAGCTGAAAATCTTTTACAGATAAATACTATTTCTCCAAGATGAAAAACACGATAAATCAAATAATAAATAAATGCGATATATGCCAGACCCTAAAATATAATATGAATCAAAAAAAATCAAATTCGAAATTACCGATAATCCTTGTAAACCATTAGAAATCTTACATATAGACGTTTATTTTATTAACGGTCAAAAGTTTTTAACAATACTCGACAAATTTTCTAAATTCGAAGCAGCTTATCATATGTTAGCACCTAATGCACTAACAATAGTGAAACTCATGAAAAATTGTATAGCCAGCCACGGCATCCCATCCAAAATAGTCACCGACCAAGGAGTTGAATTTACTTCAAAAGTATTCAAACAATTTTGTGAAACGTACAATATAAATTTACATCTCACATCCGCCAAATCATCTACCGGAAATTCTCCTGTGGAAAGGTTGCACTCCACCATCACGGAAATCTATAGAGTTTTATACGCAAAAGATAATAGTAAAGATCCTTCAGAACTAATGCATGATTCTATCATAACCTATAACAATTCAATATATTCTGTAACGAAGTTAACACCTTTCGAACTTAAAAATGGACATTTTTCAAAGCCAGAAATATTCCCAAATAAAATACCACCTAAAGATCCCAATCAATATTTAATTGAACACAAAAGGGAATATGATAAACTCTGTTATCTCATACAAATGCGTAATTCCAAACATAAAGAACATATAATGCATAAATTAAATGAAAAGCGAATAGAACCACCAGACTATCAAGAAAACGATACGATATACGAACAAAATAACAGACGGGATAAACTCTGTCCCACATTTCAAAAACATCGCGTAAAAAAAAAATAATAAAGTTACTCTAACAACCAACAAACGTAAAGTTCACAAATCTAAAATCAAACGTTTATTGCGTGTGCGGTAACCGAATAGCTATGCAGGAAATGGACATTATAGACTTTGCCAAAATAAAGGTATAATACCTCTAAAATTAGGCGACGCAAGAATCATTACAAATTACAACAGACTTATACACATAGTCAGCTATATACATTTAGACAGCTACGAACACAATTTGCGAGTTATCAAGGACAATATAATTAAAATAGAAATAGTTACTAAAGACAAACCGGAGTTAAAAGTAATATATAAAATTAAACAAGACATACTTCAGATGAAAGGAAAAAAATTAAAAGAAACATTAGACTATTTGCGACCTAGAACGAGAACTAAAATAAACGGCCTAGGTACTGTAGTAAAATCTATAACTGGAAATATGGATCACGACTACTTCTTAGAGTTAGGAAACGCTATAACGGAGATAAATAGAAACGAAGATATTCTAACTAGTAGATACAATGGCCAAATTAACATCAACACCAAAATGATCAATCGGTTTAACGATATCCAAAAATACGTAAACGATCAAACAAGGAAAATAGAATTCGAGATAAGATCAATTGAGAACAATACACGAAATTTAATCAATATTTTGAAGTTAGATCAGAATTTCCACAAAATTATATACAATATCGAGTTATTAGAAAATCATTTAAAAGATATTGCAGAAGCTCTTACAATTGCCAAATTAAAAATAATATCCAGACATATATTAAACCATCAGGAAATAGATTATATCCACGATCATTTAAATAAATTTAACATAAAAATAAAATCGGAAGAAAGTATTTACTGTTTATTGTGGCTACAAGCTTATTATAACCAATCCCAACTAATATTTTCCATACAAATGCCAAATTTCTATCCACAACATTTATACCATTACCAAATTAAAACAATTCCCATCAATTCCACACTCATGATCCATACACCAAGTACCCACCTAATTCTAAATGAACATATTTATCAATTTATCACGAAACCATGTAACTAAGTGGAAGACATATTGTTCTGTGAAAAACAATGTATACAGAACAGTTCAACATCATGCATACCACAGATAATCAACAACAAACCAGCAGTATGCAACTTCACTAAGCAGTCACTCCAGGAAGAAATTGAACAAATATCACCAAACTATTTGTTCATTTCAACTCAACTATAAATACCAATATCTTCAACATGTCTTCAGAAACAAAAATCAATAACCGGCGTAAAATTGATCAACTTTAGAAATTGCACGATACAAATTGAAAATGAAATATATTCAAACGAAGTATTCCAAGACAACATCATAATGCTACAACCATACAACGACATCATTACCGACAAAATTCATGAGCCCATAACATTATCACATCTTAATAATTGGACAATCTCCAATAACAATAAAATTCATATGATCCATTCAGCAACAATTCAACACGAGCAGCAGAGGAAAATTTTCCTGGGAATCTGCAGCATAATAATCATATTGGTCGTTGTCTGTTTTTCGGTAAAGAAGTTCTTTATAGCAAAACAGACCAAACAGGTCAACACACTAGCAACACCAGAAGAGTCAAATATTCCAGCTGTCCAAAACCGAACTTTTTGGACACCACTTAGGGGGGAGGAGTTACGTCGTACAACGACCTCACCTTCACAAACCGCATAATATTCGTAATAAGAATCGCGAACAACAACATGTAATAAGATTTGCGAACAACAACAACATACAATTCATTTCCCGTCAAGTAATTAGAACCAAAAATATGGAAAAACAAAATCGCATAGAAATGCATAGAAATGCATTTTTTACATATAAAATAATTTAGTTAAGCAATTAAAAAACAGATTGTATTTTGATTCGAATAAAGCAACACAAATAAAGTTGAACTGTTATAAAAATAAATTTATTTATTTAAATAAAAAAATAGTGAAGTGTTTATTTTCGCAACTGCCGCTTCACCCTAAAAATATAATTCGCGCTTTAGTAAGTCATTAACATTCATTTCTATAGTAAGGGGACAAGTATTTTAATTTTTTCTGAAATTGTTTTTTAAAGGTTTCATTTGATGTATATGCAGCCTTTTTAGACATCCGCTTCCGCTTATGTTGACACCTTATTATAATATGTATTAGAGGTAAGTGCTAGGTTGATTTCTTCTCCACATTCTGTAATATGTACATCATAACTTTTCAATTATTTGGAATATTAAGATGATACCGAGTGTATCATAAAAAAAGACGATGGCCATTTCGACTGTTTCTTGATGTATATGCAGTCTGTTCAATCGTACCTACTTTCGATCTATCTACGTCTCATTACCAAATCGTGAATTTTCTGATTGTTTAACTCTAAGAAGGTTTATGATTGTGTATACATATATGATTGCTTAACTCATAAGTTTTAGTGTATCATAAATAAATATGTTTATATTCATATTTACAATATTGTCAATAACCGTCATACTGTTATTTAATTCTGTGATAGCATTTAAATGAATATTAATTTCTTGGTCAACGGCGAGAATCGAACTCGAAGACCGCGATATGATGTGAAGCTCTCTTAACATTAAGCTACAAGTGTCGACAGTGAAACAAACAAATAATACAAGAAATAAAACATAAATTTCATTTTTTACAAATATATTTAGAATAAATTTTTATTTCCATATTATTACAAAAAGGGGAATAACATATTTTGATCAATTATTTCGTTGTGGTCGATTACGTTTCCAATTTTCTTCTAAAATAATTATAAACATAATATGGTTTTATAAATTACAAGAAACACTATTTAAAAAAATCTTACTTTGATTGCAAAAACGTCCAAACCAACCGGGATCACATTTGCATGTATGAGTTGGCATACAAGTACCATGTTTACATGGCTTTTTACACGTTGAACGTTGTCGTCGTCCAATTTCACAATGGTCACCAAACAGTCCTGGCGGACAGCGGCATTTATTTATACCTTTACATCGTCCGCCATTCATACAAGGAATGACACATTTCGCTGAAATACCCATCATACATATCTTCTAGATAGCCCTATTTATTTTATACCTAATCTTCATACTTACAGAATTCACACCTAAAACCATAATATCCTTTAGAACACTCGCATTTATCCTTCTGTACACACTTTCCTCCGTTTAAACATTTTTCCGCACAAATACCTACAAATAAACCAAAAATTGGGTTAATTAAATTGTTTATCCACAATATTAAATTCTTAGGACTATTAATTTCCGATTGATTTAAGTTACTGTATTTCAAAATGAAAGAATTGTAAATTCTTTTTCTAATGCCTATGTGTTTTAAAATAAATCAAATGAGACATTAAAAAATGGAAATTTTGATACCAATTTTAAGAAATATTTGGATCCTTAATATTAAGTAAATGTTCTATACATTAATACGCCTTACATTACCAATTTGCCAATTTAGAAAAAATATAAAAAACATTTCATTTGTTTCAAGCGTATCAATTATATTTTTATTTTGAAAAATTACCCAAAAATACAGCTTTCCCATAATATTTATTTCAAACAATTCGTCAAAGTTAATCAAGTTTTAATTAATTAATAAACAAAAATGAAAATTTAAATAAATTTACCTCCTTCACAATGTCGTCCTTGAAATCCCTTCGGGCACGAACATACAGCTGGCGCGGTACAATTACCACCATTCATGCACTGTGGAAAACATAAAGCTGTTTGACAGTATTGTCCCATGTATCCTTCCGAACACTGACAAATTTTTTCTTGGTTACACCATCCATTGTTTGCACATTTTTTATCACATTCCGGGTCTGGAGCTTTTGATTTTTTGTTTGGTATTTGTTTAATTAAAATAAATTAAAACACATATAATTAGCAATATATTTATATTTTAAATTAAATTGGTATTATTAATTGTTAAAAGCTTATGCATATTTTTTTGGTTATAGTTTTTGTGTTTTAAAATATTTTTTAACAACAATAAAGTTCCAAACGTAATATAAAAAAATTGCAGATCAAACATTATGCAAATATTATAGAGATATAAAACAAAGTACATTAGTCATTTTTATAGTAGCAAATAAGAATTAGCACCGTCAATATAGTCCCAGGTTGAAATATTAATTAATTTAAAGAATGTGTATAATATATATTTTGGCCTAGTTTTTAATGCAAGAACTTAAAAAAAAGTTAAGAAGTTTTTCTTTTAAAATAGATTCTTCGATTAGTTTTTATTTAATTGTGAAAGAAAATAGATTGAGCTCTACGTTTGACGCTGAGAAATTAGTTATCAATCTTTAAAAATTTGTCATTCAAATGTTGACTCAATCATTTCATGTTTCCTGCACAGTTATCGATGCGCGCCATAAAATAAATTCATTATATTGGCTTTTCTTAATTTACGTTAACATTTCAAATACATACAATACATGTAGATCTTGTTAATCGAGAGCAAATCAACCTATGAAAATCGATGTATAAGCAATGTATATAGCAACCACTGAGGTAAATAACTATGGAGACAGTATCTTTAAAAATTAAAAGGGCAAAAAAAATATTTAGTGTGTAAAAGAGAAAGAGAAAATATTCTTTCTTTTTCTTGAAACGAATGTCAAAATTCAAATTTAGATTTAGTTTAAACGTTGTTAGGGAGACAGTTAAATAAATCATAAATTGTAATTTTTAGTTCATATATTAAAATAGAATAAATAAATGTATTAATTATGTATAAACAATAATACAAATTTAGTGTTCTTCAAACCTTTTTGGTTTTTGATGTTTCATTCGTCGAGCTCGAAATTTTAGAACACTATTAGATACTTATGACTGACGCTGTTAAATAATATATCAATATTTCTGAAATAAAGTTTAAGAGCGAGAGGCATATATAAAGTGTCACCACTATAATAAAAGTCTCTACCATTACTTTTGGCAGTTTTAAATGTTAATTTGATAAGATACCGTCTCCATAGTTATTTACCTCAGTGATAGCAACTTATACCGACCAAATAGCGTAGTGGTAAAAGCTGTTTACTTTGATGCGGAAGATACGGGATTCGAAGCTCAACCAGGTGTGGTGATTCAAAATAAATATGCATCACTTTATATTTTAATATAGGTTGGTGGGTAATTCTCTAGAGTGTGCTGCGTGGATGAATCCGTGTAGTTAAAAAAAAGTATATATTGATATTAGACTTCAAATGATATTGATTTCACTGGGTAAATCTAAATCAGTATTTAAATATGAATTATAATACAACAAATAATTGGGAACTGGATTGCGTTTTTTTAATATATTATCTATCAGGCTTTATGTGAAAAGATTAGGATTCGTTTTTCTTTGGACATAATTCTAATCCCTTGTTTCTATTATAGCTGGTATGTGAACTGATAAATTCTAATAATTATCAAATCTTATCTATGTCAGATACATCACTATTTCCATTTTGCTACATTGGTTTTGAATGACGATGCTGCTGCAAAGTATCAACTTTACTTCTTTGCTAAACCTCTGTACCATGCGAATTTATAAATTAAATCCTCAATTTAGTGCCTGTGAATAAAGGAGTTGAATTTTAAACAATTTTATTTGTTTCTAATTGATGAATAATAATCTATGGATAGACTAACGCCACCAGACGTGATTATTATTTTGATTATATAATAATTATGTGTGCACAACCTTATTCAAAACCCATAATTTTATCATTATTCAATTTGATATTTAGCTAAAAAAGATTTACTATTAACTTACTTAAAACTACCGACAAGTTGATTGATTAAAATGCTTTTACGAAATTTTCTACACATTGGAGTTGTATAATATCATTTATTTTTAAAAATTTTATTTGAACTGAAACGCCTCAAAGCTCGGTACTTGGCCCATTACTTACCAGTTGTAAGAAAATTGTTGTGACTATGGGGATTGAGGTGCAATTATTATTTAATTGGAAAAATTCTCAAAGAACGTTGTTTTAAATATATTAGAGATCACAAAATTGTTTGGGGCTTTTTAGATTTTTGCAGGCATCCCATAAATTAAACTCTTATGTAAATTATGTTTAAAGGTTCATCGCCATTGTGCGATTGGATCTTTCCGTTAACGCATAAATCCGTGCTTTTATGAAACTAAAAAGCCAAATCTAATTGGATTTTTTCATTTTTGTCTCGAAAATCCGACTGCTATTTAGTTGACGTATTTTCTTTTCGATTGATCGAATTTTGACATTTCATAACATTAGTTGTGATTAAAAGTTATCACAATTCTAAAGCTTTATATATCAGATATCTTGATCCGATTCGGATATATTTCATAAAAGACCCTCAGTTCACAGGGATTTCTACTAATTTTAACTTCATTACAAATGTAGATTTCAAAGTAAAAAGATTTTATCCTCACTTCTTTTTATGCCATAATATACATCTATTATGGAAAAATACCTAATACATACAGTAAATACTAGAATCTTGAATCTATTCTATTGTGGTTAGCTCTATTACCAAATACCAGATGTAGTCGGTTGAAATCTACGTGAACATATTTACATATAAAATATCGATGTCGTTTCTAGTTCGTTTTACGATTTTTAGTAATTATCAACGACATCCGACCCACATCTCAAAATAATGATATTATTTTTGCTAGATTTTTGATAATGATATCTATTAACCAGCTCACTTATCTATAGACAATAGTTGAATTGACTACATATCAAGACAGTAGTTGAATTGAAAATAGTGCTGATTATGACATTTTACACTTTCTATATTTTTCGTATGTCGCCGGATATAGCTTAATGGTTAAGAGAGTTTCTCATCACGCCGTGGTCTCGATTTCGATTCCGGCCGTTGACCAAAATTAACATGCAACCGGATGACATAAAAACGCGTTTGTGTGTAAAAACATTCGTTTGGCTGACCACCTACAATGTGCAGCAATTTTTCAGAAACTTGTTCGTAAGGTCTCAGTTGAGACGCGGTAAGAGCCGTTTACGGCCTCTACGCCATAGATTATTATAGTTTTCGTATAACTTTACTTTTATCCGGAAATCTATTGTTGACTAAATTCATAACATATATCGATCAACTGGGTTTGATCTAAGATTCTAAGAACAATGCATAAACTGGGTTTTACTGATTTGAAAAATCTTAAAACGTATAGTTTTCAACTATCGATTCATTGTCCATATTATAAAAGAACAACTTTATTCTACACGATCGATCGTAACGTAAATTAATTAGAAACTGTCGGCGTCTTTATTACTATAAAGGGATGAAAAGGGATCTATTCTATACATTTACTGGAAATTTAAAATCCAATAAATAAAAACTGCTGAAATATCTGCGTTTATATATAACCTAACATCAATAAACATTTTTTCAATCCATAAACAAAAATAAAATAAATTTAAAATTTTAAAGTTTTTATTTAAGAATTTACCAATATTTAATATCATATTTAAAAAAATTATAGTTGGTACTACAAGTTTTCTTTGTAAATTGTACAAGTTATTCTTTACAGACCAACAATTTCTCGCATGTGACTAGATGGATAAAATCAATTCTGTGGACGTCAATAAATATAATTTAAGTTGGGACTAGGGTCCAAGTAAGTGATGCACTTGTTGTAATGTATATACTTTCCAGTAACTCCACTCTCATATACAAAACCTTATAACAACATCAGTTGGATTTACTATAGATCAAACCTAAAACATAAAACATAAATAATATAATCTTTTCAATACAATAGAAATTTTAGTATTGTGAAATTCGAAATTTTATATTTAACTGGGCTTTTATTAAATACAAACTACCATGTGTCGATAACTTCTAACTAAACGAATACTTTTTATAGTTGCTTGTAAAGTGACTGTACAGTGGTACAGTAGGTTGTTACGGAATTGAGCTATAATATCAACGATATACAATTAAATAAAATAATCGAACAGTTTAAACAATAAACTGTTAAAAATAAAAGTGGCAAAGTTACATATTAAATAAGAGTATAATATTGTTTTGGTGACAAATTATAAAAGTGTTCAATGACATTGACAACTAGAAAGGAAATATTGAGTATAATTGGAAATGAAATTTCATTTCTGAAAAAATGACAAAAGTTTATAAAAACTTCAACTATCTAGAAGTATATAGTATACATTCAAACAGGCAAAAGCCGAGCGATATCAAAAATAATAGTTTGTACTTAGTAAATATGTAATTTAAAATTGGTAACGAAATTAAATAAAATTTCCAATTTCACCAATTTGATTTTGATTAGGATTTCCTAAGAAAAACACTATACTTACATTAAACACATATACATATATATATATATATATATATATATATATATATATATATATATATATATATATATATATATATATATATATATATATATATATATATTGCCAAAAAAAAATTTTAACATTAATATAAAATAACTTTCTTCATCGTCATAAAGGACACGCACATCACCTGTCACTTTTTTGTTTTCAACAACTTTTCTCAATAATCAAATTAAACCGCTTGTCGGGCGCTCTATCTGATTCTTACAATAGCACAAATAAATAACTGAAAAATTTGGTTATTACAAATTAAAGCGAAATTAAAAGCATGGTTCAAAGCAGCAAATATATATATAATTTCTTATGCCTTATAAACAGGAACAAAACTTAACTTAACCAAAAACTGTGAAGCAAAAACCGTTAATGAAGGTGGACTTATATACAAAACGAAGGAGTTTCCATATACCGCCAAAGCATGAGAATTGTATATAAATGTATTTATCAGTTTAAAGAAGATTTTCTCGATGTTATTGTTAAAAAGTAAACATCTCCTAACATAAAAATGCATTCAGTTATTTCAGTTAGTTTAAATAAAAAAAAAATTATTTCTAATTAGAAGAACTAAATGGTAATATTTGCTAAACTAAAGAGTGATACAATATGAGGTATTTATTCCAATTGGGATTCCCATTGGAATTATTTCATAACTTCTGGCATGTTCATATGACATTTGTGTTCAGTATTTATTGACATTTCACCATTACGCAAAAATCAGTGTTCCGTGAAAAATTATTTTTGTGCTCTTCGACCATTTATGCTGTTCATAATCGTGCAACTGAACGCACTATTCGCTAAACAATCAATAAATTTCGAACCACTTTTTCATTATTGGATATTCATCATCCGAATAGAGGGGATAGAAGTCGAACTAATTTGAATATTGCTGCTGTAACTGAAAGTGTACGTGAAGACCGCAATCAATCAATTTGTCGCCGCTCCTAAGCTCTTATAGTCTCTCATATGGCACATTGTGGCATATTTTGAAGAGAGATCTTGGTTTGAAGGCATAAAAAATACCGGTTCAAGAATTGAAGCCAGTCCTTTGCGTCATCGATTTGGTTTATGGGTTTTGGAACAGATCCAAATTGATCCATTTTTTGGCTAATTTTTGGCTGAATGAATACGTCAACAAATAAAATTATCTTATTAGGACTGATGAACAACCAGACGCGATACTAGAGCTTCCAATGCATCCTGAAAAATCACTGTTCGGTGCAGTTTATGGGCAGGTGGCATAGTCGCATCGTATTTCTTAAAAAATGCGGAAAAACAGCGTATAAACTTCAATGGCGCAAACTACAGAGCAATGATCAATGCATTTTTATTTTCAAAAATTCAAGATATTGGTGTAGCCGACTTATGGTTTCAACAGGATGGTGCAACGTGCCACACAGCAGGCCACACCATCGATTTATTGAACGAAAATGTTAATGAGAATATTATATCAAGAAATGGACCGTGAATTGGTCTCAAAAATTTGAAGTTGTTAGATTTATATGGGGGTATCTGAAATCACTTGTTAATATCGATAAACCACAATCGATTCCTGCATTAGAAGCGATCATAGCACGCGTAATTAACGGAAAATCGGTCGAAATGGTGCTGAAAATTGTACCCATAGAATGGATCATCTAAGAGCCAGTTGCGGCCAATATTTAAAAAAAATATTTTCAAACATTAAATGTCATCAACCGAACTTACGTCGCGAACTTTCATAATGCGTTTTATTTCAAAAAATCTTCTGGAAGCTCTTATTGGATCACTCTTTATTATGTGGTGTTGATACATATGTACGTCTTAGTTCAATTTAACATTTAGATTTTAACTGTTTGCCAGTCAGTGTATGTACGTCAAATTTAATTAATTTGGTAGTTTTGAATGGAATAAATTTTAAAACAAAAATGAGAAGTGACAAGTGGAGTCAATTTTGATTCTGAAGGTTCCAAAAGTTATTTTATTATAGATTAAGTTTAATAATATGTGTTTAATAAAAGTATGGTATTTTTACATTCTATAACAATCGAATGTATTTCATGTTTGATATTTTTTTGTTATAATAGGCTACGCGTGTTCAGAAAGTATTAATTTTCAAACAATTTAGGACAATGGAAGAGTATAAAATGAGGAAAAATGTGTCAGGAGACAGAATTATATTTTGCTTATTATCGTATATAATATAATCAAGGGAGAATAGAAGTTAGGAGAATACTTTGATTTGTAAAACTCATCCCTATAAATAAACGAACACTGTTTTAAAGTTTAAAAATGTTGCCGTTGTCATATTTCACAGCAGCATCAGTTCACATCAAATTAAATCCCAAACGAATCTTTACTGTATCCTTGTTTTCAGATGTATTTTCTGTTGTTGTCTATAATCCTGGATCATTCATAATTACTTTAGTAACATCTAACTAATTGATTGGTATAAATAAGGTTTTTAACTTAATAAAATTGTTTACGATCAAGCAGAAGAGTTATATTTATTGTGTTCAAATAGATTTTATGATTTTGATAATTCGGGAATTGGATTTATTACAGATCGATACAGTTAAGTATACCAATGTATAATTTTAATAATAAATATTATTTCTACGATTAAATAAACCAACTGATCACGTTATATTTTAAGCCAAAATTTGAATTTTTTAAGTCTCTTCGACTGATGCTAAATCAAGTTATTAAGGGTATAGTAATTTTAAAACCTTTAGTTTTTGGATATTAAATTTTATAACTTATAATTTTTAATTCAACAAATCAAATTGAAATTAAGTTAAAACAAATGCATAGATTTTATAAAAAAAAAAATATAAGAAATGCATACACTACCTTGCGAGGATTCTAGCGTAGTTCTATCATACACACCTCTATGTGCACATTCCTTTTTTAAACTTAATCGTAACGGTGTTCCTGGTAATGGTTTACCTTTACGAGTTTGTATTAATAGTCCTATACTAAACATTGCAATGCCTGATTTATTTTCCAAACATGGCAATACAACACTAAATTCTAAAATTGAATTAAAAAAAAAATTCATTAATATTCACAATAGTGAATCACTATGTCCGGTAATCTGCGGTCTGTTAATGCTTACGTTTTGGTTCACGTGGAACTCTCCCTTGAAGTTTTATAGAGATTGTTGGTGGTTTTAATATATTTTCATCCAATGATTGAAGCCTATCAAAATTATAAAAATATTTTTTGGTTCCAGATCTCCATGTAAAATTGACACAACTAACTTCAGATGGTATTAATGGTAAGTATTGATTGAAATTTGGATCTTTAATGTGTGGCGACACTCGCCCATTGTCTATTGCAAATATTTTCATATTAAAACCACTAAATATTCTAACCTGTTCCTCATCTATCCACAATGACAAACCATTGTCAACATTTTCATGACTATATAATCTATTATTGTGATTTTGTCGTGCCCATACATTTCCAATTAGAGTTATTGTGATAAGACAATGTATGTATGGGTTTTGAAACATCTCTCACATTCTGGAAGAAAAAAGATGGCTTTTTAATAACCGTTATACATTATGATTAATCGTGCAAGCTGTGTTATCTATCGCGTGTGTTAAATAACCGATATCGATCTCTCGAAATAACGTCGTATATAATGTTTATAAATATGATTATTATGGTGTTTACACACAAGACAGTAATACAGTCGTCAACCAGTTTTTCAAATACATTGTGTAGCTGTTGGAAGTGTCTCCATACAGTCTATACGGCCTTTGGTCGTGATTTATGGATTTATTAAACAACTCGAACAAGAAGCAATGCGTCTGCAACTGTTAACCCTTGTAAAAAATTGTTAGTTTTTGCAAATATGTACATGGAAAAAAGGGAAAACAAAGCTTGACAAATATTACACGATGGATTTCTACTTGCAAATCTGCGTCCAAGAAGGCTAAAACGGTTTTATCGGCCAACAAGGTTATGACTACAGTTTTTTTGGATCCACGCGACATAATCCGTACAGATATACCTTGAAAAGGGGAAGAAAAGCCAACGGCGAATATTACTGCAACCTATTGAACCTGTAACCTATTATTTTAACATTTGGAGAAGAAAAGGGTTCTTTTCCACCTAGAAAATGCACGGCTACATACGTGTGTAGTTGCCATGGACAAAACCATGAATTATGCTTCGAATTGTTCTCACTGCGAATATTTCCGAACTTGAAGAAATTACTCGGCGAAAGGAGATTCGGTCCTACTAGAGATCATCGATGCAACAAACGCATATTTTGCAGGGTTGAAGAGATCGTACTATTTGGAAGGGATCGAAAAATTGGAAAAACGTTCGACTAAGTGTATCGAGCTAAAATTTATAAATATTTTAATTCATTTTCAAAATAATAAAATCAAGACTTATTTGGCGTTTCAAAATTAGAAAATTATCAGATGATCCTACATCCACAACAATTAAAACTCAGGAATCAAATTTTACTTTTATTTAATTTTTGTAAAATGCCACAAAACACTTATCTTAAGGCAGAATAAATTTTAAGTCACTTATGAGTAAACATACAGGGAATCTCCCAATAAATCAACAAGATTTCGTTTTATTTTAATTTCTTTCTCTATAAAAACATCAAAATTTATAGTAGTCAGGTTATAAGTTCAAAATTCAACTGATAAAAATGTTATTGATAATTATACAATATATATATTTAATTAAAATTTTATCAAATATGCAATTAAAAGTATTCTAAATCGCTTTTATTAAATGGCATGGCATGTACGAGCACCTGTTTCAGTGCAGAATTTATGAGCTAACACATATTTTTTTAGTACTATAATGTTGCATCGATGATACTATTGTATCAATGTCTAACGTGTACGTGATTTACGTTATTTTTGGTTAAGCAAAGCAACTATATTGCAGATTACACAAAAATGCGAAAATGTATATTATTTAATTAAAACAAAACCAGCATCAATAACATGGACCATAGTTCACGCAGTAACTGAAACCAGACATTCCTACAGCAAAATATCCCAAGTATATAACACTTCAATACGTTCTGACTCAAATTTTCAGTACTCTACGGTACGACGCTTGCAGTATCGCGGCAGTAAACAACCAAATTTGAAGTAAACCGCAGTACCATTGTTGCCGACTAATTCCAGCATAAGCTAAGGTCTTGCTAATGTCACGGTTTCCATGAGTTGCATCTCAATCCGCCCTTCGTAAGAAGGATCAAATCGAACAAACCCAAAACCACTTTCGCAGAGTACTCACATCAAAACAGAGTGTTCACATCAAAATACGAAATTGTCATTGATGAAAAATGCAATGCTTGCCCTAACACAATTGAAATAAATAAATCGAAAATATTTCAAGTTAAATATTTATAATTCGATTTAATATACGAATCGCATAATAGATCTTTTTTTTTTTTTTTTTTTTTTTTTTTTTCGGTCTTTACAGGCCCGTACCGTGTCAACTATCTGGCTCCATCGGTTTCGATCACGAGCCAGCTCTTCATATTGTTGCAAGCAACCAGAACATGCCAGATCGCTCTCTACGCCGTGGAGCCATCGTCGCCGACAGCGACCTCTTCGCCTACCGAAAGGCGGTTCTCCCTTTAAAGATCGCTGTATCATTTGTTTTGGATCAGCACGCAGAACGTGACCGAGCCAGCGTATTCGCTGTCCTTTAATTTCATGCACGATATCAGGAATTTGCATTAAATTCCTGATCTCGTGATTGAATAGAACACGGTATGTGCCATCAATGTCGCGTTTTGGGCCATATATCACACGCATGATTCTTCTCTCGAATGTTAGAAACCATCTTTCGTACTCATCCGTCAAGGTCCAACTCTCACATCCATACATGACAACAGGTCTGATCAATACTCTGTACAGTTTCAACTTATCCGTATTGGCAAGATATTTTGATTTCAGCAGTGGACGTAGAGGATACAAAGCCCGATTTCCAGCGGCAAGGCGAACCTTGATATCCTCTCCCACATTATTATCGTGAGTAATGAGAGATCCAAGATACTTGAATCTCATCACTCCTTCAAACGTGTGGTTTCCACTACTGAAATCACTTGCGAAAACCAGATATCAGATATTTGGTTTTGGACTCATTGATTTTGAGACCAACGGAAGCTGAAAACTGTTCCAGTGGATCAAGTATCTCTTTCACTCCGTTGCCATTTAATTCAATCACACAGATATCATCTGCATACGCAAGAAGTTGATTGGATTGTCGGAATAAGATGTTGTCCTGAGGTGTTGCACTTTTACGAAGGATGTATTCCAACATGAGATTAAAAAGTATCGGGGACAGCGCATCTCCTTGTCGAACACCAGAAGTAATTGCAAAAATTCTCGATAGCCTGTTCTCAACTTTGACACAGCATTGTGACTGCGTTACTGTCATTTTACACAGATGTACATATTTTTGTGGTATTCCTAAATATTCAAGCGCATACCATAGCCTCTCTCGATTGATCGAGTCATAGGCTTGCTTGAAATCTAGGAATACCTGGTGTACATCGCGAGATGTTTCGTAGTACTTGGAAAGAATCATCTGCAGCGAAAAAACTTGATCAGTGACTGACCGATTTGGACGGAATCCTCCTTGGTAGTCACCGACAATTTCCTCCGTTAGAGGAGTAATTCTTCCCAAGATTATGTAAGACAGTAACTTGTATGCTGTGCAAAGGAGAGCTATACCGCGATAATTCTCGCATTTCATGCGATCACCCTTTTTGAATATTGGGCATAACGCGGCCACTTTCCATTCGTCAGGCATAACTTCATTTCGCCATACCAATCGAACAAGGTCGAAAAGACAGTTCCACAAAGTTAGCCCTCCGAATATCAAGAGTTCTGAATTAATGCAATCAACTCCTAGTGAACGATTTCTCTTTAGTCTCTGCATGGCCATTGTGAATTCCTCATAGGATGGATCCTCAATGAACATCTCTGCGGTCTGTATTTGAGGGTATTCAAATACAGCTTGTGATACATGTGGAACATTAAGTAGATCAGAAAAATGTTCACGCCATGTATCGAGTACCGCATCGACGTTAACACAGAGGTTTCCATCCTGGTCCCGAATGGCAGTTGACCGAGATCTTAAGGTATGGTGCAATTCGGTGATTCCTCTAAAGAAACCACGCGAATTGTGCTCATTGCTGAGTTGTTGTACTCTTAAGACCTTGGCCTTCCACCATTCGCGCTTCTTCTGTCTACAAATGCGTTTAGCTGTCCTCCTAGCAAGAACTGCCTTGTTTTTTCTTGCAATTGTAAACCGAGTCTGCGCTTCATTGTGGGCTATATTACGTTGCTCAACAGGGACAAAACCATGAATTATGCTTCGAATTGTTCTCACTGCGAATATTTCCGAACTTGAAGAAATTACTCGGCGAAAGGAGATTCGGTCCTACTAGAGATCATCGATGCAACAAACGCATATTTTGCAGGGTTGAAGAGATCGTACTATTTGGAAGGGATCGAAAAATTGGAAAAACGTTCGACTAAGTGTATCGAGCTAAAATTTATAAATATTTTAATTCATTTTCAAAATAATAAAATCAAGACTTATTTGGCGTTTCAAAATTAGAAAATTATCAGATGATCCTACATCCACAACAATTAAAACTCAGGAATCAAATTTTACTTTTATTTAATTTTTGTAAAATGCCACAAAACACTTATCTTAAGGCAGAATAAATTTTAAGTCACTTATGAGTAAACATACAGGGAATCTCCCAATAAATCAACAAGATTTCGTTTTATTTTAATTTCTTTCTCTATAAAAACATCAAAATTTATAGTAGTCAGGTTATAAGTTCAAAATTCAACTGATAAAAATGTTATTGATAATTATACAATATATATATTTAATTAAAATTTTATCAAATATGCAATTAAAAGTATTCTAAATCGCTTTTATTAAATGGCATGGCATGTACGAGCACCTGTTTCAGTGCAGAATTTATGAGCTAACACATATTTTTTTAGTACTATAATGTTGCATCGATGATACTATTGTATCAATGTCTAACGTGTACGTGATTTACGTTATTTTTGGTTAAGCAAAGCAACTATATTGCAGATTACACAAAAATGCGAAAATGTATATTATTTAATTAAAACAAAACCAGCATCAATAACATGGACCATAGTTCACGCAGTAACTGAAACCAGACATTCCTACAGCAAAATATCCCAAGTATATAACACTTCAATACGTTCTGACTCAAATTTTCAGTACTCTACGGTACGACGCTTGCAGTATCGCGGCAGTAAACAACCAAATTTGAAGTAAACCGCAGTACCATTGTTGCCGACTAATTCCAGCATAAGCTAAGGTCTTGCTAATGTCACGGTTTCCATGAGTTGCATCTCAATCCGCCCTTCGTAAGAAGGATCAAATCGAACAAACCCAAAACCACTTTCGCAGAGTACTCACATCAAAACAGAGTGTTCACATCAAAATACGAAATTGTCATTGATGAAAAATGCAATGCTTGCCCTAACACAATTGAAATAAATAAATCGAAAATATTTCAAGTTAAATATTTATAATTCGATTTAATATACGAATCGCATAATAGATCTTTTTTTTTTTTTTTTTTTTTTTTTTTTTCGGTCTTTACAGGCCCGTACCGTGTCAACTATCTGGCTCCATCGGTTTCGATCACGAGCCAGCTCTTCATATTGTTGCAAGCAACCAGAACATGCCAGATCGCTCTCTACGCCGTGGAGCCATCGTCGCCGACAGCGACCTCTTCGCCTACCGAAAGGCGGTTCTCCCTTTAAAGATCGCTGTATCATTTGTTTTGGATCAGCACGCAGAACGTGACCGAGCCAGCGTATTCGCTGTCCTTTAATTTCATGCACGATATCAGGAATTTGCATTAAATTCCTGATCTCGTGATTGAATAGAACACGGTATGTGCCATCAATGTCGCGTTTTGGGCCATATATCACACGCATGATTCTTCTCTCGAATGTTAGAAACCATCTTTCGTACTCATCCGTCAAGGTCCAACTCTCACATCCATACATGACAACAGGTCTGATCAATACTCTGTACAGTTTCAACTTATCCGTATTGGCAAGATATTTTGATTTCAGCAGTGGACGTAGAGGATACAAAGCCCGATTTCCAGCGGCAAGGCGAACCTTGATATCCTCTCCCACATTATTATCGTGAGTAATGAGAGATCCAAGATACTTGAATCTCATCACTCCTTCAAACGTGTGGTTTCCACTACTGAAATCACTTGCGAAAACCAGATATCAGATATTTGGTTTTGGACTCATTGATTTTGAGACCAACGGAAGCTGAAAACTGTTCCAGTGGATCAAGTATCTCTTTCACTCCGTTGCCATTTAATTCAATCACACAGATATCATCTGCATACGCAAGAAGTTGATTGGATTGTCGGAATAAGATGTTGTCCTGAGGTGTTGCACTTTTACGAAGGATGTATTCCAACATGAGATTAAAAAGTATCGGGGACAGCGCATCTCCTTGTCGAACACCAGAAGTAATTGCAAAAATTCTCGATAGCCTGTTCTCAACTTTGACACAGCATTGTGACTGCGTTACTGTCATTTTACACAGATGTACATATTTTTGTGGTATTCCTAAATATTCAAGCGCATACCATAGCCTCTCTCGATTGATCGAGTCATAGGCTTGCTTGAAATCTAGGAATACCTGGTGTACATCGCGAGATGTTTCGTAGTACTTGGAAAGAATCATCTGCAGCGAAAAAACTTGATCAGTGACTGACCGATTTGGACGGAATCCTCCTTGGTAGTCACCGACAATTTCCTCCGTTAGAGGAGTAATTCTTCCCAAGATTATGTAAGACAGTAACTTGTATGCTGTGCAAAGGAGAGCTATACCGCGATAATTCTCGCATTTCATGCGATCACCCTTTTTGAATATTGGGCATAACGCGGCCACTTTCCATTCGTCAGGCATAACTTCATTTCGCCATACCAATCGAACAAGGTCGAAAAGACAGTTCCACAAAGTTAGCCCTCCGAATATCAAGAGTTCTGAATTAATGCAATCAACTCCTAGTGAACGATTTCTCTTTAGTCTCTGCATGGCCATTGTGAATTCCTCATAGGATGGATCCTCAATGAACATCTCTGCGGTCTGTATTTGAGGGTATTCAAATACAGCTTGTGATACATGTGGAACATTAAGTAGATCAGAAAAATGTTCACGCCATGTATCGAGTACCGCATCGACGTTAACACAGAGGTTTCCATCCTGGTCCCGAATGGCAGTTGACCGAGATCTTAAGGTATGGTGCAATTCGGTGATTCCTCTAAAGAAACCACGCGAATTGTGCTCATTGCTGAGTTGTTGTACTCTTAAGACCTTGGCCTTCCACCATTCGCGCTTCTTCTGTCTACAAATGCGTTTAGCTGTCCTCCTAGCAAGAACTGCCTTGTTTTTTCTTGCAATTGTAAACCGAGTCTGCGCTTCATTGTGGGCTATATTACGTTGCTCAACAGCAAGACGACACTCCTCATCAAACCAATCATTTTTGGGATTAGTTTTCACTACACCGAGAATGTGCTGGGCAGCATCGACAACCGAAGTTTTCAATACTTTCCAGACACTGTTCACATCATCAGATTGGTAATTGGATTGCATAATGCTATTGCTGACAAGATCTTGATATTTTCTTTGCGTTTCTTCATTTATCAGACCTTCACAGGAGAATCGCGTTTTATATTCTCCTGTCCTCCCTGACTTGTACGAAAATTTCCATCGTAGCTTTGCAGTGACTACATAATGGTCACTGCCTACGAATTTTGTTGACGACCGATACGATCTCACGTCTTGGACAACCCGAGCCCGCCCTTTTGAAATCAACACATGGTCAATTTGACTTCGGAATGTTTTACGTGGATGTGTCCATGTTTCTAAGTGGATGTTTTTATGAGGAAAGAATGTACTTGCCACTTTGAGATCATGAGCGATCGCAAAGTACATCATTCTTTCCCCATTATCGGTCGCAGTTTCGTGTCGAGAGTACAGACCTATGTTATTACATAAGTCGGTCTGATTTCTGCCAGCTCTAGCATTAAAGTCACCAATCACCAATCTGACATCGTGCTCAGGTATAGAGCCCATCAGATTATCGAAATTATTGTAAAATGAGTCTTTATCTTGGGGTTGGCTTACATCAGTGGGCGCATGTACACAAACAATTGACAGGTTGGCTAATCGCATGTGCAAGCGAAGCTTACACATTCGATTATCGACTGCCTGGAAATCCAACACAGCCTTTTTTACCTGCGGCCCAATGAGAAAGCCAACTCCAAGATTTCCGAGGTCATCTCCACTGTGTAGCAACGTATAGCCTTGGGACACATGGTGTCCACTTTTAGGCCATCGAGTTTCTTGGAGCGCTACGAGTTCCAGCCGATACTCCTTCATACATGTGATAAGGCCGTTCAACGCGCCTGGTTTTCTTAATGACTGCACGTTCCACGTGCCGATCCTCATTCTCGTGTCCGGGTATTTAAGCCGACTTTGTTTTTATTGTTGACATTTTTAACAGTGATATTTTTTTACGGATGCGGGTCGTCAGCCCAGCGATCTAACCAGATTTAGTCGCCTCCTACGACAAGCTCTAGACACTGTGAAGGTATTCTATGGATCTCATGTTTCGTTCGAAATATTTACGAAACATGTTTGCCCCCAACCACAGGGCTCTAAAATGATTGAGCACAATGAGCACAATAGATCTATTATGTTGATTTAAGTAATCAGTCACAAAAATAATGAGATGGTTTGAGCTTTTCATCAGTTCGAAACTGGCCTAGCGAAGCAACAACATTACAGATTACGCAAATATGCGAAAACGTACACTGTTCGAATCAAAAAATACTAACGTCTTGATTGGCTGGTTGATTAAAGCGACAAAGTTACCAATGAATGCACAATGTTCACGCAATGACATTATTATTTACAGTATTACGATCTACATTATTTTGCTTACGTAAAACTAATATTTTCTTCATCGCAATAATTTCTGAAGTATCAACACTGACGAAACAATATTGAAATCATTACCCAGCTATCAAATAGCATGAAGATACGATGGTCTCACCAATTTATTTCTATTCCATTGAGTGCTGTTCTGAAAGATATAAGTCTTGCTTGAAAGACAGTGGCATATACCTAATAAGGCAGATACACATTTTCACCTAAGGATTTACCTTGTATGCCGGCACCAGCATATTACACTATACTGATCCATAGAAAAGTAGGGAATTGTTTTTCTGTCCCTTAAAGTGGGTACAATTATATTGCACAATTAAATTGTGCAAGAAAATGTAAGAAAATTAATTGCGCAATTGTTATGTACACACGGTTCATTTATTGTGCAATATTAGCTTTTATCACGATTAAATTGATCATGTTACGCAAAAAGAAGCAAAAAAAATTTGCAATACTTTTGGATAAAGTGTCTTGAAATATTAAAAAACAAAATGTGGTAATGAGACAGGCTATTTCGCTAGCTCAAAGATGAGCCACAACGCTTAGATGTTTGGCCATTGGAAGAAACTTTAGAGGTTTGAGATATTCAATGAGAATATCCTATCAATGCATTGGGGAACTGGTCATTGAAACATGCAAGGGAATAATTTCTAGTTTAAAATAATATATTCAGATAAATCTTTATTTGTTAGATAACTATTTTAGTGCCAAAATAACAAGATAAATAAAATATTTATGAAAACTTGTTATTATATATTCAGTAATAAATGTTTGCACTGCTCTAGTAGAGACTGATTTTGTATCACTAGAAATCACAGTAATTCAGAATCACTACTTATATATTGTGCCATTCACTGAGTTTTTTCATCAATTTTTTTATTGCGCAAACAAAAGAAATAGCACAATATATTGTGCAATAATGACGTCACACAAGCATATTGCGCAATTTACTGCACGTACATATCGGTCTTTATTTTTTGGCAATACTTAGCAGTGCTAGATTGATTTACAAAATGTTTTACAAAGTGTCTCAGGATTTTTTCCTCTAAGGCCATTTATAATTTTAGGTTATTATTATGATAAATACCTATGAAAATCATGTCTAATAGCAGTAGAAACTTTGGAGATGTTATTAGATTAACAGTCAGAAATGAAACTCCATTTAACATAGTAACCACTACAGTAAACTGGATTGCTTTCACTAAGCTATATAATAAAGATGATAGCTTAATACAGATATCATATTAGTATAAAACTGTTAAAAATAATTTAATTCAAATATAATTAGGTGCTCGACTAATTAAGTGTACGGCAAAAAAGTAAATACTTTACAGCACAGTTGGGCGTGTAAATTATACGTTTTTTTACATGTAAAAACGTGTAATTTACCTAAGATTATTTTCTACATTCTATATGTAAAAAATTATTTTATGTAAAAAAACTGACGTGTCATCTTTTATCAAATATAATTGCAACTGGAGCACCATCTGTTAACAAATCTTCTTACTATTTTACGAATAGAATTAGTGAAATAATTAACTGTGTACAATTTTTTCGACCTTATATTGAATGTCAGAATAATTTAACTGGTTCCGATGAAAAAAAAATCTCTTTCCAACTAGGTAATAACGTGAACCTGATTAGTGGGAAAGAGATTATTAATTTGCACATACGCATTTATCCGAGTAAATAACCCAACTGCAGTAGTGTTTTGATAATTAAAGACAGATGACACTGCAAATGTTGGTATCTTCATTTTTTACATGTAATTTGTAATTTACGTTGATTTTTTTACATAATTTACAAAAAATGTAAGAAATGTTCATCAGTGCTTCACATTCATAACGAGTGATCGTGTTTAATCGAAAAGGTAGAAAAAGAATAGTAACAAAACATTAGATACATTTATTTAGAGGAATGCACGAATACCGTTCCTATTTACCTTCACCTATATATACAAATTTATTTCTATTCTGTTTTTAGTCTAGTTAAAATTATTTTGTTAGTTGTAAATGTTCTTAGATCGAGAACAGATAGAAATATTGAAAATAATTTTTACATTTGATATGAATCAACTTATTCGATATGAGATTACTAAACATTCAAGTTAAATGGTAAGTGATTTACTTCAATTATATACTTAAACGTCCTTTAAAAAGGTTCTCAGAGTTAAATAATAAAGAAATTGTGTATAAAGATAATTCCTATTAGAATTTAATGCATGAATTAAGAAATTTAATCTATTAAATGCAATTCTTTAATTGTTTAAGCATGTGTATACCTACATAAGATTTAACACTAGTACAAACTGTGTGTGTATTGGTTTAAAATTTCACTTTAAAAATTATGGGATCTAAAATTATCAACATTATCGTTGTTTTTCTTCTAACCAAATATTTTTATATTTACTCAAAACTGATTTAATTGTATAGAATAATTAAATATTCAAGACGTTCACGAAATATGGTGACTTATTGCAAACGAACAACAAAAATTAATTATCAATTAATTTTGAATGACCTACACCGAGGTTGTCGTCGTTTAGTCAGCAGCAATCATTTTATATTTACGTTTATTTTTTATTTAAAAATTAAAAAAAAAAATAATTATTAATATTATTAAGTCGCAATATTACCAACAAATAATTAAACTAACATTTTTTAATTAAAAACTAAAAACAAATATGTACATGTTATCGACAAGTTGGTACACATTATAAATCGATATGTGAACTGGCTGCCGGTGTCAATATTATCGAATTTTTGCGATATAACATGTCCGTCCTTGTTTGTTTTTTTTATTGTTTTATGCTATAAACTTTCATGTTTTAACTAACGACGTGTTAAACAAAACAAAAACTAAATGAAATAAAACAAATAAAATTGTATACTTACACCATGATAAAATAACAAAAGACAGAGTTTAAATATTATTCTTTATGGTGATCGCACTTTTTTCCTTAGAACAACAAACATGTTTTTGCTCTAATTCTACACAAAAACATATTGAAACAATGACTCAATCACAAATTATTATATGAAATTTGGTTTTCAGTATTATTGACTTTTTGAGGTTAAAATTTTTTTTTTAATGTTGCACGCACATTTTTATTATTTAGATTATTAATATTAAACTACTAAATTTTGTCGTATTACGCATTTTATAAACAATTAAATTAAATATAAATTGATTAATTTAATTTACAATCACAAAAATTAACCGAAAACTCGACAGAAATGCAATAAAATGACAGAAAAAATTTTTTGTTCGCCAGCCTATTTTGACATTTGCTAATTTAAGATATATAGAGATTCTATATACACAGATTCTTTATAATGCTTACAACTACAAAAGCAAAATGTTTCTCTTAAATATAACATGATTACAAATAAAAATAACTTGAAAAGAAACGAAAAAATTACCCTCTATTACGCTATATAAGTATACGAAAGAGTGCTAATGTGTTATCACATTCTGTCTGTTTAACTTCCCGTTTTCTTAGAAATCGGAGAATTTTCTTAAAATTTTCAGTATAGACCTGCAAAAACAACATCTTTAGAAGATGATCACAAAAATTGCAATTTCTTGTATACCAAATTATTTATTTTAAAAGAAGATTCACAGTCTTAATACTATTTTATAAAACCTTATTGTTTATTAAAATACCGTTACTTTACATAAATATACGTTAACTTAAATGAAAGAAGATCGTGAGGTTTCGTTGCGTTGGCGCATTAGTAGCTGCCAAAAGATAAGGTAGAAAAAAATTCATGGATAAAGAAAATTGGCGAAAGCCATTTGGAAACACACTGAAGCTAAATTGGAATATATTGATTCCAAAACTTGGGCAGACCCATCGTCCAAGACATAAGATCGGTTTTCAACTTAATAGTGACCATTATCTGATCATCGTGAAGTTACGTAAGAGACTGAATTAATCTATCGCTTAAACGACCTTAAAACCGTGTCTCAACTGAGACCTGACGTCACCTCAATGAATACTTTTACACCCAATCGCATTTTATGTCATCCGGAACATTTAAATTTTTTTGGTCAACGGCGAGAATAGAACTAGAGGCTGCGCCATGATGAAAAACTCTCTTAACCAACAATCTACAACTACAGAAAACGGATTTTTTTGGTGTGATAAATAAATTTTATTTTCATGACGAAATAAAATAAAGGTATAATAAAAGAATCAAGCAATAGCATTTTGTTACCTAGTGATAACTTTAATCAAGAGAATTTTATCTAAGAAGTATTGAAGATTTCGACTGTCGATATTGCTCAGCAAACTCTTAATAAATCCGAAACCCAAAAATGCATATAAGATATGAAATAAAGATTTATAGTTAAGGTTACTTCCAGTAATACTATAGGGTATTTCTAAAATATGCATTAAATTCACAATGCACGGTCATCAATTAACAACAAGGATTATATAATTATTCTATAGATTTGCCTTATCAGCCTTCGATACAGAGTCAAAATATTTAACGCTGCTATTGCTGCCAAATCGAGAACTGCACTGAAAATGTAGTTAAAATCTCTTTTGTCTGTACCTATCGGGATTCTAACTCTCTTCCTCCCGCTTCCTCCCGCTCCATCTGCTACATATAGATTAATCAATGCGTTCTTTGGTCGGTTGAAGAATAATAGAAACATTTTGTATATAAATAATATAATGAAAATATGGCTCATATAATAAAATTATAACAATATGACTAATATTGCAATAAATCCGGACCGGAGGAAGGATTGTCTTTACGCAAGCAATTAAGTAATTAATCAAGAAGATTGTGTAGCATATATTACGAAGTTGTAATAAGTAGTGCCTTGACGAAATGATGAATAAAGTGTTCGATTAATGAGTCAAAACGACAAATGAGATTTCTTTAAAAGGTATGATATATATTTTTAGACTTTCGTGCTGATAGATTAATTTTAAACCCACGAAAGAAATGACCAGCACTAGAAAATATTGTGAAAAACACTATACATATAAGATGAGCTATATATGAGTTAAAGCATCTTTTACAGTTACGTATTGTAAAATATTTACTGTTTGAGCGACCCAAACAACTACACTTTTGGCTTAGAATCAACACGAAAACGAGCGTAGGTACTCACTGATATTTTAGTTGATCGACTGCCATCAACCACGATTCGGAGGCAGGACGAAAACTTCTGTGTTAACATCGATGCGGACAGAATTTTCCGTCCTGGCCTCGAATGGCAATTTTTCTGACCTACGTATCACAAGCTGTATTGCAGATCGCAGAGATGTTCATTGAATATTCATTCTATGAGGAATGGCAATGCAGAGATTTAAAAAAATCGTTCATCTGGAACTGATTGCATTAATTCAGAGCTCTTAATATTCAGAGCTCTGGAAAAATTGCAAAAAAAACAGACAAATGCCATTTTATTTATATTTTATTTAAACTGGGTAAATCTACTTCAAACGTGTTTAAATTTAATTAAAATCCGGTAAAACATAGTGCCGATGGGTAGAAACTTATATTTGAAATCATAATCGAATCGTAACAACACCGACGTTATGTTTGAGGAATTTACTACAGTTAATTTGTTGACCCAATTAATTAGGACTATTCATGTACCCCGATTGCAACATAGTCAAAAAAAGAATGACTAGGCGCAAGATTAAATTACGTTCAATAAAACTCATATCATACAAAACTTGTCTTTGCCAGAAAAACAACATTTTTCAAATTACTACACCTCATACATTATCACTAACGATTTTTATGACTTTTTCATTTTTCGTGAATATGGTTTAGACCGATCATATTAGAGACAACTGTCTAAGTTGATTGTACTCAATAGGCATTGCCATTGTATCATGAAAAGATTTGTTTGCCCAAAATGCACAAATTTAATATGTTATATATATGGTTTCAGCAAAACATGACACACAGCATGCAGAACCATGGACTTATTGAAAAATGAGTTCGGTGATGAATTTATTTCAAGTTTCGGTGCAGCGAATTTGCCGTCTAGGTCGTATGATTTGACATCTTTTGATTATATCGAAGCCTCTTGTCTATGTCAAATAACCAAGAACAATTGCAGAACTGAAAGACAAAATTAAAGCTGAATTCATACTTCAATGTCTTCGTTCATTAATTCATTCAAACAATTTTTTCGGCCAATCGTAGTAATCCAAAATGACAATTTTTTGTTCCAACTTTTTGTCGCAAGAGATAGTTTAACTCTAACTTTTTGTCTGAACAATCATTGAGTAAAAGAGACAGCATGACACCAAAACGATAAAGAGGCAAATAACAGCCATTGTTTTTCGGAAACAAAATACATATAATGTGTACGTGCGTGCCAATGGGAATTTATTTTATTTACTGACAAAATAGTTTCCAGAATCGTTCTGAAATGTTAGCATAGTTAATCGTCAAAAAAAATTTTACGAACGAACGAATGACTGAATGAACGAAGAAATCGAAGTATGAACTCAGCTGTAACGTGTCAGTTTAGAAACCATCCGAAATAATCTTTAAAAAGTAAATTTAAAAACCAACGCATTAAAAATCATCCATTATAGAATTCGATAAAACCTCGGTATAGTTAAAGAGTAAAATTTTCTATTTTACCATTTTATTGTTGCTGAATCACTTTGGTTTTGGTATCTTCAAGCCTTACACTTAATAAAATGGAGTGCTGAAAATCATCATCTATTTATGTACATACTTATGTAATATAAACCACAAATCAATACATCGATTTACATTTAAATGATGATTTGATATAAAGATGAGTTACTAGATTTATCGGATAGCGTTTGATTTCCTTTTTCAAACATTTTATAAAGTAATTTAAGGTCACTTTCGGTTTTGCTTTGAAATTCCATCAAGATTATAAATTGAAACATCATAGGAAAAACGAAAGTCATTATTAATACTGATAAATTTGTTTTATAATTTATATCGTCTATGTTTACAGTTTCAGTAGTTAGTTAGTTAAAATGTTATTTTGTCTAAATTAGATTGAAACTATAACTAATTACAGAAATGTATTTTGGATTAAGATTTAATTTCCTGTAATATTATATTATAGCAGAATAATTATTACTTATGATATGGTATGATTGAGACAGTAGGTATGTATAGCACATTCCTGGAATATGTGAAAAAAATATCACATGTTACATGAAGTTACCATACTAAAATTATGTGGGTCTAGGTTCTGCACGCGTTTAAGCAATAAAGTTTTATAAGGAATAACGATGTTAGTCGCAGAGACAACTTGTGACTTGTAAGTCACTACTTATTTATATTGATTATATAAGTAATAACGATTGAATCATCTTAGAGAATTGAGTTTGTGAGAAATTGTAGTATATATATGAGAGTAACAAAAAATTCACTTAGTAGGCGACTTTTTTTGACACACCAAAAATACCAAACGCTTTGCAATTGTTTTATGAGAGTCTAAAATTCAGAACGATCGGTTAAAATGGATTCTTTACGGTTTTCGGTGTTAACTAAAGTCATTACAAATATTCAATGAATTCCATATAAAAATGAGACTTTCTACAGACTTTTTCTTAGTGGATCCAGACGGGATATTTTCCTGTAAAGGACTAGACCCGATAAGGTCGCCCAAAACTGATGACGTTACTGTGGCTCTGGTGAAGTCAAAAGTTGATGAAGACACAGGAAATTATTGCAAATGAATTGGCCTTGAGCTATATCACGCCATAGCTGTTTGGCGAATGTTAAATAATCATTTGGGATACATATCCTAATTTGAATTTTAAAGGAGGTCTTAAAAGAGAATCGAGTTCAATTTGCAAATTTTTCCTAAATAAATTCGAAAATGAACAGTCTAGCAACTTAAGTAAAGTCGTTATTGGTTTCTTTAAAAGGTTTTTTAGACTTTCGTGCTGACAGATTCATCTTCAACCCTTCGAAATAAATGACCAGCACTAGAAATCAGTGTGAAAAACACTATATAAGATGAGCTATATGAGTTTAAGCATCTTCTACAGTTACGTATTATAAAATATTTGCTTTTTGAGCGACCCAAAAAAGTATACTTTTGGCTTAGGATCAACATGAAAACGAGCGTAGGTACAAAACCATGGTATGGAGCCCAACAAGAGCAAACCCACCCGTTAAAGCTATAAGCATCAAAAATCAGCAATAAAAGAAATGATGTCAATTTACTTCATCCGATCCAAAATTGTAGCTATCCCCCTGGAAAGGATCAGACGGTAACTGCAAAATGGTATACCGTAGAAAGTAAAACGTTTTAAAAATTTGTTGAAACACGTCATCGAATAACTACGACCGGTACAATATTCCTCGGATCGAGCATTTATGATTTTTGTTTATGTCCAAAAATTAAATCAAATTTGAGAGGAACGGTCTTTAACTTTTATAGGCTTAAAAAATGAAATGAAATCAATGGCGATTATGTAGAGGATAAACCAGACGAAGATTAAGAATGAATACGAAAATTCTATTTTGTTTTTTGCATTTTGATATACAATATGATGATCTAATGCACTGTTAATTCGTTTATAAGGGAAACTATTTAAATAAAATATAAATAGTTTAGTGCAGTCATATTTAGCTAACCAGAGCATTCATTCCAGTTCATTATGCCTTCTATTTTTATGTTTTTTAATTGTTTGTTTGTTTGTTTGTTTGTTTTTATCTCACAATCTGTTTCGGGGCTCGAGGCACTCCCAACTCTTTCGCGGTTCGCTTATTTACGTCCTACTTTACGCCATTACAGCCAAATCGAGGACGTACGGCTATAGGTCCGATTTACGTAGAACCATCTGCACATTGCAAAGCTCAATGCCAGCCTATAGTACTGACATGAAAGATGGGTCGGCCCATGAATTCTGCACTCCAACAGGGGGTCATAGATGTGTTCATTCACACCACCGATTGTAATCGTGTGGTGAAAAATCCCTTTGCCATCCTGCCACTATCAGGATTCGAACCCGGTACCTCCCGCTCCAACTGCCGCAGCTTTAACCACTACACCATTTGGTCGGTTATGTTTTTTAATTTTAGAACAAACATTCATACAAAATTATTTCAATAAAGGATTCTTCCTATAGAATGATACACGAGATGCATAAGAGAATGAAGTACACGAAAAAAAATTTCACAGGCCAACACTTTTATCCCAAAAATTTCTTTTAAAGTACGCTTACTTCACTTGAATATGGTAATAAGGGTAATTGTACCTGAACAAAAAATGGAGATTTAATCAATCTTGAGATTTAACCAAACATTTTCCCGACCTTAGTTAGGGTGCGCAATTATTTTAATGCATCGAAACGATTTACGATTTACGATAGACCACATTTGGAACTAAAATCACTATTTTCGTATTCCTAACTTCTCATTAATATAAGGTATGAAATACAGAAAAAAATAATAAGAATTGTAAAATAAATTTGATTCACAAAATAAGACAAATAAAGTGTGAGTTTAAAAAAAGAATATTTTCATCTTCTGCTTACAATCAGAGATGAAATATTAACACAACTATGACCGCAGATAGTTATACTATAAGGTATGAATAGGTACAGATTGTCAATTGCGATATGGATCAGAATGGTCTTAAAAGACAAACTGTGTCTTCAGGCAACGTCATCGATCAACTAAAATATGAGAAGAGAACATGAGAACGTAGACTTGTGTTTATTCATTGAACACTTTACTCGTCATTTTGCCAAGGCACTACGTATTCGCAACTCCGCGATGTGATATATACAATTATATTAGTGACTGCATATTTAGGAGAAGTTCATATGATCATAATATATTCTTCTAAAAATTCGATACATTTAGCTTTGATAGGTTCATCTTGTGTAGATCGTTTCAATAAGCTGCACAGTATCCTTGATGCTAGTTTCGTATTTCTTAACAATATCTCTTCCGGTTAAGACTTATTGCAAGATTACCCTTAAAATATATTTTATGTGAGAAATTGTTCAATTTTCATCTGAAAATATAATAAAAAGTAATTCTTTTGAATCGATTTTTTAGGGCATTGGTATATTTGGCATTCGTTAGTTCTTGATTTTTATTTTTTTTAACACTTTTGCTTATTTTTTAAGACTCTTCGAACTTTAGTTCAATACAATTACTATTGTTGCTGAGCTTCTCTCTTGATTACTATACAATCGTTATCGTTTAATTTCATTTAAGTAAGAAGGCGTCTCTACTTTTAGATATATGTTTAACTACTATCATGTTAAATTTGGGCGTTGTCAATGATCCTCCCCGTCGTGAGGAAAAATTTCATATTTCGATATACAGCAATTGTTTTGTTACCAAATCCCTTTTTTGCAGACTTCTGTTTCACTTTTATAAGCGTACTATATAGATATACAACTTTACTGTGCATTTTTGCGTGTCCGATATCATCGATCATAAAAGCATGGTCACAGGTTCATGGAGTTTAATAGCGAAGATCGCTCCGGGATCTCTTTGATTAAACAGATTTATGTCAGTAGTTCTTAAGTAATTTAATTTAGATACCCTCTTATTTGCACCTCCAATACCATCTGACGGTTCACGGCAAGTGGCTTGTTGGAAAATAATTCCATTTAGAGTTAAATTATTAAATCTACATTATAGTGGTTCAAATTTGCTAGATTTTTCTATTTTTGGAACTATGAGAGAGCATATATGACTGAGCAATAAATCGGCAACGGCAATCGAGGTTTTAAATCAGTTACAAAATTAGAACGCAAAATCTAACAAGATCCCGATATTTAAGTTGCATTTCATATTCCACTATCCTCCAAGATTTGTACGAAAAGCTCCATCCTATCTTTTGCAATGATCAGATTATGGTCACTGCATACGAATCTATGGTTGGAGACCGTAACGATCTCACATCTAAGACATACCAAGGTGACCCTTTTGAAATCAAATTTGGTTTCAAGATGTTGTATAATGGTTTTATGAGTAAAGTATTTGCTTGCCACTTTGAGCGATTCTAAAATGCAATAATATTACAGTGTGTTATCGCTTTAGTGATAACTGTGACTATATAAACTTTTGAGAATCATGTTGGATGAAAAATACTATACGAACTTAAAAGCCAAGAGAGAGGGCAGTTAGAAAACTATGGTGTCTATCAGGACTGAAACAAAGATCGGCGAATCCCGATGTAAGAAACTACTTTTCCAGAGAGTATGTGACGACGGATAGGTAAATAATGGTACAATACTTCGTTTATTGCATAAGCCTTTATCATTTAAAGGCGGCTTTGCCAGCGCATCTTTTTAGACTGTCTAGAATGAGAGATAATTTAGTTCTAGTCCTAAATCCGGTATATAGAAAAATATATATAGACAATTGTGTCATAAAATTATCTCTGTATTACCGAAATATGAGCTAACAAGAGAAGTTTTGAACTGATATCTGCGATTGAAAAAGTTTTGAACTGATATCTATAATTTAGTTGGAGGCGAAAATCAACTCATTTCAAATAAATTCACTATGACGTGAAAAGAAGCATTTGGACACTCTTCAAAAAAGGTGAGCAGTTCCAAGTAGGTTTTGATCGATGTCGTTGCACGTTCAAGTGCACGATCGAAACCTACTTGGAAACACTCAAATGACACGTTTTCAAAGGGGCCTTCTTATAAGGCATCCAAGAAGTTTAGCTCTGAAATTTAGTGAGATCTATATAAAAACTGTGTTGCGAGAACAGATCATATTTAAATTTCTCTTCTCCTATTGTAACGATTCGCGTGTCTCGTTAATAATTAAATACTTCTCTGTGATGTTCGCTTGTTACTTCAACGGTACCGAATGTTTTCCGTAGAGGTAAATGAGATGAAAATAAGAAAAAAATTCTTTTTTTCATTTACCGAGACAAGGGTGATTACGGGTTGAGATTAGTCAGTTGATTGATAGAAATTGGTGAAATAAAAGGAAAAACAAATATACATAAGGAAATTGAAAATAAAAAAAAAATCCTTATGTTAAAATTTAAAAATAAGATAAATAAAATACAGCTCTTCGATAATATATTAAACTAATTATAAAACTATAAATAAAATTATAAAATACAAACAAACCAATTATATTTATAAACATTTGTAAACGTATAACACATACAATATAAATACAAATTTAGTGTTTTGTTTAAACCCAAAAGAAAATAAATTGGCGCGTGTTTGATTGCTGTGTACGGGAAAGCTTGAGAGTGATTTTTCTCATTGGTGTGACATAAATCTATTGCACAATAGATATTCTTACGATCGTTAACCAACTGTATTGGCCATCAAATATAACGTCGCTGGAATTGGGAATTATACACGAGAGTATATTCGAGTTAATTTTTGCTGTACCATCGATGGCTTGCTCATCTTGGAATATGGCAAAACTGTTACTGGGATGATTTTGACAAATTGCTGGTTCATCAAAGTGGTGACGTAATTTTATGATTTATTAGTTTTAGTTTCGATTTAATTATAACATTTTTTTTACTGTTATATTAGTATGAATGAATTTCCTTATATATATTTTAGAATTGGAGTATAAAATCAGAGAATGTAATTTTTTTTATTGCTCTAATCGTTCATTTTTGTTGAATCAATTTTTAATGATAATTGATAAGTAAATCCTGCATTGGGTGTGATGTGATGTGTTTGTGAGGGTGAACTTGTGTTACCTGGAGTTTTTCAGTTTATTATTTTGTTTGTTGTTCGGATGGCATCTAAGCATGTGAAAATTGAACCCTCCCAACCGATCATCAGCTACCTAAATTTTGTGAGCAACTACATGCTTAGGTAACAATGATAAGACACTACACTAAAGATGCGGCAGCTATTTGGAATAGCTACATGTTGGTATATTACCGTTCTCAACGGTGCTATTATAAAACTTCAATTATCCTATACACATGCATATTTACTCTAGAAATATCCTATACAAAACTATATCTACCTATCACTCGGATCAGGATAATCTATACTGTTCAGCATTTCATGAAACAAAATTTTATACAAAATTCATACCATATACAAAAACTTGGCAGCATGGCTTCTTGACATTTTGTTCATATTTTTATTTTGGTTCAAAATAACAATAATTTGATATTTGTGTAAATTTTACCTTTTTTACGGTTTATATGAAACACGAACAATATTCATGGCTTATGTTGAGTGATCGACAGTTTCTGCTGTTTAGCATTTTATTAGAAAATAAGCTGATTGATCTCTCCGATGGTTTAACAACTGATTTGTCCGATTGCATTTCTACATATACATAAATAAAACAATTAATAATCTTCTATTAGGTCCTTCATTATATGGTTCAAATACCCAACAAATGAAGTAGAGTTGCATGAATGTCAGCAGGTGATGTTAAAAAATTGGAATTTTTTATTAAAGTTTCGACGTAAGATGAAAACCTATGTCGAAATGTTTTTGGCAAGATAATAGCAAAAAATGGTAAATTCCTATCAAGTTTTAGACGCATTGTAAAATTGGTCCAATCCTGTCGTCCGTTGTCCGACATCAAAATAAAAATTGTATTCTTTAAAATATTGGAATCATGTAAGTTTCGAATCCAGTCTTTTAATTCTTTATCCTCGTTTTTTGTGTTTGTTTTGAGTTCTTGATTATCACCAAAATTTATAATAAACTTCGGTTGATCCTTGTTTGACGTCAAAATCTGAAATGAATTTTTTATGAATCTATATGAATTTTATAATGGTGTACAAACTCACCTGTCTTGTATAATCTTTAATATTATGCTCGCTGCACAAGTCTCTAGTATATTTACGATTTAGATTTACTGTGTGATACATTTTCATGTAATGATCGGGCGGTGGTTTATTCTTCAAGTACTTAGCCATTATACTATTGTCTAGACTCATCTCATTAAATGATGTTATAAAACTAAATATGATAAATTAGTACAAGTACATTACTTTTACTCGTTTAGGTAACTAAGCTAATTACCCGTTATCATGGTAAGTTTCCCAAATAAATTTAATTTCGGGTGATTCAGAATGTTTTACTCTCTTAAGCGATTCACTTGAAAATCCTGATAATATTGGAATTAATGTGTCCCAAGTAGTACTACCCGGCGAGTTATAGGCTTCTAAGACAACACCATTCAATTCATCTTGGACATATTTATAAGTTTCGTTAAATTTATAAAGAAATTCATCATGACTAATTGAACCAATGCCATACAATACAACATTATAAAACGGTGGTTTCCCTTTATCAGATTTAACCATTTTACGAACACCAAAGACTACATCATCCAAATATACAGTATTATTGATCGAACAGTTTACATACGCAAAATCAGATTTGATCAAATTAAATGATTTAATGAATTTCTCGAATTTGGAATATACAAATTCCTCACCTGCGTCATACAAGATTTCACTATATTGGCATTCTAAATTTTTATATTTTCGTAGTACAGATCTCTTGACTGAACATTTTGAAGACTAAATTAAAGAAAAATATAAAGGTACTAGTGATTTATTAACTTTGGATGTATACGTACGTGACATGTGACCCAAACATTATCCATTGAACATCCGTTGAAATTTACGTCACTACTTGCTGTATATATTTCTGGTATTTTAAGATACTTGTTGCGAAGGGTGCATATACGGGAATGTTCAGTCGTGGGATGAAGTAGTCTAGAAAAGAATTAAAGGTTTACATACATACATAAAAATATATGCATTGGTCTGGAATCGTTACTCTTTGATTTTATAGTTTACAATAGTACTGATTTTGTTTCCTTTTGGCAATATAATAAAGATTAAAAAAAGTAGTTCAAGAGAGATAATTAGTCGCCAAAGTTTTTTTTGATTTTTCAAAAAATCAAAACGACGTATGTGCACTGAAAGTGTTGAATTATTGCTCTTCATAGTTGGTTCCAAAAATGTAGTTCTTATTGGCTTATAGTATCCTTTTCTGAAATTAAAAGAATCATCTTTAAATCATAGTTGAGCCTGTGAATTACACAATGTAATTTACATAGGTTGTAATACATGCACTGTTGGGCGTGTAAGTTACACGATGTTAGTTACACGGTTCTTTCCATGTAAAAACCGTGTAATTTACATAAGGTTATTATTTACATTCTATATGTAAAAAACTTAAAATACGATTTTATGTAAAATTCTGACGCGCCATCTCTTATTAAATCTAATCGTAACTGAATTGCACCATTTGTTAAAAAATCATCTTACTATTTTACGAATATAATTTGTCAAATAATTAAATGTGTGCAATTTTTTCGACTACATACTGAATGTCATGAACTTTTGATTAAGATTAAAATTATTGACATTTTTATTTCGTTGAAAATCATCTTTACTGGCACGGGTGAAAGTTAAAAAATTGCTTTTCAACTAATAAGGTGGATCTGAAAACTAACTGATTTTGTAAATACGCATTTATTTTTGACATTTTAAATTTAAAATAGATGGCACTGAGAATGGTGTTTTCTTCGTGTTTTACATTTAATTTACGTTTTATATAATTTTCACTGTTTTTTACATAATTTATATAAAAAAAAAGTAAAAAACGATCCCAACAGTGGATAACGGCGTACATCGCCGGATTTTAAATCTTAAGAATTTGTTACGGTACGTCCTTTTACAATAAAATATTTATTGTAAAAGGACGTACCGTAACAAATTCTTAAGATTTAAAATCCAACCAAATTGACCTGTTTGCATGCTATAATTTGAAGCTAATATCATTATCATTGTTCAAGTATTGTATTGTAAGAAACTTTATGGTGCGGCTTCGTAGAAAAAGAATTCGCGAATAGTATAATATCAGCAAAAAAATGTAAGCTGTTAATAAAGAGGATTTTACCTCCAAACTATACACCTTCAGAAATATATATTACTGTCAAACGAAATATGGTTGGAATCCCCTTCCTAAAGTCTTATCAGACCAATTTTATCATTTGTATCTAATCAAACGCCAAAAGACTTAACCCATATAAGTAATCTAAGATGGATATTCAACATGGACTCTTCAACATGAAAATAAACTTATGTACAATAGCAGTTCACTTCGATGGATGCACTGTTATCTTTCAGATTGTTAGCAATTCATAAAGGTATATATGATTTGTACTCCGTATAGCTTTCACGCAACAATGCAGTTTGAGATACAACACATAGATTTTAACATAAGTTCACTGTAATTTTCACTATTTATTAATGCTCCGGATATTATATGCCGACGACGTTAAAATTTTTGCGGATTGAGGCGACGTTATGCCTCTGACTAAATATTCACTAGAGTCATTCAAAATATGATTACTTTTACTAGAGGGGGATCGATATAAGAGACACACTATTCTGATCTTATATCGATGCAGATCAAATCCATTGCGTGATTTATATTATACTTACATCAATAAATTAAAAAATTTAAATTATAAACGATAATAGGTAATTATATTTATTTTGATTTTAGTAAATTGTTTGTAGATATTTCACTTTACAATGAAAGACACAAAATGTGTTGATATAGTAAATGTTAAGCCAATCGAAAGCCTAACATACATTTTTTAATTAAATAATCTCAGTCTTACTCGTAAGTTAATCTTACTTAAACGTAACATGTAGATTTGAAATTATAGTTACAATACAGTGCGCGAACTTTGTAATGGCATAATACAGAAACACTTATGGTTTAACTTGGTACTGAAATTTTTTAATTTCTCAAATCGTGGTAGTCAATTGACAAATTATTTGTGGAAATGTCATATCGACAATTGGCGAAAGCACACAATTCAAATGATCTGATTTGACTTCATTTGTGGAAATGTCATATCGACAATTGGCGAAAGCACACAATTCAAATGATCTGATTTGACTTTTAATTGAATATGACTTTGTTCACAGTATAATATATACCTTATCAACGTTAATAGTCGGTTGCCGAGATGGTCGGCAATATTTTGATTCAAACTACGTCTCAAATTTAAAAAAATTAAGAAATAAATTTAAATTTATAACCTGTATCTAACCATTTAAAAGTAAGGAGGTACAACGAATGAAATACATAGATGAGAGCCCAAAGCTTATGGTATAATAGGTTTCTCGCTGTAAACAGGAATTTTTTATTTATCTTAATATAGCTTTCTAACTGACAACACTTTGGTATCTTTAAAAATTTTAAATCCGCCCACGAAAAATTAACATGTGATCGATTTGAGTTGATTGGAAATCATCCACGACTGGGTTGATGTTCACAGATAACTTTATTACATTGATATTGCAATAGTAATAATTAAATACTGTAAAAGGTAGATGGAAGAATAAATAGATGTGGTCGCTTTAGTTCCAAAAATTAGCTTGAAATGGGTTCTCTCTATTTTTATCTATATTAACAGCGAAACTGTATCACTGTAGAATAAATTAACAAATTAGATAATAACAAAATTTATATTGCTTTTTCTATTGAAATGCCTGAGCTACAACTAAGCAATTCAGATGTAAGATTTTGAAGTAAATTCCGTTTTTATTAGCCAAATTTCATTTTGTAAATGTTTGTGTGCAAAAGGGTAGAATACATTTTTTAATGTATTACAGGGACAACTCAATGATTCCGGTGACTTATGAAAATTTGTTTACAAGTCGACCACAATAAGAATTTAATAACATAAGTAATGTTTGTTTGTTTCTAATCTTTGCAATTTTTTTGAAATGTTCGCTCTGTTCGCTAATTTACGTCTATCTTACGCCATTAAAGCCAACTTGGGCCATAAACATGCTTCACTTACACTACCGAACGTAATCAGATGGTGAAACAACTCTTTGGCATCCCATCCCTATAAGAATTTGAATCCGGTCCGTCTGCCTCTGTGCTATTTTATCGTTAACTGTATAAGGATATGTTGTTTCAGGATTGATGCATAGTTCCATAGTTTTTACTTTGAAAACCACTGACTATCAAAGAGATTACGATTTTTGGATTTATTTAAACCGATTTAATTGTGGCCTTGACTGCTTGTTTTAATGATTTTATAAAGTATTGATGTTTATTGCACTTTAAAAGATATTAATTTAATCAAATAATATATATATTCTTGGATATAGTAATAATACTTTTCATGTATATATATATATATATATATATATATATATATATATATATATATATATATCAAGCTTTTTTTCAAATTATCTTGTCGTGTCCTATAAATAATGATACATAAAGCTACATTTGGGAAAACATCATTTGGGATAATCTTTTACAACAAGTCACTGTTTGGTACAGTTTTTGTATCTTACGGTTTGTATATATAGAGATAAGACGGTTGCTGAGCAGTTGTATTGTGATTACGATAAATTGACAGTTGGACCACCATTTTAAAGTAATATGATATTTTAACTACACATTCCTAACTCCACATTCATAATTTGTAACATTTATCCGAAAGAACTCATAACTTACAGTTTACTTTTGCACGCTTGTGTTTAAGCAAAGCATCTTAAAAAATAAGCATCCTAAATTTAGGAGCTTTGGTTTAAGTGACGTGCTAACGCATTGAGCAAAAATATATCTAATGCCAATAGTTTATGTTTATAATATTGCGATCTTTAAATAAGTCAGTAATTTTGTTCGGTTTCAAAATTTCTAAAACAATACTTTGTAATATAGTCAATTGCAATTTGTTTGTAATTGTTCGTCATTTAGTGATTAAGAAAAATAGTAAGGATAGGTTAGGGTGACTATTCGGAAGGACAGGCATGGAAATTAGCTATCCGGATATTTTAGTTTTGGACAGATTTTTTTAGTTACTATACTGATCAGGATCTTACATACTAAAGGAAAAGTTAGCCCACGTTATTATTTTCCGCCAGGCTCCTACAAGCCAGGACTTACAAGTGGATGTCGAATAATCTGCCATCTCCTTGATAGATGTGAGACAATTGTGAACTTCATTCGGCGTAAGAAAGTATGGTTTCTTTTCACAATTAGTTCCGCTTCAAAATCGTACAGTAGTCGAAAGACGGAACTAGAGGTCTACTTTCAATGGCTCCCAGAAAACCTTACTCCCGACTCTCTTATTTATCTTTGAACCGTCCGTAAAAAGGTTAGTGCTCCTTTGTGTAGAGATCCTACATTCCTGTGTGTAGTAGAAGATTTATAAAAGAATAAAACTCAATGAATCAATAGTTAAACTATTTTTGTATGCCCATGTGTATACCTTGCCACATTATACTAAGATTTTGATTTAATTGATTATAGTTTTTCCAACAAACACTATTGAAGAACAACGAGATGGAGTCATAATATAACTTATTAAAGTCAGAATTAAACACAAGACACAACATTATACCAACTGATTTAGAAAAACCGAACGGAAACAAAATAACTTAGCTAATCAGCTCTAGAAATAACAGTTACTGGTGCCATTATGGTATAAAAGTAGCCTATGAACACGAAATTTGGATCAATTTATCCAGATGTTTCACGGATGAAATCTATTTTTATGTGAACACGTTCAGCGGAAGCAAATCATTTTAAACAAAAGAACATTTATGATTGGCCCAAAAGACTGCTTATCTCAAGAAATACCACTTAAAATTAAGCTTATCTTGGTAAATCGTTATTTCGAAAAGTATGTATGAAAACAGGTATTTTGTTTACGTCTAGAACAATCGACACTTAAATAAAAATAAATGCGTTATTAGACAAAAAGTGTTAACAAATGGAAATGGTAAGTTGAGATGGTAACAAGAAACTTTACAGTTTTGTATCAGAAGTGTTCTCTGTCCATCTTTGACTTACAGGCATTGTATGAAAAATATTTAAAAAAAACAATTTTACTCGTTAGGTTAATGGTTGCTTTAAAAACAATTACAATCTTACTTCATAGTGAAGTTAGCTACATTTGTGTATTTGTTATGACAGTTATATTTTTTTAGAATTTTAACGCTAGCTATTTTTATCATTATTGGTTTTATTTTTGAAAACTATTTAAGACACGAAATTAATGAAAAATTTATAAAATGATGCGTAATTTAATTTATTTTCTTATTACAAATAAAACTTTAACCTAAATATTTTGACACAAAATTAAATGTATGTAATGAAGTTTGGCTTAGTTTGAATTTTCTTTAAATGTTGGGTATGCTTAATTTTTTTAATGAAAAAGTTTTTATTGGGATGCTAACGAACAAACAATAAAACAGACCAATTGAATTTTCATTTTATTTCAAAATTTTTTTCAATTTAAATTGATATAAATCACGATTTACAGCCTTAATTAATTTTATTTCATCCTTCAAACTCTGAACCTCTGATTCCATTACAGGTAAAATGGAAGTAGCTTGCTTTGTTTTGGAAAATTCAATATGCGGTTCTTGAATGGTTGTATCAGTAATGAGCACTTCATTTATTTCTGAATTTGATTTGGTATCTATCATTCTTTGAAAGTTATTAACGATCAAATTTAATTTAGTCTCTTGTTGAAATACAGCCGGTGAAGTGAGTGTGTATACTGCATTGGTTATTGTTCCTTTGTGAGGTAATGTACGAACCTGTTGCCTTGACGGTATATGCCAAATAATAACCTTTTCATCCACACCACCAGTAACTAAATGTTCCCCATCTAATGATAGTGAAATACATGTAACAGCACCTTCATGACCCTTTAATGTGTTAGATAAGTCGGATTTTTCAAGATGATATTCTTTCATTCTTGGAGAATGAATAATGGAAACAATATAGATTTGACCCTCATTAGATCCAACATACAATTCGGTTTCTAATTTATTCATAGCTACGGTCGTTAAAGGGCAAGGAAATACTAGATTCAATAAAACTTCGCCATTTTTTAAACTATAAACGTTCAAAATTCGATCCAAAGAAACAGTTACAAGCATTCCTTTTATGCCACCATGGCCAATAATAATATCGCTTACTGGTAATGTATGATCTGAGAATGTATATCGAGGTGAAATTTGACCATTTCCCTCGCGATTAACTGTTTCAGTTAAGTTCCACACAAAAACCATTCCATCTTTGCCACCGCTTACGAAATGAGTATCATCATCGAGAAATTTAACAACAGCAACCGTTTGGTAATGTTTCGATAGAACTGCTAATAGTTTTCCAGTTATAACTTGCCAAACGTACACGCTTTCGTTTACACCGGCAATGCAAAAATTTCCATCCTTAGACATAGCGACACACGAAGCTTTCCCTGGCAATACAAATCTCGTATTCATTATTTGCTCCTGTTTATTTAAAGGCCATATATGAAGCAAAGGTTTTGATGAATTAGCCGAAATTATATATTCGTTACGAATCAAATTAATACCATGTGGACTGGTCGCACCACCACCTTTGTAATACATCAAATTTGAACCAGAATGTGGATCCCATACATTTATTGTCCATGGTGCACCACTAGCATCACTCGTAAATAACACTTCAACCGAATCAACCATATTAGAATTAAATTACTAACTTATATTTATTTAGTTTTGCACGAATCTCAAAGTTAATGGATTACTTCAGTTTTAAATGCTCGATAACTTGACGTTTAATTCTTACTCGTAAGATACCATCTAGTGGAAATTAAATTAAGCTATAAAATACCCTAAAAACATATATTTTGTTTTTAGGTACAGGTATGTACTCATGAAAAAGTCTTTTCTGAAATGTTCATCTCACGGTAACAATTTGTATGGTATTTTCCCGATTTCATGCGAAATGCAGTCATTCGGAAAGAGAAATCTTACTTTGACATTTTGTCCCGATGTATTCCTCATGTCATGAACAATGCTTGAGTAAAACTGTTCACAATTTCACATTAATCAATATATATTTTCTAGTTTAAATGTGTAGAAATTTAAACCACTAAGAGAAATTAAACAAATAAAAACGCCATAGACTTCAGTTGATAACTGAAAAATCAATAAAGCTGCATTCTCTTGGTGTAAACTAACTATAAACAATTACTTGTATTCAGGTAGACGTTCAAATAAACGAATAATTTTCTGAAAAATAAAATATAACCTCAAAAATCTAGTAAATAATATTTCAAAAATGTTGAAATTTATTAAGTTGAAATTTATTTTGTTTATTTAGATTGAAATAAGAATAATTTAAAAGTGGAATAAATATGCCATAATAAAGGGCCATAAAAGAAATCGTATTGGAAAAGTGACCTCAAGATTAAAAAGATTTTCAGAGGGCAGCGGTTTAAGTTGACGAAAAGCTTTATTTTTTTGACGAAAAACAATAATAAATCAAAGCGACCATTTTTCTACAAAATACTTTATCCGAAATTTATTTATTGTTAATAATTAGTGTACTTATAAAATTATGAACATTAATTCCAAAATCACATTCAAAGAAAAAGTATGTTCAATTATTTTATAGTATTATAAGTTATTTGTTTGAAATATGCGAGCGTAAATAAATAAGTGAACTTTCCCATACGTAAAGTGAATTGCATCATATTATTAAAGTGGATTGTATCCTATTATCCTATAATTAGTGGTTTAAATATGAGTTGAGTTGTTCAGTCACTTTGACTTCAGTCGAATGGAACGGAACTAACTATACTAAATAATATGCTATTACAAGAAATAGATATGCATTGTTGTAAAACTAAAACGCCTTTTCAAATTCGAAGACATTTTTGATCGATAAAGTAGTTTTTGGAGCTATGACATTCTTTTTAGTTTACATTGTGAACTGCTTGTTCAAAGGGGTAATAAAATAAACATGTCAATAAAATAACAAATAAAAGCTCGTTTTTTACGCAGGTGTACTAATTTTATGTTTTCAAGGCTAATAGTTTTGTTTTGTAAACCAAATAAGATTTTTCGGATTTAAGTTTGTAATAATAATAAATTTGTTATTATATTATACATATAAATATTTATTAAATTAATTTCCATATAATATTAACTTAATAATAATAAAATGACTGATAAATCAAAAGTGGGATCTAACCTTAAAATAAATCCTCCAGGAAAGGATACTCAAATATGTCCCGATGAACTCACAAATAGTTCTATTTTAGAGTTCCTAAATCAAGAACAACAGTGTTTAGATTTGAATGCCACCGTATTAGATGTGGACAGTATATTCGAGGAGATAAATCGATTGTCTGATACTAACGATGATAGAAGCGTGGATGTCATTCTGAAAGAGGTAGAATGCCTTTTAAATAACCAAACTTTTGATAATTTAAATAAATGTGTTAACAATAAAAATAATAACAAATGTGATAATATTAATTTAAAGTGTTCAAAACATTTTAATAATAATGAAGATATGAATAGAAAAATAAATTCATCTGCGGAAGATTCAAAGTTGTTGAGAAAGCTGCCACCATCTACAACGATTAAGGTAAGATACTAAGATTAAAGATTATATTGATAAGTAGCAAACTAGGTAGTTCTAGTAGATCTGGATATTTTACGTTTTCTAATATCTAATAGATGTGAAGCTTTTTGTTAAAATGTAAGGAGGTTTAAAAAGTGTATCATAGAAACAAACCAAACTAAGCTGTAAAGTAACGTTCTGGACATCAAGGTTTTGATATTAGCTATTATATGAAATATTTTTGTTTCATATTCATTGATTTGTTCGGAGTTTGGAAACGGATTCACAGAGCTAGTCCTCTACAAGTAAATATAAAATTTTATCAGTTGCTCCACTGTCGTTTAGTGACTGAACTAGCTGTTACTAAATAAGAGCACTATTTTCAACAGAGAGATCAATTTTAAACAAAATTTTGTTATAATATCCCTGTAATCCTGTAGGATTTTCATTGGATATAGTACGCTAGTTTGATACTGTCGTGGTTTGACTTAAACATAGGTATAGCTTTATATGTTGTGTTTGCAGGCGTATACATGAGTGTAGGTCCAACCAGCTCTTGATAAAGCAACTTACTGGAGAATGATGGAGAAGATCTTCGTCCAGCAAGGTACATCAATGTACCATCTCATTCATATTTTGATATGCAATTGCAAATAAACCAACTCAACGATAATAATCCATAATCACTAAATGAACTGAACGTCACAAATCGTTACTGCATTATAGCAATCAACTGGAAGATGCCAGATCTTGTTTACGCCCAGGAGTCATCAACGATAACCTCTTTGTCTTGAGAAAAATGGTTCAAGACCTTCACTTCGGATCCACATAAAGAAAGTGATCAACGTCGCTTTGTAGGTCATTTACAGGCGCATAGTTCTTGTTTGAAATTTTAAATGCTATTTTTTATATTCTAATGAAAATGGCCCTGATCAGCATTATGTAATTTCAGATTATCCGATTTGCAGGACAGTGCCAATTTTAGCATAACCGCTCGATCTAGGCTTATCGATAGTCAAGGAATTTCTTGAATACTTGCGAAAAACTTGATTAATGACTGACTAATTTGAACCAAAACCTTGATAGATCCCTTAAAAATTTCTTTGTTAAAGTTGTTTTTTTTCCAAAAAATAGTAAGCGATAATATCATAAGTATGAAGTGTTGAGCAAAGCTGTATACTGCGATAGTTCACGTATTTTAAACGATAATATTCTTATTTTTAAATAAATCACTGGGCATAACTCTTTCAGCAATCGAATGAGGGCAAAACGACAAATAAGATAAATAACTTGTTTACTGAAGAACTGATATTAGTTATTAGAAAAATATATAAATCTTAACGATCCTGTAGATTCATATAACATATGGTTAACTATTTCATTAACTTAACCTACTTATAAATAACCGTCTTTTAAATAATTAGAATTTGTGGAGAGCGAATTAAAATGTTTCATGTTAACTAAAATGGGTTTTGTTTTATTTTAAAAATATAAGTTTGGTGTCTACAAACATTATTTTGATAGAATTATAATTGTGATACAGCCTTGGCTACTGTATCTACGAATATCATAGCTTCTTGTGATGTTGTTTCAATTAAACTAGCAGGTAATACAAATCCATATCGTCCACTATCTCGTAATTCAACTGTATACGAGTACTTTATTCCAATTGCACCCTTTGCCCAATCGTCAGATGCCCCAGAAGCTGGATACAATAAAGATCCGGAAGGTCCGACTGCATATTTAGCACCATGTAAATTTAACATTCTCTAAAAGTGTTCGAAATATTTTATTGTTGATATATTTTTGTATGTAAAATAGGTTAAGTTGTTACTTACTTCCGCAGCTTCTTTTCCTACTCTGTCTAAGTCTTTGAAATCTGGAGGTACACTACGGTCATAACCCCATGGATGTAAAATGTATTGGCCATAACTATGAAATGTTAAATAAGCTTTAAAATCTGCTGCAGATGTTTCCATAAATGTTTTTAGCGCTTTTGATTCGGGTTCTGAAAACGCTGAAGAACCGGCAAAAGTTTCTGAACATGGTTGTCGTGATGCACCCTGTCCACCCCATCTATATCCAAAATTACGATTCAAATCAACTCCAGCACATCGTCCAGTTCCAGGTCCTCCACGATTTTTTCGCCATAAACGATCAATTTGATGTGTATATTCGTATCCATCTGGATTTACTATTGGCAATATGTACCAATCGGTATTTTGTATATAATTTGGTTGATCTTCCCATTGTTCGACAATTACATTAATGATGTATGTTACTGCAGCGGGACTTATCCATTCTCTGGCATGAATTCCACCGTCAAGCCATATAGCTTTGTTGTTAGGATTACCATTCGATATTCTACAAATAAATGTTTTGAACGGCTATTTATTCTCTTTCTCAATAGATCATTCTAATTTAGTAGTTTACCTTAATACTTTTAATGGGCGATTTTCGACTGAATTACCTATCGACTTAACGCTACAAATGTCTGGATATGTATTTGCTAAATAATCTAAAAATCCATGTATATCTTCTAAGCGATGATAAGCACTCCAAGTGAGTCTATGCCCTAGAGATTATTAAAATTTATATTTATTTTATTTTATCTAATGTGCTTACTCTAACTTAATATTAACAGTCACAGTATATTATTTTGATTGATGTGTAAACATTATGCAATAATAAGTGATAGCAGAAAATTAATAATAGTAGTTTATGATTCATCTTCTAATATACTCGTATTATATTTTAAGAGACCATAAAAAGATAAAATTTGAATTACCCCAATTAGCAACAGGCCAAAATTCCATTGGTGGATCAAGTGAGTTATAACCGAGATAAACACCTTTCAGTCGATGGAAAAAATTATTTTGTAGATATTTATGTCCTCTTTTTCTATTACTTTTATTAATCCTAAAGTTTGTTTTTCTAGCTAGAAATCGTTAGAGTTATATAATAGGCATTAAGATTAAAACTATAAGATAGATTGAAAGTAAACAATGCCCATCACCATGCATAAAACAGAATTTGTAACTACTTGTACTTAAATTTAAAATAAGAACAGTCGTACGTATTTGATTAAATAATATATTTATAAACTGTTATTGAAACTTACCTTTTCGGTTTTGAAGAATTTCTATTTCTTCGGGTGGTGGATTTTCAGTATCTATGGCCCTTTGTAAATCATCGAGTTGCACAAAATATCCTACTTTAGAATCATCTAAGAACTTTCGAACACCTTCAATGATTTGCTGTTTTATCATAACATCGACCGACGACGAGTTTTGATTTAAGTTCCATATTGTAACCTCTGTAAGAAAAATCGAAATAATAGGCTTATGTGTATTTATCATTAATTGGTTCAGTTAGATACGATGCAATTTTCAGAAAGTGTTTACTGCGAACACAATAATAACTAACGAGCTTTCGAAGCTGTTTCTTTGGATAGAAACCTTTTAGAAGAGGAAATTCTACAGAATAATGAGAACTGGTTGTGTCAGCATTAATTTTTATTTTGACAAACCTTTCCTGTTATTTCATGATGTACTCTTATTCTTGAAATTATTGCTTGCCTTAAATCATCACAGCACTCATCACATAGGAATTTTTTTCTTCGGTATTTATAAGCCATTATATTAGCCCGTACCGTGTCAACAATATCTCTTCATACTGTTGCAAGCAATCAGAAGATGCCAGGTCGCTCTCTACGCCGTGGGGCCATCGTCGCCGACAACGACCTCTTCGCCTACCAAAAGGCGGTTCTCCCTTCAAAAATCGCTGTTTCATTCGGTTTGGATCAGCACGCAGAATGTGACCGAGCCAGCGTACTCGAAAGATATAAAATATAAATAAGTTATTCTAGACTTCCCAATCTTCATAGATTTAAACTATCACTAATAGCAACTTTACGGTAATAAAAACTTTTATAAAGCACAAAAAACCACACAGATAGTGGTCTTACTAATGAAATAGATTTTAAAATATAATTTAAATAAATTGGTATTGGTCCAATTACAGATCCTAAAGGGACATCATAATTCAAACATACCGGAACACTCTTTGATTAATTCACTTTTACTTCCTTATAAAATAATCTATGGCTTAGAGGCCGTAAACGGCCCTTACCGCGTCTCAAATGAGACCTTACGAACCAATTTTAACGATTGGTGCATATTGTAGGTGGTCAGCCCAACAAATGTTTTTACACACAAACGAATTTTTATGTCATCCGGTCGTATGTTAATTTTTGGTCAACGGCGAGAATTGAACTCGAGACCGCGGCGTGATAAGAAACTCTCATAACCATTACCGGCGACACTTCCTTGATATACTTTTACTTCCTTAATATAGTGAAATTACCTTAAATTCTGAGTTTTTACCTTAACTTTTATTTTTTGGCTTTTACTCAAAAATAAATGCTGAGGGTATCTGCTGTAATAGTAAATTTAGCTGTAGATGTTATTAAGTTAATAAATCTAACAGTTTTTCCATTGATTTTCCAGTCATAAACCAAACCTGAAGTTTTTTAAACGTGTAAATTAGAAAAATAGGCCTAAAAACTTCTCATCCTTTATAAATTCGAACTATAAGAGGCGATTTTAAAGCGCTCGAGGAAACATTACTCTAAACTCTAGCTGGTACTTGTTTTCAATTCACCAATTTCTGTATCATCAATCTGAAATTGTCAAATTTTGAAGCTTTAATGTAAACATTGAGAATTTGCAAACTATTTTACGTTAATAAAGCTGAATTATCTGTCGCCGGATGTAGCTTAATGGTTAAGAGAGTTTCTCATCACGCCACGGTCTCGAGTTCGATTCCCGCCGTTGACCAAATTAACATGCAACCGGATGACATACAAACGCGTTTGTGTGTAAAAACATTCGTTGGGCTGACCACCTACAATGTGCACCATTCGTTAACACTGGTTCGTTAGGTCTCAGTTGAGACGCGGTAAGGGCCGTTTACGGCCTCTAAGCCATAGATTATTTTTTTATCTGTATTACTTTAACCATCTGTGCCAATTATTCAATAATTTATCATTGATATTGTTTAAGATCATCAACGAGTGGGTTGAAATAGCGGAATTCATATAGACATTTAAACGAACCATTTGGAAATATTAAATAAGAACATTAAAATATCAAATCAAAATGATTTGCCTGGTCAACTACTACAATTAGCATGTTAATAAACTAAGCTATTTTTTACCCAATCGTACTTCATACAACTTTTGCTGTTAACCGGTGAGGAAATGTGGTATATTATGCCAGTAATGTTCATCAAATAAAATAAAAGATAAAAGTATAGTAAAATATTGATTAAAAATTCAATAAAAAAATGTTTCGATCCTAAATTGGCTTCATGCCAGAAAATGCTTAACTTTTCGATGTATAAGGATTTTACGTGATTCGAATTGTTCATAAATTAGTTCGGAGTTATTTTATAGATTGAGATTGACATCACGATTATGGTAATTAAACTGTTCCCTCTTTGATGCAGCCATGACGTGATGGAAAATAATTACATAATATATTAAAAGTTGGCCTATTGTGGCATTAATTTTATTAAACAAAGGGAGTAATCTATGTATATTGTGGCCATTAAAATTGTGTTTTATTTGTTTGAGAGCATATTTGTATTTTTTCTGAATTTCTTTTGCTTTTTGCAGTTTACGAACCCGTATTTGCTTCGAGATGATAACATATTATCTGGTCATGAAGTTAGTGATCTTCAAAGTAAAAAAGAAGAAGTTCTAATAATCTATTATATATAAATTCATTGTATGAAAAAGTTGTTTAACAAAATGTTTTCTGTATCTTATTTCTAAAGCTCTAATAATCAATTTCGTGTCTTCTATCAAATATAATCTAGGCCACAAGATTAGTTCCAACATCAAAGGTGGACAATTTTGGATTTGTTTTGGTTGTTTTTTATACCGATCATCGAAGTTATGAAATGGTGCTTCTGACATCAAGAGTACTTGTGTGCGCTTTGTCTTTAAAATACGCTTGGCGGAAAAAGTTTTGACTCAAATTATGGGATCATTCCTGAAGAAATGCATAGTTTGGCAACTTACAGAAATCCTATTGGATGGGATCAGAAAATTGGGAAAACATTGAACTAAGTGTATTGAACTAAATGGGATCTATGTTGACAAATAAAATGAGTTTTCGTTATAAAACAATTTCCTTCTATCATTAATCAATTTGCACTCTTATAAAATACCATCGAATTCAGTTTGTGTTAATTGCCATAATGCGTTCTTATGTATTTCATAATAACTACAATGCAAAATTATGGCCTGTTTATTTGTTTTTATCTTCCAATTTTGTTTTGGGGCTCAAGGCACTCTTTTCGCGGTTCGCTTATTTATATCCTACCTACGTCCTTACAGCCAAATCGAGAACATACGGTTATAGGTCCGATTTACGTAGAACCATCTACACATTTCAAAGCTTCATGCCAGCCTATAGTACTGATATGTATGGTGGGTAAGCCCATGAATTCTACACTCCAACAGAGCATCATAGATGTGTTCATTCACACCACCGATCCTAATCAGTTGATGATGCAAAATCCCTTTTACATCCTGCCCCTATCCGGATTCGAACCCGGTACCTCCCGCTCCAACTGACGCAGCTTTAACCACTGCGCCATTTGGTCGGCTTGTGGCCGTTTTTAACACACCAAAATGCGTTAGAAATGTCCACATCGCGAGTTTGATTTTGTGTTTAAATTTAATAGCTCAGAACGTGTAAAGATCGTGTCATCTTTTTGCTCAATAAACGGTTTAAGTTTTCAAAGTAGTAAATATTGCTGCATTATAGATGCTGTAACTTGTACTTTAGATTATAATATATACATATAGTTCGAATATATTTTCGAATAACTATTTAGCGGGGAATTTCACTACAACTTGCACATTGATTTCTTTTATAAGAAAAACTATTTCGAAACTTAAAACAAAAATATAAACAACAATTTCACCAAACTTGAGATAAAGACAAAAGTTAAATTAAACTTATCTGATAGAAACTTTTGATTAATTATTGTCATCTATTATAGTTTTGTAACACTTTTACATACCAAAATTTTCTTGTAATGCAGCAACAACATTTTTTTTGTACTGATCATCGTATTCTATACGCCACAATTGTGCACCATCGTATTTGACTGGTTCATTGCCATAAAAAATATCTTCATCTTCGTCCGATATAATTGGCTCGGTGCTATTGGAGAATGGTTGAGCTTCGACCACTAATGCATCACCAACACTTTTTACATTTATGCTATTATATATCACTGAACTTTTAGCTACACTTAAAACTAATAATAAATAAAATAAAGTATATTTTTTCATAATTTAAAACACTATACAGTGTGAATGACCATTCAAGGTTAAGTTCAAAGAAAGCAAATGATTACGAAAAGCAACTGATAAGCTTTATATACCAATCTTCACAAGTGACCGAAACGAAATGAATGGTGTAATTTGTTAAATCCATTTCTTTACTCTTCTTGTGTTCAAAACTATATATGTGTTATATGTAAGTATAATTGTAAGATTGTTGATTTAATAATATGCATAACGAATACTGATATACAGTTTCTGTAGTGTCCAGTCGTATTATATGAATTGTGTTGATATTTGTTTGGAAACGTTTCGCCTCTTTAAGCCAACCTCATTTATTTTAACTGTACTATGAATATTAAGTACTTACGTTGTATACTCGTATATAGTTTATTTATATAGTTTCTATAGTATGTGATGTTATTTTCTGCATTTCTGTAATAAAGATTTACCATCAAATCACTTTTGATCCTCTTTTCTTGTGTGTATTTAAGTAATCATTCTTTTTATACACAAAAAATCGTTTACTGTTAGATTAACGATACCAATATTACTTTAAATAAATTAAGTGGATAGTTGTTCCACCAACCATCCACAATTTCGTTTATAATTATGTTTTACAATTCAATAACCTCAGTGTAAATTATTGAACTTGGTGTACGTGTTCGTAACAATCTTAATGATTTGTGCAAATTTAATCGTTTCACTTAAGCCATATCAAAATTAATTATATTATATTTTATTATGAATAATATGTATTGTAAATAAGGAATAAATAACAGTGCAAAATGTTAGATGTTAAACATTACTATCGGCCGACCTAATGGCCAATCATTTTTGATATGTTTTGGTGACATAATTTATATAGTCATAAAAAATCTTCTGCGAAAATATCATGTTTTTTGGTGCACGAATCGAAGACCCCCACAGGGACATCTACCCACGAATGTTTTATACAAATATACCAATCATTAAAATTCAGTATCAATAAACCCATATACATTCTTAGTAACAATAAACGCATCTGGATTTTTGGTAAAATGTTGGCTAACTCATTTTGGTTACTTTATAATTAACACTAACCATATGTTATATAAATACTCTGGTCAAATACAAACAGCGATTATACATGTAGAATACAATCATGAACAATTAAATTATTAATCATGTATATAAATTGATTGGAGACGTGCATATTTCGCACTAAAGTAATCAGATCGTAGTAGGCGATTAAACTTGGTAGGATTGCTGGGATGTCGATCGTATTCGTAAAATACAAAATATTAGACATCTATCGTCGAACTCCAGGTTAAATACTCGTACAGCTATTTCAAAGGTGGGTTTGACGGAGAACTTATCACAATCCGAGAGAATACGTTGCTTATAAACAACTTCGTCTTGTATTGAGAACTGAGCATACTCTTTTTTTACTCGGTTTATAAATTTTTACTCGAATATTTTAATCGAAAAATCTTGTTTTATTTTGTACTCGGATAATTGGACACCGTACAATATTTTTTCAGTGTACACGGGGTCTACTGGCTCGCCTTGGATTAGAACGAAAACTATATAATGAGTAGCGACTGATACTTGTAAGAAACTCAATGTCCTTTATGTGGAACGATTTATCTCAAAGCTGGGTCACTCTACACAGTAGATCAGTAAACTTTGCATAAGTATCAGTGACCAGGAATAAGACACATTATACAATAACTACGATGGGCCATATACATATCAGACCCGATGTTAGAACCTTAATACTAGGGCTGGGAAAAATTTTGAGTCTTATTTATAAAAGATCCGCACACGAAACTGTGATCGAAAATTAAAATAAGAGTCGGGATGACAGTAAAAGCGAGTTTACTCCATTTTCGACCATTCCTTTTTTTTGAACTATTCGTACAGATATTCATAGTGTTACACGACTGCGTTACTTAACTTGTCCTCTATGGATACAAAGCGCCCTATGTTATTACAGGTTTGCAGAAATTTCACCTTTTGGAACTCATCGCTATTTGTTTGCCTATGTTGTCTGGAGGGTAAGATTTAAAGCTTGGCACCTCGAGATCAAGTAAAAGGTTATTAACGAGTAGAGACTACTATATCCAACTCACCTGGGCATTTTTGAGAGCGTCTACACACTTTGTTGTCTCACCATCAGATAGCCTGGCAACACCAGACAAGGTATTTTCACTTATTGCAGGTGCCTTTCTCCTCTCTTTTTCGTAGTTCTTGTAAATCTTTAGCGTGATCGATGTGAAACCGCGATATGTCGCTAAGACCCTATATACTGGTTTTTTATAGAGAATAAACGATCCAGTTTGGGATTTTCTCACATTATTTTGAGGAAGGTAGAGAATAGAACGATTTTTCCCTTCTTTCTCTTAATTTTTATATAAGCGTTATATATTACCATCCTCTTGTCTATTACAGCCACAACTAGCTGGTTCTTCAGAACCTTCGTATACCTTGTCGGCGCTTCTTGAAATCTCCACCTTTTGTGCTGATAGACACCTGAAGAGGTGATATTGTTTCTGTAATAGAAGTGCCAACGTTTCATTTTCGTTTTCGTTCTCTACTTCGTTGAAATATTATTAGTCTTTGCCAAAAGTTAATTATTACTATAGATTCTGTGGAAGATAGTTGTAGATATCGTTTTTTGCTCACATATCAAAAGTCTCAATCAATGGAACACTCGAGTGATTATAACATACGCCTATCGCCTCTTGTACTAAACTTCGGCCTCATGTACAGTCTACATTATATGTGGTCGTTAAATAATATACTTTTTAATTATTAAACGAGTGTTGATTTAACACCGCGATTATCGTAGTTGTAACGTTTGTCACGCCTAATAACAGCGAAGTTGTAATGTTTCTGATAAATAATACTCGTTGTTATTGAAAGCGATGTTTTACAAACACTTTACGACAATTTTTTTTGTCACGAAATCTTCAAGTGCGCAGGTTGTAATCATTTGAAATACAGTTGCCAAATAAAGTCATGTGTAAAGTAACTGAATAATGATGATTGACAAAGCAATTATCTAATATTTAGAGGCGCATGACAACCTGGTTGTTATTTAGCGTGGTTAAACATACGGTTTCGGTTCTCTTGGTGTCAAGATATATGTATTCTAATATCTGTTTTAAATAATAATCTATGGCTTAGAGGCCATAAACGGCCTCAACTGAGACCTTACGAACCAATTTTAACGATTGGTGCACATTGTAGGTGGTTAGCACAACGAATGATTTACACACAAACGCGTTTTTATGTCATCCGGTGGCATGTTAATTTTTGGTCAACGGCGGGAATCGAACTCGAGACCGCGGCGTGATGAGAAACTTTCTTAACCATTAAGCTACAACCGGCGACAAATTTAAATAATAGACGAGTCAATCGAAACAAACCCATGCGCATGCGTCAATACTAGACAATACTTGCTGATTTTACATGTCTCATTTTGTTACCTTCCTTGTACTGAGTGCCTATTACGAAATAAATCCGTGTCGGATTTTTCGTAAGAAAATACGACAGCTAAATAGCATTCGGATTTTGTCTTGTGCTCTCGGAAAAAAACGATTTTGCTTTTTAGTTTCGTAACAGCACGGATTTATCGGTTAACGCAAAAATCCGACTCGTATTTATTTCATAATAGATCCCCTGGTTTAGATTCCCATAGTATTTTTGAAATTATTGTAAAATTTATAGTTTACCTGATGTTACATTGATATGTTGAGCTAGCCTTAAACGAAAGCTTAGACAATTCACACCTGCTTCCATGTTCAATGCTTAATTTTTACCAACGACCAAATAATAAATTCAACACCAAAATATTTTCTACATTTATACATGTGACAAGCAGTAACCTAAAACTTTTTTTTTTTTATCACAATCTGTTTTGGGTCTCGAGGCACTTCCAACTCTTTCGCGGTTCGCTTATTTACGTCCTTACCTTACGCTATTACAGCCAAATCGAGGACGTACGGCTATAGGTCCGATTTACGTAGAACCAGCTGCACATTACATAGCTCCATGCCAGCCTATAGTACTGACATGGGAGATGGGTTGGCCCATGAATTCTGCACTCCAACAGGGGGTCATAGATGTGTTCATTCACACCACCGATCGTAATCGTATGGTGAAAAATCTCATTACCATTCAGCCCCTATCGGGATTCGAACCCGGTACCACCCGCTCCAACTGCCGTAGCTTTAACCACTGCGCCACCTGGGCGGTAACAACAACAAAAAACTTCGTTGGACTTTTTTTGTGGGAAGCAGTTAAGGATAATTGTTACACTAATCATCTAGAGATTTTCCAATATTTGAATGTTGGCGAAAATCAATGTTGAAACGAAAATCAACTTTCAAAATTGAGTTGCCAGAATATGATACTGTAAAGCCAGTAGTGGAAGTCATTTGAATGATTTTTTTTTCATACTTAATGGCAACTTATGATCTTTCTAATGTAACAAACCACTTTATAAAAATATTCATTCATCCTTGAATTTAGAGCCTAATTAAATTGCTTTTTATTTAGCGCGGTATTTCAAAATTTTCGGTTTAAAAAAACAGTTAATGTTCGATGTAAGGAATACATTCGCAGCAGAGGAAACAACACAGGCCAGAGGCAGCCAAATTTATATAGTATAAGATATAAAAAATTCATCGTAAAAGTTATGTGTGTAGATATAACAGATCATCCACTCGGACTGAGTGGAATTAATAAAAATGTTGTTCGCTATAAGATAATGGATAACAGCAGTTTGATTTCCAGCAATAATATTAAACGTAGGAGTTGCTTAATGTAGCAGGAATGATGGCATACACCGTTAATTTAAAGCTGTGGTTGATAAAATAAAGTCTTCTTATTTGCCTGTAGCAATATCATATCAATATACTTTCACTGCATGATGAAAAAAACATTTTTATCCCATCATAATCGGATTCGAACCTGTTATCTTATGGTCTAACTGATGTAGTGATGTAGTGTGTGATATTTACTTTAAATATATTAGTAAAGGTTAAACCTTCACGTCCACATGAAATAAAAATAACGTCTACCTTATTGACAGAGGTCAATTACTTTGTATGTTAGTGGTGCTTTGTAGGTTATATTATTGCTCAAACCATTACATATTCTCCTTCATCTTACTTCTCTTGAACTACAGTTGGCTGTATATAGACCTATAAATCACAAATCGATTCATAGGTAGACTAGTGATAGTTTATGACATACGTTTTACTGGGTCCCCGACCACTCGGACGCCATGGGAAACTGCAGGGCGGACGAATTAGCGAGGCATGGTACAATTCTCCAGTTGCTACCGGAAAGGGCAAAGTTGGGGAGACCAATTAACGCACTCAAGACTGTGCTTAAAAAGAAGGCGGTAGCCTCAGCGAATGAAAGATGGACGAACACCCTTTCATGTAGTGTAGCAAGGCAAGTCTGGCCAAAGTTGGACTTAAAACGCTCAAAGACATTGATCTCCCTACGAAGACGTGAACCAAAAACGATACTTATAGGCACTGTCTATGTACTCGGAGAACATGCGAGGAAGCTAGTTCTAGAAGCTAATGACTTTGCAGAAGCTGTATGGACGAGCAGTAGGCAGAGACGGTAGTCCACCTCCTACGCTCATACCCGACTTTGATACCAAACATGAATATTTGAGTAAATTCAAATAATAATACAATAATATTAAACGTGGGAGTTGATAAATGTAGCAGGAATGATGGTATACACCGCTAATTTAACCGCTGTGATTGATTAAATACGAATGACTACGAATACACGTTGAAGTAAACATCATTACAATCCATATGCCCACTAATATCACTCACGAGTAGGTGTATTGATGTTAATCCTCGCTATTGAAAGTTACATATTGGATTCTTATTTGATTATAAATTGTCTTAATCCAAAAATAAAATGCCCATATACCAATCAATAAAATTTATTTCCACCATTCGCGAATACAGTATCGCGATTAAGTTGTTCACATTAACTTTTGGTGTGAATAGCCTCTTAATAAAAAAGAAACAAAAAAAATTATCATCTGAAATTTCAGAAATAATAAAATTGTTGAAAGAAGTATCAGAACTACAGATAAAATAAAACCAACGAAGCAAGATCGCGAAAAGAATTTATACGGTTACGTCATAATGGAAACGATACAGATTTTATGTAACGTATAATTTTTTTGTCAAATATGACATAACCCAATAATAAAATAATTTAAAAAAACAACAAATAATAAACATAAAAAATCGAAAGAAAAATGTGATGATAAATAGCCGGTCTTATATCATTGTTGTATTCCATAAATCTATCAGTGCTGAGATGTTCTGCCTCGTTCTACAATATTATCGATGTTTTGCGTGCACTAGTTGTAACCTAGGTCATTGGTCTCAATCAATTATGCTCCTCTCATCTTATTTCATGTGTATCTACGATATATCGACAAAGAAGTCTTGTATTTAATAATATTCAATTTTCAGTTTCTTAAATTTTTAATAAACTACATAAATTGCATTTCTTTTGCAATCTTTATTAAGACGTTTTCCGTTTAAAATTGAACTCTGTAGCTTTGAAAATCAGAGCTCTTTAAGTGCTTATGCTGAAACACCATAAACCCCTTTTTCCTAGTCACTAAGGCTCGATTGGCCCATTATGACATCCATTACTAGACGTACGCTCTCAGCCCCGGACGAAATCTGTTTTTTCTTCTAATGAAATCCAAAATATCTGGTATCCTTCAGGTCGTTAGTTGATCCTGAAATAGAAATTGTAATCCAAAGCAGTGCAGTTTGCTAACAGTGCAAATTAGGTATAATCAAAGATTATTTTACATAAAGATGACCCAACCAAAGCAAAAATTTACAATATGAACGATTTTTTTGTTTTGTTTTTTCTATAGAACAGAGGTACCCGTCACTATGTAGCGGTACCCGGAATATTTTTTTTTGTATTTCAAAAGGTTACTCTGATTGAACTCTCTTTATAGTATATAATCTTTGGTATAATGCACTATTAGCAAATCCCATACATTCCAAACAACACGCAAACCAGAAAGGCAAATCTGTGGAAACAGCACTCCATAAAGTCGTTAAACGAATTGAAAAATCACTGGACAGCAAGGAATTTGTCTAGGGAGCGTTTCTGGACAACTAGGGCGCGTTTCAAAACGCTTCCTTCAGTGCAATGATATCTGCAGCTGAAAGACATGGCCCGAAAGGGATTTCCTTAGGACGGGGTTCTGTCCCCGCTCTTGTGGTGTCTTGTGGTCAACTCATTCTTAGTGGAGCTAAAAAACAACGGATTGCCTGTCAGGATTATGCTGATAACACCGCCTGGTAGGTAAATTTACGGATGCTATATGTGATCACATGCAAATTGCGATTAACATAGTTGTAGCCTGGTGTAGTGACCAAGGTCTATCAGTTAACCTTAGGGAAACTGAAATGGTTCTTTTCACTGAACCCAGGACTTTAGAGAACTTTAGTCTTCCAAAAAATGGGGCTCATACGATCCCGCTCTCTTCGGAAATCAAGTATCTGACCTAGATCGTCAGAAGTAACTTCTATATGTTTAACTTCTATATGTTTTTATCAAGTAATCTTTAGGTCGAAAGATTACTTGATAAAAACATATAGAAGTTAAATGCAACAAAGCAAGCAACATTTACTGGAAATGCAAACAGTCACTGGCAAATCATGGGGCTTGAAACACAGACGCGTGTACTGGCTATACGTTTCGGTTATCAGACCCAAAATCTCGTTTGCCAAACTTATTTGGTGGCCTAGAACAATAAGCGGAGTTGGAGGGAGACCTCTAAATCGCCTTCAAAACTTGTTTGTCTGGGTATTGTAGGAGCTATGCACACCAGTTGTACTGCAGGCTTGAGATGGCTGTGGGTCTGCTACCGCTTGATCCTTAGATCAGAAGGCGTGTAGCCAAATAGGCGAAGACAATCTTCCTTGCCCTTCTGGGCACTGTCAAATATAGGGGTAGGTGGGCCGACACACAACTGCCCACATGCGCTCGGACACTATATGGTGACATATGGGGAAATTATTTTGGGTAACTTTTACCGGAAATTACACATGATAATTTAAAAGCCTATCTCTCCGATGACGATTTGATGATCTTTACCGATGGATCAATCTGCTGTAATCTAGCTGGTGCCAGGTTATGCATACAAAACCCTAAGGTCGAATTATCTTTCCCTCTTGGTAGGTACGCTACTGTCTTTCAGACACAAATTGCTGCAATTTTAAAAGCAGCACTCTTTGCAAAGGAAATAAACTGCAGAGATAGTCGTATCAGAATTCTTTCTGACAGCCAGACTGCTCTAAAGGTGATTGGTTCCAATACTGTTCCATCCAAACTTGTTTTGGATGAGAATATTGCCTTAAATCGGCTAGGAAGTCTGAATAAAGTTAGACTTCACTGGATACCCAGTCACATGGGTGTCAAAGGAAATATATTGGCTGATAAATTGACCCGTTTGGGTGCGGCTTCCTCTTTTAGGTGTGACGTCATTATCTCTTAAATGCTAAATTGACTATCATTTTGGTGATCTGCACCAAAAGAGATAGGATAGCCTCATCTCTTGTTGACTATCCAAAATCTTGTTTGAATCAATAAACCAGCAAAGATCCCAGTCCTTTTCTTAACTATGATTCTCACGGGGCATTGATCTCAGAATAATCATATGTTTAGGATGAAAATTCGGAACATCGCAAACTGCGAACAGTGTGGGGGAGGTGAAGAAGAAATAGTTGAGAAAAGTACTTCTGTTCTTTATACTTCTGTTCTGTGCTTCTGACTGCACGATAAGCTCTAGTTTTTAAGATAAACACTACACACCCAAACAGCCTTGTTGTGATATTATTAGATAAGTTTATTGTATAATATTGAGTGTTATAATATGCATCCTTGTTGTGTTGTATAATATACCGATTTGTTGTGGATGATATGTTTCTTGTATACTCTCAGTAACAATACCACCTTATGTTCAAAATGTCCACAGTATTAATCGAGCCAGTAAACCTCATCCAGAACAATTAACGTATTTTGGTTGCATAGTATTTCCATGTTTCTCGAAAGTGTTATTTATTGCCAGATTCGACCATTATGTTTGTTAACTAAACACACAAATATGATTTTGTTGAAAAAGTATTCATTTTCTTTCTTTGGTTTGTTATACGAGGGTCGACCAATTATACGATATTGTCGACCAAAAAAATATATATATTTCAACGCATTTATCTTTTAGCTTGCTTGATACACTTAGTCCAACGTTTTCCCAATTTTTTGATCCTTATCGACTAAAACGATTTCTTCAACCCTTCGAAATAGGCGTTTGTCACATCTATAATCTTATCATTTGAGCCGAATTTCTCCTCCGAGTCATTTCTTCAAGTTCTGGAAACAGGAAATAGGTGCAGTGAGCTAAGTCTAGAAATATGGTGGATGTGCAGGCAGTTCGAAGCGTTATTCATTGAATTGTGGCCATGGCAACATACGTGTGAAATTATGAATCGACGCAAAAAATCTTTCTTATTTTGCTGGAACATCGCTAATCCTTCCTCCGAAGTTGTCACACGTGTGCGTTTTTGGTCGTTTGTAAGCAAACGAGCACATAGCTTTTCATATTAAAATGTTCATGTAATATATTGCACACACGTTCCTCTGAGATGCCTACTATCTCAGTTCTCTCGCGTACTTTCACTCTGCGGTCTTGCAATACTGTATCATGGATTTTGTTAACCATTTTTAGTGTGGTGACTTCAAAGCGCGCGGATCAGCAATCATGTTCTATATTATTTGCAATTCAACTCCTAATCTCGTGATGCAAAAATATTCGGTATGCATGTATCGTTAACGTCATACTCCATATATGGGAACAGTTATGATCGACACTGTACAATTTAAGCTTATCAACATGTGCATGACATTTCGATTACAGTAGTGAACGTAGTAATGTATAATCCGATTACCAGCGATAAAGTACTGATATCCTCTTGATATCCCCCTCCTACACTATCATTATGAGTAATGATAGATTCAAGATCCTGGTTCTATTTATAATAAGAAAGCAGTTCGAAAAGTACCCTCACTAATCGATATCCAATCGAATTTTAATCTAAGTTTCAAACGATAGAGTTATGATTCGAGTTATGATTACAACAAAAATCGTTCTTAATCTTATTATCTAATTTATTTGTTTTTTAAATTTTAATTTCAGAAAACATCACATGAAATAAATCAGCAAGAACCTGTTAAATTAAAAAATTTGATCGATAGTAATTCGGGTGAAATAATTGATCAGCAAGAATGTGAAGTTAAACTTAAATCATCTAATGTCAGCCAGCAACCATTACCTGAATCAAATCGAACTATTCGTAAAAATGAGCTATTAGAAATGAAAGAATCATCCATTGATGTAAAACCAATAACAAGCAAAAAATTATCACTCGATTCTAATTTCGTCAAACCGAAAATCGTTTGTGATAAGTCTACTAGTTTGTCACCCAACCGCTTTCCTAGTTCAACTAATAATGATTTATATACATGGATTCAAGAACGTGTGCTTGAAAAAGAAATAGAACAGTTGGAAGAAAAGTTAAAAGATACTGAAGAAAGATTTCAAAGTTTACGAATTCAACACGATTCACTTACACAAGTGCATCGAATATTAAAAGAAAATCATGTACAAACTCTAGATGAAACTGAACGATTAAAATTAGAAATTCAGCATATGTCTGAATGTGCGAATATTTTGCGTGGCGAATTACAAAATGCTCGTTCTGATCGCAACGAAGCTTTTGAAGTACAAAAGCTTTTGAAAAATGAATTAACCGATAGTCGTACGGATAGAAAGAAATTAGTCGAAAAAAATGAAAAAGATTCAAAATTAATACAAGATCTTCAACGTCAATGCCGTGAAATGGAACGAATTTTGCTTCGTAAACATCCTGATTCGGTGTCAGCCCTAATAGTTGCTTCACGAAATTCATCAAATTCGCAAGACGATAACTTATCTGGCCGCCATTTATTAGAGCAACGCATTACGCAACTAGAAACTGATGCCAGGGAACAAGACGCTAAAGCACAAATAATGTTGGCGAATGTACAAGCAAAATTTTCATCAGTTCAATCAAAATATGAAACACATATAGCTGATTTAGAAACACAAGTATTAAGGTAAAATTACACATGTATACTCGTAACTAATTTAATACAAGTTTTTATATTGATATTGAAATGGTACATGTTTAGATTCAGTTGTACCAATTGAGTGTAGTTATTTAAATGTATGCTTCTTCGATTGTTGCCCATTTAACTATGTCGTGGTAGTAGTTGATATATAATTTCCTTCTTTTCATTGAAAATGTAGTATATTAATAGTTTGTTAAATATAATTTTGTTAGTAAATATGTTCTTGACTGAGTATTCAAAAATCGTTGCATGCTGTTTGGTCTTTTGTACATGTATTGACACATTTTTTCTACTTCTAGTTTACAGGAAATCAATTCGAAACTTAACGAAAAGCTAACAGTACGTATTGAAGAAATTGAGAAGTACAAGCAAAAACCTAATTTACGTTCAACACATACCCAAACCAGTGAAAATTTTGAAACTGGCTATCCAACTATGTCCAGTGTTGGGTGCCAAGTTGATATAAAACCGTTAGCACCTTCCAAATCTAATACAAACAATACTTTGGGCAAAAAATCGCCAAAAATAAAAAATTGTTACTCAGAAACTACTATTAACCAAAACAATGGTGCAAAAGAAGATGCTCATTTATTAGCAACCATTCGAGGAATGCGTGTAGATCTTGCAATAAAAGAAAAAGCAATACAAAGATTAAATCGTGAGATTGATGATTGTAAAAAAACAATTAAAAAAATGCAAAAAGAACGCGATAATTATTTTAAAATAGATAGATCAGGTGCAACATCATCAGGTGGTGGCAGTTCATCGACTAATTTTAAGAAAATTTATGATCCAAATCAATTTACGGAAAACGGAATTGATCGTGTGACTTTGAAGGAGGGACAAAATAAAATGAAAATATTAGAAATCGATTATAAAGCGCTACACGATAAGCGATTGCAAGACGTAAGAACGAAATAATATTAGTGGTTATTTTTTTTTTTATTTTGAATATTTATTTTAATTTAATTGTTGTGATATTTGTAGTTCGATTTACACCATATAATATTTTACTAAATGATTAGCGTATAAAACAAAACGGCGTTCAATAATATATAATATAATTAAGATTATTACCGTAAATACATTAACCTAATCTTTAAAAAAAATCGAAAGTACAATATCTTTTTCCAAAGCTGTGTAATGTTTTCGTTACTTCTCTAAGTGTGTACTGACGTCAGTGAAGCGAACGATAGCTATTTATTTGAAGTTATTTTCAAGATTCCGAGATACTCTCATTTTAATGACATTTAAGGAAATTTATTTGGAACATTAAAATGGGACGTCGAAATAAAACCATCTATCAAATCGATAAATATTTTTTATATTAAAAAAAAAAGACAATAAATCTTAAATTTAGAAAGTAGAAAACAAATAAATATAAATCGAAATAGCTTAGAAAAAGATGCGTTAAAACTAATTCAATAAATTGTTTTGGTTTTAATTCATCTGAGATTACTATACTCAGGAAATACCTAGATTCTAAAATTCTAAAATTAGTTAAACATTAAAAGAAGGAGTTGAGTACTAAAGGGTGTTTTTTACAGAGTTACACAAGCTTTAATCATAATATAACAAAGAAATGTATTTTTAATATCATTGAAACGGGCTTTTTTGCACAGACAATTTTATGACATTAATGTTTAAATATGATTTCGGCCATGTAATCGCAACGGCCATGTACGCGCCAAGTCGCAATCTGGAACAAAAAATTTCTCTGGTTCATCGACTAAGACTAAAGGCTTTTTTTCTATTAACTAATTTGTATAATCATCTAGTAATTTACCTTGCATGATTTAAATTCACAATTAGAGGGTTATAGCTCTTTGGCTAGAGTACTCTTTACATAATTTTATTATATTTTTTGTCGATCCTTGGGATCTAGTGGATCAAGTGGTTTCTTCCTTCGCAGCCTTCTCACTAGATTTATGTCATCCAACATTCGGCGTATTTCAGCTTTTTTTAGTTGACTAATCCGTTTTTTTGTGTTTTTATTTATTTCTACACTTATGAAATCCATCTTCCATTTTCTATAGAGGTTGTCGTTTCTCACGTACCACGGTGCATTAACTATTCCATGTAGGACTTTGCTTTGGAATGACTGGATGATGTTGACGCTTGGTTGCTTTGTACATCCCCAGAGCTGAATACCGTAAGTCCATACAGGCTTAAGAATTTTCCGGTACAGTAATAATTTATACCTTGTGATACTCCTGCTGATATTTTCTTTATTTCCGAGTATTCACAATCTAGTTTAACACGAAAGTACCGGTTAGCTATGTAAGATTTTAGTATTTCATAAAATTGCTTTGGTAAATCTAGTTTTAATTTATATTCCAAGCCTTGATACCAAACTTTATCGAAGGCCTGTGCTACATCCAAAAAAAATACTAGAACAAACTTACTGTTTTTCAAGTACATCTTCAATTATGTTTGTAATGCAATGCACTTGCTTGATTGTTGAATGGTTTTCTCTAAAGCCAAATTAATGAGATAGAATAAGATTTCTTTCTTCAATTATTAGTTTAAGTCGTTTAAGCAGCAATTTTTCGACTATTTTTGAAATTATTGGGAGTAAGGAATTCGGTCTATACGAATTATAACTATTGTTATTTAGTGGTTTGCGTGTCATGATTACTTTAGCGACTTTCCATTGATTTGGAACATGTTTAAGTCTGAATACAGCGTTAATTATTTGGAGTATTTTTCGTAGTCCTTTTTCAGGTAGGGCTTTTATTATTTGTCCTGTTATTAAGTCCTATCCTGGATATGCTTTGCTTCCCAAAAGGAGTACTCGGTATCTTTTATCCCACACAGGCTCTCTAGGTATTTATTAATGGATTCATTTTTAATTTCTTTAATTAGCAGCATCAGTTTGTTGGACAAAAAGTTAAGTTTTATATTCAGGCGTTTGCTTCCTTTGACAAGCTTTTCTTGCTGTTCGCTTTACTGCTTCCAATTTCCTAACTTTCAATGGATAACATTCTTGTTAGTTTTTCTGGTATTTGATCACCTCCAATAATATCATCTCCGATTATGATACAGGATCCAAGTGATTTAAATAATGTGCAATAGTCTTCCTTTAGCAGATTATATTTTGGAGAGTCATATATTGACGATACGCTATATTCTTTGTTGTTATTTATATATTCTTTTATTGTGAATACTTACATAAATTCTTCATCAATTTTAAGATCTATATAACGTTTCATGTTTTCTTAAATTACCACTGACTTTTCCTACTGGATGAATGGCATGGTAACAGCTGTATCCATATAATTTGACATATGTAGTTGTAGTAAAATGAGTTTCCGATATAAGGCATACATATATGATATCTATTTTCTCTGAATTTAGAAAAATGTCTAGTTCCAGACTTACTTGTCTAGCCTTTTACTTAGAGCTTCAAGACATTTCTCTTCTTTAGCTAGTCTAATGGTAAGTCCTTCCATGCTTATTAGTATCTTTGTATCCTCAGTGCTCCTTGAAATTATTGATCTCGGCATTACCACTTGCAAGTAAAGATTTCGTTCTTCCGTTTTATTTGGTTCCTCTTTGGGGAAAGCTTGATTAGTTTTTTCCGGTATTATTGGAATTTGCTTTCGTGGTTTATCTCTTAATCTCTGTAGCTCCTAAGCTATTTCATATCCCCTGTAATTTGCCGGATGTGGTTTTAAGCAATTAATAAATTTGCAGGAACATCTTTATCAACCGGGCATAACTGAGCGTGATGTTTACTAGCACACCTTACGCATCTAGAATTTTTTTGGCAATATTTCTGAGTATGGTTAAAACCTTGACATTTTTTGCACACCGGTGATTTCCTTGATATTATACACATCTTCCACTTTTTCTTTGTTATTGAAAGAGCATAAATAGTGGAAGCCCTCTTTTCTTGATTTGAACTCCTTGTTCGGTTTCGATTTTCTCTTTCTTTATGATGTAACATAGACAAGTAAGTACATAAACCCAAAACAAATAATCCAATGTGATTAAATCACACGATCTTGGTGGCTAAGTAATTGGACCACTACGCGAAATTATTCTTTCATCAAAAGTTTCTTCGAGTAAATCAATTGTAGCGCACGCTGTGTGGCATGTTGCTCCGTCCTGCCGGAACCATATGTCACCAAGATTAATGCTAGTTAATCGCAGTACGAAAAAAAATCTAACTATGTCTCTATACCTCTCACCATTGACAGTAACATTCTGACCATCATCGTTTTTGAAGATATATGGACCAATGGCTCCGCAGGCATATAAAGCACAACAAACAGTAATTTTCTGTAGATGGAATGATGTTTCGACAAAAGCTTGTGGATTATCCTCACTCTACGTACGGAGTATCAACTAAAAATGGTCTTCTTCGGAGAACAAGATTTTGAATGGATATTCAACATCCATAATGAAATGTCAAACCTTTTATGTATACATTAAATTTATCTAATATCTACAAACCATAACCAATTAAGTGATTTTTCACGATTTTTGAGTAAAGTAAAAAAATAATTTTCCTTTAAACTAGTAGGTTCTGAATCCCAGTTTATATGCCGTTAGGTGCCATTGCACCACTATTGAAAGCTGGGCCCTATTATGAAAATACGATATCACATTTTGGTATTATAAAACAATATTTTCGTAGAAATGCGCCCGAAGTCGGATGCGAACGCCTTATTATAAAACTCCACAGCGCATTTTTGCGGAACTATATGTGAATGCCTATAAGCAGTCGGATATCGCAAATTAACGGTTCAATTCAATTGATTCTTTTTTTTAAATAAATTAACTAAAAATTTATTTAAAAGTAATTATCTATATTAGATAAAAGTAAAATCTTTTATTATTATTGTCGACGGTTTTTGTACAGTAATGTGGTTTACATTCAAATTTTTCCTTTTCTGTTCGATCAAAGTTAATATATCTTGGACATAACGATTCTAAAACAGCCAACACTTCAGCCATGCTGAAGCACAACAAATACTGTTGGCTGAACAATTTTAAATTAAATAGTCCTGTCCAACTGATTGCTGATAATATCCCTGAGCTATAAATCGAATTGTTGCAGCAAGCTTTAAAATCGGTGGCATGCATCGACTATTCTTAGCGATTTTTAATTTTGACTTGATTTCATCTAATAAGGTTTTAAATGACTCTTTTTGTTTTAAAAATATCGCATTTATTACATGTATCTAACTTAATTTGATATCCATGCCTAAAAAAGAATAAAAGTTTACCTTTAAATACTTGTGAGTATTTGCTTAGCGAAGCAATATAATGATTTATTTCACAATATAATTTGTACAATTTGGCCACATTCAAACCCGACTGAAAATATAATTGACTAATGTGTCTTCTGTTGTGTTGGCTTTTATAAGCTGGGAACGAAAGAATATGAAGTTTTATTTCGTTAATTTTAGGATCACATAACTTTTTCGCTGGAGTTGATATTAAGGTAGTTTTTTTTGTTGGATTACCTGAGTTAGGCCTGAAACGTAAATCATTCGAAGGTCGTACTTTCCTAGTGACCAATACTGATTGAATTTTATCTTTTATTGCTGTATTGTATTTTGTTCATGCACATGTTTCTACATTTATGTAATGGTATATATTTTGTGGTTTCTATATGTTTGTTTCCGCAGCCTACATATGATTGATTATTATAAAGTCTTCAATTCCTTTTTTTCTATGATCACATAGTATGGTCCGGCGTTCCCAGGTTGATATTTATTTTTGTTGTTCTGAATTTTTTCCGAATTTTTTTTATTTTGTGCCGGTGTGTTTTCGGTTTTTGTCTTTTTATTTTCTGGTTCGAAGCCCTTAAATCCTTCATTTAAGTTTTCAATCAATTCAGCGTCATTTAAGACGGCGTCCTTCGCCATCTTGTTTTTCATTATAGTTTTATTTGGTTGTCTGTTATTACCTTATTCCTTGTTGCTACTTCCAAAGCACAACGATTTTGTATACTTATCCGTTTGTATACTTATACTCCGTAACCCAAACACTAATTGGTTTCTAAAATTTAAATGTATTGCTAATTTTCTTAATTCGGCAAGAAACTCTTGTTTCGTTTCTCTTTCTTTTTGTTTTCACAGTTGAAATTTAAAATGTTCCATGAGTAATACTGCCGCAACAATTTCACAATGTCCTCGTTTTTTTTTGTATAGGGTGAATCCGGAGCTAATTTGTCGCATACTAGGTCATATGCCTCCTTCTCAACGAAATGTAATAATAAATGCAACTTACGATCGTTTTTTGTTTCATAAACCGTAAAAGCTCCTTCTAATTGCTCGACTCATCGATCCCAGTAGTATGTTTTTTTATCAAATTTATCGATATGAAATCTTCTCTTTTTTTCGTCGTCAATATTTTTGTATCAATATATTATTTGGTTTCTTTACATTAACATTACTGATTTATTAAGTATTTATTTAATTCACGCATACAAAAAATTTTAACATACATCTCGACTGCTACATTATATTATCTCTTCTTTTTCTCAAACTCCCAAAAGGCCTTTTCCGTGATGTACCGTAAATCTATTTTCTTAACCCACTAAACATAAAAATGTAATTACATTATGCGGAAGATATAACATACTGTAACACTCTTGTCCTTTCCTTTTGCGTGGTTTGCTGAATGTACGGTTCACACAAAATACTTCCCAGAATCTTTTTTTTCCGACAAACATTTCGATAATTTAATAAAACCACTTCTCCAATTTTAATTATTATAAAATTATAATATTTATTTGTTGTTTTTTTTATTTTTTAATGTTTCACCAGATATTCCTCACATCCGGTCTTTCTTCAAATCCAACAACAACTCACTTCAAAAATCACAAAAAATTATATAAAAAAAATTATATAAAAAATAAAATAAAAGTGACATCTTCCTTATGGGATAACAACTAATTTTTATTATTTAATACCAGATGGCAGGCAAACATGAATGATATTTCTTTCGTTACATTCTCCCCCTCTGAATCGCAGCTCGTCTCGACAAGAATTCAGAAACAATGAAACGTACTTAACGATAACGGAAAGGTCTTCGAATGTTACGTCTTTTTGACAGGCTCTCGGGGTTGGACAACACCCCCTTGGTCACAGATGTAATAGACCCTTCAGTACCATTTGAAACTTGATTTTCCTTAGAGTTTACTTCAAAATTGTGGTTTTCTGGCCCTGTATCAGATGGGGTGACTTGGGTTACCCTCCCTTGACTTTTCCCTCCATCAACTAATGACGAAATATTATTTATTTCACGCGAGATCGTTTTGTTTGTTATCAGCTTAGGTGTTAGTGATTTACTAGTATGATTTGAATCGTATTGTGACTCGGCAGTCGCAGGTTGTCCACACGCGCTTCGTCCACATTACTGAACCGCATTTATCTTAGATTGCATCTTATGAATACCCCACTTCAATTACATATATAACCACAATATTGTATGGTGTCCGCGACTTTTGCAAAAAATAGGTTGAGCATCGGCTGTTAAATTCAATGTTGCCTGTATACCCGTAATTTTTCCCATATTGTTTTCCTTGACTATTTTGTATTCATCTAACAACCCTTGAAGTTTACTATCCTGCAGCCCTGACTTTTGCGATACATTATTTACGCTTAATATTCTATTCCAATCTTATTTGATATGCCTTAACCATTCACGACCCAATAGAGCATGTCGATCGGTATCTCCGGTATACAATGGTAGTTACCAATTCTTATTACCATACGTGACCGTAACTTTATTGTAATCTTTGATTTTTACCTATGCGCTACAATATGTAGTTATCGTACCTAGTTTAGGGAGACCGAATTTAATTAAAACAAACAAATGCACTAGTAATAATTTAGATGTTTATTATTTGGAAATATAATTAGAACTTATTAAACTAACGTTTAGTTTTACACCTTTTGCATTGTGTTGATTATACACTTCTTTAATATTACATTTATATTTTTTATGTTGTTAATTATGCATTTAAGTTACAGTTTTATATTTCAATGCTAATTATGAATTTTTATCTGTTGGATTACAACTCTAAATTTGGATTACAGTTTTATGTTTTAATGCTAATTATGAATTTTTATTTACTGTACTGATGGATGTGGATCTGATAACCGGTGGGTCATTAATGTTACATAACTATGTAATTAATTTTAAATTTGTTTCAAAAATTTCACTATCTTTATTGTTTATGCTACAAATTGAAACTGGACAGCCAGTATCAATTTCAAATTTTATGACATTACCGTTTACCATTATTGAAAAATGTAGTTTTGAACAATAGTCGAAATCATCCATGTTTGCTAAAACTAACTCATCAAACTAACTCTCTTATTAATTAATTATTTAAATATTTGATTTCCATTATTGACATGATTATTTTTCTTACTTCAAATGGTTATTTTTTTTTAAAAACCATTTCGCCTAAATGACTTATTGTTGTTTGCTGTTTCCATCTCTCTTGTTTGTACTTTAACTCGATTTTTCCCGAATTGTTTCACTGATATTTTTTTCCCAAAATTGAGAGAGTTTAATTTTTCAGCTATTATAAAGTCTTCAATTCCTTTTTTTCTATGATCACATAGTATGGTCCGGCGTCCCCAGGTTGATATTTAGTTTTGTTGTTCTGAATTTTTTCCGAATTTCTTTTATTTTGTGCCGGTGTGTTTTCGGTTTTTGTCTTTTTATTTTCTGGTTCGAAGCCCTTAAATCCTTCATTTAAGTTTTCAATCATTTCGGCGTCATTTAAGACGGCGTCCTTCGCCATCTTGTTTTTCATTATAGTTTTATTTGGTTGTCTGTTATTACCTTATTCCTTGAAACTTCTTCCAAAGCACAAGCCACTTCGTCTGCCTTTCGCAATTGTTTGACTCCAGCAAACGATTTTGTATACTTATCCGTTTGTATACTTATACTCCGTAACCCAAACACTAATTGGTTTCTAAAATTTAAATGTATTGCTAATTTTCTTAATTCGGCAAGAAACTCTTGTTTCGTTTCTCTTTCTTTTTGTTTTCACAGTTGAAATTTAAAATGTTCCATGAGTAATACTGCCGCAACAATTTCACAATGTCCTCGTTTTTTTTTGTATAGGGTGAATCCGGAGCTAATTTGTCGCATACTAGGTCATATGCCTCCTTCTCAACGAAATGTAATAATAAATGCAACTTACGATCGTTTTTTGTTTCATAAACCGTAAAAGCTCCTTCTAATTGCTCGACTCATCGATCCCAGTAGTATGTTTTTTTATCAAATTTATCGATATGTATATATCTTTTTTTCGTCGTCAATATTTTTGTATCAATATATTATTTGGTTTCTTTACATTAACATTACTGATTTATTAAGTATTTATTTAATTCACGCATACAAAAATTTTTAACATACATCTCGACTGCTACATTATATTATCTCTTCTTTTTCTCAAACTCCCAAAAGGCCTTTTCCGTGATGTACCGTGAATCTATTTTCTTAACCCACTAAACATAAAAAGGTAATTACATTATGCGGAAGATATACATACTGTAACACTCTTGTCCTTTCCTTTTGCGTGGTTTGCTGAATGTACGGTTCACACAAAATACTTCCCAGAATCTTTTTTTTTCCGACAAAAATTTCGATAATTTAATAAAACCACTTCTCCAATTTTAATTATTATAAAATTATAATATTTATTTGTTTTTTTTTTATTTTTTAATGTTTCACCAGATATTCCTCACATTCGGTCTTTTTTTAAAATCCAACAACAACTCACTTCAAAAATCACAAAAAAATTATATAAAAAAATAAAATAAAAGTGACATCTTCCTTATGGGATAACAACTAATTTTTATTATTTAATACCAGGTGCCAGGCAAACATGAATGCTATTTCTTTCGTTACAATACGTCTTTTTGAATCAATTCTACAGCGGCTGCTTTTTGTACTACCTCGTTAAATCTCTTTTTGCCATCGGCTTTTAATCGCTTATCCATAATGTCCATAATAAACTGATGTAATAAGCATATGAAATCGCTACTAATTCTATAGCGTACTCGCTAATGGCTAATTCTTTAGCTTTTGCCCGCTTGTTAAATTTAACCACACTAACACAACTTGAGTATTTTCGTGAAAACAATTCTTTACACTTGTTCATTACTTTATCAAACGTGTTGTCCTTAACTTAGGCTCGCTTAAACAATTTTGCTAGTTTTTCTCCCGCATCCACACCAATTAGGTTGATGAGCAACATTACTTTAAACTTGTCATCTTCGACAGCGTTTAACTCTAAATAATTATCTATTCTATCGAGATAATCATCAAAATTTTCTCCTCTAATTTTCTCCATATATCCAACGAATGTTTTACATTTTTCGACCATTTTTTATTTTTATATATTAATTCTTTTTTTTTTTAAATATCAAAATCACGTTCTAACTTCAAAATTTTTTTTTATTTAGACTGCCCAAAATATTTATCTTTATATTTTTTTGTTAATTAAATTCTAGATTGGCTTTGTCATGACCATTGCCAACCTATTTATCTCTTTGGTGTAACTAGTCATTCCCATAATGATCCATCCAAGTCCAGTTTTTTGGACAATTGAATATTGTGGCCGTCCTTGATAACGTTACTATTTAAAATAAAAGGGAAGTAATCGACGCTGATTATAACGTCAATGCTATTGCGCTTGGTGTAGTGTGGACCTGCCAGTTGAAAATGCTGTGGGTTGACTGGTGCAAAGTCGATTTAAGAAAAATTATCGGTTAATTTCTTGAACACCATTGCCTCAAACTTCATATTAAAGAGGCTTTGAAATCTTGAGTATAAAGTTGGTTCTACTTTATGATGGAAGATACCAGCTTCCTTTCCCCCCATCCCAGAAATTTTAAAATTTTTATGATGACTGGGCCCGATTGTGTTGTATGCTGTCCATTGGTAATATTTCGTATGTGCAATCCTGTGTTATACCTTCCATGGTATATAGTACATAAATTCTGCTGTCTACATGTAATGATTCGTGATCTGCTGCTGAACAATTCCGGCATAATTTATGCAGCGCTACCACTTATGATTTTGCGCTGGAGTTTAAGTTGTGAAATCCATTTTGACATTCATTAATCTTATTTCCATTCCATCTTGGCTTATATTTTTCACATTCTTCCATCTTGGTTGTTATTTCCTGTGTTTCAATATTTTCAAAATGTTCCGTGAAATATTTCATTTCTTGCTCGTCATGTCTGGTTTTGTCCCGGAACGTGAATACCAGGACGTGAATTTCTGATGATTTACCACCTTAGTTGTTGTAGTTCAGTATTTGTTAGTTGTTGTAGTTCAGCATTTCTTAGATTTGGATCCGATCCAATGTTTGTGTTGTTTAACTGTGTTTCTATTTTTGAACGTCCTATTTTATTTTCGATTGTTGTTAATTTCCAAGATGATGATGCTTGTAATAACACCGCTTGTGCTTCAACATGACTGCGAATGGATGTCGGTGCACTTGGAGGAATGTGGTTAAGTTTGGATGATTCACACTTTAACTGCCTTATCTTATCATTTGTTTGTTGAATTTTTATAAAAGCATCTTTTAGTTAATAAAATAAAATATTATTAAAATATTTTTATTTAAAATATTCTGTAGTATTCGTTTTCACATTTCTTTTTAAAAAAAGTTAATTAAAACACGTTCTTATTTTTATTTCGTTTTGTACTTTATTATTTTACATTAAACGTCTTGTTATGTTCATCGCTAATTTCGTACTAAACCAATTCACTTTTATTTCATCGACTATCGAAGCGACATCTCTTTTCTTTTATTTATACTAATTAACGTTCATTACTACAATTCCTTATCGTGGAATTAATTGCGTAATTTTTTTTATTTATATATAATTATTTCGGCAACGATCTTGTCATCATCTAATATTTTATTTTAATAAAAAAGTGGAACAAGTCACACACAAGGAAATTTAAAATGAATTTCCATAACTTAATCTTTTAGTTGCCTGATTCTGTTGGTGAGATAAGTTTGGTCTTTCTCTTTGGACTATCCTTTTTATAATTGCTATACATTTTCTCAATCTGAGTTGCAAGCTCTTCTTGACTGAATGCAAGCGTTTCCATTTTGATTGATATTATTATTTTTGTTTTCGTCAGCTGTTGTTGTTTTGACTTAGTTTTAATTAACTATATAAGTTAAATGATTCTATGTATTATAATATTTCTAAAAAAAATCAAAAACTGATTATTTTTTTATCCTTTTCTTTTATTTCGTTTATTAATTTATTACTTTATTTAATACAATTTTGATAACACTTTACTATTTTATGTACTTATTAATTCTAAATCTGGATTACAACTAAAATTTATAAGTCTAATTAAATTACATAATGCTTACAGCAAATGTCTGTTTAGCAAAATGGCGGAAATGATTATGTTGCTAGTCTGGCAATATGATATTACTGATTTTATGTGAACTCAAAGTATGTCACGTTATAACTTATATACTGTGTTCCAATGGAAACCATTTACAAGTACTTGTGAGTAGATACTTAAAAGAACGCAAATTTATATGACAGGTAAAACATAAGCTAAAATATTTTTGAGTTGTTTTATGATTTGATGGTGTTAGTTGTCAATTTGTCAAAAATGAAATTAGAATTAAACATAATAATTAAATAAAAATAAAAAATGACTAAAAATTGGTGTTATAACGAAGGGAATGCATTAAAATTATAATTATTATTCATTCTGACAATACATTTAATTAATTTATTATTTGAATGAAATTCATATTTCTGACAAGCTCAAATATAAACATAAAATGACAGTTCAACATAACCTAGTGATTCGAAAATCCATCTTTTAGATTTTTTCAAACTAAATACTCTAGCGTTAATTTTATGCGTAACTACTTTTATCATCTACACAACCATTTGAGTATGAGTAGATGCGACTAGATACAAGTACTTGTAAGTAGTTTAGTCATGACATTGGCACACTACTATAATGTCTATGTAGACCTAGACAACACCGTCTCGCCAGTTGTTCGTTGGTTTTAAGAACCATTGTTGGATAGCTGTTGTTGTTTTGACTAAGGATCCGGTTCGAAGGATCACTTATAGTTATCTGTTGTTATTTTGACTAAAGACTCGGCTCGAAAGACCACTGATAGTCAGTTGTATCCGGTTCGAACGACCACTAGTGATCCGGTTCGAAAGACCACTGTTAGATATCGCCTCAGCTGATATCTATTTGTATTTCAATTAATCTGAGCTTATCACTGGTGGCGGCTAATACCAGAATGAAATAATTTTGAGTACGGTTTAAACGATACTGATTTTACTGTCTGATTTATATGTTATATATAAATTTGTTCCTCGTAATTACACTAACAACATGAAATATAATTGTAATGTAAAATTTGAAACTTCCTTATAAACACTTTACACGGTTAGTTTTGTTTTTATCTCAAAGTAAATAAAAAATGTATTTTAATGTAATTGAAATTCAATCTTAACTTAATTTTAAATGTTGTAATTTCCGTGGATTGTCAGCATGAAACCAGTTCATATCGAACACACGGTTTAGAGCAAGATTTGTAAAACCCGAAATAATAACAAATATTAATTAATACTTCAATTCGACAGCATGGCATCTTAATTATAATATCAGATCTTTGAATCCTTCATTGTGATCAATAATTTAGAAAAAAGATGTATTTTTAGACGTGTGAAAATAATATAATTGAATTTTATTGTAAGTAAACTTTAATGTTTCTATGAAGAATACAAGAAATGGTTTCGGAGCCCATTGAAATATTTTACCGCAAAATTAGAGCAGAATGCAGAAAATTCACAAATGAATTTTAATCGACGTAATATAGAACTGCCACCAAAAGTGCACTGATTCTAAAAATATAGTAAACATTTTTTTCATTCCTCGTTGTATGATTGAAACTCCTTTAAATATTGATGTCTTAAAAGTAATTCGTACATTTAAAACAATTTAAAATATGTAATTACACATTTATAGTATTTTGTGCAATTCGATAATTTAAATATTTACCGTACCGTAAAGCTTAATATTAGAAATCTTACAATCTTCACCAATAAATGTCTGCTAATTTTCGAACGTTTGGTGTCAATTTAGCATTCTACGAGGTGTTTTAAATCGACGAATTATTTATTTATTTTCTTATTTGCAACAATTTTGTAAAATGCACATCCTATTTTGATCTTAATAGAATGTGCAGTTTATTGATCTCAGTATCAAATATACAAAAATACAGATAGACGCAAAAGTTTTAATATCTCCACTTTTACTGTATTCGTTCGAGATTTTTGAGTCGATACCACCGATTCTTCGATTTTTTCCATACGACTAACTTAATGACCTATTGGCATTCCATACGACTAACTTAATTGTATTCATTTTTTGGATTTTATTAATAATTTGCATGAGATTATTCATGTTTTGAAGCATAAAACTCTCCATATGAATCTCCATTATTTGCATAAATTTGTTCATTGACTCATTGAGAGAATTGATCATGTTATAAATACCATGGTCATCGCTTGTGTTTGCATTGAAAAAATTGCATTTGACAGCTTCTGCATAAGATATTTTAGGATTTATGCTAGGAGATAATTCTCTTTCGCTGGTTTGACTTTTGTAAATGTAGTTTAACTTTTGTCGTTCAACTCTTTGTCGTGGAGTCATTTTTTTGCTTAACTCCTTGTAAATTACACAACCTCTATAGTTTGCAGTATGATTATCTCCACAGCTACTACATTTTCTGATCTCTATTTTTTATCCAGGTTACATTTGCTGGTTTCATGTAGGTTGCCACAGATAACACACAAAGCTGGAAGTTTACATTCATTTCTTGAATGGCCATATTCTTGGCAGTTAGTACATTGTAAAACAGATTTACGCTTGTGTGGTTCTTTCGCTACGATTTTTCGATACAATAAATATCTAACATTGTAGATTGGATGATGGCCCTTAGATTTTATTGGTTCTGGTTCCAACTCAACTTTAAACAAAGGTTGTGGTTTTCTCTCGCGATTTATTATATTAATCACGCTTTTCACTTTAAAGTTAATAGTTTATACCTTTCACTAATTTAGTCTGGAGTTTTTTTTAAGACGGCTATAATTTTTGAATAGCCTTCAATTCAATGTGCTTTGCTTGTATTCTAGTTTCACTTATATTGCCACGTATAATAAAGAATTGAGCAATAAAGAATTCGACGTTGGTTTCTTCTGCGTTTAGTGCAGTTACCCGATTTTTCGATGGAGCTCTCTTAAGTAATCGACGGAGGCCTTTCTTTGGGCCCTTTTTCATCTTTACTGTGATCTTCCACATTTAGAGCTTCGAACCGATTGTGCGACCCAATTCCATCCGGATTCAGTTTAACACTTTTCAACTTAGACTTTAAAATAGTCTCTTCTGGAGACTGGAGATTACATTTTCTTTTTGGAGTCACCGTAATGTAACGTTCAATACACGATGCATCTGGCAGCGTCTGAGGTCGTTGAATGATCAACATTTTAGATAGTTCTCCATTTAATCCACGAATAAAAACTTCAAAGGCCCTATTTCTGTATGTTTCTATTAAAACTTCTATCGTATCGGAAGAGTATTCTTCAGTTTTAATTTTATTGACGATCAATGAGAATTGGTGGTTAATGTTCGCATAGAATTCGTCTATGCTCATATGTCTCTGAGTTACGTTACTAAGTTGGTGTTCCAATGTCCTGATGTCTCTTTTATCCGCATAATGGAGATACAGGCATTTTTTGATTGAAGCCCAATCGTTGCTAAAGATGTTGTATGATATCAAAGCAGCATCGGCATTGCCTCTGATGTTTTGCCTGATACTTTGAAGTATTGCTCTGTATATCGGTTTGTTGCGTACTATATCGTAATCTTTCAATATGTTTTCCACATTGTGGATCCACGATATATATTGAGAAGGGTTGCCGTCAAATGTTTGCAACTCCTTGACGCAATCTGGAAGTCTACCAATATCAGTGCTTCGATTTTGGGAACTACCGGATTCTCAAGCTTCAATAATCTCTTCGATTTTTCTTGTGAGTTCAATTTGAGCATTGACAGCTCCAGTCAATTGCTTTATTTGTTCAGCCAATTGTTCGATTTGGATTTGCGACATCTTTTTTTTTACTGAGATTGTTACAATTCTATTGTTATCAACTGATCTTATATTTAGGATTTTTATTAAGATTATTATTGAGGTTATTAACACTTTTTATTAATTATTTTGTGTTGTTTAATTTCTCTTTTAGAATTACGTTGTGGAATTATTAAATTTTTAAATTAGAATTTATCGGAAAAAATATTATAATTAAATCGAGTTAGAATTATTATTATAATTTTAATACGATTTTCATTCGACTTATTACTATAAAGGTTTATATTAATTTTTGCTGCACTTATACGAGGATTATCAGAATTTCCATTTCCTGTTTTTCTGTCTAAAGATTTGAGTTTGTTTAGAGGGTTAATTGTTTCCTTGCCGGATGGGTATTTTAGCGTTCAGCCGTCCGTGTGTCTTCTGTGTAGTTTTACAGGAATAAGCCGTAATTTCCCGTTTGGATTCTGCGTAAAATGTTGCGGAGCACCTACTTGTGGTACGGATTTAGCGTATTATGTTATGTTGTCATGGTGATAACTTTATACGCATAGCTTATTCACTTTACTTGTGGTACAGATTAAGCGTATTATGCTATGTTCTTGTGGTGATAACTTTATACGCGTCACACTTTCACTTTTAGACCACTACATTTCGTTAACGTGATTCACTAGTTCACTTTCACTACTTGCACGAGTTTTTATAAACTATGATATGGCTGGTCCCTGTTTCGGCGCCAGTTACGAATTTTAATTCGGAGCGATTAATAAAAATGAAACTTATTATTAATCTTTATTGTTACTTTCTGGATATATCTTATATTTTTATCCTGGCTCACGGATTCTTTACACACTGACGCCATGTGATCTTTAATTTTATATTTATTTCAAATGAAATATTTGTACTTATAATTTTTCTCCAAATGATTATTATACCCTCAATGACTGTAACGGTCATATTCAACACACGGAATTCGTTGTTGCGAATTTCGTATCGGTATACAAATTTTTTCACTCACACATACAAAATTGTACAAAGCGGTTTGCAATGAAAAGTACTCGTGCATAGTACTTTTTGCTTTGCAAATATTTCATTTTCAACAAAATCAAAAATTTTCCCTTATTTTGTTCAATTCTGCATTGAAAATTGCCAAAATGTTTGTTTTTGTTTCAAAAAAATTTGTGAAGCGGTAAATATCAATCATTTGCATATTTGGATTATTTACGCTGTGCAGTTGTATTTAAGATGAAAATTGCGCTGCCCTATTGTATCAATCTCAAAATGAGTGAATGAAAATAAAATAGATAAATCAATTTCCAGTCTTTTATTTTTAAATATTAAACTGTTTCGGCGCCAGTTATCGTACCGAGTCTAGGAAGACCGAATTTAATTAAAACAAACAAATGCACTAGTAACAATTTAGATGTTTATTGTTTGTAAATATAATTAGTTAACTGTTTTAGATTTGTCTTTGTCAATAATAGTTTTACATTTGTCAGCTCTATCATTTGAATATTTGGTTTATTTAGTTATAGTAGCTTAAATAAAACATTTTTAAGACAACTGAATACAACCTACATGAATAAAATAATATAAAAAAACAGATAAATAAATTTCTAGTTATTTATTTTTAATATAAACCGCTATTCCAGTGTCATGATACTGATCCGTCTGTCATAAAATGTTCTTCTAGAACATTTCGCGCTTTCTTCGTGACCAAAAAACAGAACAATACTACTTTGATGTTGAAGATTTTGTTCGTCTTCAATGAAGTAATGTAAAAACAAACAGTTTCTTGTACTATTTTATCAATTTAATTTATTTCAATTAATAAATCGCTAAATTAACTTTTTAAAATAAGCACATCTCAAAACACTAATAAATTGCTAAAAGACATGTTAAAAATATACACACATCAAAAGCATTACATACAGTCATAGTAACTAACAAAAACAAAAGAAAATATTTGCAATGCATGACAAGTGGAAACAGGTTAATTTCCAAACAACTGTAAAAACCGGAAGTTACTTTTCATAACTTTTTATATTTCATCAGTGATAGGGTTGAACAATAACCCTAGACACGACACATTATATAATAAGTCATATAAAAAGTCTCAGCGACTTTTTGGTACTTATTTGAACAAAATTTTTTTTTATTAAAAACTTAAAATCCTTTATCAAGAATAGAATACTTTATCAAGTACATTTTGAACATTATTATTTATGACTTTTTACTATTTTTTGAGTAGCTTCATAATTTTAACAATCGCTGTAGAATTTCTGTGGTATATAATAGAAATACTTAGCCAAGTGGTTTTCAGCGGCGCTTCGGTCTTTCAATTTTTTAACACCCTGAGAGTTTTGCAAAGAGCGAAAGAAAGATAGTCAAATAGTGCAAGTTTTTGCAACGTTTTTTTTTATAATAAAAAAACATCACATAGCGTATGTATTCAGATATTTTACTTATTTTCAAATCGAAAAACTTTTTACACAAGTATTGAATTATAAAACAATTTTCACAAACAATGGAAGATGAAATGTAATCTTTTAAGCACATGTACATTGAGACCATCGAGTGAGTTACTCGATATATGTTTCAACACCATCTAGTGGCAAAAACCGTGAAAACTTTTTATGACACAAGAGAGATAAGAACAAAAATATAATAATGATATCTCACAGTTTTAACCATTTATATTTTTATATTTGATTTAAATAAACAGTTATTATTATTATTTATTTAAGTTAATTTGACTCTACTAAAAAAATAAGAAATAAGTATGTATAAAATAAATAGAAATATAAACCCTCTTGCATTCATTGGTTTAAATTAGATCCATTTCGGAATTTTACTTTTTCAAATATACCTATAATACTGATTTGATCTGCTCGTAACTGATGGTTTCAGAAGACGCCAGAAACAGACAAGGCATTAAGATATCTTAAACCAAAATTAAGATAGTGTAGACTCGTTTTTCAACACAAATAAACATTTTACACAATACTTTATTTTGACAATAAGTACTTATTTTATTGTTTTATTTCCTTAAATCCTGGTTTACATTCAATGACTTTTGCAGATTGGACAATTAAAACGAGATAGACGTATTTAAAACCTTGTGTGTAACTATAGGACAACAATAAAATTAAAAATATTTTTTTCTCTTCCTTTTGCCTCTTTTTTGTATACAGCCAAGTAAATTGCGCCTACTCGTTTCATTTGTCTGCTTCTGCGAAAATCGTTGAATATAAATAAATCAGGCATAATTTTTAATTTTTTAAACAAACTTTTTAGTAATTACATACGCGCACTAATATTTGTTTTTCTTACAAATATATAGCATGGCATCTCATTAAGAGCGATATTACTATACGTCTTTCTTCGTGGAAGTTGTTTTTTACGATGTCCTCTTTTTCCTTTTATTTTATTTCCAAATATTTAGTCCACACAAATATGCGCTCAATAAACATTGTATATCTTATTAGTTTTTTTTCTATCACGTAGTGTCATCACAGATAACGTGCTTATCCGATCTGAACAGAGGTACTTAAATTTCAAACTTGAGTTTGGCTGAATTTGTTGTAAATAGGAGTATTTGCTGTAGGTTATTGCAAGTTTAGTTGGTGCTCTGCAACTACAGCAAAATCAATGCTCAGTGATACTTGAATTCCATCAATACGAGATAATGCATCAACTACCAAATTATCTTTTCTGGAAATATGACGAATGTAGCAATTAAAAGTTAGTTTACGACATAAATGTAGCAATTTATGTCGTAAACTTATGAAGTCGAGGTGACGGTATTATGACAGGGTGATTTCTTTTCCATATTTTTCCGGAACCCAAAAATTAGTGGTTTGATACCAGCAATGTTTATTATGCTTGACTTCGATGAAGATTTATTTTGTGACCTATTTCGTGACCAGAAACGTCGATTGTTAAAATGTTGGTGTAAACAACATGATTGCTTAGAAACTAGAACATTCGTTACTGTAGAATTATTTCTAACTTCACTTAAATTATAATTAATTGATGGTAAAACATCATTATTTTTATTTGATAGGACTGTTAAGGTCCCGAGGGTTTCGTTACTGACATATAATATTCGCCTGCATTTTACAAGGTTATCGTTATAGCCAAAGGTTGCTCATCGCTTGATCCGATAGATAGTTATTACTTTTCATGCACATTACCTTAAGTAATTCACTCGGTTTTGATCGCCTAGTACCATCGCTCCGATTAATCGTTGAAAACGCGCAACATACGACTTTGATAGATGATTTACTAAACTCACCCTGATAGCGAAATATTTATCCGAATCAGGTGGGTTGTCCAGTAATTCACCAATAAATTTCAAATACTGTTCGTCTAAAACTCCAACGACATAATCAAATTTAGTATCGTCATCCTTTAAATTTGAATTGAGCTTCAAAAATATGAATCCATAACGTGGATTAGAAATCGAATAGGAGGTAACTTAACTGTCACTCTTATTAATTCACCGTGTGCGTGTCCTTGTATTAAATTGAGGTTATTTGGCGGTTACATACGCATTTCTGAATTTTTGTGTGTATTAGTTGGCGTAACCATTTTGATACTTCTCTTAACAACTTTGTTTATGAAATAAAATATCATGCGAGGTGAGTACCACCCTTAACAAAATTATTTGCACACTAGAAAAAAAATTAGTTTTTCTTTTGATTTTACTTTAAAATTATATAAAATAACAAAATTACTTTATAATTTACGTTAATGAATAAGAAACAAGTAAAGTTGTGATATAAAAATTAATGTATATTTAAATATAGTTGAGGTTACGTGGCTTGGTGAAAATGTGGCACTTTCTCAAATACTTTTTCTATATTCGTAAATTTGGGTGAATCCCACTTTAATATTGTTATGTATGTAATAACTGGTGTTTGGCGGTTACAGTATTATGAATACAGTTGGTTATTTTTAACAAATACAATGCCCATATTCACCAGTTGTGGGGCAATATCTGGGGGTTTAAATCATTTAAACCAAAATTAAGAAAGTGTACTCTCCAATAATAAATATTTTACACAATACTTATTTTATTTTTTTATTTCATTAATTCTTAGTTTTTTAAACAAACTTTTAAGTGATTACATATGTCCACTGATATTTATTTTTATTACAACTTTGAAATAGTTGGTGACAAAGAGATCGGCCTGTATGATGCAATTTGCTCAGCTGGTTTGTCTGTTTTTTTATCATGATTATTTGTTCAACTTTAAAAAACTCAAACACATATGTCAGTGGAAAGCAGGCATTTAATATAGTCACTTTCTTTGATAACTCCTTAAACTTTGGCGAAATTTCATCCTAGTTGACTTTATGGGATTCAAATTTATTATTGGATTTCTTTATCAAGTTCCTCTTCATCCGTAAAGTATTCACCGAGATTTTGTTTTCCCCTCCTGCTTCGATTCTGTTTTGTAAGTTTACCATAACATCTTGGTATTTATTACATGTAACTCATATTGCTGACATTTTATTCTAAGTTTATTATTCTGGCGCCCAAGCAAGGTTAATTTTGATGTTAGTTCATTGCCGTATTGACGCTAACGGTGTCTTTGGGCTAATATTAGAGAATTTGAGTTCTAATAAAGGTAGGGGGCTTATACTTCTATCTACTAAAGTAGCTAAGCTATCCACTGCTAAATCAATAGTTAGCTGGAAATGTTTATGATTGATAGAAGAAGTATTTTCCTTCTCATTGTAAAGTTCACACAGCAGGGCGGTGAAGTTGATGGTGGTTTTCTATGAAATGCCTTACTTCTTCCACCTAAGGGCTATTTATGTTTCGCTTGTTCTATGCTTTCAGTAATACTAGAAAACGATCAGTCTGGTTGCCTACAAATGATTTCCTTTGCAATGTCGTGCTACTCCCTCCAGAAACCGTGGAGCAGCCCTATTAATCGTGGTGGGATATCATATCTATGTTCTGATCTACCTGGAGTATGTTATTGTTTTTTTTTGCTCACTTTTAAAATTTCGAGGACGTAAATTCTGCTCATCTGTCGCGTTGGAATTCCAAAATGAACCGTACAACCCACCCATCATTTTAAGTACTGGCTGGGTTGAGGCATCCATTACAGCTTACATGACAACATATTTCGAGAAACCATCCACTATCACAATAAGATAACTATTTCCTGATTTCTTTTCGGAAAAGGCCCGAGATGATCCCCATGCACCTAATGAAATGGCACGGCAACCTTTTCGATAAGATACAGCTCTCCATCCGGTCGCCCACCAACACTTTTCGTAAACAGCATTCAATAAATGTCGAAATGTATCGTTTTATAAAATATCGTACTCACTCGCGGGAACCAAAAATGTTGTTTTATTTATGTACCGTCTTATCCACACCACCATGGCTAACATCATCGTGCATTTTATCACTCGCCATTTGATTTGTTTACGTGCAACTTCCTTTTCACCCTATACACCAAATATATTCTAGTATATAATGACTTATGAACTGACATAGTTAACATAACAAAAAAGAAACTTAACAACATAGATGTCAACGTTCAATTTCAACACTCCCTACTGTTTAAGATTCATGTTATTTCCTATAATTTGATACTGAATCTTATTTAATGACTTTGTGAAGATGTCAGCTAGTTGGTCCTTAGTTTGCACATATTTTATAACAAATTCTTGATAAAATTATATCATCAATAGGCTTTAATCTTTTGTGTGCTGTTTCATCTTCTGTTACGGATTTGGAAATTATTCGCAACATGGCTATTATATTTTCCGGCTAAAATAAACTCAACGAGGTCGTAGGCTTTAAAAAAAAATGAAATAAAATGATAAAAATACATAGTCATGCAAAACTAAATTTATTTATTTAGTATTGAATTACTTTAAAATAATTACTATCAAAAAAAAAATGAATGAATTCTATTTTAAAGAATTTCTTTTCTCAAATTATAAATTTTAAACTAATTTTTAATAAATTTCACTTAATTTAACTTATTAACAAAAATGACTATATAACATGGTTGAAATGCATATTAAGAACTTAAAATATCAAATTTTTATTTGATTGAACTATATAACACCATAATTAATGATAAATAACTTAAAATCTAATATATAAAAAAAACGTATCTAATTAAACTTAGCTTAATATGATTGGTTGGATCATCGAAGCGTCGCATATCTCGAATTGGTTTACATATGTATTTTTATCTGGCCATTACATCACTATGAAGAATCACTTATTAAGCACATATTATAATTGTTTAATCACTATGCATTGTTTATTCATTCTATATATTGTTTTTATTTTTTTGATTATAATGTTATTCGTACACATAAAACAATTTCATCGTTTTTGTGAATACACTTATAATTATTTATCCATGAAACTATTATTTCGTACACTTTTCATGTCTATAATATACAATATTTTTAAACACCTCATAAATATAATTTTTCCTTATATTTTCACTGAGAAAAAAAAAACTTAAAATTTTCATTTAATTCAAAATTTTTTTGTGTTTGTCAATTATTCTTCAAATTTCGTTTATTAGTTTAATTACTTTCTTCACTTGTGAATCTCCCATTCGCTAATTCTCCTCCAAAATCAAATATCGGGTTTATATCACTTCATCCCCGCTTTAATTTTCACTTCCTGATTATTGATGTAATATTTGTGATCCACCAATCAACTCATTACCCATGTTTCAACCAATCAATATGCAATAACTAGATCTATTGTTTTAAAGATGAAAAAATTTACATTTGATGCTAAATATACGAACAATGATTTATGATCTTATTGTATTGTATAAATTTTTAAAGATCATAAATCAATAATACAATGGTGATCCCTTTTGTTTGTATATTATTATTATTACTAATTTAATTGATTGATAGGACTGTAGGACCAAGCGCTAGGCAAGATTCCCGGATAACACCGGGCCTATTCCTACAGCCGTTTACATAAAACGATAGGTAAGGATAAGAAGGTATGTTAGTTAGGAAAGAGCGACCCGGTTACAGACACCATGACAGTCGGTACTAAACTTCTTTTATTAAACAATCATTAGACAATCACAATTCTAATCTACTAGTCTGCAATCGCCAATCAGCATTCTCCAGTCCGCAATACCTATCTGCTCTGCTGTAGTTTGAATAAGATTAAAACTAAATTAAAATTAAAATTCTAAAAAAATTTATTAGTTAGTCGCTCAGGAATCTGTAACTTAATTAATTAATTTTATTATTTATTTCAACTCCCATCTGCATAACTAACCTAATTTAAACATAAGTACAGAACTCTCAAAGAAAATTTTTTAGCTTATGGCTCAGGTATTTGAAATAATTTAATTAATGATAATTTAAGCCAATAAGATAATGTTACCATAAGTAACATGCTTGTTATATCTCGTTCTCGGATATAATATTATTATTGAGTTTTAATTAATTAGGTTACCACTGGTGAGGCCTAACTGATTATTGAGTCAAAACACCGTTGATTTATGTGTAAAAAGAGTCTAACTTTTATTTCAATTTATTTTAACTTATATACAAAAAATATTACTTATAAAATTACTGACTATGCATATTATCATTTTATATCAACGTATAATAAAAATTGTGCTGCATTCTATGAGTTGTTTCGGGAGCCTGCAGACCAGTTGAAGTACCATCAGCCATATTATATTGAAGATCAGATTGTATAGGAAGTGACGGATCTTCTGTCTCATCATTACAGATAGTAGGTATCGGACTAATCTTAGCGATGGATCTTTTTAGAGTTCCGTTTGGAGTTTTTAAAGTGACGACTCTAGTTAATTTGTCGTGTCCTGGATGCGTTTCTATTACTCTGGCCATTATCCACTTAGTGAGTGGTATATTTTCATCTCTTATGAGAACTAACTGGTTCTTTCTTATATTTATTTGTCGGCTTGTCCATTTGGCACGTTGCTGCATATTATGTAGATAATTGTTGCTCCAAATTTTCCAAAATTCACTGTGCATCCTTTCGACTAGCTGCCACCTAGTTAATAGTTGTGATTTTAACTGCAGTGGTTTGTCGTCTGGTGGAGCAAACATTGAGTTCCCTATTAAAAAATGTCCTGGTGTGAGACATTCAAGCTTGCTGGGATCCTCCGTTAAAGGACATAGTGGTCTGGAGTTTAATGATGCCTCGATTTGATATAATAACGTAGTTAATTCTTCGAATGTTAACAATGCGGGTGAAATACTTTTCTTCATGTGTTGTTTTACTAATTTCACTCCTACTTCCCATAAATCCCCAAAATGTCGAGATCCTGGCGGGATGAAATGCCATTGTATTCCTTGAATTGATAACATATTTGCAATATTGTTTGAATTGTGATAGATGGATTGCAGATATTTATTCGCTGCAACAAAATTTGTCGCATTACCACTATATAAGTTTGCAATATTTCCTCTACGTGCTATACAGCGTTTGAGGGCAGCAAGAAATCCTTCACATGTTAGGTCACTAACTAGTTCTATATGTATCGCTTTTGTTGTTAAACAGATGAAAATTGCGATGTAACCCTTCTGGCTTTTAGATCCTCTACCCTTGGACATTCGAAAGTTTATTGGGCCGGCATAATCTACCCCCGTATTAGTAAATGCTCTGAATGGTGTGACCCTTGGTGATGGTAAGCTTCCCATTAGTTGCGTTGCACGACCAGCATTAAATCTAAAGCACTTGTGACAGTGGCGGTTATGTTGTTTTGAGCCCTTTTGCCTTGAAGAATCCAAAATTGCTTTCTAATTAAAGCAAGTGTTAAGTCCACACCCCCATGTAGAATACTCTTATGCGCCCAATCGAGAATCAAATTAGTGAGATGGCACTTATATGGTAATATAATAGGGTGTTTCTCGTTATAGTGTAGAATTGAGCGTTGCAAGCGCCCTCCAATCCTTAAAACGCCGTGTTTGTCCAAAAAGGGATGTAAAGACAGAATTTTGCTTTTACTGCTCACTGCTCCTCTTTCTCTTAATTTTTTAATATCTTCGGCGAATGAGGTAAGTTGTGTAATCTTAACAATGCTGATTTTGGCCTCCTCTATTTCTTGAACTGTTAAAGGACCCTTGCTCTGTTTATCCTTATGACAGATGTTCCAGTAAAAGCAATATACGATGACTCGTAGTGTTTTCGTGAAAGAAGAGAATTTGTCAGTTATAGTTGAATCCGGTATTATTGTGCTTATTGTACAAACAGGAAGCTGTTGTTTCTTTTCTATTCCGTTTCTGCTATTACTGTTTGGAATGTATCATTAGCATTGCTTATAAGCCAATCTGGGCCCAACCACCATAACTTATGATCGCACAGCTTGTCAGGGTCTATTCCGCGTGTAGCACAGTCCGCGGGATTTTCTTTTGGTTTTACATGTTTCCATTGTGCGGGGCTGAGGATAGAATGAATCTGTGAGATTCTGTTTGCAACAAAAGTTTTCCATTTACTAGGGTGTCCTTGTAACCAGGCTAGCACTTTTGTTGAATCGGTCCAGACATGCATTCTAATATTTGGGATACCAAGAGCCTCAGCAACAATCCCTAGTAGCTTCGCTAGTAACAAAGCCCCACACAGTTCTAGCCTTGGAAGACTATGCCTTTGACTGAATGGTGCCACCTTAGTTTTTCCCGATATCAAAGTTACAGTAGTTGTTCCTGCCCTTGTAACCTTGCAATAAACAGTTGCAGCGTATGCTGATTCGGACGCATCGCAAAACCCATGCAGCTCCATATCCTGACAATTGTGATCCGTGTTGATCCAACGTGGAATTTTTATTCTTTGAAGCTTGTGGAATGATGTCTTATATTTTATCCATTTATCCTTTATTTCCTCAGGTAGTTCTTCGTCCCATGATACTCCTTTTATCCATAATTCCTGAAACATGAGTTTCCCAAGAATAATTGTTGGGGCAAACCAACTTAGTGGATGAAAATTTTAGCTATTTCTGATATTACGGCTCGTTTCGTTGGTGGTTTTGTATCAGAACTCATGTTGACTTGGAATTCAAATTCGTCATTTTTTGGATTCCACATAATGCCCAAAGTTTTAATAGATTCATGTTCCTTACATATGATGGTTGGTTTAGTTTCCCTATGTTCTTCTGGTAGTCCTTCCATAACCGAGTTATTATTCGAAGCCCATTTTCGTAGCTTAAAACATCCAGAATCAAGCATACTTCGTAATTGTTGCTGACATTTTATTGCATCTTGTATCGTATCAGCACCATAGAGAACGTCATCAACATAAAAGTCTCTCAGCAGAATTTCTGAAGCCATAGGATATTTGTTTTGCTCATCTAACGCGAGTTGTCTAAGTGTTCTTATGGCCAATTATGGAGCAGATGATGTACCGTATGTTACTGTTCGTAACTTGTAAACTTTTATTTGTGCCTTTGGATCAGTTCTCCAAACAATTCTTTGTAGATTTTGTTGGCTTTCGCTCACCAAAATCTGTCTATACATCTTCTCGATGTCTGCAATAAATAAATATCTGTGCTTCCTCCACCTTGTTATTATCGATGGTAGATCCTGTTGAAGTGTTGGACCGACTAATTAGATGTCATTAAAACTTAGTCCATTTGATGTCTTTGCCGATGCGTCAAATACTACTCTTAGCTTGGTAGTTGTACTAGATTGCTTGATCACTGCATGGTGCGGTTATCTTTATCTGCGCTGTAGCTAATAATGGTACTCCATTATTTATTGTGGGTTTGTTTTTGGCGGTATGAAGTACAGTTTTGACTTCTTTTGTATATAGCAACGTATTATGATTTCCCATGCAAACCACGCAGGTTTCATTGCTCATACATGTGCTATGCGTGGCGATTAAACATACTCTGCATAAGTTGTTGCCTGCTATGAGTTTAGATCTCTCCAGCACTGGCATTTTCACAAAGGTAGGGCACCTCGTTATGTCATGTGATGAATTGCAAACAATGCATATTTTTCTTATTCCAGCTAAAGTTCTTCTTGTTGCTTGTGACATAACAGTATTTGAGCGTTCGATGGTGCTTCTAGGTTGTTGAAATCCTTTTACTGGTATGTTGGTTGTTTCTAACGATTGGAATCGGCTTTCTAGGAACTTTAGGAAATCACTCATAGATTGAATATCCCGATGATTCTCCAGGTTGACTTGGTATAAATGAGTTTCGTTGTCCAATTTTTTCAATACTAATGGAATTAGTATTGCGTTCCAGGTTGTTGTGTCAATGCCCAAGTTCTTTAAGGCATACAAATTGTCTACTATAGTATCATGAAGATTTTTAACTCCAGTTGCTGATTCCGTGGTAATGTTTGGTAAATGTAGTAATATATTGACATGGTTGGTTACCAGTAATCGTCTGTTGTTGTAACGATTAATAAGTATATTCCATGCATCCGTATAATTACTTCCTGTTGTTGATATATGATTTATTAATTTTAAACTATACAGAGTTTTTAGAATAAATAAATTAATTATAAAACACGTTTTGCTTTAGAAAGTATTATTTATTTTATATTGTACATACACAAAGACGATGAGCGATCGACTGACCAAAATGAAAAATGCAACGCATCTACATGGAGAGATGAATGCGCCCAACAAACAAAAATGAAACAATTCAACTCTCAACACTCCCACTAATTGTTTCACCGAGGCTCTTCATCCCAAATGATCGAATATTTCCATTAAATTTCTGTGCCGCCAATGGTTTAGTCAAAACATCTGCTAGCTGATCATTCGTAGACACATACTGCGGTTCAATATTCTTCTCCTCAATAATATGATATCTGGAGAAATGATAATCGACGTCAATGTACTTGGTTCTTTGATGAAATTCTGCGTTTTTCGTCAGCAATATTGCACTTTGATTATCAATAAAAACAGGAGTTGGACTATTTTGCTTATAACCAACATCGTTCAATAGCTGCCATAGCCAAAGTATTTCTTTAATACCTTCTGCAATTGCGATGTATTCAGCTTCTGTAGTTGATGCTGCAACCGTTCTTTGTAATCTGCTTCTCCAAGTAACAATTGCATCATTTATCAAACAGGCATAACCACTTGTTGAACGCCTGTTATCAACATCACGTGCATAGTCAGCATCAGTATATCCTTTTAATGCCACTGACGCTCCACCATATTCAATACCAAAATCAATTGTTCCTTTTAAATATCGAATAATTCTTTTGACCGCTTTAGTGTGAGCTGCACTTGGATTTTCCAAATATCTACTAACAGCTCCCACTGCATACGAAATATCTGGTCTCGATATTTTTGACAAATACAATAATGAACCAACAGCTTGTCTGTATGGAAAAAATTCATTTTCGTTTTTTTTTGATTTATTCAGGACCACATTTACATCAGCTGGTGTTGACAAAACGTTGCAATTTCCCATTTCATATTTCTCAATCAATTTTTTTATGTATTCGGTTTGATGAATAAATATTTTCTTGTTTTCACGGTCACGTTCAAATTGTATTCCAACGTAGTGTCTTTCGCAGCCTTCAGTTATTGAAAAATTCCTTGATAAACGCTCTTTCACACGTATCAATATTTCTTTGCTCTCTGATAACAATAGACCATCATCGACGTACAAAATTAGTATTACCTTGTATCCGTCCATTTCACCAGTAAAGACACAATGATCCGCATTCGACTGCTTCATTTTAAAATTCCTGAGAAAATTTGTAAACTTCTGGTTCCAGGTTCTTGATGCTTGCTTTAGGCCATATAAACTTTTAAGTAAAAGACAAACAGCATCATCTCCTTTCAATTTCTCGTCGATTTTAACTCCTTCTGGAATCTTCATGTAGATTTGTTCCTCCAAATTGTATTCCAACGTAGTGTCTTTCGCAGCCTTCAGTAATTGAAAAATTCCTTGATAAACGCTCTTTCACACGTATCAATATTTCTTTGCTCTCTGATAACAATAGAGCATCATCGACGTACAAAATTAGTATTACCTTGTATCCGTCCATTTCACCAGTAAAGACACAATGATCCGCATTCGACTGCTTCATTTTAAAATTCCTGAGAAAATTTGTAAACTTCTGGTTCCAGGTTCTTGATGCTTGCTTTAGGCCATATAAACTTTTAAGTAAAAGACAAACAGCATCATCTCCTTTCAATTTCTCGTCGATTTTAACTCCTTCTGGAATCTTCATGTAGATTTGTTCCTCCAAATCACCATATAAAAACGCCGTTTTTACATCAAATTGCATTATCTCATAATCTTCAATCGCGGCAATTGATAACATCATCCGAATTGTCTCATGTCTAACAACTGGTGAAAATGTTTCATTGAAGTCGATGCCTTCACGCTGTGAATAACCCTTTGCTACTAATCGAGCTTTGTATCGAACACCACCCGCATTTGGCTTAAGCTTGAATACCCATTTGCATCCAATAACATTTGCATTTTCTGGTTTTTTCACCATTTTCCATTTTCTTTCAATGAACACAATTCATCTTCAATCGCCTTTTTCCATTGTTCTTGTTCAGATGAACACACCGCTTCATTGTAATTTAGTGGTTCGCATACAACAGCAGAATAACCAGTTTCAATCAAACGATCAGGCGTATTTGTTTTTGATCGAAAGTTGTATCTTTCGTTTCCTCGTAGTTTTTCGTCTTCTGGACTATTCACCACTTTATCATCATCTTCAGTCATTATTGATGGATTTTGAAGCGATTTATTATGTTGACTCGTTCGAGGTGATTTCAAATCAGCTTGTTGATTCTCAATCCTAGTTGAAACTTCATCCTTTTTCTCTTCATCGTTGTCGCTTTTAATGTCACCACTGTATGTTTCAATGACAAATGTTTTTGATTCAACTTCATTGAAACGCACATTACAATCTATGAAAACATATCTTTTCTTTGGATCGAACAATCGAACATTTTTGGTGGTTGGCTCGAATCCAACTAAATAAACTTTCTTTGCCTTTGGATCCCATTTCTTTCTTCCAAGTTGTTTTGGTATTTGCACAAAACATTCTGTTCCAAAAATCTTCACATTACTTAAATCTGGTTTAGATCCAAACCATTTCTCGTATGGCGTACTATCAATGCATTTGCTATTTGGCGATCGATTTAACATGTAAATTGCCGTTCGCACTGCTTCAGGCCATAGAAACTTCTCCAAACCACTTGCAATTAACATCGTCCTTGCACTTTCTTGAACAGTTCTATTATCACGCTCAATTCTTCCATTTTGCTCTGGTGTGTAAGGTGAAATTCGTTCACATGTTATTCCCTCTCGCCTCAAAAGATTCGTAATTTGCTTATTCACGAACTCTGTTCCATTATCAAAACGTATGTGTTTGATACAATTACCAATCGTATTCTGAACCAATGGAATGAAACCAGTGAAACCAGTGAACCATCTTTTGATTTTAACAAATACACATATCTAAATGCAGTTGATTCATCCTTAATAAGCAGGAAATATTTTGATTCATCTACTCCTTCAATTTCCATAGGACCACATAGATCCGCATGCAAAAACTCTCCTTTCATCGTTGTACGCTCTGGTGCTGATTTGTGAGAAGCTCTTGTCATTTTGCCCAATTGACAATCCTCACAGAAAAATTTATCACTGTCTGATAAATTTATTCCATTCACCAAACCCTTATTACACATTTGTTTGATACTTTCGACATTGATATGACCCAAGCGCTTATGCCACTGTTGCAACGAAACTGCAGCCACATTTGCATGTTCGTCAGTTCTTTTTCGAAAACTCATTTTTATTTGATTTTCTTCATCCTTTTTACCAATAGCTACTATATCACCACTGCTGCTCAGAAGTTTGCATCCATCCTTGGTAAATAGCACGTTGAAACCCTTGTTTGTTACTTCAACCGTCGAAAATAAGTTTGATTTGAGGTCTGGAACATGTAGAACGTTTTCCAAACGTCTCGACTCCCACTGTCCGTTGACTTCAGCTTCAATCAAAATGGTTCCGATACCAAGAATTGTCAATTGTTGACATGTGTTTAGATGCACCCGAATCAGCAATCCATGAATCCTTTTTATTGCAATTTCTATCTGATGCAATAAAAGCCATTTCGCCTTTTTTCTTCTTATTTTTATTCAATGACGCATTCTTATTTGAAGATGTATTCACATTTGATGACGATGCATCTCTATTTGGACATTCACGCGCCCAATGACCAGTAACATCACATATTTTGCACTTTGTTCTCTTTTTTAATTCATCGATGTTGAATTTTCCTTTTTGCTTTGAATTCGATTTCCACGTTTTTGCCGCAAACGCAACATTTAATTCATCATTCATAACAACGTCGTTTTTCTTTAAATTGTCCTCTTCTAACTGTAACGATGACATCATTGTATCAAGCGTTCGTATCTCATGTGTGTTATACCAAACAGTTTTATAGTGATTAAATTTCGGCGTTAAACTGCTAATGATACGACACATTTTCAAATTGTCTGACAATTTTTCACCCTGTGATTCTATTTCCGATGCTATGAAATTCATTTTTGAAATGTAACCAATAATTGATTCATCCTCTTTCATTTTCAATGAAAAATACTCTTCGTACAAATTCATCACTCTAATTTTGAATTTTTTTCAAACATGCTCTTTATTCTATCAATCATTTCCTTTGCTGTTTTGCATGATAAAACAAGATTCGCATGCTCTGTATCAAGTGATCGAATTATAGCATCCATTGCACGACCCTCTTTTCGATTATATTTTAATTTCTGATCAGCCGACTCATTTTTATCAGGTACATTCATTCCTTCAATATTATCGCTTTTTGGTTCGCTGTGAGTATACGCGGCGGAATAAAGTAATAAAACACAAATGTGTTAACCACTATTTTATTTCAGTTGTTTCTTTATTCGGGTTTACAAGACGACTGTACCTTTTTTGTACACTCATATATTTTACATGTTCGAATTCTCTCTTTTCGTATACAGTGAGACGAAATGATGAGACGATAAATTCTACCCAATCGACAAAATACAATACGTTAAATTTTGGTAATTTATACAAGTTAAAAAAATGAAAATTAATTCGTCTAATAAAATATTTAAATTAAATTAAAATGATTTCGAAAATTAAATAAAAATGAATTCGTCTGCTTATGCTAAAAGCACCACAGTACTCCCCCTTCAGCGATAGCGATGTGGTATTTGAACGCGTCGATGGGGTCGATCGTTTTTTACTGAAGTCTGTGGATGGTCTGACCTAGTGTTAGTTACTTTCGGTGGAACATCCGCTGTGTATGGTTCTTCATTCCAAATATAAGCCGGTTTAAGTCGATCAATGGATAAGTTAACAATGCGATGACCCATCTGAATTGTGTAATATTTGTGACTTCTTTTTAGTACTTCGAAAGGTCCTTCGTAAGGTGGCGTTAAGGCCGCTCTGATAGCATCGGTGCGTACGAAGACGTGACTACATGAGCTCAACTCCTTGTTTATGTAAGACGTTGGCTTAATATGGAATGACGTGTTCATCGGATTTACGTTTGCCATTGACTCTCGCAGATTTTTTAGTACTTCACTCTGAGTATCCATTGATTTATTAATATCGTAGAATTCCCCTGGTATCCGTAATGTAGTGCCATAGACTAATTCGGCAGGCGTCGTTAGAAGGTCTTTCTTAAAAGATACACGTAGACTTAACATAATAATTGGCAAATTATCAACCCAAGAGTCTGGTCCCGCTGCCATAATCGATGATTTCAGCGTCCTGTGCCATCTTTCTATCAACCCGTTTGATTGTGGATGATATGGTGTAGTTCGAAAACGATCTGCTCCGATGATTTTATAGATTTCCCTCATCAAAAAAGACTCAAATTGTCTCCCTTGGTCAGTTGTGATGTATTCTGGACATCCGAAACGAGCAATCCAACCGGTTACTAAACCTCTTGCTACGGATTCAGCGGTCATATCAGTTAGCGGAATCGCTTCTGGCCAGCGAGTAAAGCGATCGATAATCGTTAAACAATATCGGTATCCTTGTTGTAATGGTAAAGGACCAATGAGATCCATGTTAATGTGACTAAAGCGTCGATCTGGCAGTTTATATTGAGAAACCGCTGTTTTATTATGACGATTAATTTTTGATTTCTGACACTGTATACATCCGCGTACATAGTTCGTGACATCCTTGCGCATATTTGGCCATACATAACGATCGGATACTAGCTTAATAGTCGTTCTGATTCCTGGATGCGAAAGTTTATGAGTTGACGATATGATATAGTGTCGGAATTTGGGAGATATGTAAGGTCGAATTTTAGATGTTGACGTATCGCACCAGAGCATTCGGTTGCTATCTGGAATAGAGAATTGTTTAAATATTAACGAAGTCGTTTTACCTTCACGTATTTGGGTAAATTTGTCATCTGTTCCTTGTTCCTTTGACAATTGCTCGTAATCAAACGTCTCAATCAGCTGGATTCTTGACAGTAGATCAGCTGTTTGGTTATCGCGGCCGCTAATATAACGGATGTCGGTTGTGAATTGGCTCACAAAATCTAAATGACGGATCTGTCGAGGGGAAGCCTTGTCCATTTTCTGCTGATATGCAAAGACCAGCGGTTGGTGATCCGTATAGATTCGACTTATTCTTCCTTCCAACATATACCGAAAATGTTTGACACTCAAATACATCGCCAAAAGTTCCCGGTCGTAGGTACTGTATCTTTGTTGCGCATCTGTCAACTTTTTTGAAAAGTAGCCTAATGGTTCGAAGCTTCCATCGACGACCTGATGCAGAACTGCTCCTACTGCGAAGTTTGAAGCGTCTACGTTAAGAGATAATTCGGCATGCATCTTCGGAAACGCTAATAAAGTAGCTGCGGCGAGTTCTTGTTTGCATCTTTCGAATGCTTCGATTGCTTCGTCGGTCCAGATCAACACAGTTTTGTCATTTTTGATATTGCCCTTGATCATCGAATGAAGTTTCATTTGCGAATTCATGGCATTCGGTATAAATTTACGATAATAATTTATCATCGCTAAGAAAGTTTTTAATTCTTTCGCCAATAGAGGTTTACAATAGTTTTTAATGACATCAACTTTACTAGGAAGAGGAGAAATCCCGTTTTTCGAAATGATATGTCCTAAGAATTCTAATTCGGCCACAGCTAATTCACATTTAGCTACATTGATCGTCAGCCGATATTTGCGAAGCCGTTCGAATACTAGTCTTAAATGTTGTTCATGTTCAATGATGTCTTCGGATGCAATTAAAATATCGTCCAGATATGGAAAAACAAATTGTAAGCCTCTTAATGCTTCATGTATTAGCCGTTGAAATGTTTGTGGTGCATTCCGTAACCCAAACGTCATAAACGCAAACTCGTACAACCCAAACGGAGTCGTGATGGCGGTTTTTGCAACATGATCTGGATGAATTGGCACCTGATGAAATGCTTTTTGTAAATCTATTTTGCTAAAGACGGTTTTACCACTTAATATTGACGTACAATCGTGGATATACGGTATTGGGTACCGATCGGGCACTGTTTGGGCATTTAAAGAACGGTAGTCGCCACAGGGTCGCCATGTTCCATCTGATTTTCGGACCATGTGTAAGGGGCTGGCCCAGTTACTAGTAGACGGGCGGCAAATTCCCATTTTCATCAAATATTCGAATTCCTCCTTTGCAGCGGCTAATTTGTCCGGATCCAACCTTCGGGGTCGAGCGAACGTTGGCTGCCCAGTTGTTTCAATACGGTGTACAATGCTTGAGCCGTTGTCGTTTAGTGACTGTATATCCATTTCCGTGATGTCCGCAAACTCGGCTAATAGGCAAGCAAACGGTGATTGAGGATTGAATGTCTTAATTTCTGCCACTTTGACTTTTTTGGAACCACAAACTGTCGACAATCTAGTAATCCCATCAACTAGACGACCTCTATTCAAATCGATGAGCAAATCGAAATTTCGTATAAAGTCGGCTCCAATAATAGGCGTGTTGACGTCCGCAACAATAAATTCCCACTCGAAATTTCGTCGTAAATTGAGGTCCACTTTAATTCGCTTTTTACCATAGACATTAATCGTTGTTCCATTCGCCGCAAACAGTTTATAGTCGGTTGGAATCCTTTTCTCGTTCGGAGTAGGTGGCAATACCGATACGTCAGCTCCTGTGTCTATGAGATATTTAATAGCCGATTTTTTGTCTGTAACGGATAGTCTGAATATGTTGACATGAGAGGGTTGAGAATCGGCAAAACTCGTGTCAACGATCCGTTTGATTCATGGTTTTGTACTGGTTTCAGTTGGTGTTCTATGTCGACATGGACTTCGACATTTACGTGATTTTTGGCCGAATTTCCAATGGTACCAACATTCCTGATTAGGTGCACTCGGTGTCTGGTCTCGTGTACGCGATGAGGAACGCGATGAATTTCGGGAGTAACTTCGTCCACGTTGTGACCATAATTTGCCAATTTGACTAGATAATTGGGCTATTTCAGCTTTCAATTCATGATGAAGCAATGTTTGTTTCGATTGTGTGCTCGTTTCCTCAGCAGATGTGACTATGTTTACATTACGCGTCTGCATGACATCCGCAATAGCATCAGCTATCTTCGTAAATTCGTTCACGGAGCCGGTGGAGGCAGCTACCGCTGCACGTGCATGATCGGGCAAACGTTGAGCCCATAAACCTTTAAGTGCTGCATCGCTGATAGAATTACTAGCAACTCGGCGCATTTCATGGAAGAGTTGACTAGGTTTCATATCGCCCAGTGGCATTTCTGATAATAATCGATTTAGTCGTCGTTGTTGGCTTTCGGAAAAATGTCCAATTAATTTTTCCTTAATGTATTCGTATTTCTGGTGTACCGTTAATAATTTCGCGTAATTGTGGTAACATTGTTGGGTCAACGGCAGCTAAAACTGTATTATATCGCTGTTTATCGGACGCAATGCCAGAGGCTGGAAACCAGAAATCCATCGATAAAAACCAACTTTCTATGTCGTTACTGATCATTCGTGGCATTGGCAATTTGGCAAATACCGCTGTAACCTCATGATCGGGAAAGTCCGCACCACCTTTAACCTCTTGTTCATTCGTAATCGACATTTTATGCGTAGACAGTAACACGTATTAGCACAAAATAACAATATCTATCAATATCACGTAAAACAACTGAAATGTTCCGTGTCACAATTCAATTTCACTTTGTTGGCTTATTTTGTCGTTGCCAAACTCAATTTAAAAAAACGCGTGTTTTTTATCAAGCGAGAAAAATTCTAGAAATAACGGTTGATACTTATAACGTTATTCTCTACGATATACGACAGTGTTTTTATGTTAAACTGACGAAATTTATGCACAAGCACTGAATTTACTTTGAAAGAATTAATAATCGTATAAATACTTGAATTATTTACGTCGGAAAGTCACCAATTTTGGTTCGCTGTGAGTATACGCGGCGGAATAAAGTAATAAAACACAAATGTGTTAACCACTATTTTATTTCAGTTGTTTCTTTATTCGGGTTTACAAGACGACTGTACCTTTTTTGTACACTCATATATTTTACATGTTCGAATTCTCTCTTTTCGTATACAGTGAGACGAAATGATGAGACGATAAATTCTACCCAATCGACAAAATACAATACGTTAAATTTTGGTAATTTATACAAGTTAAAAAAATGAAAATTAATTCGTCTAATAAAATATTTAAATTAAATTAAAATGATTTCGAAAATTAAATAAAAATGAATTCGTCTGCTTATGCTAAAAGCACCACAGCTTAAATCATATATCCTCATAAAAGCATCTAATTGAAATTTCCATAAACGATAATTTGTACCATTAAATCGATGACCGCTGTAGCTAGCTTCTTCTTTAAAAACACCGGAATCCATTTTTTATTTTAACTTAATTCTTATATCGCTATGTTCAATGCACGCTACTACAAAAAAATGGCGTCGCTTTTTATTCAATGTACGCTTCGACGAGACGGCTTTGTTGAACGAAAATTGCACTTTTTTTTTTTTTTTATTAATATTCACTTTAATTTAATTTATTTATTACTCTGGGCCCATAACCTTTTAAACTATACAGAGTTTTTAGAATAAATAAATTAATTATAAAACACGTTTTGCTTTAGAAAGTATTATTTATTTTATATTGTACATACACAAAGACGATGAGCGATCGACTGACCAAAATGAAAAATGCAACGCATCTACATGGAGAGATGAATGCGCCCAACAAACAAAAATGAAACAATTCAATTCTCAACAATTAATTTTGATGCCTTAAGTTTTCAGGTAACTGATTTTGTATGTATCTGTGATGTTTTTGCTGTCGTGCACAAATCTGCTAAATCTGTCGTGGAACGTTGTCCATTCATGGTATTGCTCACTGAAATATGGTATTTCGATACGAGGCAATTTTATTTCTGGTTGGAAATCAGGTTTCTTGTTGTTGTTGGCGCATTCTAGGGGTAACAATACTTGTATTGCCTCTTGAAGCTCGGCTGTCATCTCGTCTACTTCTTCATTCATTGTATCGTATTCTTGATTTTGAAAATACGGAATGAAGCTATGTTGTTCTTCTGGAATTTTTAACAGAAGCTCTTCATATAGCTGATCCATCATGCCTCTATTGTTGTCTAGTTGTTTAATTTTCTGCGCCAAATGGGGACTAGAACGTCTTTCAGTCAAGCATAATTGAGCTTGGTGTAGTAGAGTTCTGATATGGTTTACTTTAATTTCTGCCCTTTTCACCAATTTTCTTTTCTCCGTTGGTATCTCTTCTTCTGAGTTATCGTTATCCATCAGATTAGTTTTCTTCAGAGGTTCCGGAAAATTAAAACTTGTTGATGCCTGAGTGGCGATTTTCACCGTGGGCGTTGTTGGGGCTCCATGCAAACGCTGCCGCATCTCATTTATGAACGCATCGTATGTTTGTTGTGTAGATCTTCGTTCAATGAAGTAACCATGTAAGGGCTCTAATGTGGCAGAGGCAACAATTTTTTCATGATAGCTCTCATATTGCAAAAATAATCCTTTTAGAATTTGAATTTTTCTTTCGAGCTGTCTTTTTGACTGCCTTTCTGCCTCATTAAACCCTTTCTGAAGGATTTGGTTTTTTTCTACAATCTTCTCTTGTTCTTTTAGTAGTACATCGATCATGACGCCAGTTGTTGTGACACTTATGTTGTAAATCTAAGTGTTATTTGTTAAAATGTTTGTTGTTGTTGGATGGACTGCTTCCGATTGTAAAACTTAGCGATGCTGGTAGTTGCTTCAACGATGCTGGTAGTTGTTTTTTAGCTGTCAGTTAATATCGTGGTATAAACTTTGTAGTTGTTATTTGTTTAAAGTTCCAAATTTATTGCCGCCAGTTGTTTTGGTGGCTCGAAGGACCAATATCATATCTCGTTTTCGTTATCTTTTATCTCGTAACCTTTTTGTTTCCTCTTCCTTTAACTCATTTAACTTGTTATCCTTCATTTGCATCACTAATAGTTTGACATTCCATTCTTCGACACTATTCTCTATTACATCTTCTTCCTCGTCAATTCCTGCTATCTCATCTGTTGTCAGCATATTTATTCTACTTAGATATTTATTCTGCTTCCATCCCATTCCTCTATCGCTCCCACCCACTGATCCAACTGTCGTACCTTTCTCCATAACTCCCTTTTCGTCATCATTGCTGCCTCCACCAAATTCCTGGTTAATGTAACATTACTACTCCACTTTAAAATTTCTCGCACCACATCCTCCTCTTCCAACCGCCCCATGGATAGTTCCTCCATTTCCTGGAAGTAACTAGTCAGTGTCTGCCCTCGCCGTCTTTTCGTTGAGCTCAATTTCTCGATTATCGCTCCTACCGATTTTTTTACCGAAAAGTCCTCCACTAACCCCGTTCTCAACCTGCTCCATGATAGCCCTTCCTTGTGTCGGCTCTCAAACCATCGCTTCGCACTTCCCGTCCACCTCATCCTAACTGCCATCAGCATCGTCCTCTCCTCTACACCATATCCGCTCATTATTTCCTCTGCCACCTCAATCCATTCTTCCACCGTTGTTCCTCCATTCTTATCCGGATCGAATTCCGGCAATAAATTCTTCACATCTCCTATTTGTAATCTTTGTGTACCTTTGCTCTCTTTATCGATCACCCTCGACGTCTCCTCTATCTTCATGCTGTTCAGTTCGCCGCTCACCTCTAACAGTCTTTCCTCTAACGCTAAATTATCCCTCTCCAACCTCCTTATTGCCGCCATTATCGCCTGTATGTCGTATTCTTGTCTCTCATTCCCACCCCTCTGCACGTGCTCGCCTTTCTTCCTTTTGTATTCACTTATATCGTGATGTAGCGTTACCTTTCCCTCGATCTCACCACGCCACACGTGTTCTACCGTCTTCTGCCCGCCCGTTTCCTCGAACGCGTTGTGTTCCGTTTCGTTATGTGTCGGATCCTTATCCCCCTTTGGGGTACTCGCCGCGCGGTTACCCACATTTGTGAGATCCGCGGTGTAACCATCTAAGCTCTCTTCCGCCATTCCGTGTTGTTATCTTTGCTTTATATAAGAAAAACAGACTTGAGATCCCACTTCTGATCTGTAGGGCGGCTTCGTCGTCTTTGGTTTATTTCAGAATGTCCCTTTCTTTTCCGTTATCGCCTTTTTCATCTTTTACAGCAGTTGCCCTAAGTGCAATTACCTATTAACCCTACTCCCATTATTGCTACAAACCTATCTCACCCATACCCTTCATACCTATACAGGGTGTCCCCGATTGGGATGCTGATCCGTTACGGGCTGATTCCTTGGTTCATTTCATGAAAAAAATCGTATGGCAGGGGGGGGGGTCAATTTTTGATATTCTTTGAGATACAGCGCGTTTAAAAAATTTGGTTCGGAAAAAAAGTACAAGCGGATATTAAGCTGTAACTTACAAAATTTTTATCGGACAGCAACTAACAAAGTCTCATTTGACGGACAACTAAATAGGCTATATTTAAGATCTCATTGGCTATCTCGCATCTGTATCCAATTAAGAGCTATGGCGTTTTAAAGTTAAAAAAATAAAAAAAAAAATGATATTTTTTTCATAAATTTGAGTTTTTCTCAAAAAAATGCTTCGTCTCATAAGTAAAAAACTATAACACGTGGGTACAAATAATGTATTGAGGGATTGTAGAGGAGATCATAGCGGATTAAAATTAAGTAAAAAAAAAAAATTTATTTGATTAATGAATGAAATTTATTAATGATATTTTATGAAAAAAAATATCATTTTTTTTATTTTTTTAACTTTAAAACGCCATAGCTCTTAAATGGATACAGATGCGAGATAGCCAATGAGATATAGCCTATTTAGTTGTCCGTCAAATGAGACTTTGTTAGTTGCTGTCCGATAAAAATTTTGTAAGTTACAGCTTAATATCCGCTTGTACTTTTTTTCCGAACCAAATTTTTTAAACGCGCTGTATCTCAAAGAATATCAAAAATTGACCCTCCCCCCCCTGCCATACGATTTTTTTCATGAAATGAACCAAGGAATCAGCCCGTAACGGATCAGCATCCCAATCGGGGACACCCTGTATATGTGTACATCTATCCTAACCCTACATATGTATATACCTATCCTAACCCTACACCTGTTTGTTTTGTTTTGGTTTTCCAATTTAACCTAAAAAAAAAACTACTATTCCGCTGCAAGCCGACTTATCCAATTGGAAAACGATTCATGTTTGTTCGTATTTCCAATTAGCGGCGTAATTTATCCTTTGTGTTGCGTAATAATGCGTATCGTAAAATTTCTTTGTTTTTTTGTGATTATCACTCACTTTAAATTTATTTTTGACATTAATTTATGTTAGCACTTCATTAAGACACTGTTTGCACATATTTTCACAATTTTTAGATAGGTTGAAACTATTTTTAATTTTTATTTTTCACCACAGAAAGAAAGACACGATCTTCCTAATTTTAGTCGAGAAACGAACCCCCATATTATTATTATTACTAATTTGTTTTAAAAATATTTTTTTTATTGTTTTTGGCTCTCCTTTCATTTAAGAAACGGCTAATATAAATTTTGCTACAATAATATATTTTTATTATATTTGTAATGTGAAACAGATGTTGCAATTCTTATGATCGAATGCACATGTTTTTGAATACCTAAATTAAATAAAACGTGTTAAATTCCAAATTCTACGTTCAACTATTCAAATTATTTATTTCCAAAGTAACGACGTTTAATTCATCTAAACAGGTCGTTACACTTCAATCATTTTAATTGCACTATGAGTAACAAAATTCAACACCAAAGATTTTTGACATAAGTTAATCATTCCTCACATTCCTCACACAATCTTCCTATTATTATTATTTGTTTAACTGCTTCGGATGCAGCTATTTATTCTGCTTCGGTTGTTGACAAAGCTACAAGTGATTGACGTGTTGTGTACCAGTCAACTGCCGTTCCATTCACCACCATTAGATATCCTGAGGTTGATTTCCTTGTTTTATCACCAGTGAAATCCGCAACACAATAACATTTAACATTTCCTCCCTCCGAATCTGACTTAAATCTTAAACCATATTCTTTGGTTCCATTTAAATACCGAAACACTCTCTTTACTACTTCCCAATTAACTAATTTTGTAATTTCCATGCCCAAAAATTGATTTAGATTTTCTTTTTTAATGTCAAAATTATTTTCTAAATGCATCAATAATTCTTCAATTTTTGTGACACCTGAGGATATAATTAAACAATCATCCACGAATATTATCAAGTATAGTTTTTCTACACCATCGTCGATAAAAATACTTGGATAATTTTTCGGCTGCTCTAAGTTGATACGTTTTAAAACTTCAATAAATTTAAAATTTTAGTTCTTCGGAGCTTGCTCCAGTCCATATATGCGTATGGTCAAACTGCATACGCCATCTTTAAACCCCATAAGTTGCTCCATATATATCTCCTCCTCCAAACTGCCATTAAGAAATGCAGTTTTAATATCAAACTGATTTAAAAGTTTAAATTTAAAAATGCAATTAAACAAAAACGGTTTGCAATTTTACCAATTTTTTTTTTATTTTGAAGTACAATAGTTCCGATTAAAGATGGAATATTATTTAATTCATATGGCTGCCGTGGCTGACCTTACAGTTCGATCAGACCAATTTTTGAACACTTTTTCGAGTGTATGGGGTCGTATCTCGGCGATGGCATCGCGAATGTTGGCCTTCAAATGCTCAATCGTCTCTAGGTTGTCGGCATAACACTTGTCTTTAACGGCGTCCCACAGCAAATAGTCCAATGGTGTTAAATCGCAACTTCTGACCGGCCCATTGACAACACCATTTCGGCTTATTAAACGGCATCAAACGTTTGACGTAATAAATTGATTATGGCATGAGATGTGTGGCAAGTTGCACCATCCTGTGGAAACCAAACATCGTTCACATCAACACCATGAAGAGTGGGCGCAAAAAATCGGTTATCATGGTCTCCATTGAGCCTCATTCGATACTTTCGGGTGTTCACACTGCAGTTAAAATTTTTCGTTTTGGAAAAACTTTATTTTTTTATTTTGCTGTGGAAAATTTCCCCAGCTTATTTATTTAATTGGGAGCTACAATGTTTTACTTTTAAGACACAAAAAACTTATTCAACTTAATAACTAACGTTAGCCAAATACATATGTACATATAATATTGTGTGCCAAATACATATGTACATGTACATATAATAAAGAATGGAAGCGCTGGTCAGCTAGGCCATGTGTCATCGATCAGAAAAGGTGGTAATCGGAAGGAGCAATGTCTGGGCTATACGGCGGGTGGGGTAAGACTTCCCATTTCAGCGTTTGTAGGTATATTTTGACCGGCGCTGCAACATGTGGCCGAGCGTTGTCATGTTGCAAAATTACTTTGTCGTGTCTTTGCTCGTATTGTGGCCGTTTTTCTTTGAGTGCGCGGCTCAAACGCATCAATTGAGTTCGGTATAGTGCTCCTGTGATGGTTTCGTTCGATTTCAATAGCTCATAATACACCACACCCAGCTGGTCCCACCAAATACAGAGCATGAGCTTGGCGCCGTGAATATTTGGTTTGGCCGTCGATGATGATGCATGGCCGGGGTAACCATATGATTTTTTGCGCTTCGGGTTATCGTAATGGATCCACTTTTCATCACCAGTGACAATGCGATGCAAAAAACCCTTCCGTTTTTGCCGTTCGAGCAGCAGTTCGCATGCAAAAAAACGGCGCTCGACGTCTCTCGGCTTCAGCTCATACGGCACCCAATGTCCTTGCTTTTGGATCATTCCGAGGGCTTTTATACGATGGGAAATGGCTTGTTGTGTCACTCCCAATGAATCTGCGAGCTCTTGTTGAGTTTGACACGAGTCTTCATTGAGTATTGCCTCCAATTCAGCATTCTCAAACTTTTTCACTTGGCCCGGCCGCTCTTTGTCCTCAACGTCAAAATCACCACTTCTAAACCGCACAAACCATCTCTCGCACGTTGAAACCGATGGAACATGACTCGGATAAGTCTCGGAGACCAATCGATGTGCTTCAGCAGCACTTTTCTTCAAATTAAAGAAGTAAATTAAAACTTCCCGCAAATGCTGTTTTGTTGGCACGAAACTCGACATATTGAGAGCTCAAAAAAACTATGAATTTGACACTGCGACAAATTGACACATACTGAAAATTAAAGCTATAAGACGTAGCTTTGACATGAACATAGTCACAGTACTGCCTGATGCGTATAGCGTTAGTAACGCCATCTGTTATCAATCCCGCATTTTCAATTTGTACTCCTAATACAAAAAATGATTTGTTGTAAAAATGCTTAGTTTGAAGAGTTCTTATATATGTATAATGTAAAAAATGCTTAGTTTAAAGAGTTATTATTTCCGTGTATCCGTTCTAGTTTATTCGAAAGAAAATAAATGTGAGAACATCACTTCCGTTGTTCCATTTGTTGTCTGTCTGGAAGTATTATATATCGAGGTTAAAATACCGATAAAGATGTTGAATTTATGTTATCTATTGATGTTAGGTGGTTCGGGATACATAACTCTGAACGAGAACGCTCACGTTTTGGCGCATCAACAATGAAACCAGTTTCACGAACTTTAACAATAAACTTGCGTATACCGGGCAGTGCACTGTTGGCGACCAAATTTTGGACGACATTTTCGTGCAATTTCCGACCAATTGTCTTTGTTTTGGAAATAAATTTCCAATAAATCCCAACGTTGCTCAAGCGTAAATCGATTTATTTCGTTCAGTGGAGATAATATACTTATTTGTGACAGAATATAATGGCCAGATTCGAAATAACCACAGATTCGAAATTTGTGATAGAATAGAATGGCATAAGTATTGCCAGATTTGAAATAATCGGTGGTTCAAATTTAAACCGATAAATGGCCCACCCGTTATAAATAAAATTTCAACATAGCAGCAATACTAAGAAGTAATCCTACAGTTTTATATTGAGCCACTGGACTGAAAGTCTCTAAATATTCTCTACCATATTTTTGACAACACCCTTTTGCAACCAGTCGTATTATATATTGATTATTTGATTTAATTTGAAACACGCATTTGTTACCAATTGCTTGTTTTCCGTTTGGTAAATATGCCAATTTCCAATTATTGTTAATATTCAGACCCTTTATCTCTTCATCCATCGCCGTCTTCCAGTTTTTATCTTTAATCGCATCTAAATATTCAATTTCGTCGCATGCCATCAAAGTGATATAATCGTTGTATTTATATGTGTTTTGCGGTAAACAAGCACTTGAAAGTTTGATGACGCCAAACTCTTGCCTTTTGGCGGTAGTTTTCAAACACTTGTTTGCTTGGGAATATATTATTTTCCTCGATGCAATATATCCCTAATTTGAATAAATGATATTATACACAACACTTCGGATTTAATGATTTATGCAATAATTCAATTTATTTTATTATAAGAATGTTGTACATACTTCATTTATAATTCTAATCTTTTTCTTCTCATGCTTTATAAAATTTACAAAATCATTACAATTATTACCATTATAAATGTTTAGCTTTTGAAGCCCCATTTCTTCCGTTTTTCCTTTGGTATATGTACAAATACTTCATTTCCAAAAATTTTTAAATTGTCGATACTTGGTTTCTTTGAGTACTTCAATTCAAATGGCGTTTTTCCACTTATTGTATTTTTTCCCGTTTTGTTCAACACCTTTGCTAATGTATTTATAGCCTCTGCCCAAAATTATTGTCCCAAACTTTTAGCGTAGAGTAATATCCGTGCTGTTTCAACTAGTGTACGCATCTTTTTTTCCACTGCTTCGTTTTATTCAGGCGCGTATGCAACGATTAACTGGTGCTATGCTAAGGATATGGAATTCCTTTTAACACGTTTTCGATGGTTTTGTTTTTAAATTCTAAACTATTGTCAGACCTGAGTATTGTAATTTTCTCCCCAGTTTTCAACTTATACTTTGGTATATACTCAGTCAACTTATCACATATTTCCGATTTATGTTTTAAGAAATATACTGCTTTATAATGAGTAAAATCATCCTTTAATAACAAAAACTATTTTGAACTATCAATCGATGATTTGTCCATTGGTCCACAGACGTATGTTTATTATTTCACCTGGTTTTCACGTATTTGATGTTCTAAACGGTTGTCTACACTGCTTTCCATAAATACAAGATTCACATTGAAAATGTTCTAATTTTACTCCATTATCTGCCAATATATTTTTGCAATATTGTATATTTTGATGTACTGAAAGTTGATGCCATTGCTTTAATGATGTTCCTGTTTTCTTTTCTGTATAATATGCGACTTCTAACTTTCGTAATCTTAGCTTTAGATTATACTATTATATATACTATTATACTGTTATTAATTTTAAATTTCGCATCCATTTTGTTTTGTTGTAATTAATTAACCATTATCCACTGCCGTACTCGCTGATTATGTTACACTTCAATTTTGGAACATAAAATATGTATTGAATATTATCTGAACCGAAATCACTGAACCGAACCTATTCCAATGGCCTCGAGTTTTGTCCCATCACCGATCGTTATAAAATATGAATTTTTAAGTTGTTCGTAATCAGCAAAACAATCATAATTTGATGTCACGTGATAACTTGCTCCAGAATCCAGGAACCAATCAAATTTAAGCCTTATGATTTTTTTCTGTTCCGGGATTAGCAAATGGGAACCCATCTTGCACTATCTTTTGAAAAATGAAGATGATGATGCAAATTTGGTTACAAAAGAAAGCCTAAAATTTCTCGACTGTTCACGGTGGTCTTCTAATACAAAATTGTCTTCCAAAATAACGTTTTCATGCGTGATGGCGTTCTGTGGTCCTCGGTGGCGCTTATCATCTTCTAACGATTCTCTATCACTTTTAAATAATTGAACCCACTTCGTTACTGTAGAATATTTTTGTCCACATTCATTATAAACTTTTGACGTATAATCGGAAATAAATTTGGTGCTTTTGGAACTACTATTTTCTGTCGTTTGTATATGATGTTACGGTATCGATATAACCTTTACCGTATCGACAGAAAATAGTAGTTCCAAAAGCACATATAGAGAAAATTATCATTCATCTTTAAATGTTGAAAAATATTTTATTACTTAATGAACTGTGCGTTCGTTTTCTGGCCATCCGTCACTTATATATGAGATTAGTTCTAGGTAATATGGTTCCTTACTATATATCTATCTTAGATGTACGTGTGGAATTTTTTACATGCGAATCTGATTGCCGTGGCTTCTTTCTCGATTTGCGAATATCTCAATTCCGCTTTGTTTAGTGATCTAGACGCTATGCTTATCGTCTTTTGTGTTAAATGTATCCGCCAGTTTAGTTGCATCTGCTCCAACTAATATCATAAATCTAGCAACTTTAATTTGTTCATCCTTCTTGTCAAGTCTCGCCATAATTTCCACTCGTTGGCTACGTTGTTGTTGATCAGCAAGCTTTTCGGTGGCTTTAATCCTTCCACTTTGTTAGTCGATATATATTTTTATATGTCTTTCGTATCGAATATGTTTTACTCGGAATTGTAGCTCTCGTGTTCCTTACTTTTGAGTATACCCTCAAAAGTAATAATACCTCTTTTGGGTATTCCCGTTTATGTGTTCTTTTATTATATACCATGTATACCCTTTGATGGTGGTTATAGTTTATGGATAAGGACTTATAAATGCACTCGTTGCTGTATTTGTGCATTTTGCCTTTTATATATACGTATAGTTATATATTACACTTGGTCTTGTGCTTACCCTCTGGTATTTGTATAACTATTTCGTGATGCGGCATGTACTTATTTTTTTGTTCCTTTTTCTTTTGTATATTTGCTATGAGATTTTATTTTGATTTTATCCTTTTCTTTTAAAATTTAAATTTAATTAAATTACAAATTTCAATTCAATTTTTTTTAACCAAAAAATTAATAAATAAAAATAATTTAAAAATTCATTCCAAAACATTCCTAAACTTTATCTCAATTTATATTTTTATTTGTTGCAGTTGCCTTTTGCCTACTTTAACAAAGGTGATCTCGTGCCTATTTTCATTAATCCTACCACATCCTTATCGCATGTGGTTGAATATTTTTTTATTTTTAATAGATCAAATAAAATGATTGTTTAAATTATTTATTAAATAACTTTTTAAATTTCCATGGTAAAAAAACTCTTTACTGCAATATTTCCCTGTAAGTCGTGCCATTAAAATTTTGCTGCAACGTCGTACAGAATAAAGAATATAAAACAAATAATTAGAACCAGGTAACTTGAAAAAATCTGAGATTACTTTGCTTTTTCCGCAATTTTGTTGTATGTGGGTAAGATAAGCGCAAAAATGTTGGTTTCAATTTAATGATCTAAAATATCAACTATAAGCTCGAGATCAATAAGTAATACTAACCAAATACTTTTCAATTGACGGGCCATTTTTGTTTCCGTTGTTTTTTAATGCTGTTCTTATTAAAACTAATTCTCTTATCATCGTCCGAATGTTTCTTTGGTTGCACTCGACAGTGTTTTCGATTTTCATCTGGCGTCGTTCCAACGATTCAATTTTATGTAATACTTGTTTAAAAAAACAACATCAGAAAGTTTTTGGAACCCAATTTCTTGGTTGGTCCATGTAGGACTTGATCCAATTCTAAATAAAAGTAGGTATATATGTAAAACCAATTCTGAATTAAAAAATTGTATGTTATGATATATTTGTATTTTGGAAACAAATTAATTTTTCATTCTAGAATCAAGTTCATTATTTATTATATAATTCAAAAATAACTACTTCTTGGAGGCCTTTCAATGTCACAATCGAAATAATCGAATCTCCAAACTTTTCTCGCAATAATTCAATTGTTGCACTTGCTGTGTGGCACGTAGCTGTCTTGTTGGAACAAAATGTTGTCAAGATCAACTTCTTGTAATTTCGCCCATAAAAAGTTGGTTATCATCGATCTATATCGATCTCCATTGACAGTAACGGCGTTATCAGCTTGATTTAGAAAAAATATACGGACCGATGATTCTACCAGACCAAAAACCACACCATAATGTCCGCACCATAACTGTCAATTTAGGTCAATGTAATGGTTTTTCATGAATAATTTGTAAATTTTCTTCGAATCAGAATCGAGTTTTGTTTATTTACCGCACCACTCAGATGGAAAAAGCGCACGAAAAGTTGCAATTGGAGAACAAATATTTTGATAATAAAACAGAATAATTTGTAAACGCTGTTCTTGCGTATATCTCACCATGATGAAATTGTAAACATTACTGAATACAATGAAACAAAAAATGACAGATCATGACATATTACAAATGGCTGAAACGTCACTTAAAATTCATATCATTCCATAATGTTCATAATATATATCAGATAGAATTTTTAATTATATAAATGCACTAGTGTATATAAGACGGAATTCAGTAACTTCGCCTAATTGGCGCGGTTTCCTTGTAAATTCTGATGAAATTCCTTATTAAACTTGCTGCAACCTTTTGTTGATTGAGTTGTATTTGCAATTTGTTGAAAGAATATGGTTTGTGCAACACCAATATATTTTTTTGTGTAATCACAAATAATTAAGACAACTAAACAATAATTATTTTAAATTAAATTGTATCTTTATTTAATAGAATTTTGTTGAGGTTGCTCCATCGAAGACGATATGATAACTGACGATATGATTATTACACAATTTTGTGCGATCATCATCATACCTTTTCGTTTACTTTACTGCTTTCCTCAGTACCTTTTCTTTTTTATGTTTAACTTTCACGTAACAACTTAGGGTGAATGACGGTTGGTGCTGAACATACTCCCTTCCAAAATTGGAACAATTTTAATTTTCATCATCTAATGGAAGCTTAAAAAGTTTATTTATCGGTCGTTTTAATGTTGTCGATTTTGTTTGAACAGTTGCTACTCTAGTCATGCCATCTTTTCCGGAATGTACTTCTATGATCCGTCCTAATGGCCACATGCATGGTGGTGATTTGCTTTCGTTTATGACTACAATATCATCGACACCAGGTTTTTTTGTTTATGTTGCCTCTTATACCTTTGTTGTAATGTATTTAAATAATTAACTGAATAGTATTTCCAGAATTGCTGAACGATTTTCTGAACTTGTTCCCATCTTTTTAGACGTGATATTTTGAATTCCTCGTAATTGGCATGAGGTAGTGCTGTTATTGGTCCAAGTGTTAAAAAGTGAAATGGTGTTAGTGCGTTAATATTGCAAACATCCTTATTTCTTATAGCACATAGCGGTCGAGAATTCAAGATACCTTCAATTTGGGCCATTACTGTGATCATTTCCTCAAATGTCAAATGGGCATTACCTCTGATCTTTTTTAAGTACGTTTTCACTGATCTCACTGCTCGCTCCCATATTTCTCCAAAATGTGGAGAAATTGGAGGAATGAAATTCCATTTAATTCTCTGCTTAATTGTGAACTCATTTATTTGTGACAGCAAATTCTTTGACGACAATAGCTGGTAATGTTCATCTAATTTTCGTTTTGCACCCACAAAGTTCGTACCGTTATCGGAATGTATCTCAGTTGGTACTCCCCTCCGTGCTACAAATCGATCTAGTGTAGCAAGAAATGCTTCGGTTGTTAGTTCTGATGCCAATTCAAGATGTAGTGCTTTAGTTGAGAAGCACACAAAAATTAGTAGAAAACCCTTTATTAGTTTGCACCTCTTCCCTTTTTTGATGCTAAGAGAATTGGACCTGCGTAATCTACGCCAACGATGGAAAAAGGGCGACTTGGTGTTGTTCTGCCTTTAGGATGGTTTCCCACTTGTTGTGTTGACCTTAAAGCTGAATGGCGAAAGCAGATTACACACTTGTGACATACAGATCGACAGAGTTCTCGTACTCCTAAAATCCAGTACTTGTGTCGGGATAATCCGACAAGTAATGATGGCCCGGAGTGTAAAAATTTTAAATGTAAAAATACCAAATCATTCTTGTAATTTTGTGACTTGTCGGTAAAATCAGAGGATGTTTCATCTCGTATGTACAATTTGCTTTTTCCAGACGTCCGCCAACTCATAACATACCGTCTGAATCGATGAATGGCGCCAGTGAAATAAGTTTTGAATTTGGTGACACTATTTTCAATTTATTTAATGATTTGATATCCGTACCAAATTTTATTCCTTGTACAAGATTGATGATTTTTAATTCTGCTGCTTCAAGTTCATCAATACTCATAAAGCTCATTAATTTGTTGGTTAATTTGACATTATAAACAAATCTAAAAAAATACGCTGTAGTTCTCACCAATTTTGACCAAGTTGATATTCGCTCGTATAGTTGAGTTAATGAATGTGTATTTAATGTTGTTGCTCCTACGTGAAGTGATTGTAATGCCATAGTTCGTTTTTCTTGCATCGTTTCCATTAAAGTTGGTTTGAAGGGCCACTGTTCTTTACCTAAGCTTAACCATTCAGGACCTTTTCACCATAAATCACTATGTACTAATGTATCCGCGAATACCGCGAGTTGCTAAATCAGCTGGATTCTCTTTACTCTTAACATAGCTCCATGTCGATTCAGGTATTAGTTGATGTATTGCTGAAACTCTGTTTGAAACATAAGATTTCCATTTCCGCGGATGCGAAGACAGCCAAGATAATACAACCATAGAATCGCTCCATAATGATACTGAAACTTCTTCAAGATGATATGTGTCAAGAATGTTCCTTAATAATTTGGCGAGCAAATGAGCCCCACATAATTCAAGGCGTGGTAAACTCACTTGTTGAATTGGTGCAACCTTGCTTTTAGCTGTTAAAAGATTCACCACTATCTGGTTATTGATCCTCGTGCGAATATAGATTGCGGCGGCATAGGGTAACTCACTGGCATCGCTAAATCCATGAATTTGAAATTCATCTGTAAGATTGCTTATAAATCGAAGAATTTCAATATTATTCAATTGTTCAAACTGATTTTGAATTTGTTGCCAAGAGTGGTTTAAATCAGATGGCAGCGTGGTTGCCAAGAGTGGTTTAAATCAGATCATCCCACGAAACCTTTTTTAGCCATAAGCCCTGTAGAAATATTTTTGCATTTATGGTAAATTTGCTCAACCATCCCAATGGGTCAAATATTTGTGAAGCAATAGACAAAACGTTTCTTTTAGACAGAATTTTATTAGAACTGTCAATAACTTTAAACGAGAATGCATCCCTTTTGGAATTCCAATATAGTCCTAGCAATTTTGAAGTCCGACCTTCTTCAACAATTTGAGATTCACTATCACATTCATTCAACCAAAAAATGTTCGAGCGCCATTTTCGTAACATGAACCCAGCCCTTGCTAACACATGTGACAAATTTTGTTTCAGAAGATGTGCTTGTGTTTCATCCTCTGTTCCTGTTAGCACATCATCTACGTACAAATTACTACGGATCGCTCTTGCTACATCTGGAAATTCTGTTTCACATTCATTAGCGATTTGAAATAACACTCGAATAGATAAATATGGTGCTGATGCGGTACCGTAAGTGACCGTTAGCAAATCGTACTGACTTATTGGTTCTTCTGGTGATTCTCTCCAAATAATTCGTTGCAAGGGTGTGTGCTTCGATCCACTGAAACTTGACGATACATTTTTTCGATATCGCCCGATATTATTACCATGAAAGTTCGAAATCGTAATAATATCCTCCATAATGAACGACAAACTAATGATTGGGCCATCATTACAAGATGTAATGATGGCCCAATCATTAGTTTGTCGTTCAGGGAAATTCCGTTTGATGATGCTGCCGACCCATCAAACACAACACGCAACTTTGTTGTCAATTTGTCATACTATCTTCCCGTATCACTCCATGATGAGGTAAATAAAAGATTTGTTCTTGATTAATAGTGATTTCATTTGATGTTAACTTTCTCATATGCCCCAGGTTTTCGTATTCGCGCATAAAGTCCATGTACTTTATGTTGAATTCTGGATTGCGACTTCGTTTACGTTCCATAGATAAAATACGTTGTACCGCCGTGTTATACGATTGTCCCAATGGCTTCGAATTCGGCTTTAGAGGCAACTGCACCATGAATCGGCCATCGCTTCTTATATAAGTCGAGAGAAAATGATCTTCGCAGAGTTGCTCCTCTATTGACCATGGAACCATTTGTGAAACCTCTTCCTGTTCCCAAAACTTCCGAAGCAGGGCAGTTATCAACCTTTACTTGAAGGATCGCGCGTGGGTGCAGGAGCTCTGACAGTTACAAGGAGCTAGATCAGTCTAAAAGTCCGCCCTGCACCCAACTAAAACAAAACGTAAAAAAAAAATTCTTCTAGACTTTCGTTCTCCGTTAACTGAACATTTAAATTTTTGTAAGGTGACAATTTAGTTTCTTCATCTTTTAGATTTGTTGGTTTTTTTGAGATAACGAATCCAAACAATGTTTCCTGAGCCATCACATTTGGTAAAATACGTTGATTTTTACCTAAAATATAAAAAAAATAGTCCGCTCCCAGCAAAATATCTATTTCTTTTCTACGATAAAAGTTCGGATCCGCAAGTGGCAACTTAATGTCGTTGACGCCTGCGGTATTTATCTCATTGTTTCCTGTGAGGGTTGTTATTTTCGGTAAAATATAGGCTTTGATATTTAATGATTTATTATCATCAAATCGTGAACAAATCGTTAAATGCACTTTACCAGTGGTAGAGACGTTTGACGTTGCTAATCCTTCTACACGAACTCTTCCTTCTTTACGACTGATTCCCAATCGATTTATGCATTTTCGGAAACGAATGAAATTTGCGACCCTGAGTCCATAAATAAGTTACACCAATGATATTGATCAGCAGTGTTTTTGACCTTGACTAGTGCAGTTGGTAACAAAGCTATTCCCATATTTGACATATTAACATTCACAGCCTTGTTCTCACTTATTAAATTTTCTTCTTTCAATTCGTTCACTGGGCTTAGCTGCTCTGTGGAATTTAACAGTGTGCTAGAGTTTGATTGAATCACGTGTTGCTATAACATTGGCTTGCCTTGTGGTTATTTGCCAAACAATTGAAACATATCTTCAAGGTGGCAGCTTGGCTTCGACGTTGTTCAGTACTTAGTTTTTTAAAGGCTTCACATAAATAAATTCGATGGTTTTCCTTGCAGTATGCGCAATATTCCTTTCCATTTGATGTTCCTGCTATTTCAACCTGATATGTCTTGCTTGAAGTTGGTTTAACGATTGTAGTTGTTGATGGCTCACACGTCTCTAATGTTCCTTTCCTACAGTATGATGGGCCCATGCTTTTCTCGTTTCTTGATCCATTTTGTGCAACAACATGAATATTAACCATGGATCTTTACCACTAGCGTCACTGCCCAATGCAACAAGCCCACGTATTACCTCATCAGATGTGTTGTAAAGTTTTCTCAATGCTGTTGCCGACCTGTTAGCTGATGGTTGATCAATAAATGTCCTGATAAAATCATTCAACACATGTCCCTTTTTATCGTACCTTTCACATAATTTTTCCCATGCTGACTGATAATTTGCTTCAGATACGGTTATATGTTTTACTAGATCAGCAGCTTCGCCGCGAAGATATCCTTTCAAGTACTGAAATTTTTCTACATCGTCGAGGTCCAATTTTGCTGTGTGCTGATGAAACATAGAAGTCTCTGAAGCTTGGAAAATCCTTATATATTCCGGAGAAAATTGGCACATTTAATTTTGGTAGACCCACAAATGTGTGAGGCTCATCAGATAATTGGTTTATTGTTTGGTTTAATGAACTCGTAAAACTCGTGGATAACGTAGTAAGAAATTCGTTTTGTTCTCTTAAAATTCTTGACATTAATCGTTCCATATTCCCCGCCTCCTCTTGCTGTTTTGGCACAACTAATCGCTCTCGTAGTTTTGATTTAACTCGTAGATATTTTGTTTCATAATCATCCAGTTCGGACACTACATCGAATTGTGCTAATTGGTTTTCACAATTTACGAATTCTGCAAATGTTTTTTCGAGTAGTTCCAATCGCGTCGAGATCTCAGAGACTGAAGTTTTTTCTGTCATACTATCTGTAAACTTGGTAAAGCGTGTAATGCTGCCCTTTGCCAAGCCTCTTCTGGCCGTATATTCTTTCATCACTTCACTCATTTTGCCCTTGTATACTTCATATTATCTCGCCCTAGTGATGAATATATTATTTGATGTCACGAAGAAATGAAATTGAGGTTATGAAGTCACAGTAAATAAGGTTGTACGTTGTACCTTAAGTTTCACAAAAATATTCGATCTTGTTCTCACTATGTACCAGAGTTGATTTACCAGATATTCGGCTATTATTCTTCGGTGTTCCTTGCCTTGCACAGCAAGTGTTATTCTCCACAGTTGTTCAGCTTCTTCGGTTATTCGTATAATCTCACACGTCATAACTATTTTAATCTTATTCGCAATTGCACCACGATCCGTTTAAACAGCAGCTAAAACTATCACCGCACTCAGCCTTCACTCATTGAACATTGATTTTCACTCGACGCCGCTACTAGCATAGTAATAAAATGATGATTCGACTATTTTAACAATGATGTAAACGTTGTACTATTTTTCACGATGTGGTTAGGGGCCCTTATAATTTCCAATCGACGTAACAGTTTTAAAACAGTCTCTCGTTCCCGCAAAAATTTTTTTGTTTTGTTTTTGTTTTTTAAAAAAAATCCAAAATGGCGTCACCACATGTTCGACCCCTTTACAACATGAAAAATTTCTCAAGATGGCACCGTTTTATAATGTACAACGCTGTCTTTTCCTGATCGAATATACAATTTATTGTATGCGTGATAAAATCCGGCTCGAACGACCACTTTTCTATGTGCAACACCAATATATTTTTTTTTTTGTAATCACAAATAATTAAGGCAACTATTTAATAATTATTTTAAATTAAATTGTATCTTTATTTAATAGAATTTTGTTGATGTTGCTCCATCGAAGACGATATGATTATGATAACTGACGATATGATTATTACACAATTTTGTGCGATCATCATCATACCTTTTCGTTTACTTTACTTCTTTTCTCAGTACCTTTTCTTTTTTATGTTTAACTTTCACGTAACAACTTAGGGTGATTGACGGTTGGTGCTGAACAGGTTACTTTTTGTTGTGGATCCAATATTTTAATAATTGGCGCATAACTCCAAGCGTAAACCACTGGAAGTAGTCTTACACAATTTACATTTATTTTTTTTCAGGCTTATTTCTGGCATTTTCAGATAGTGTTCAGGCTGTTCTCTAGTGCGAAATCCTTCGTTGGTTCTTAATGGTGCATTCATATCTAAAAACAATTTTGAATGTAAGATCGTTTTACTTTACAGTTGGTGCATCCATAATATCCTAAATGATTTTACGCTCAATATCATTGATTTTGCTGATGCATTACATATTATAGCACAAATATTAATCATGTAAGATTTATTGTTAAAAAAAATCCTTTTTTTTAATAAATTCAAATTTTAAACGAATTCGCCGCTTCAGCAGTATTTTATACACCAATCAGTCAGATTGTGTTCTAAATTTAGCAACGATTCGCTTTTATCAAAATTATTTTCACTTGAGTTTGTAAAATTATCTTCACTTAATCGAAATTATCTTTTTCAAATGAATTGAGTATTTGTTCAACTACAACTATCACATCTGCTTTAAAAATTTCGTTTCGACATGTCGAATTTCTCAACGGAACAACAACAAATATATTATGTAAATGTATAATTATTTTTGATAAAATAATAAAACATATTAAATAAAATGAGTGAAAAGTAGTATGGACAATTCAAAACTGTTATGGAAATCCTCTCTAATTCCGTTGAAATTGTGTAAAAGATATACAGAAAATTAAATTATGACGTATGCATATATATATATAATGGGTGATTTTTTAAGAGCTTGAGAACTTTTTTTTAAAAAAAACGCATAAAATTTGCAAAATCTCATCGGTTCTTTATTTGAAACGTTAGATTGGTCCATGACATTTACTTTTTGAAGATAATTTCATTTAAATGTTGACCGCGGCTGCGTCTTAGGTGGTCCATTCGGAAAGTCCAATTTTGGGCAACTTTTTCGAGCATTTCGGCCGGAATAGCCTGAATTTCTTCGGAAATGTTGTCTTCCAAAACTGGAATAGTTGCTGGCTTATTTCTGTAGACTTTAGACTTGACGTAGCCCCACAAAAAATAGTCTAAAGGCGTCAAATCGCATGATCTTGGTGGCCAACTTACCGGGCCATTTCTTGAGATGAATTGTTCTCCGAAGTTTTCCCTCAAAATGGCCATAGAATCGCGAGCTGTGTGGCATGTAGCGCCATCTTGTTGAAACCACATGTCAACTAAGTTCAGTTCTTCCATTTTTGGCAACAATGGAATGAAGGCCGAAATGCTCGAAAAAGTTGCCCAAAATTGGACTTTCCGAATGGACCACCTAAGACGCAGCCGCGGTCAACATTTAAATGAAATTATCTTCAAAAAGTAAATGCCATGGACCAATCTAACGTTTCAAATAAAGAACCGATGAGATTTTGCAAATTTTATGCGTTTTTTTTTAAAAAAAAGTTCTCAAGCTCTTAAAAAATCACCCGTTATATATATATATATATATATATATATATAAGGAGTACAAATTGAAAATGCGGGATTTTTTCTATTTTTGAACGTTTATTCTGAAAAAATGGTAACAACTGAATTATTCAAAGTATTGTCCATTGCTAGTCACAACTTTTTCCCATCTTTCTGGCAATTTACGGATACCGTCGCGAAAAAATTCGGCCGGCTTGGCTGCTATCCAGTCATCGACCCATTTTTGGGCTTCTTCGTAAGAATGGAAGCGCTGGTCAGCTAGGCCATGTGTCATCGATCGGAAAAGGTGGTAATCGGAAGGAGCAATGTCTGGGCTATACGGCGGGTGGGGTAAGACTTCCCATTTCAGCGTTTGTAGGTATGTTTTGACCGGCGCTGCAACATGTGGCCGAGCGTTGTCATGTTGCAATATTACTTTGTCGTGTCTTTGCTCGTATTGTGGCCGTTTTTCTTTGAGTGCGTGGCTCAAACGCATCAATTGAGTTCGGTATAGTGCTCCTGTGATGGTTTCGTTCGATTTCAATAGCTCATAATACACCACACCCAGCTGGTCCCACCAAATACAGAGCATTTTTATATATATATATTCCCAATTTTTATATATATATTCCCAATTATTATAATACATCACAAAATTATTTTAGAGAAAATTGTTCGATCGATCGACGATCATGCAAAGATTACAACTGGTTAACTGGAAAATTTTTATATGATCTTGAAAACGGGTAATCGTAATATTTCGTGACAAACGCGAAGGAGAAAATAATAAAAACAAAAAATTCAATAAAAACCGAAAGGGATAGAAAATATAACGTGAAAGTATATATTCAATGTTATACTGAACCTCCTAGCACTACGACGACGTCCTACGTTGTGTCGTCGTTCATATTCTAAATACATAGAATATACGGCAGTTAAAATGAGCATATCCCCGTTTAAAATATCCAGTATATTTTGTCTTGATAAAGACATTTTGTAAAAATTTAATATTTCACACACACACACACTTTAAATTTAATGAAAAATTACCCAAAAATTGAAGGACAATTTTATATTAAATTTAATTATTTTTATAAGCAAAAAAATACACGGAAAAAATCATTTTTAAAATAACAAACTATATATCTAAGCCAAGCGCAAATGAAAAATAAAATAAATGACAATTTAAATGTCAAATAAAATAGACCAAAATATTTGAGCGAAAAACAATTATTGGCTAACTTCACTGTCGAAATGTGGGATTATGGGATTTTCATCCCGCGATATGAACAACGCTTTAATGTATTTGGTTTTACAAATTTTGTATTACGGAAATTAGTGGACAATTATACCTCTTTTGTCACACTTGCGACAACTTTGTATATTGGTTTATTACTATCTTTCTATTCGCCGTTGTATTCTAATCTGTATTATTTTCCAGTTGGACTAGGGACATTCGGGCTAATTTTTTTTTAACTAGATATCACTATATTGTCTACATACTCTATGGCTATGGTATATCAAAATTATCTAGACTCGATTAAAAATGGCATTCTCTTGAACTGAAATATCCATCAGGAGTCATAAATACTAACCTACTCGAGTCTCTTTTGAAATATACATTGCCCCTCTCGTTAAGGCTCTTGAAAGCCCTATAGTCCACACACAAACGATACTGTTTTGCTAAATCACGCAATTTATACTAAAAATTGTAAAATTTTATAATAAAATATATTTTTAGTTTTCCTAGCAAAAATGCCGAAGAATATATTTTTCGAAAATGCTGTATCATTTTGGTGTTTAAACTGTATCATTTCATTGCATCGAAATTGACATTTTCTGGAGAAAAAAACGAAGAAATTTTAAGATTTGGCCAATTACATAAATTAAATTAAAAATTATATTTTTTAATTATATCTGGATGAATTATACATTTTTGAAACAAAATTTAAATTATTTTGGAGTGTGTTTTCTGCAGAGAATGAATTAATGTTCGTTGCCATAGAGAAGTAATTAGTAATTTTCGATTAATCACTCTCTTTCTTTATTTTAGTTACAAACTATACACGCAACACAAGAACGTGGTCTAGCATCGTGCCATGAAACTATAAAAATGCTTCAGCAACGTTTACTTGAACGAGAGGAACAAGTAACAAATCAAAAACGCCGCAGACTACCTATTGACTACTATGCATTAAAATCAAAAATGAATACATTCTGTTTTAATTAGTTAAAATTGGTTTCAGAGTAGATCGAAACCCTCTTACAACATATTTTTATTGCTTATCTAAAAATATTGGTATAGGTGTTGTAAAATAAAATTCTAAAATACTTTTGAATAATCATTCCGACAAGAAATCGTCATAGTGAGAAACACATTGAACTCCTTTTAGTAACGATCATTCGAAATAAGAAAGTATTAACAAAGATAGTATTGGTTCAGATTTGTACTTCCACGATAATCCTTAAACTACGAAGAAATGCAAACATTTACAGCCTATTTGGAGAAAATTGTATTTGGTATACTTCAAAACTATGATGTGTGTACTACTAATTGCATTTGATGCAAACAACTAAAATAACATAATTTATTTGGTTTTAATTTTTTAACAAACAATTTGTCTAAGATTAAACTATTAGGACAACAAATTGTACGGTAAACAATTTATTTGTTTTCAGTTTTTAAAATTTCTGTATAAAGATACGAAACTATAAAATAGTAGTAGATGGCAACAGCCATACCAACAATAAACACTAGTTTGTTCCATGTTTTTGGTTCACTACAGTTTATTTCAGTGTTATGTATGTGCTCGTTTTAATTCAAAATTAAATCGTTTTTCCAGTTATATAACTCTATCAATATTTTAGAGTTTAGATGTATGACAATACGAGTGCGTATTATGTGTTAGATTTAATTATTTATTTTATATTTATTTTTCCTTTTTCTAGCTATAAGTTTATTCAACTAGCACTAGATCTAGTCAAATCAAATTGTATTTCCTAAAAAAACCATTCTAAAGGTCAATATGTAAATAATTAGAAAATAAAATGTTACAGCATCGTATTTAATAAATTTAATGTACTTAATAAATAAAGACTTTAATACAACAATTCTGCATTTTTTAATTTTAACAATGATCATCTTTAAACTTCTTCGGATAATAATTCTATTCGGATAAATTTGGGTGTAACTTAATTGAGTGTGAATGACGGCTAAACCATTTGCATTTTTTGATACTATTTCAGATAGACTGGATAATCCAACTCCCACATTCAAGTATTAAACAAACAGATAAAGTATGATAGTATATATGATAGTGAGTGCTCACAAACTGTTCCTCGTATATAATATCTTGCTCATTACAATTCTCATATTTCTTCTGCGTTATTGCGTGCTAATGCTAGACAGAGGAAGTTATCTCCCTGTTCCACGGCTTACACTAAACTAAGGGGTTTAGTGACCCATAAGTATTTCTACAATCTTTCTCACGTTTTCATAGTGAAATTAATATTCAAGAACGCGAAGTCCTTCTGACTATATTTTCTCTTGTTACGAAGCAGCCTTTACGTAAGTAAAACTAACTTAATCGGAAGTTTACATGAATTAGTATATCAAGTGTACATACCGCATTAAACCAGGTTAAAACGTCTTACAGAGACAAACAGAGATATGCACTTATGGTGGCTTCTGATTACTTTTCTGTTGATCGTGAGCTCGATCACTTGTTCACACTTTCACAGAGTAGTCCATCTCTAGAAAAGAAAAAGCTTTCATGACTGCCTTGATCCTCACCATATGAAGAGCACCATCAATATCGAAGAATGCTTTCAAAATATTCTCATAAGCTCTATGATTCACAATCGTACGTGAAATCGGCATTGAATTCTTTCATTTTTTAGGATTGTATACCAGGCTTAGACACCCTTTGAAGATAAGCTCCATTTAAAGAAATAAATATGTTTGAATTTTTCTGAATCTCCACTGGTGTGAATCGGCAGATTTATATCATAAAGCATTTTACATCTCAGTGGATTCATTTCTAATTTAATGTATTCTATGTGCATGCCGAGTGAATTTTTCTTGAAGCACAGAGCTGCGTCGTGGCTTTAGAGATTTTCGGAAAGCGATTCTGATGAGAGGTTTCAGGAATTCCTTATTCTAAGTTGCCTATGAATCATCCGGTTTAATCCTTAATATAATAATAACGTATCAGCTCTGTTTATTTTTATTTTAATCCCCAAACAAGATCAACAAAAAATTATTTTACATATTTTCGGTTTTGACTCCGATTCCATTTCATCTGCGGTAACTCGAGAACACACCACATTCAGTCGAACATACACATAATTGATTTAACAACGATTTATATAGAATTGGCGATCATATTTGGGGAAGAAAATAGTTTTCGGTCAAGACATTGCACGTTTGGAGTTTGCATGACTAAATTCCAAGTGCTATGATAAAAATTGCTGCAGCATCTTCCGAATTGGTGATCTGGTCCCCGACTTATATTTCCTGTTTACAAATACAATTTGTTCGGAAAAATATATTATTCAAACGATAAGGTCCTGAAATTCCTGGAACAAACATACATATTTTGGAGTGTTACTGAAAACCTATTTTAATGGCGAAAACGTAAGTATAAGTCCTAAAGATGACTATTTTATGCATTAAAAGTTATTTGGTAAAAAATTATAATCTTCTTTATAGAATCCTCTTGATCAACATTTTAATGATCACGTGAACACCAAATCCACTGCAGCTCTTGAAATTTATGTGGGTCTGCTTTGGCTCGATCTTTGGATCAGCTCAAACAGTCGCTCGCTTACAAAACAGACACAAAATTTATTTGACCTTCTGAACGTTGCCAAATATAGAGGGAGGTGGACCAGCATATTCTTGAACACTATGAGTCTGAATGAAGTTAGGCTTCACTGGATAACCAGTGTCATGCGTATCAAAGCAAATGTATTGGCTGATAATTTGATCCGTTTGGGTGTGGCTCCCTGTTTTAATGAACCTGAGCCTGCTTTAGAAGTGCCGTTAATCGTCATTATTTTTAAAGCGAGATAATGATTAACATATGGTTATCTGTATCACAATTGATGGTACAACCACATTTCTTGTCGAATATCCAAAATCTTCGTTACGTCAATAAATCAACTAAGATCTCAGTCTTTATTGAATTATGATAGACCACCTTCAGAATATTGCTGGTCATTGTCACAAGACATTTTTCTTGTGCTCCAGTTTTCCATACTCTTCCTATACAGTGCACTTTTTTGATCATTATTCCAATTTGAAGATCAACTGACGGCCGTGAGGATATCGGATATCTTGGAATTCATTCGACGAACAAATAGATTTCGGGACTGTGAGTGTGGTTTAAAACATACGAATTTAGAAAATTGTTGTAGAATTATTGAAACCCTATATATACATAATAATATTCAATAAGCTTTTGAACTGGCAAACATTTGAACCTCTAAGAATCTATCACATGAATTTAACTAGATAGTTACGATTATGGCCTTGGCAGTTTATTGTTGACCTGATATTACGGTTTCAGAAGTGAAGGTAGAGGGTACCAAACATAATTGCATGTGACAAGTCAATCCTTGATAACCTCTTCCCTCATACTATTATTATCTAAGGTATCTAAATTTTATCAGCCTTGAATCTTGATTAATCGAGTCACTTAGACACATACCTGGTTCAATCACGAGATGATTTATAGTACTTGGAAAGAACTAATTATGGCGTTTAAACAGGGCCGATTTGGTTGGAATCTTGTTTGTTAATCGCCGATAATTGTATCCGCCAGAGTAGTGATTCTTCTCGAAAAAATGTAGCCAGTATTTTGTGGCGTTCAGTATGTCTACCATATACATTAGTTCGTACAATTAACGCCACAACCAAACATTTCGAATTAATTTCTTGTAATTCGTTAGCACTGTAGCGACACGATTAATCACTTTACGGATTGCACAAGTAGGTATACACTAATCAAGTTCGGTATCATATTCCTATGCCTGATGAGAGGGAATTGAAATTTATATTCATGCAATCATTCAATGGCGTCAACATCAAGATCCTAAAACCGGTGAACGAAATTACATATAATAAACCCAAACAACTCTAAAAATACATTGTGTATTTTGTATTTCATTGTATTTTGTATTGATTGTGTATTTCAAAAATCTTTTTCCAAATCACGCGTTACATTGGTGCGTACCTATGGTCGTTTGACTCTTCTAAAAATTTCATACTAGCTCTTGTCTAATTCTATATCTTGGAACCTTCTCAATGTCTGCCTTCTGCAATGGTTTTCTCAAGTCAAGGCACATATGTTTCCAAAAGTTCGGCACATGCTGCTAGACAGCCACATTGTTGTTACTAAGGTGGGATGGAATGCTTGAGCAGGGACACTACAAATATACAGCACATATTTTGCATGAAAATCAATCTGGTTCCTCAACAAGCCTAAATCACTAAGCGGACGAAATCAGGCGCATCCCCAACACAACAATACAATACGACATTTAATAAACAGAATTTACAGACTCATAATCAAAAAAACGGGGGGAAAATTCACTTGCGCGGGAGAAGAGAAGTAAGAAAAGTAAGTAATGTTTTTTTGGCGTTCAAGAATTAGTGTAAAGTACTAAATAAAGTTTGTACAATTTAATAAAGGCCACAATCAAATAAAAAATTTCGAGCTAAATTTTTATAACTCGCTAGCACTGTTACGACACTGATTAACACTACATATACGAATTACACATATGTAAACACATCGAGTAGTCCAGTAGGCAGTATATGTACGTTATGCCTGATGAGATAGATGGATTTGATCTTTTCTTTTAAACAGTCATTCAATGTCATCACCATCAGATCGAAATCGGCCTACCGAACTTCTAACAAAACTTAATGCGTATACATATCATTCAAAGTCGTCAATAGATAAAATCTTGTATGATGGTTAAACAAGCAGAGAGGAGGAGACTGAGATAATTTTTTGCATTTGAAGCGAATGAATACGTTGTTTGAAACGGACAACAAACAAATAAACACAGCTACTGTATTCCAATCTTTGGACAAAAAATAACGTCAAAAAAGTCCGTTTGATTTTTGTCAGCTCTAGCATCTAAGTCACCTTATGCGTAGAGCCCATTAGATAATCTAAATTATTGTAGAATTAGTTTAATTGGCGATGAGCTTCTGCTAGTAGGCGCATGAATGACGATATGGCCAATCTTATTTATAAATGTGAGACAATAATGGAATCTAATAATGGAATCTATATTTCCATTCCATCCGAAACTGGGTCGATTCTGGATTAGCAAAAATTAAACGGACAATATTATAGATTGTAGTGAAATTTTTTAAACTTACTCGTATTTTAGCACATTCTTCACAATTTGACTGATTGGGAACACTGATTAATATTTTATATCATTTAGTGATATTTATAAAATTTATGTATCATATATGCATAATAGACAATCGAGGGTTAAAAAAGAAATCTTATGCCATACGAAAAGTTAAAAGCAGAAATTAAAAGAAAACGAAATGAAACCGCCATTACATTACTTATTTTGCTTAACGAATTTATTATAAATTCGTCTACGAATAGATCACGTAAATCAGTATACTTGAGACCGTGCTAACATTTTGTTAAAATAGTTATTAATTGGATTTTAGTCTTATTTTTTGTTTCGAACCGTGCGCATAGCTTCGCGGCGATTTAAAATTTATCGATCGTTTTGTAATTAAACAGTTTATAGCTAGTTTTAAAAATTGTTTTTAATTATCAGTGATTTTAGGAAATATATGATTTGTTTTTATAAGATTAAACATTGAACAACATCAACAACTATGTGGATTAAAAAAACGGTAAGCTAGTTGTAGTTGCTTAAAAATTGTTTTGTGAGAATTTAAAAATAAAAAACGAACATAAACTATTTCAAATGCCAAAAGTTTAGTTTTCGGTTCACAGTGATTTTTATTGCATGCAACATATAGTTGGAAAAAAAAATACTTTCACAAAAAAAAAAAAATGAAACCAAAGACAGTCACAAACAATAAATAAAATAATGGAAAACTCAAATGTTATGATCATGATCTAAATAATAAATCGAATCGGTTTGTCTGCGTATCGACCATAGCAAAATGCAACATCGCGATGACCTTGCAGCACTGTTCTAGAATTTCGGTTCGTGTTGCAAATTCTCAAATTCCTTGTGTTCGGTGTACATCTTAATATACAACTGTGCAACTATATAAATGTTCGATTTCTTAGAACATGATCTATGATGTTTGGTTAGTAGCTAATTATACTTCGATTTGTGTTAATTATGATAGTTTAAGCTGTTTCGAAATATATTCGTTGTTGCAAACAATATATACACGTTCGACAGGCGAATGACATAAAATTGAATTGGTGCAACGAAGAAAAAGAAGCAACGTAATTACCAAATACGTTTTCAAACGTCCAATGTTTCATAAATCTCTTAAGTTGCTTAAAAGCATATGTCGCATGTGTTGGTATGGTAAAAGTGCCAAACGGAAGGGTTGAGTACTTGAGATGTTATCATTTATCGATTTCATTTATCATTTGTCGAACTATTAATGTCAAATTTTGTCCGTTTTCAAATATTTATTTTGTTCTTGTGACGAAAAGTTAAGAATCCACCTATATGTTCTTAATCCACCTATATACATATATGTTCTTATTCCATTAATACGCCAAAAGACAAGACGAAGTTAGTGCACTGTCTATATAGTCTACTGTAAGCAAATTTACAGCAGAATGGTCGAAATAAGAGGGAGATATTGAGAACATCTAGTTTCTATCCAGGCATTTCTGGTAAATCTCGTTTAACTCGAAACTTCTGTGATAAACTGAATGTTCCGTTTGTCAAGTCTGACTGAAGACATATTAACCTGGTTGCAATGCGGTATCTACATATGATATACCCAATTTATATCAACTTCTGATGGTGATCTAGTTGATTTAATCAGCTTCGCTGCCTTCAAGAGTTGCTCATTTCGTAACTAGAGGAAGTATAGGCACGAGGACATCGAGAAATTTGTTGAATATGGTTGTACTATCGGGAAATGGTGACTGTGATTTTAATTGTGCTTCTTCTATCTTAAAAGAAGTTATTGGATTACAACAAAACCTCAGTTAAATGCCATATGGGACCAAGATTGACATTTGTGTGTCAATGTTGAGTAGTCTCGATTTATAGCGTGAACAAAGTCCCACAAGCGCAAATACAGACCGCAGAGATGTTTATTTAAAATCCATCCTATATTAGGAATTCACAAAGTTATTAAATACTTCATCTTGATTTCCTTTCATACATTTTATAAAACTATCTTTTCGACTGTATTCGATTGGTATACCAAAACAAAGTTATTTCCACGCAATGGAAAATGGTTGTGTTATATCCGAACCAATTATGGTATAGCTCTCCTTTTTGCATACTTTACAAGGTATTATCTTATAATATTCTGGAAAGAATCATACCTCTGGTGGAGGAAATCGGTACTACCCAGGGGGGATTCGTTCCAAATCGGTTAGTCGCTGATCACTCTCTTAAGTTCTTTCATAAGTAGATTTTCTGTAATTGGATTAATTGGCAACGAAATGAATGAATTATTTGATCTACTGGAACTTTTTTGGGCCTGTCTTTAAAAGCTGTATGTATTACTGGGGTATTGAAACCAATGTTCATCTATTGCTTAAAATCATGTCCATCTATGCTTTCTTGGTATAATGGTCTAGGACTGTGGCGTTAACTGCACAAACTTGATCTCACTCCGGCTAAGAAGCTACTTTTAGTTCTGCTCCAACTGCCTCTGCATACCAAAAAAGACATTGCCTTGGCTACATTAAAGATGCAAGCTATCATAAACCTGTTTATAAATATTTCATAATCCTTTTTATAAATATTTCATAAACCTTTTTATATAATTAGTATGAGTGTAGTCGAAGAAAACACTTATTCGAACAGGGGTCTATGGTATATGGGAGGTTCGATTGAGGTAGGAGTCTTTGGCTTGACCTGTCCATATCTATGCTTCTGGACGTAAAAGGCACCATCTCTCAAGCAATAATGCATGCGTTAGAGTTATGTGCAAAGACTGGTGTAAACTAATTCCTAAATAGTGCATGGATTATTTTATTGCAATATAAGGTAAGTTGAAAGGTACTCAAGTTAAACATCTGTGGGTCAAAGTTAGTTTGAAAGTGTTTAAATTCGATCAAAGAATTGGCATAAAAGAACAAAATAATTCTTATGTTAGTGCCAGGACTTAAGAGAAATGAGTTTGTTTATGGCTTGCCTTCTGTCTTTTCAGAAGGCGGTAGAAGAGCACTGTTTGGTTTCGAAATGGACCACATATTGCCGCTAGGTTTCATGGTGAAACCGGTCTCAAAGTTTGGTCTGTCCCTTGGATTTTTCTTCATTCCGAGTGTTTTTATAGAGGGTTTGGTTCTGGATTCTTTGACATTACTTTGAACTATTGAAAATAAGAGCGATTTGCTAGATCCTACACCTATAATGTTGATCAACTTTGGTCACCCATATATAAAGTGGTTTACTCGGCATCTATTATAATAGCTGTATACACGTATGCAACACTTAAATTAAAATTTATGTGCTCGAATTGTATAATGGATTATATAAGAAGTATAACAATTTTGATAATCTTAAGAATGTGTGGTTTACATAAAAATGGTGAAACCATGACTTTTTGATTAAACCTACAATATGTATGTGTACATAACAAAACTCATATAAATAAATTACACATGATATGTTGCTTTAGTTATATCCAAAACGGATAATATCAAATCAACGAAACAAATTACTTTTGAAGCAAAACCAAATTTATGTCTTAAGATAATATTCGTGTCCATTATATAGTTTTATGTGCGTCTTACCAGTTTTATAGTGTTCACTTTCATTTTAGACTATATAAATGACTAACCAACAACTACAATTATTTTAACTATCTGTAAAATTTGAAGGTCGAAGCTTCAGGGAAATAATTGATTTTGAATTTAAAAGATTTAACATTTTTCTTTCAGTGTTGAACTTAAGTAAATTTATTCAAAGTGGTTCGGAGGTGAATTTTTTAACCTCATTTTGTTTAATTGTTATAAACTAATTTATAATTCCTTATTTGGCCATGTTCGATATAGTTTAAAACTCAACTATATATCTATATATCGAATTGTTAGTCGAATATATACGTTTGTTTCATTTTGAAATGACGTCATAATAGGATATAGAGCTGCAAGATTAAAAATATTTCTTCATTATTCTTTTTTATACAAAACGACCTTGCTTTACTTCCTTTCAATGTCTAGCATATACTTTGGACTTGAATTGTACATTCTTGTTTAATTGCAACGGCGTTAATTAGTAATCTTTTATTTATTATTTGTGCGGGTTTAAAGTTTTAAATCATTCTTATGTTTGTTCTCTAGTGCCAATGTCTGTCTCCGTACTGTGGTAGTCTATGAGGGAATCGAGCTGATTTGACAAGTTTATGTCTGAATTTACGTTATATACGTTACACTCTCAGCTGCGATTGAAAAATTATGGGGACTACAGCTCATATCGTAACCTTCGTCTACGTATAGGGTCTATCAAGTACAATATCCAATCAACAGCTTTTGATAGAAATTGTGAAAGAAAAAACTCGTGCCATCATGTGCAAAATCAAAATTCTACTTTGCTAATTTTTCTGGTCAAGCCTCTTACTTTTTTCCTTTATTGTTCTATAATAATATTTATTTTATAGCAAATATATTAGCTTTGAATATTCCATTGGCGTTCACTCATCCTACGTACTTAAAACCATATCATCTCACCAACTGCTTCTTTAAGAGAAATATAGCACGTGCTACCTTAGTAGGTCTGACTGAACTGGTTAGGTCAAATCAACTATTAGCTAAGCAATAAAATTTTGGATATTATGGGATATAATCTCATTGGTATAAGCGAACAAACTGACTAGGTATTTTCTCATATGATCACCTTCAAAGCAACCTGACCTCCGTGGGATACAGGCTATTTCATTAATTAACGAATAGTACGTGTCAAGTAGTCAGCCTAACGAATCGACACACTGTCTCTATTCTTCATCCGAACTTAACTTTATACAGTACAATTCTGTTTTATTAACTTACATATATACTCGTATGTAACTGAACCATAAAAATAAAATCGAATCTTTCAATTAATTCTCGCCTACTTGAAATATTTATAAAATAAAACAAAATTTAATCTCGATTTGCAAGCCTACTAAATTTTATTGGTGCGTGTACGATGTGACTGGACATATGGTGACCCTAGCTTTATAAATTCTGGTCTTCAATCTCCATCTTTATCAATCAATCAAAATTTCATAAAACATGCTCGTTCGTTTGTTTGTGTATTTGCAACATATTTTTCGAAGTCAGAGTACTCCCAACCTTTCAATTTTCCCTTTTAGTGCTTAATCAAAACAACATATGGATATCAGTTCATATCTACATAAATATCATCTGCTCGTTGTGTAGCCCCATGAGAACGGATGGAGTCTTCTTTAATTGGCAATTATTTCATAAAAAATCTATTGATTATTATTTCACACATCTGAGTGGCCATTTTGTGGTGCTTTCACATTTGGTGATAAAAAGTGTGATAAAATGAATAGTCGTAGCTTACTGCAGGTGAATTAGGAATGAACAACTTCACGTTGCATATTGAAACGGGTAAAAAAGACAACAATATGTTCCATCAAAAAATTGCCTAAACTAATTACCATATCATCTCACCAACTGCTTCTTCAAGACATCTATAACGTGTTACCATATGAAACTTTTTCAATAAATAGTACGTTTGAGGTAGTCAGCGTAACAAATCAGCTCGGCACATGATTGTCTCTACTCTTCATGCGAAGTCAACTGTATATAGTACAGTTATGTGTTAATACTTAATATAAGTAACTGAATCATAAAAAAGAAAATCGACACTTTCAATTATTTTTCGCCTTCTTGAAATTTTTATAAAATTAAACAAAATTTAATCGCGATTTCAAAGCCTACTACATTTTATTGGTGTATTAAATTAGATATAACTTGTCACGAGATATGGTGACGCCTAGTAAAGTTGGGGTGTTATAAATAGTGGAGTTTTCGTATTCGATTGTTTGTGTATTTGCAACTTATTTTTCGGGGTCGGAGTACTCCCAAACTTTCGAGGTTTCCTTTTAGTGCTTAATCAAATCAACATATGGACATCAGTTCTATCAACGTATACATCATCTGCTCGTTTGGTAGCCCCATGAGAACGGATAAAATTTTCAAAGATTCTTTAATTGACTAATTTGCCATGAAAAGGTCTATTAATTATTATTTGAAGAACAAATGTGTTCTTTACAGTTTCCAGTTTATGTTAATATTAAACATTTTTGAGCCATCTCTATTATTTTGTTTAAACTCTCTATTATTTTTTTATGAAATCACTAAAAAGAGATATAATTAGTTCACTATTATATAGTTACTTGTGGTCAATATTTTATTCGAAAATGTCAGTTGAAAATTATTAAGAAATAGATTAAGTGCAAAATTTGGAGGTTTGAATAAAATTTATATTTATCTGCCGAGGTTTCTGTTGCCGAAGTTTAGTACGTAAATATACATTTTCAAAACTTCAGAGTGGAAAATTCCGTTGAAGCTGACGTAATTGACCGTGCATATTTCTATTTTTTGCACAGCTAGGAATAAATAATTATCAGAAAAGAAATTGAATTTTCATTCTCGAAATGTATTTCCACCATAATTGGAACTCACCGAATTGGAGAATGAACATTTCCTATGAATTTCTTTAAAATAGTATGTATTTGTACATTGTTAATGACACATAAACCATTTGATTTTACCATTCTTTGAACCCTTCTCTAAATACGTTACTGCATGAGCCTCCTAATTCCAAAGGCATGTGCCTCCTAATTTCTATAAAAATCACCTTAGGTATTTAATTCTGCATAAGGGCAAATGCCCTATCGATTGTTCATGTGTGACTTGTAGAAGGAACTATACTTTTTTATTCTTGGGGCAGATGGTGGACATAGTTATTATAGCCAAGTCTGACGTCTGAAATTGTTAGAAAATAAGTATAACTGATATCAGAATTTACAGATTGAGTGGTCAACAAGAAGAATCCAATAAAACACTCATTTTGTGCACTTACTATGCTATCTCAATATGCTATAGTATCTCAATATTTGCCTCAGAATATGTAAGTCCGGGGCAATCAGAATATGTAAGTCCGGGTTGCATTTCGACGTTGGATATGACTCTGGCATACATATAGTGTTACTTAACAACTACGACATTTGGTCGGTTTATCATTTAATTGCTTCACTTATTCCTTTAGGATTTATGAAGAATAAACTTTTCTTTTCATCATCATGCATGGATTAAAGATTTTGTTTGGAATTTAAACGTTAATGATCTCTTATATTATTTTTTATTATTGAAAGGTACTTTTACCAAATAACTTAATCTCTTTCTTAGCTCGTATATATGTACTTAAAGCGAATATATTGTATAATTAACAATGGATTATGTCAAAGACTCGATAGAAATCATATGGTAAAAATACCTGAAGTATAAATTATACAAATGTCTTTACTGATTGATTTAAAAGAAATCCGCCTTGGTAATGAAATTGGTAATACAATAATAGATTGAATCGCCCTTGCTACACTCATTACTCATTTGAAATTCAACCTTCGAGAAAAAATGAAAATTTTTTATTGATGAAGTAACGCGTAATATTTGTAATAACTCAATTCTGTATTTATGATTTTCAATTAGCCGGGTCGTATCCAATCCAGTATCCACCCACAAATTGATTTATTGTTTGTTTCATATCTTGTTTAATTCATATTTTTTCCAATTAATTTGTTTATTAATACTTTTTTCATTCTAAGTATCTTATTCGATTTGTATTTGCCTTGGTTTGATACTTAAAAACTTTATTTTTTTCAGTCGCCAAATTACTGTCAGACTTCTTGTTTCGTAATCTAAATATGTGTATTATGCAGATTTATTTTCAAATGTTGCACTTATGATATTGACTGGCTCCGAGCGATTGGCAAAATAAACCAGACTAGTTATATAACCATCTTTATACTCGTTTATCACAGCCAACCGTAAATCGTAACGAGTAATCAAAAATAAATTGGTTTAACCAGTCTGGAGTAATTGTAAAATACCTACGAGGTTTGGTTTCACAAAAGTAAATTATCGTTAATTATTGATTAAGTAATTAATTTGTGTGCGATTTGGTTTAATTGGAATTTTGCCAAACCACCCTAAGGTAAAACATACAACTGTAATATGAACGAGGCCATTTGGCTCAATTAACCAAAAATATAAGTTATTTTTATGTAATCGCGAGTCATTTTGTGACTTTTTCGTGATATATAACTTATTTGGTATACTTTCGAGAATGTGCCGATCACAGTGTCATTCAAAATAAGGTCCCGGCTTAGTTGGTTTATATTCGTTCTTCATATAGAAAGTAGGGATCTGATTCGAAACTATGCTGCATGTTTTCACAAATTGACAAAAGTGACGTGCTGATCATGTGAATATAGCATAACATCTTTAATCATATCGAAACTATAACTATGTTAAGATAGATGAAAGTAATAACCACCTCATTATATAAACTTGCTACACTTGGACTCATAAAGAAAACATAATGGAAAGAGAACTACAGCTACACATAGCAAAATCAGAAGACAGTTCCACTGATTGAACCGTTAAAAGGGTGGAAATATTATATCTTGAATTTAACGTAATATCCCCATAAACAAACAATGCCTTATCTGAAAATTTTACAAAACAATTGAGTATCGTCCGGTTTGTACGTAAGAGGTATATAAATTTTGAAATTATGGTCTAAACGATGGTCTAAAGTTTGCATCGAATTTTGGCACTAGTTTTATTTTAATCGAGTTTCTGCAGATTCCTGTCTCATTCCCGCCAATACCTATAATATTGGCATGTGCTTATTTCTTCTTGATGTTCAGAAGACTAACAGCGTTAAATGATATTAGTGTTGCCTGTGATCCTGAATCAATGAGTAGTTTCATAGTCGTGAGTTATCCAGTGCTTATAGCAACTCTAACCTCTATTATTGGTATTAATACAAGGCTTTGTTGATTAACAATCAGAGTTTGTAGTGTTCCCTTGTTGTTTGTCGTCATGTTATTACCATATGCAGAAGAGTGTGATGATGTCTTTGACATACAATACAATGCATGTATTTCTCGATGTACTACCTCTCGGATGTTGAGTTAAACAGCGAACAAAAGTGTTTGTTTCGCTTAACAGTTTGTTTCTGACTAGTGTTATGGCATCAGCTTAAATTGACTGCAGTCCTGCAATTGATGCTTTCCTTGACATCCTTTTACCATACATTGGCTGTTGACAGTTATGGCATGTACATGGTTGTGATGAAGTGTTTGTTATCTTCGTGATTTCCATGGCCTCTAATGATTGACATCTCGTTTCATAAAAATTTAATAAACCCGTTATTTGTGGAATATATCTCGGTTTTTCTAACGTTGTTTCGTATAGCCTATAGTGGATTTAGGATCTAGTTGTTTGCCTAGAATGAACATTACTAGTGCTTCGCAGGGAGAATTTATATTTAGATTGCTGATTTTGTCTAGTATTTTAGTTGTGGTATCATCAAGAACTAGAAATGCTTCTGCGGATGCTGCATGTATCGTTGGTAGAGTCAACAAGGTGTTAAAATAAGTGTTTGCTTGTAATCTAACTATGTTGTATCTCGCTTGCAGTATTTCCCAGGCTTTGTTGTTATTGTCACCAGTTGTTGAGAGGTGTCTTATTAACTGTGCTGCACCTTTATGTACAGATGATTGGTTATTGTTGTGAATGAGCTTAGTGCATATGTCGTTGAATGAGATCCACGGCTCATAATCGCCATAAAACGTTGGTAGCTGGACTATAGGTAACTGTACCCTGGCTTCTTCAAAAGGTGTTGCTTATTTTTGGTTTGTTTTTGATTGCGTTGTTGTTTTTGAATGCATTTCACATTGTCCAATCTATCCTTAAGAGTTGCATAGTGGTTATTTTGGAAGTAATTAATTGTCTATTAATTAAATATCTATTTAAAGTAATTAAATATCTATTTCTTAAGATAATTGGTCCATTTTAAGATTCATATATGTATTCTATTGGACTCTCGTCGTTGTTCAATGCTTGTTTGATGGAGTGTAATTTTCGATTCATATTCCTCATCAGAATATCTTGTTTCTTTAGCAGTATCTGGTTGATATGAGACGAACCTTTGATTTGGAACGTCAAGCTGCTGTTGGTAATCCATATTTGTGGATGGTGGCGGTGTTGTTGCTGGTCCATTGTTTGACAATTCTTTGTTGTGAGGTCGAAGAGCTACATGTTTTCTACACTAGACAATGGTGTTAAAAAACCTGTTGGTGTTAGCGGGCGATGACGCACCTCGGCAAGTAATTTACTGTTTGTTTCGGCAATTTTTTCGCTTGTTGCTATTACACCGATGATCTTCTTTTAAAGAGGGATCTATCACTATTATCTGATCATCTGTGGACAGAAATGTGAAGTATAGTTTTTTCAATTCTTCTATCTGTCTTCCGAAATAGGTTTTGATTTATCGATTATCTCCATCTTTGTAGTAATCTCTGGCAAGTTGTTATCTTTTCACCTGTCTCCTCTTTTTTCTCCAGAATCCACTCAGTTTTCTTGATTGAACTACATCTCATGTTATATTGTTTTATAATTAAATTGAAACGGCCATATATGACATCTGGCTAAGAACTAGAACTTCCAACAGACAAATTTTATATCCATTAGCAACGGTCAAAGACAAACTGTAAATTTTAGTACTTTGTCATCGTAACGTATTAGAGCTAAAAATTATAGAATTTGTAAAAAGAATTAGTAACTTCCTTGTATTAGAGAATTTACACCGTACCGGATGTAAAATAAAACAAAACCTGTAACCAAGTATGCTTTAACAAGATCGTTATAGTCTTGGTTTTAATTGTATTGGCATTGACACGTGACATGTGCAAAGTATTGCCAATCGTTACGATAACAATCAAAGCTTGCTTAGATATGATATTAAGTTTTAACAAATGCCATAAATTGCGAAAAATATCGTGAATGGTAATTTACATAATCGTTATGGTATTTTGATTGTGTTGTCTGAAATGCTTAATACTTAATTAGCTTTGATGTACAAAACTGTTGTGTGCAACTACTTAGGTTATATAATTTAATCGTCATCGGAACACTGTATTAAATAAATCACTAAGATGGGCTAACCCATCTTCCATATCAGTACTATATGCTGGCGTAGAGCTATGCAATGTGTAGATGGTTATACGTAAATGGAATAATGTAATGGAGTAAAGTAGGACGTGAATAAGCGAAACGCAAAAGAGTGTGAAGAGCCTTGAACCCCAAAACAAATATAGAAACGGACAGACAGACAGGGTGGTTCCTGATTGGAATCTTTACCGTGTTGAGTTCGGATATCAATTATAAACAGAGTTTAATCAGACTCTGTTAGCTATGGTTAGTTCACAAATTTGTTCATAATAAATAGAAACATCAGCCTTTTGACACTGTGTATGATATTGATCTTCATTTTGCTTCACATTGCTAACTAAGCATATTCGTTACAGTACGTTTTTCATTTTAAATCGTACACTAAATTTTCATCGTTCGTTCCAATATGAACAACCAAAGGATAGTGACGAAATGGTTGCATCTCAAAACCAAATCATCAGCTATAAAAGAAAATATGATTCATTTACATTTTCCTGTAGAATTAAATTCCAGCAGTAATTTAAAGATCTTTCAATCTCAACTGTCTTGATTATTTATTATTTTAGTTCTTCGTCATCCAGATAGAGGCATTGTAAATACTTGTAAAGCGTGAAGATTTAAGATTTTAATTTAAATTTCAGTTTTTGTTTACAAGATTATTTATCCGATTTCTAAATTTTTAATTGGGGCGTGATGATAATTCTATTTGTGTACAAATTACGAACTCAAGAACAATGGAAAAATTTTTGTGATAGGTTATTGTTGCTCAGTATTCGTAAGACGGACAACGAATGAATTAAAAAATTTGTGTCATAACATAATAATAGCTGAATACCATCGAATTAATACTGAACCTCTTCTTATCTAAGCAATTAATTTTGAAAGTAAGTACTATTAGACTCAAATTATTCTAAATTCGATCTACAATCGAAAGAGATTGCGAAGCTCTTCGCAGGTACACAAAACTGCAGACGTTAAAGCCTGAATAGATTGATACTTTGAGTGTCCGACGAGACAACAATGTGCACCGTTCTCGAGGTTTCTTCAGTATAGTTACCGCATTGTATCATACTTTGAAGTCCGGAAGGGAGACGTTAACCCAGTAGAAAGTCCAAAAGAGGCAAAATAACACTAGATCACCTTTTAGTCTAATGTTGAAGTAAAATTTTTGTTAAATTAAATACCTCAGACAGCATCTTATACCGCAGCAATCAAATCAAGTGACAATGGTGAGACCGAGATACCTGATCTTTTCTATTATAATTGCCGTATACGTATTCATACTTTGTTCCTCGGATCTGTTTTCATTTATGAAAATTACTATATCATATAAGCAGTACTGTCCACTTACTTCAAGGAATACTGCTACAAGTATGCGCTGGTTCGTATTGTCACGTTCTGCGGAACCACCCTCGAAGGTAGAGAGGTCGCTATTCGTAATATAAACGTTTGCTTAAGATTGCATAGAGCTTCTAATTGAGCTATCGAGTTACTTAAATTCTGGTTAGAACCAAACATCTCCATAACTTCGGACATATACTGAACTCCCTTCGTATAAGCGCTACACGGTAAAATAAGTATCGTAACATATACGTATATGTTTGATAACATATTTATGTAACATTAAAATATGTTATTTTATAGCACATCATAATACGTAACGTATTTCTCATAATCTATAAGTTCTTTCGCAGAGTAATGCACTAAGTATGTACATATTACAAATACAAACTCGCCAAATCATGAATATGCATTATAAAGTCTTTGTTTCTCGATTTTTCTCATCGTGGTACATGCATATACGAACAAGACTTCTTATGTACTTATTTCTTATGTCGTTTTTGCTTCTGGTGTATACAGTACGAGTATGTCTTGATCGTATACGTTTGGTAACATTTAATTATAATTTAATACAAAATATTACCATACTCATTATTTAGTTGTATTAATAAATTACGTTTGTAATTGTAAAGAGTTAATGAAAATGGTAACAACAGCTAAACTTATTCGAAAGAAGCAGTTTTGCGGAAACCGATACCGATTATGATTGATTTTGTTCGAGACCGAGTAGGGAATAATAAGAAATTATGTAATCTGACACGGGGAGAATCATGTAGAGGTAATCATGTAGAGTGAAAGCAGAAACTCATTTTAATAGATCACACTCTTTCGCGAACCGCAAAAACTGTTCAATCTAAATATAATTACTATTTCGTGTTGCTTGTATGTGTGTGTTAGAATTCTGTACACTATAACCTTGTTTTGACCGCCCAAGTGGCGCAGTGGTTAAAGCTGTGGCAGTTGGAGCGGGAGGTACCGGGTTCGAATCCCGATAGGGGCAGAGCCCCAAAACAGATAACATAGAAATAAACGAAAAAAAAAAAAAAACCTTGTTTTGCGTTGCAGGTTCAGAAAAATAATTTTAGAGCTGAATCGATAAAGCTGGTTCGTAAACTGAGATATTGTAGGCGCTAATGAACAAAAAGATGTATAAGGTTTTGAAAAATGTAGACTAAGTTTCTAGAAATCCCTTTCCTAGCACATCAATATGTTTCCTCTATTGAAAATGAACTAGATGTTTCCTAAAAAGCTAAGTATTGCCTTTACTACCAGATTCTCTTCTTACTCCAATGTTGTGTTTGTGTTGTATTATTCTACTTTTTAACTTACATTGAAAATATTTCCACTTGATATGCCTTGCAAGCCTAATTTTGTTGATACAGTTTTGATGGTTCGATTCCCCTTTATAATCGTCATTATTGAGCATTTTTAATCGGTTTCGATCACAAGCCAGTACTTTATACTGTTATAAACAACTAGAAGATTCGAGATCGCCCTCTACGCCATTGTCATCGACGTAGAGCCATTGTCGCCGACAGTAACTTCTTCACCTGCAGAAAGGCGGTTTTTCCTTTAAAAGAAATCATATAGTATGTTCTATCAAGGTCGCGTTTTAGGCACACGCATAATTTTCTCTGGAATGTTAGAAGCCATTTTTCGTACTCATACACGACAACTGCATACATGACAATGGGTCTCCGCTACAAATCAATTACGTCTTGGTCTCTAAAACGAGAGGTCAGATACGAGCGGAACACTATTCTAGGGGATCAAGTATCTCTTTCACTCCGTTGCCATTTAATCTAACCACCCAGATATCATCTGCATATGCAAAAAGTCGATTGGATTGTCGGAATAAGATATTGTCTTGAGGCGTTTCACTTTTACGAAGAATCCATTCCAACATGAGATTAAAAATAGCCAGTTCTCAACTTTGACACAACATTTGACTGCGTTACTGTCATTTTACACAGATGTACGTAATTGTTTCGCATTCCTAAATATTCAAGAGCATAAACAGTCTCTCTCGGTTCATCGAGTCATAGGCTTGCTTTAAATTAGAAACTGTTTGATTGATTTGGACGGAATCCTCCTTGGTACACACCGATAAGGAGTAATCCTTCCCATTATTATTCTTAGGTGCTTGAATCGTTTATTCCTGATTCCCGGTTTATTAGTAAAAGCGAACAATTAGATATGCTTATCTTCCGAGGGTTTGAGCTACTGTACTTTCAATACTTTTGTAACGTGTTATAAGTAAAATCGAATGAACTAGTTTACGGAGTAGGATGTAATAATGATCGGGGTAGTTCCTATAAGTTGCTTCTATAACCCACGCAAAACGGAGTCTCGATGTACACATTATATTCACAAGCCAATAGTGCATTGCTAATGACAACCTTGATCTCAACTCGATTAATCTTTAAAATGATATTCGTATACTGGCTTAAGAACATAATAACAACATATTGTAATTGAACAGGGTGTTCGCCATTACCACGTGTTGGTCTTGAATGCTGTAAATTTTCCTATAAGCTATTCTTAAAACGTTGCAAAGTTAACTAAAATCGATCGCTTGGATAATACTTTATTCATTATAATAACAACAATTAATTGATCAAGTGATCTCCAACGTATTTATTGATACAACATTTCCAATGTTTCATTATGTTTATAATCCGATGATTTATGACTCATACTAGCATAACATGTGTGTACGAGTCACAATGTAATTGCTGGGATTGGCTTGTTGTACAATCAAATACAATCAAATAAATCAAATAAAATATGTACTTTATAAAATTATCGAATGACAGATCGTTTCTTTTCAGTCTTATGACGCTCATAAGCTAGACATATACAGTGTTACAAATAATTAAAGAGTATTAGTCTCACTTGTTTTGGTTGATCAAGTAACTAATTCCGATAAATCGATCAACATATAAATAAGTTATTGACTCTGTTTTGGGACTCAAGGCTCTCCCAACTCTTTCGCGGTTCGCATATTACGACTATAGGTCTGAATTACGTAGAACCATGCACATTGCAAACCTCCATGCCAGCCTATAGTGCTGACATGGAAGATGGGTTGGCCCATGAATTATGCGCTCTAACAAGGGATCGTAGATGATGTAAAGTCTCTTTTGTTTCTATCTGAATTCGAACCCGGTACCTCCCGTTCCAATTACCGCAGCTTTAACCACTGCGCCATTTGGTCGGTTATTATGTGTTACGGAAGAGCTGACTGAAGAATAATTTTACCTTAGGCGAGTTGATAGAACCTGATATTAAGTCTCAAAATGAGTTTTGATGGCACTAACTGGCAGCGAGTCAGCTACAGCGAGTGGAATAGTTCTATCTTTTTTTTAGGTGGAATTTTTGTAATTTCGAGGGACGCTCTATCGCATAGAGATAGACTCCATTGTCCTATCTGTATTTTCTCTGATAGTAAAGCTTGAATAATGGTGAAAGAATTTATAAATATGTTTTGAGCAAGAGTCTCAAATCTTGCTGCAAATTCTCACTGGACATTGTTCTATGACCAATCACATGTTTCGAATGTTCTGACTATTGGAATCTAAGAGTAGTGTTGGGGACGAGAAGAAGAATCAAAGATGAGAATCAACTCATAACCTTAAAAATACTGGATAGCTTCGCCTTGATTCGGATAACTCGGAAAGTCTTCGTTTGGGAAGGATTTCAAAGGTGTAAATCTAGTCTGAGTGACGGGGAAACATTTATTTACGTTAGCAACTTTCCATTTTGAGAAAATAGAGGTTTGGTTGCCCTTTGATATTTGTGAGTTAAAAAATAATTTGATCGTATAATAAAAATTCTACGTCATTTAAATACTGAGGCAAACAAAATTTTAATGACGTAGAATTTTTTCCTTGAGACCGTCCTCTAATAAGATTCGTTTCCTAGTAAATTATAAAATTAATGAAATTAATAATAAGCACCTCCAATACATTATGGTCGTGAAAAACCGCTAAATCCATTAAAGATGTCGCAATTTTGTAATTCAATTCATGAAAGCGCTTCAACGCCTGTCCACATTCATTTATATACATATACTTGTATTTGGCTAAAATTAGCATTTTAGGTTGTTCATAAAAATCTTAGTAAATAGATTTCTTAAAAATCAGATCAAACTAGACAAATCCATTCCATGTTTCTTGATTAAATGCTAAATCAATAGTATTGTCACGTATTTTATACAAAGTGAATTCAGCTTGAAAATATAAAACAGTTTTCCTTCGAGCCCTATTCAAACAGAATTTTCAATTTTACTTTTGTTTTGTGTCCTTTAGATTTTCAAGAAATAGATTAGTCATTATAAAATATATATTATGTGTATAAAGGTTTCAATATTAAGTGTACATTACATTTCGACTAACACGACTGTTAATATGGGGTTCGATTTACAACATTGCAATAGTTTCAAAATGTCTGAAATAAATTAAATTTACAAAAGTTTTTTTTAGATCAAAATTCACCAATTTTAGTTGAATGTACAGTTTCGAACAAACTCTAGCATCTTAAATTATTCTTAAAATAGTCTTATTGATATGCGGCCAGTTCTTATATGTCAGAGTCGATTTTGCTCGACAGGTCATCTATACTATATATATATATATATATATATATAAATTGAACAATCAGGAAGAGGCTAATAAAATCTCACTAGGAACAAATGGTCAACTTGTATCCCATGTGGTATAAGTAGCCAGATCTGGCATAAACTGAACATTACAATCTGAACATCTGAAGGCCAACTTGTGTATCGGTTATGTAAAAATATGTATCCGGCATTGAAAAATGTAACACTACTCGTACGTATTATGATTCACACTATTGAGGAATTGCGAACCTAGACGTTTTCCGATCTCGAACGTCTCATGCCGATTACTGAGTTGAACGTCAATATAAAAATCGGGAACCGCATGCAGATGTTATAAAGAACTCAACCAAGTTGTTATCGAAATATAAAAAAATCCAGATGAGACTTCCAACAAAATCCCAAGTTACTTATGAAGTTATGGTTGTCAGTTATTTTCGGTTATAAGACTGAAGAAATACAATTCTTTATATTTTTTTACCGAGGTCACCGGTGCATTTGAGGATAGATTTTTGAAAAAAAAAATTAATTAAAAGTATTAATCAAATCTCCACAATACAAAATAAATAAAACTGTAACTCCCATGTTATCAACGAGCATGACCAGTTGAAACTTAACCACATAATCGACTCATTTCCATCTTCGGCTAGGAAAAACGACGTTGCATGAGCACGATATCGAGCTTATAAATAACTGCAAATCGGTAAAAAAGTACAACCCAGTGTCACGATTGGCTTATCTCGATTACAACCAAACAACATTCTGTCGATTTCTTGGTAAAGGTCATTGTGTAGGGCGGCAGAATGACCTTTACCAAGAAACCGACCAAATCTTGAGTTTGAGTGTAATCGAGATAAGTAAAAGTTCGCGAAGCTCATCAGTAGCGGTCGTTAGGAAAAGGGAATGACAAAACACGATGGTATCTCGATGGACAATTTTTTGACTGAAAAGACGAAATATATAATTGAACTTGACTTAACGGACGCATTCTATTAAATACCGTTGTTGTATCTCCCAAAGACAAGACAGATTATGCAAAAACTAACTTAAGCAATTTTCAATATAATCTTTCGTCAAACTGTTTTTATTTCTTAGCATGGTTAAAGCCTGTTTTAAATTGTTGAAATATTGTTTTAGTTGAAATTTCAGTTCACTCGAGACTATCTCGAGTAGATATTTTGTTTCATGTCTTCAAAATAAAAGTAACTACGTTAATTACATAAACAAATGATTCAATTATCAGTTAATTTTATATGGTAAAAACTCAATTTCACCGACCAAATGGCGCAGTGGTTAAAGCTGCGGCAATTGGAGCGGGGGAGGTACATGGTTCGAATCCTGATAGGAGCGGGATGCAAATGGGATTTTTCACCATCTGATTACAATCGGTGGTGTAAATGAACACATCTATGACCCCCTCTTGGAGTGCAGAACTCATTGACCAACCCATCTTCCATGTCCGTACTATAGGCTGACATGGAGCTATGCAATGCGCAGATGGTTCAAACTAAATTGGACCTATAGCCGTACGTCCTCGATTTTACTGTAAATGCGTAAGGTAGGACGTAAATAAGCGAACCGCGCAAAAGTTGGGAGTGCCTTGAGCCCCAAAACAGATTAGAAATATAAAAAATAAACAAACAAACAAACTACTCGATTTCGTCTCAATTAAGATCTTTTCAAATATTTATCATGACATTGTGTACGTTCTTGGCGACCAAATTAACGCGCGCACTTTTTATACAAAAACAATCCAATTCTAATAGTCAAGTCACTTGGTTGCGCATCTTTAGAGCACGCCACATGAATTTGTATTTATTCTCTTGGCAGGTTGTTATATCTAAACCTTTAATTTTTAAGCCCAGTCATATTTTAATATAAAGCCCATTTTATTTCCTGCTGCATAACTACCATGTTACTCTACGAGAGGAGTAACAAAAGTTCGCTCGAAAACAAAAAAAAACTACTTTCGTTTTTATTCTTAATCTTCATCATTTTTATCTTCTCTTCATAATCGCCATTGATTTCAAGGCATTTCTATAGCCTATAAAGTTATTTCTCAAAATAGTCTTCAAATCTTGTTTTTAAGCTTATCAAGTTCAGCATTAACCGTATCAATTATCGCTGCGTTACTGTTACAGACCTTGTTCATCAAATTTGTTTTAATTTTTGGAAATAACCAGATCCGGGGAATATGGTGTTGGTCGGATTTCTTCGGTGACAGAAATCGCAATAAAGTTGCTCGTTATATCAGCAGTGTAAGCTGGCGCGTTGTCACGGTGTAACAAGCAGAGCCACAAATCTTAGGGTTTTCCAACAAATTTTTGAAAACTTTTGGTTAGCAGCCTTCGTTTTACTATTTTACAGTTACCGTTTGTCCTTTTTCCAAGCGAATAGCAACTGCAATTTTTGATCGGGTGAAGTAAACTTACATCATTACTTCTGTTGCTTGGCTTTTACGGGTGGGATTGCTCCTGTTGGACTTCATGCCATGAACTGCTGTTTGGTTGCCGGACCATACTTATACAACCAAGATCCGTCACCAGCTATGACTTTACTAAAGTTGCTAGACTTACCATTTTCGAATTTATTAAGAAAAAAGATGATTAATATTCGAGATATCAGAGCCACCAGAGTCTGTTGTGTCGGTGCATTCGTTTCATATGCAATTAGACATTCATCAAATATTGGTAGTGGGTTTAGTATACGCCGGAAACCGAAGAGAGTCAAAGCGAATTTCCGTGTGAGTTGGTGGTGGAATTTCGTCTGATGCAACCTCAAATATTTTGCGTTTTCCCTTTTCAATTTTAACCGATCGCTCTGAATTTTTTAAAGAAGTTTTATAAAACAATTGCAAAGCTTTGTTTGGATTTAAAAAAAATATTTAAGAGTCACCTATTTCAGTTCACCTATAAAACAAGTTCAAATCATGTCCTTACACCGCTCACCATTGACAGTGACATTCTGACCATCATCGTTTTTGAAGGACCAATGGCTCCGACATTTATGAATGCACCAAAATGTAATTTTCTGTGGATGGAATGATATTTCGACAAAAGCTTGTGGATTATCCTCACTCCGAATGCGACAATTTTGCTTATTTGCGTACCCATTCAACCAAAAATAGGCGTCATCGGAGAACAAAATTTTGAATTGAAATTCAACATCAATTGGCGGCGTTTACGATGGTCGTTTGGCTTTAATTCCTGCACGAGTTGAATCTTGAAAGTTTTCAAGCCAAGATCCTTTCGTAAAATCTTCTATAAACTGAAAAGACACAACCCCAGTTGCTGAGAACGGCAACGAATTGATTGATTTGAACCTTCTTCTATGCTTTCTTGTACAACGCCTATTATCATTAACAGTAAACGTGGTCCAAAAATGATTTATTGTTATTCGAATTAGCCGCGCTGATGGACTATATGTGCGCCATAAAATGGACGAAGTGTACGATAACGGTTTAATGAACAGAACCATTATTTTAATAAATAAATTCAACAATTTGCCAGCATCTATTTAGCATGTAAGTCTATGATGAAATGTCTCATAATGAAATGTCAAACCAAACTAAACAAACGACAACTATAAACTGTTAAATGGGTTTGTATAACACGCTTCCTTAGATATATTCCTTTATATCTGTCATGTAGTAGGCTATGATATTGTAAGATTTTTTCGCGTTATTGAACAGTAGGCATTGCTTTAAATTTGCATTAATTTGTGAGATGGAGGGCTGTTAACAAAACTTCACATTGGAGGCGGCTATGAAATTCTTTTGTTATACAATAAAAATGTAACCTAATTTACCAAAAATATTATGTTTGAAACAAATGCTTATTCTATTGTTATTAATTTTTTTGTTTTTAAACAAATTTTTTGCTAATTAATAATCAAAAAACAAATTTCAATAGTTGTTTGTTCGCGCACTGAAGTATGCGTGTGAAAATTGAATGAAACATAAGAAATTACGATATGGAATAAGACATGATATGAATACATTAATTCACTTTAATAATAATAATAACAATAACAATAATAATAATAGAAAAATGTTAAGTATTTTAAATACATAGAAATACTCTTTAGGAGTTAGAAAACTGGTTAACATTTACTTCATTTTTTTCTAGTTTTATTTTTTAATTCATAAACCAATAAAAAGTGAAACTTTAACTAAGTTTTTTTTTTCTTATTCATTATTACAAAATCATGAGATAATTGTTTTTTATTTTTAAACTATAAATATGTAGCTCAATAGAAATCATTACTCTGCACTATATGTATAGATACTATATACCACATAAGTTACAACGACTCTTTTCTTAGAGACAACACCATATTGTGGTGAATAATGTTTAAGAAACGCAAAACTGTGATTCAATTACCAACAATTCCAAATATTCTTAGTAAATGGAGATTAATGTAAGTCAAAGATAATTCATTCAAGGTGATTTAATGAGTGTGGTTGATAATCTAATACGTATCTCGACTCGACAACCTTCATGTCATTGGATACAATTACAGCATATTGTTTTTTTTCTAACTCTATGTACATATTGTATAATAAGTATGTGTTTAAGTACATTTGAATAAGAAATACGCATTTTGAACCGTCGTGACTCGTGATTGATGGACAAAATAAGATTTGGGTGTTTAATGAATTTTCGAGAAATAATTTATCGTTTAATATGTGATTAGATCGCATAAAGTATCAGTCATCCTGGGTGTGCTATCTCGCAATAGTGCAAACGACAAAAAGGGTGCGATAGTTCGATATACTCATGTGGCTTAATTTTTTCATAATCTATATAGGGTGTTCTTAGAAACAATAATCTATGTAGGTGGTCAGCCCAACGAATGTTCTTACACACAATCGCTTTTATGCGTTATCCGGTGCATGTTAATTTTTGGTCAACGGCGAGAATCGAACTCGAGGCGGTGGTGTGATGAAACTCTCTTAAACATTAAGCTACAATCGGCGACAATGATCTTCATTATAACAATTTCAAATCTTTTAATTCGCCAAACAGTCGATGGATGAAAACTTAATTCTTGAAAACGTCATCATATCGATATTGAAGGTCCCTCCTTCAATATCGATATGATACTTTTGAAGTAAAAGTTTGTTTTTAGAAATTATTTACTACTATAACATCTAGGCGAGACTTTTGAAAAACCTATTCTAAATATATAGAGCTTTAGGAAACTTTTTAGTTATTAAGTCCAATTTGGGCGCTAAATAACGTGTAACCATATTATCACTACCAGCTACCACTATATGTTCTTTCAATTGTCAAAAGCTTTCTGCAAGTTTGTAGCGAGAAGGTTTTCTTAGTTTCTTCTGTCGTATATACATATTTGTTATACCTTGATTAGGTACCGCTCTCTCTTCCATGGAAATTTTTCGTAATAACATAACTCATATAGAATAAAATAACGATTATCTTAAATTTACTTAAATACTTTCGGTGACGACAAAACACCTCAGAATAATAGTAATCTGCTTGTACACCAACCTTTTGAATTGGCATGAGACATGATTTATACATACGAGTTCCCGATTCATGTAATCCTGCTTTTACCTCTGGGCTATTAAGGTTTAAAATTAGATTGTAGCCATAATAGCCATTGTAGCCATAAACCGTACCAATAAATATTTTTGTAGTGAACACGATTAATTTCCTTGGTTCTTTAAAAACGTCTTTAAAACAAAATTGTTTTGCCATCAATATTTTCTTTTTCACCATCTGCGTATTGATGATATTGCAGCTTTACATATGTCGCGACACTTCATGGCAATTGTATTGTATCTCAATTTAATCCAAGGATTTTTATAGATTTCGCGACTGTTTTGTGTGACACACAAGATCGGTTCACAATCAATGCTTATCGAAACTTTGAGTTAATTTTAGCTTGTCGTCTTGTGTAACACAAGAGAGTGATTACTTTGTCACAAAAAAAGAAACAAATTTCGATTGATTTATGATCAGACAATGGTGTATCAATATGACGAAATTAATTGTCATATCAAAACAATGTATAATCGCACATGATCAATTATTGTTGACGTGTAAAGCAAATAGTTCTTTTGTATAGACTAACATTGTTCAATTTCAAATAGCCGTGACATATAATTCAGAGTAGATCGATCTTGGTCGATATATATATCTCTTGTTGATCTTATAAAGAGACATTGACTTTTCTTTGTGTTTTCAGCGAATTGGTTTTTCTTTTTCATGTTTTCATTTATGGTGCAACACTTGATGAAACTGGCAAAAGATCAAAATAAAATTTCAATGTTAGTGACTTTCTTTATCGCCATAGGTTAGGTTATAGGTTAGGTTGTTGTGGCTGCTATCGCACACTTAGACCGGCGATTGGTCCGTTGTGATACCACTCTATGTAGGGCTATAGGTCCGAGTTTTCCTATAGAACCATCTGCGCATTACATAGCTCCATGTCAGCCTATAGTTCTGACATGGAAGATAGGTCGGCCCATGGATTCTAAACACGACAGGTGATCCAGATATGTTCATTTTACACCACCGATCGCACCGCCCAAACGATCGAAGGTGAAAAAACCATTTTGCATCTTGCCTCGAATCGGGATTCGAACCCGTTACCACCCATTACCTCCCGCTCAAGTGCAGCAGCTTTAACCACTGCGCCACTTGGGCGGTCTCTCTCTTTATCGCCATAAAAGTTTATCAGTTGATGCAGATGGGCTACTGAATCCATCCCAATAGTATATATTATTATACCATCATGCCTTGTTAATTCTTTGGAAGAAGTGACTGATAAGTGTAATGAAACATTATTAGTGGAAGGATTACTTTATAACCGCTTATTGACGATCTACATCTTAAAAAATACTGCCCAACATATCTCACAATCATTAGATAGGAATATATAATCTGGTATATTAGCTCTGTTATGAATGGGTATTAATCCGTTTTAATGATTAATATGCGGGTTCCGCCTCCATTTCCACCTCCATTATAGAGATGACCCTTAAATGACTATCTCATGAAATCCTCCTGAATTTTTTCCTACCGTATTGCTTTACACTTGGATGTGTAAAGCAGTAACTGACGTTCATTTTTACATGAATGAGTACGACTTAACAATGTCTCTATAATTTTGGAAGGAAAGGATGCTAGAGATATAAGTTTGAGGCTCTGATGATCCATTCAATATTCGTTATATTTATTTTAGTATAAGTTTTAGCAGGTTTTTTGTTGAGTGGCTTCTCCCGTACACTTAGACCGGCGACGGTCCGTTGTGATACCACAGGATCTTGGATTGTACGGCTTTAGATTCGATTTACGTAAAATCATCTGCGCATTGCATAGCTCCATGTCAGCCTAAAGTACTGACATGGACGATGGAACGGTCTAAACTCAACAGTGGGTCCAGATGTGCTCAAACGATCGATGGTGAAAAATCCTTTTCGCATCTTGTTCCTATTGGGACTCAAACCCGGCACCTCCCGCTCCATTTGCCACACCTTTAACCACTGCGTCACCTGGGTGGTTTCGTCAGGTTGTTTCAAAAAAATTTCATTCATATTTGGTCCACATTCACAAATACATAATTTGCTTAACAATAAGACCAATAGTAATATCACTCTCAGTTTTGTTTAAGATGGTCCAAGTTACCTTATAAACAAACACAATCGTAAAGTTACTAATAATTCTTGCTTTGCCCATACCGCCCTCACTAGATAGTTACTTTGTGTTGAGGAATTCCTTATATGAAGTTCAGTTTACATTAGCTCCTGTCAACTTTTCAGACTTGAAAAGTCTTAAAAAACATGGTGGAAGAGTATCGACGCGTCTTTCAACTGATCAAGTATACGAGTTCTCGATCTATAGATAGTTTTTTTTTCACAACTACGAGCCTACTACTTTCTATACAAGCGGATATGCTCCATTGACTTTTAAGGAAAATAGATGAATTTTGTACTGTGGCGTCAAGTAGTCGTATATGTAGTGTTTCATCGTGTCGCAGATTAAACACTATATAATATGTAATGTTTAATCTGCGACACGATTAAACACTACATATACGAATCGCACAGTACGAAGTACGAACATATCAAGTCCGGTAATATATGCCTGATGAGATGGATTTGATCTTTTCGATCACCTAGTCATTCAATGACGTCATCATCAGATCGAAACCGGCGAATTACAATCAACACATGTAAGCAACAACAACTCACTTCGAATAACAATTCACAAAGTCTTGCAATAACACGGCACTACCAATACCTTAGCTTAATTTATGGCCTTGATGTTACTACTACCCTTCTGGGCTTTACTAACTCACAACTGTAAATAGCTGACACACCATAACCTCGATTAATGGCCTACCTATATTGTTACAGTTGCCTTAAACATTAACTTTAAAAGTTCCTTTTAACATATTGACGCTCCTCAGAGAGCAACTACATATGGATCTATTCCCCTCAATACCCGATTTTTTTGAGTTTGGGTACTGAAGGTCACCTGATATAAGCTCGGTTACCCTGAAAAGTGATCTCATAATCCAAAATATTAGCCATTAAAAGTTTGTGCGAAATCTAAGTCATTGTGGGTAAAGAGAGTAATGATGATACGTTATGTGTTGTCCGACTGTCCCACATCCGACTTGCTTAACATTTTATAATTTAACGATCATAAACTAATTTGACCGTCTGGCTACCTTGAATTAAAAGAAGATGCAAATTGTATAATTACTAGTTGTGTCCATTTGTTGTTGTCCGATTAGTAAGTGTTGGAAATTGTATTTTGCGAAAGCATCCCAACTTGTCTAATTAATATGCATTAGAGATTATTGGTTTACAAATGGAAAGGAAAGTTTTTTTTTTTGGTGAAAAGACAACATTATACGAAACGAATATTTAATTAAAATCCGATAGTTGTTAATTGTATATGCACTATACAACGATATGTTCATATAATGTATTTACTTCACGTATAATCGTTATAGTTTAACCAAATATGGTCAAATTATGTTGATGGTATAGTTAGTGGAATTATTGTTATACATTTTGATCGTTACTAAGTTGCTACACAATTTAATGTTCTTACATAATCTTAATCAATATATATATTGAGTTTGTGCCGGTGTATCGAAAAGTATTTATTTTGGGACACAATCTCATGCCAGCATATAACATGGTGTAACGAACGTTGACAACTATTAATCTTTGTACCAACACTTAACAACAGGCTAAATACATTATACATTTATTTGGTAATACTAAATTAATGCATTTATGAAATTATATACATAAATCTATTACATATGTGGTTAATTAAATTGTTGTGTGAAAATGCAAATTAATTTATGTATAAATATATTAATTTAATCAAAGAAATAAAATTATATCATAAGATAAAACTATATGCTGCCGCATGTATACATAACATAATCGATGCATATAAATATAACCAACACTGATAGTAAAACTTTCACGCAACATTTCTTTTGATTCATACATACCCAAATGTGTAACGATGACCAGTTTGAAAAGTGAAATTATTAGACAATAAACCAGCGAGATCAATGTTAAGTAACAAGGTACCGTATATAGACCTCGCCCATAAGTCAACCTCGAACTTCGACCACATGATTAACAATCTTCAGATTTTTGTTATCATTTTGATCAAGTGTATATTGTAAAAAAAAATAAAAAGTAACGCTTCAACTTTCACGGAACTTTTAATCGATGCAAGCAAAAATAGTTGACCAGTTTGGAAAGTGAAATTATTTATTAGACATGTAAACGAGTAATATATATGTTGTTGAACGAACATGTATGATATTGAAAAGAAATGATTTAGTTTATTAGAAACTTTCATTACATTGTTTGGATATGGTTCAATAAATTAGATAATCCTGTAATATAAAAACTTACTTGTCAAGATCTTCATTGAAGCAAACTAATTATATGATATGTGTTTTATCGTTACAGATATCCATCCTATGTTTAGCAATACTGCTAACAACGAGCGATGCACAAAGACGAACCCGCGTTAGACCTCGCCCTGTGCAACAGCAGCAGCAGCAGCAACAAAGCCAATATGAAAGCGACTATGATAGTGAAGAGCCGGACAATCAACAATATTATAATGAACCGGAACAAAAGCGTCAAAATCAGGTATTAGTCGCCGACGATGAATACAATGGATTGTATGGCCAACAAAATTCGAACCAAAGACAACAAACACAGGATAGATATTTTGTTGCAGCATCGCCAACAAAAGCACCTGCAGCCCGTACAAAAGATCAGACAACACGAGCGCCACCAGTACAAACTATACGAAATTATAGTAAAGTAAATGATGACGGGTCGTTTACGTTTGGTTATGAGGCCGCTGATGGGTCGTTTAAAGAAGAAACTCGTGGAACAGATTGTGTAGTCCGTGGTAAATATGGATATGTCGATCCAGATGGTAATAAACGAGAATTTACTTATGTGTCGGGTAATCCGTGCGATCCTAATAATCCCGACGAACAGGACGAACCCGAACAATCCGAAGAGAATTCGGATGAGCCCGAAAATATTCCCAACCTTCAAAATTACCCAAAACGTCCACCAGTTCGTATTCAAAATACACCAGCTCGAGTTACAACGACTACAACAAATCGACCACCTACTACCGTTTTTCAAAATAATTATGATCAAAATGATGAAAACGACGATGAACTAGAGACGATACAAAAATATATTCCTCAACAACGACCACAACAACAACAACAGCAACAACCAATTAGACTAAACAATTCACCTTTCGGATTGTCAAACTACAATGCACCACAACAACGGCCAGCTGTAACGACACCGGCACCAATTAATTATAATACATCGCCCATTCATTCAGTCAGCATTACACCACGTCCCACATATCGAACTCCGGCTCAATCATTCCAAACACAACCACCAGCGACGACATATAGACCACCATCACAGAGAGTACCACAAAAACAAGTCATCAATCAATCACCTTTATCGGTAATTCCAGTCACAACACCATACAGTGTATCTAAACTAAACAAATCGTCACCAAAATCGCCATTAAATTTTGCCGAAGAATTCCAAAAATTCCAGCAAGAACATAATGTTATAACAACACCTTATCCACCAATTAAACCACAAAATGGTGGTAAATTTAAGGTTGCCAATCCGGTAACGGTTAATCCGATATACGAATCTCAATTGGTGTACGATCTACAAACTGGTCAATACGATTCGGCACTTTATCAGCAGCTACCACAAACCGATGGTGATTTCAGCATCAGCCAGCGTATTCAACCGTATGTCCATCAGTTACAACCAAGCACTCCATCGCAATTAGTTAACCTACAACAATTGCAACAGAAAAGTCCACTATATCAAAAATCATCATTGCAACGTAATCCATCGACAATAGTTCCTCAAATTCCACAATTTTCACAACAAATATATCAGAAGCAAAACGAAAACCTTCAAGTCTTCAATTCACAACAATTATTTGCACAACAACAAGAATTGCAACAAGCGCAATTACAATTAGATCGAATCGAAGCAGCGAAACGTATACAACAAGGTAATCCCCGTCTACCGGTACAACAATCACAGGGGTTTGACACAACTGGGCCGCAAACACAGTCGTTTTATTATATTCAACCGCAAGGACAAACGACTGGCCAAATTGATGCCTTCCTTCGAGGCCACAATTTAGAATACTGAAAAGTTTTTGTTATGTATACTGAAAAATAGTTTGTTACATAAATTATAATTAACTAATGTACTGTAATTGTAATTATATTTAATTATGTTTGTGTTTTTTTATATGTAAATATATTTTCATCATTTTTAGTTTTTAATTAAATTTATTATTAGACAATAAAATAATAAATAACAAACAACAGTCAAACTATTTTTTTAAAAATAAAATTATTTTCTATGAGATATTTCGTCGTTAAATCTTCAACTAATAATAAAGTAAAGCATTTCACTAAGTTTACTTAAGTAGCATTTAGTAGCAACGATCAAAAGATTGCTATCAAATGATTAAGGTAATTCACAGCTAATAACAGTGCCACCACACGTACATACATTTATACAATATTAATAGTTTAGTATTTGTTTAGTACAGTTAGTTTAGTACGATATAATTTTGATAGATGTCACTGTTTCAACTATGTATACATTAAGGCGTTATAATATTGTTCAACACATATATTTGGTGTAAATGTGTGAAGTCGATTAAAGCTTTTGAAATCAAAATAAATACAAATTGCACATGGTAGCATATGTATCGATTGAGTATAAACCAGCTAGATATCGACGCTATTATGAATATAGGATTGCATTTCTAATAACCGAGAATCTACATACTGAAAGACGTCCTAATGCCTATGGTTATATAGACGGCCAACGCTAATAAAATATAATGTGAGATTTTCAACGTAAGGTTCTAACGCTGAGTTACTTTAAGCTTTTACGCACTAAGTGAACAAGCGTGTATTGTACTGACATTGATCGACTTTAGTGCACATCTGGCGAGTGACTTACAACAATTTGAACATAAAGAGATAGTTTACGATGGTGCTTGTGATGTTTCCGCCAAGTCCATCGAAGGCCTATTCATTCTGATTATTCAATACCGATTCTACTGATGAAAGATAAGACAACCTTCAATCAAACATACTCTAACCGAAACAAACATGGTTTACAGTCAATTGTTGGCCCGTACCGTATCAACAATCTGGCTCCATCGGTTTCAATCACGAACCAGTCCTTCATACTAATGCAAGCAACCTGAAGGTGCCAGATAGCAGGCGCCATCGTCTACAACAGCGACCCCTTCGCCTACCGATAGGTGTCTCTCTGTTCTAACATTCGGTTCGGATCAGCACGCAGAACGTGACCAATCTAGCGTTCTCACTGTCCTTTGGTTTTAATGATTTGGAATGCAACACACAAGATATTTACCACAGCTGCTCGGTGAAATTAAAAAATTGCAAAGTAAAATTTACAAAGTAGACAGAAATCAGTATTAGGAGAACAACAACATGGACAAGGTTCGTAAATTTATAAAATGAATGAAGGAATTTAACATAGCTGCTAGGTGAAATTAACAAATTGCAAAGTAAAAATTTACAAAGCGTTTTGTACACAAAACGGCACAAGTAGACCGAAATCAGTATTAGGAGAACAACAACATGGACAAGGTTTGTCAATTTATAAAATGAATGAAGGAATTTTACATAGCTGCTCGGTGAAATTAACAAATTGCAAAGTAAAATTTACAAAGCGCTTTGTAAAGTACACCAAACAGCACCAGTAGACAGAAATCAGTATTAGGAGAACAACAACATGGACAAGGTTTGTAAATTTATAAAATGAATGAAGGAATTTAACATAGCTGCTCGGTGAAATTAACAAATTGCAAAGTAAAATTTACAAAGCGCTTTGTAAAGTACACCAAACAGCACAAGTAGACCGAAATCAGTATTAGGAGAACAACAACATGGACAAGGTTTGTCAATTTATAAAATGAATGAAGGAATTTAACATAGCTGCTCGGTGAAATTAACAAATTGCAAAGTAAAATTTACAAAGCGGTTTGTAAAGTACACCAAACAGCACAAGTAGACAAAATCAGTAGTAGAACATGGACAAGGTTTGTAAATTTATAAAATGAATGAAGGAATTTAACATAGCTGCTAGGTGAAAATAACAAATTGCAAAGTAAAATTTACAAAGTAGACAGAAATCAGTATTAGGAGAACAACAACATGGACAAGGTTTGTCAATTTATAAAATGAATGAAGGAGTTTAACATAGCTGCTAGGTGAAAATAACAAATTGCAAAGTAAAATTTACAAAGCGCTTTGTAAAGTACACCAAACAGCACAAGTAGACCGAAATCAGTATTAGGAGAACAACAACATGGACAAGGTGTATCAATTAATAAAATGAATGAAGGAATTTTACATAGCTGCTCGGTGAAATTAAAAAATTGCAAAGTAAAATTTACAAAGCGCTTTGTAAAGTACACCAAACAGCACATGTAGACCGAAATCAGTATTAGGAGAACAACAACATGGACAAGATTTACCAAATTATAAAATGAATGAAGGAATTTTACATAGCTGCTAGGTGAAATTAACAAATTGCAAAGTAAAATTTACAAAGCGCTTTGTAAAGTACACAAAACGGCACAAGTAGACCGAAATCAGTATTAGGAGAACAACAACATGAACAAGGTTTGTAAATTTATAAAATGAATGAAGGAATTTTACATAGCTGCTAGGTGAAATTAACAAATTGCAAAGTAAAATTTACAAAGTAGACAGAAATCAGTATTAGGAGAACAACAACATGGACAAGGTTTATCAATTTATAAAATGAATGAAGGAATTTAACATAGCTGCTAGGTGAAATTAACAAATTGCAAAGTAAAATTTACAAAACGCTTTGTAAAGTACACAAAACAGCACAAGTAGACAGAAATCAGTATTAGGAGAACAACAACATGGACAAGTTTTGTCAATTTATAAAATGAATGAAGGAATTTAACATAGCTGCTAGGTGAAAATAACAAATTGCAAAGTTAACTTTACAAAGGGCTTTGTAAAGTACACAAACGGCACAAGTAGACCGAAATCAGTATTAGGAGAACAACAACATGGACAAGGTTTGTCAATTTATAAAATGAATGAAGGAATTTTACATAGCTGCTAGGTGAAATTAACAAATTGCAAAGTAAAATTTACAAAGCGCTTTGTAAAGTACACAAACGGCACAAGTAGACTGAAATCAGTATTAGGAGAACAACAACATGGACAAGGTTTGTCAATTTATAAAATGAATGAAGGAATTTTACATAGCTGCTAGGTGAAATTAACAAATTGCAAAGTAAAATTTACAAAGCGCTTTGTAAAGTACACAAAACGGCACAAGTAGACCGAAATCAGTATTGGGAGAACAACAACATGGACAAGATGTATCAATTAATAAAATGAATGAAGGAATTTAACATAGCTGCTAGGTGAAATTAACAAATTGCAAAGTAAAATTTACAAGCGCTTTGTAAAGTACACCAAACAGCACAAGTAGACCGAAATCAGTATTAGGAGAACAACAACATGGACAAGGTTTGTCAATTTATAAAATGAATGAAGGAATTTAACATAGCTGCTAGGTGAAATTGACAAATTGCAAAGATAACTTAACAAAGCGCTTTGTAAAGTACACCAAACAGCACAAGTAGACAGAAATCAGTATTAGGAGAACAACAACGTGGACAAGGTTCGTAAATTTATAAAATGAATGAAGGAGTTTAACATAGCTGCTAGGTGAAATTAACAAATTGCAAAGTTAACTTTACAAAGCGCTTTGTAAAGTACACCAAACAGCACAAGTAGACAGAAATCAGTATTAGGAGAACAACAACATGGACAAGGTTTGTAAATTTATAAATTAAATGAAGGAATTTAACATAGCTGCTCGGTGAAATTAACAAATTGCAAAGTAAAATTTACAAAGCGCTTTGTAAAGTACACAAAACGGCATAAGTAGACCGAAATCAGTCTTAGGAGAACAACAACATGGACAAGGTGTATCAATTTATAAAATGAATGAAGGAGTTTAACATAGCTGCTAGGTGAAATTAACAAATTGCAAAGTAAAATTTACAAAGCGCTTTGTAAAGTACACCAAACAGCACAAGTAGACAGAAATCAGTATTAGGAGAACAACGACATGGACAAGGTTTATCAATTTATAAAATGAATGAAGGAATTTAACATAGCTGCTCGGTGAAATTAACAAATTGCAAAGTAAAATTTACAAGCGCTTTGTAAAGTACACCAAACAGCACAAGTAGACAGAAATCAATATTAGGAGAACAACAACATGGACAAGATTAACCAAATTATAAAATGAATGAAGGAATTTTACATAGTTGCTAGGTGAAATTAACAAATTGCAAAGTAAAATTTACAAAACGCATTGTAAAGTACACCAAACGGCACAAGTAGACATAAATCAGTATTAGGAGAACAACAACATGGACAAGGTGTATCAATTTATAAAATGAATGAAGGAATTTTACATAGTTGCTAGGTGAAAATAACAAATTGCAAAGTAAAATTTACAAAGCGCTTTGTAAAGTACACAAACGGCACAAGTAGACAGAAATCAGTATTAGGAGAACAACAACATGGACAAGGTTTATCAATTTATAAAATGAATGAAGGAATTTTACATAGCTGCTAGGTGAAATTAACAAATTGCAAAGTAAAATTTACAAGCGCTTTGTAAAGTACACCAAACAGCACAAGTAGACAGAAATCAATATTAGGAGAACAACAACATGGACAAGATTTACCAAATTATAAAATGAATGAAGGAATTTTACATAGTTGCTAGGTGAAATTAACAAATTGCAAAGTAAAATTTACAAAGCGCATTGTAAAGTACACCAAACGGCACAAGTAGACAGAAATCAGTATTAGGAGAACAACAACATGGACAAGGTGTATCAATTAATAAAATGAATGAAGGAATTTAACATAGCTGCTAGGTGAAAATAACAAATTGCAAAGTAAACTACTTTACAAAGCGCTTTGTAAAGTACACAAAACGGCACAAGTAGACAGAAATCAGTATTAGGAGAACAACAACATGGACAAGGTTTGTCAATTCATAAAATGAATGAAGGAATTTTATATAGCTGCTAGGTGAAAATAACAAATTGCAAAGTAAAATTTACAAAGTAGACAGAAATCAGTATTAGGAGAACCACAACATGGACAAGGTTTGTCAATTTATAAAATGAATGAAGGAGTTTAACATAGCTGCTAGGTGAAATTAACAAATTGCAAAGTAAAATTTACAAAACGCTTTGTAAAGTACACCAAACAGCACAAGTAGACAGAAATCAGTATTAGGAGAACAACAACATGCACAAGGTTTGTCAATTTATAAAATGAATGAATTAATTTAACATAGCTGCTAGGTGAAATTAACATATTGCAAAGTTAAATTTACAAAGTAGACAGAAATCTGTATTAGGAGAACAACAACATGGACAAGGTTTATCAATTTATAAAATGAATGAAGGAATTTAACATAGCTGCTCGGTGAAATTAACAAATTGCAAAGTAAACTTTACAAAGCGCTTTGTAAAGTACACAAAACAGCACAAGTAGACAGAAATCAGTATTAGGAGAACAACAACATGGACAAGGTTTGTCAATTCATAAAATGAATGAAGGAATTTTATATAGCTGCTAGGTGAAAATAACAAATTGCAAAGTAAAATTTACAAAGTAGACAGAAATCAGTATTAGGAGAACCACAACATGGACAAGGTTTGTCAATTTATAAAATGAATGAAGGAATTTAACATAGCTGCTCGGTGAAATTAACAAATTGCAAAGTAAAATTTACAAAACGCTTTGTAAAGTACACCAAACAGCACAAGTAGACAGAAATCAGTATTAGGAGAACAACAACATTGACAAGGTTTGTCAATTTATAAAATGAATGAAGGAATTTAACATAGCTGCTAGGTGAAATTAACAAATTGCAAAGTAAAATTTACAAAGCGCTTTGTAAAGTACACAAAACGGCACAAGTAGACAGAAATCAGTATTAGGAGAACAACAACATGGACAAGGTTTATCAATTTATAAAATGAATGAAGGAATTTAACATAGCTGCTCGGTGAAATTAACAAATTGCAAAGTAAAATTTACAAAACGCTTTGTAAAGTACACCAAACAGCACAAGTAGACAGAAATCAGTATTAGGAGAACAACAACATTGACAAGGTTTGTCAATTTATAAAATGAATGAAGGAATTTAACATAGCTGCTAGGTGAAATTAACAAATTGCAAAGTAAACTTTACAAAGCGCTTTGTAAAGTACACAAAACGGCACAAGTAGACAGAAATCAGTATTAGGAGAACAACAACATGGACAAGGTTTGTCAATTTATAAAATGAATGAATTAATTTAACATAGCTGCTAGGTGAAATTAACAAATTGCAAAGTAAACTTTACAAAGCGCTTTGTAAAGTACACAAAACGACACATGTAGACCGAAATCAGTATTAGGAGAACAACAACATGGACAAGGTGTATCAATTAATAAAATGAATGAAGGAATTTTACATAGCTGCTAGGTGAAATTAACAAATTGGAAAGTAAAATTTACAAAGCGCTTTGTAAAGTACACAAAACGGCTCAACTAGACCGAAATCAGTATTAGGAGAACAACAACATGGACAAGGTTTGTCAATTTATAAAATGAATGAAGGAATTTTACATAGCTGCTAGGTGAAATTAACAAATTGCAAAGTAAAATTTACAAAGCGCTTTGTAAAGTACACAAAACGGCACAAGTAGACAGAAATCAGTATTAGGAGAACAACAACATGGACAAGGTTTATCAATTTATAAAATGAATGAAGGAATTTTACATAGCTGCTAGGTGAAATTAACAAATTGCAAAGTAAAATTTACAAAGCGCTTTGTAAAGTACACAAACGGCACAAGTAGACAGAAATCAGTATTAGGAGAACAACAACATGGACAAGGTTTGTCAATTTATAAAATGAATGAAGGAATTTTACATAGCTGCTAGGTGAAATTAACAAATTGCAAAGTAAAATTTACAAAGCGCTTTGTAAAGTACACAAAACGGCACAAGTAGACAGAAATCAGTATTAGGAGAACAACAACATGGACAAGGTTTGTCAATTTATAAAATGAATGAAGGAATTTAACATAGCTGCTCGGTGAAATTAACAAATTGCAAAGTAAACTTTACAAAGCGCTTTGTAAAGTACACCAAACAGCACAAGTAGACAGAAATCAGTATTAGGAGAACAACAACATGGACAAGGTTTATCAATTTATAAAATGAATGAAGGAATTTAACATAGCTGCTCGGTGAAATTAACAAATTGCAAAGTAAAATTTACAAAACGCTTTGTAAAGTACACCAAACAGCACAAGTAGACAGAAATCAGTATTAGGAGAACAACAACATTGACAAGGTTTATCAATTTATAAAATGAATGAATGAATTTAACATAGCTGCTCGGTGAAATTAACAAATTGCAAAGTAAAATTTACAAAACGCTTTGTAAAGTACACCAAACAGCACAAGTAGACAGAAATCAGTATTAGGAGAACAACAACATTGACAAGGTTTGTCAATTTATAAAATGAATGAATTAATTTAACATAGCTGCTAGGTGAAATTAACAAATTGCAAAGTAAACTTTACAAAGCGCTTTGTAAAGTACACAAAACGACACATGTAGACCGAAATCAGTATTAGGAGAACAACAACATGGACAAGGTGTATCAATTAATAAAATGAATGAAGGAATTTTACATAGCTGCTAGGTGAAATTAACAAATTGGAAAGTAAAATTTACAAAGCGCTTTGTAAAGTACACAAAACGGCTCAACTAGACCGAAATCAGTATTGGGATAACCACAACATGGACAAGTTTTGTCAATTTATAAAATGAATGAAGGAATTTAACATAGCTGCTAGGTGAAATTAACAAATTGCAAAGTAAAATTTACAAAGCGCTTTGTAAAGTACACAAACGGCACAAGTAGACCGAAATCAGTATTAGGAGAACAACAACATGGACAAGGTTTGTCAATTTATAAAATGAATGAAGGAATTTTACATAGCTGCTAGGTGAAATTAACAAATTGCAAAGTAAAATTTACAAAGCGCTTTGTAAAGTACACAAAACGGCACAAGTAGACAGAAATCAGTATTAGGAGAACAACAACATGGACAAGGTTTGTCAATTTATAAAATGAATGAAGGAATTTAACATAGCTGCTCGGTGAAATTAACAAATTGCAAAGTAAACTTTACAAAGCGCTTTGTAAAGTACACAAAACGGCACAAGTAGACAGAAATCAGTATTAGGAGAACAACAACATGGACAAGGTTTATCAATTTATAAAATGAATGAAGGAATTTAACATAGCTGCTAGGTGAAATTAACAAATTGCAAAGTAAAATTTACAAAGCGCTTTGTAAAGTACACAAACGGCACAAGTAGACCGAAATCAGTATTAGGAGAACAACAACATGGACAAGGTTTGTCAATTTATAAAATGAATGAAGGAATTTTACATAGCTGCTAGGTGAAATTAACAAATTGCAAAGTAAAATTTACAAAGCGCTTTGTAAAGTACACAAAACGGCACAAGTAGACAGAAATCAGTATTAGGAGAACAACGTCAATTTATAAAATGAATGAAGGAATTTAACATAGCTGCTAGGTGAAATTAACAAATTGCAAAGTAAAATTTACAAAGCGCTTTGTAAAGTACACAAAACGGCACAAGTAGACAGAAATCAGTATTAGGAGAACAACGTCAATTTATAAAATGAATGAAGGAATTTAACATAGCTGCTCGGTGAAATTAACAAATTGCAAAGTAAACTTTACAAAGCGCTTTGTAAAGTACACAAAACGGCACAAGTAGACAGAAATCAGTATTAGGAGAACAACAACATGGACAAGGTTTATCAATTTATAAAATGAATGAAGCAATTTAACATAGCTGCTCGGTGAAATTAACAAATTGCAAAGTAAAATTTACAAAACGCTTTGTAAAGTACACCAAACAGCACAAGTAGACAGAAATCAGTATTAGGAGAACAACAACATTGACAAGGTTTGTCAATTTATAAAATGAATGAATTAATTTAACATAGCTGCTAGGTGAAATTAACAAATTGCAAAGTAAACTTTACAAAGCGCTTTGTAAAGTACACAAAACGGCTCAACTAGACCGAAATCAGTATTGGGATAACCACAACATGGACAAGGTTTGTCAATCTATAAAATTAGTGAAGGAATTTAACATAGCTGCTAGGTGAAAATAACAAATTGCAAAGTTAAATTTACAAAGCGCTTTGTAAAGTACACCAAACAGTACAAGTAGACAGAAATCAGTATTAGGAGATCAACAACATGGACAAGGTTTGTCAATTTATAAAATGAATGAAGGAATTTTACATAGCTGCTCGGTGAAATTAACAAATTGCAAAGTTAAATTTACAAAGTAGACAGAAATCTGTATTAGGAGAACAACAACATGGACAAGGTTTGTCAATTTATAAAATGAATGAAGGAATTTAACATAGCTGCTAGGTGAAATTAACAAATTGCAAAGTAAAATTTACAAAGCGCTTTGTAAAGTACACCAAACAGCACAAGTAGATAGAAATCAGTATTAGGAGAACAACAACATGGACAAGGTTTGTCAATTTATAAAATGAATGAAAGAATTTAACAAAGCTGCTAGGTGAAATTAACAAATTGCAAAGTAAAATTTACAAAGCGCTTTGTAAAGTACACCAAACAGCACAAGTAGACAGAAATCAGTATTAGGAGAACAGCAACATGGACAAGGTTTGTCAATTTATAAAATGAATGAAGGAATTTAACATAGCTGCTAGGTGAAATTAACAAATTGCAAAGTTAAATTTACAAAGTTGACAGAAATCTGTATTAGGAGAACAACAACATGGACATGGTTTGTCAATTTATAAAATGAAAGAAGGAATTTAACATAGCTGCTAGGTGAAACTAACAAATTGCAAAGTTTAATTTACAAAGTAGACAGAAATCAGTATTAGGAGAACAACAACATGGACAAGGTTTGTCAATTTATAAAATGAATGAAAGAATTTTACATAGCTGCTAGGTGAAAATAACAAATTGCAAAGTAAAATTTACAAAGTAGACAGAAATCTGTATTAGGAGAACAACAACATGGACAAGGTTTGTCAATTTATAAAATGAATGAAGGAATTTAACATATAATGTAGAGCATCACTGAAGATAAATGGGAACATCACTGAAGGTAAATGGGATTCGTTAGCTAAGGTATACAAAGAGAGTAAAACTCGCCAACGTATAAGTGTACGAACGTTAGCACGTTATGAGTTGTAATGCAAAATTTACGCTTTAGTAAACTTATGATTGTCAATTATAATGAATTAAAATATTTATGACAACATAAGTGTTAATTTTCAATCTGCACCAACTTCATAATAATAAGTGGGTATCTGTCATTTAATCATTCCAATAAACTTGAAATTTTGTTATACAAAAGTGAATGGAGCCATTTGGGAAATATGTTGAGGTGAAATATTTGTCTTTAATGCTAGTGTACATTGAAATTTGGTGTATTATTAATATGAGAACGTTTATTGTTTCATATATACCTGAGGTTGAGAAAATAATTCACCATTGTCTATGTCTTCGTTTGGTTTGTGTCAATTGATTCAGGTTTAATTGTAATTAGAACTCAGCTTAACTCTAATGGTAAATAGTGAAGGTCATTTTATTGTAAAACACAAATCTCTACACTGATAGATGATGTGTTCTTGCAAGTAGAGTTCAATCTTTTCTAAAGGATAACATTTAATTAAATTCGGATTAAAAGCTTTTACATATATCAAAAGTTAAACGAATCAATCTCTTTTAGACCAAATCACTATATAATATCCGGACTGCCAAAAGGCAATCATAATTTATTCTAATCCAATTTTAATTGGAAAATATCTCAAAAATGGTTTCAATGAAACCGGAGCATGCAAAATTCTCAGAAATCACACATAAATTGGTATGAAAAAGTATTTCAAAGAAATCTTTGAAAGAGTTAATTCTATGACAAATGCAAGATAGTAGTCACTATTAATTTAATGGGAATTACATTTTTCACCAAATGTTCTCCATATGGTGCACCCAAAAAAACTATCACCATCGCCTGGTTGGCCAATAGGCCCAGTGCTTATTGTGAACTCTGTTTCATTTATATTGGAAAATTGTATTAGATTCAATGGACCAATCTTTCAATAATCTAAAACCAACCACGATTACAAAACCGAACACAAGCTAGACATTAGCTTTGAAAACTGGAACATTAGAAGATATTAACAGAAACTCAAACAACCAAGCTAGCGCAAGTTGAATCTCACTGAAGTAAAATGTAAAGCTAGTGGATATCTAATCACATGCACAGACCTAACCGTATTTTGCCGTACCGACACAGACAATGAAGCCGTACCGACATACACGAATGTAAAGCGATCAGTAGCATACACATCTACATACACACCGAAATAATAACAAAATAGTCCAGAGTGATTCCAATGCTAAAATTAAAACAGACAATACGAGCGTGACACCAATAATGGAAAAATGGTTGGTTGGCAGCAACACGAAATCTTAATATACCATAGAAAGACTTCTCAATTGCTGTGTTACAAATAATTAATAGAAGGCAGTAAGTTCAAACACGAAGATATACATAAATAATCTTGGTCTTCACCAAATAGCAGGGCTAAGAATCAAATTTATGGCATTCTAGTTAACAAGAAATGTTTAAACTCCAATCAACATGACAGGTCAATGAGACGAGCAGTCGTGCACAGCGACCATATACAAATTATTGGAGGAAATTTAACATCGATGGATGCCTGCACAATCTGCAAAACTAGTACCCTCGATCAAAAATAGAAACAAACAGAAAATGCCCCCTATACACGACTCCTATCAGTGTCCTCGGGTCAGGACGACACTAAGAAACCATGGGTTACTAATGAATTGTGGAAGAAAATTGAAGAACATCACAAACTTAAGCTACTTCTATGCCAGCAGGATACAACGGAAACTCAAAGAAAATATGAGGTCCAACGAAATAAGTGAATTAAATAACAAGCAATAATCGCAGAAAATACACATTCTCTAAAGTGCAGAAGAATCAGCTACAAACAGAAATATGTGGACACTACACCAATGTGTATGAAAGGTTACTGGACAATTCACAAACATTCATGACCGGCAAGCCCTAACCACACATTAGCAACTACTAAATAGATGGAAATAATACTTTGAGGACAGCTGCTCAACCGATTTTCGAAGTTCCATATGATAACTATAACGATTTTATACACCAACGGAGTGGAAAGAAATCTTCTAGAAAAGACGTCATTAATTCTTACACCACTATTAGTTGAAGAATGGAATACCGGATGAATCACCCAGAAACATAAAGAGGGCTTAACCATAACAATCTCAAATGTAAAACCAACCTTAGAATAGTTGAGAAGTGAGATATTGCATTATCAAATCCAATAACTGGAAAGTACAATATCGCACTTCTCAATAATATAGTAAAAGTATCAGTAATGGTAATTTTTAAGCGAACACCCCATCGATCAACCATCAACTATGAAAGCTGGCTTTAGGTCCGGAAGAAGATGAACAAACCATATCTACACTTTGCGTATCATCATAGAACAGGCAAACGAAAGGACTTCATCGCTGTTCTTACTCTTCTTACCCTTCGAACGTGCATTTGATCCAAATATAGTTGAAACGCAATCTGGAAGGCACATTCAGGAATGGGTACCGCAAACAAAGTTCAATAAAAAGGAAAAACACAAAAGAGGATGGAAAGATCACACATTGAGAAAGAATATTATAGGAATGGAATCCACAAGAAAAGAGGAAAGTTGAAAGGCCGGCAATGACCTGGAAGAGAATAGTGTTAGTCTAAGCGAAAGAACTTGGTGGAGCATGGAGAGAGCTAAAAACAAAAGCCCCTAATAGTCATATGATCCAGCCAGTGGACGCCATCAATAGTTGCTTGGATAAAATATTAATTGTAATCTTATCCTTGTAAATTAGCACATAACCTCTTTCGATTTTAATTAACATCAGTTTGGCTACAATAATTTTCTAATAATTGTTAATTAATCGATTTGGTTGATACAAATCATTTTGTTTCGTTGGATAGCGAGAACAACCATAAAAAAAGGAAATCACATATAGATCTCTACAGAGAAATCAAATTTGAGCAAACCAAGAAAATTTAGAGAATACACAACGATCCTTATAAACGAATGCAGCATCCCAGTTGTCCTATTGATTGCTCGGAAAGTGCTAATTTAGCAATCAAACTGAGCGATCGAAAATACATCAATTTGAGCATCAATTTATACCACATTTCGTGTAAAAATGAACGAACGCTGGCCGAGTTTAGTTGGTAAAACAAAAGTTTAAGATATTCGTTGATAGATGGTGCTGATGCCGATAGTGAGGAAGAAAAACTGTCGGTATGGCAGATTCAGTTTTTATTACCTCCAGTTGATATTTAACATGTGTTAGATAAAAGTAAAACCAAAGTTTATATATTTAAAATATTAATTAGAAAAAATAATTAGAAAAATATCACAAAACAATTATATATTAAATTACAAACTTAAAATAATCAATGATAACAAGTCAAAACTAACTATTTCTTTTTTTATTAAGCTTTGTATTAGCTTTTTTTATTAAGCTCTTTTTATTTTATTGTAAGCTTTGTGGCTCGACTCTCAATTTATTTTGAAAGCTTTCCACACTATCAACAGGCATTTTTTACCAAACATAATTAAATTCAATTTTTTGAGTTTCCTAAATGGATTTTTTTGTGTGTTCCACCAAAATTAAAATTAATGACCATTCCGTCGCTCAAAGTTTTTTGAAACGCCAATGTGAGACCTTTACCTAAACTAACCAAGTTAGTAAGGTGATTACACTGAAAATACACATATATGTTATTAATTACAATTTAATAGGTATATTGATATATTGTTATTAGAACATCTCGCTTCCAAAACTTCCAGATCTTTGATATTTATAATTGGAAATATAGTTTTTATTTCTTTATTCACTACGGTATTTTTACTAGAATTCTCATTCGTCAACCTCCTCGATATATCCTTTACTTATTACTAAATAAGTCAGCTGATCCAATTTGGGATTCATTTTTTTTAATTCCTTGCTGCAGCAGCAGAGTTTTAATGTACTGTTGGATACATTTAGTTCTTTTATTTTAAAGTCTGTCGGTTTTGGTGTTAACATTAGTTTAGTTTTATTTAACGATGTGATTTTTTGGTTTGACCCTAATAAGGTGGAGGCGGTAAATGTTTAATAAATAAATCGGGTGTAATAAAAATTTTTATTTTACTTGGATCGTGGTCAGTTTTTTTAGAAGAAGTTTCCATTTTGTTTGGAGGAGCTGGTCTTTTAGACGCCTCTTCAAATGATTTATTTGTTGATAATACTATATTTTTTCGATTGAATTTAAAAATTGATGGTGACATTTCTAAATCTTTATTCACGTTTGTTAATATTTGGTCTATAAAATAAATAGAATAAAACTTTATATCAAATTTTTAATAATGCTAAATTAGATTAATACTTACTAGATCGAGTAGAAAATAAATTATTTTCATATGTCGTTTTAACTGTCGGCGTGGAATAATATTACTGATCTAGTTCCTGTGAATCAAGTGAAGCGGTTGGTGGTTTAGATACTGTTGTTGTTAATACTGCTCTCTTAACGTTGAGTTTTAAAATTGATGGTGAGATTTTTAATTCAGCCAAGCTTGAACAATCTTTATCCTCGCTTGGTGATATTTGTTCTTTAAATGTATAAATTCAATTTTTAATAATGCAAAATTCAATTTTAACCTGGTAGAATGGAAATTAAATTGTGTTGCTATGCCGCATCAAATGTTGACGTGCAATAATTTTGGTAGTCAAATTCCTGAGAATTCATACTAAAAAAATAGTAGTTTTGGCTAAATAGTAGTTAATATTTAATTACCGCTTTGGTGAAGCAGTGGTATTAAAATATTTTTTTTATTTTTAATTTTTGAAACAGGAAAAATTTCATTATTCTGCGATATTGTGTGTTCACTTGTTACATTTGATAATACCAAGTGCAATTCTTGAATTTAATGGCCTCATGAAAAAGACGAAATTTCTAGAAATCGTCTGCCCATGAACATTGCAGTTCCGTTTTGATGTATAAATTCCGAAATTAGAATCGGGACATCGCCTGTGCAGCAATTATAAACTTCATTATTTTTTAAAATAAATTGGTCAAATTTAAAGCTATTTTGGTTTAAATTTAAATATCTTTACTTAATTTAATCGAAGTATTTTGTTCCTCCACTCGATTTGCAAGTTCTTGTAGAATAAGACTAGGTTTTCTAACTAACTGTTTTAACTCCTGCATATAGTTCTCAAATTTATATGCAGAGAAAGAGTCTACTCTACCAAACTGAGCAACACAATCCGCAATATGGAGTAGACCATGCACATTGTAACTTACCTTATTATCACCATAAATATTACGAAATATTCTAACAAAATCAGTTAACATTTTATTCACTAAACTAACATGGTTTCTAGCATCTATATGAGACATCAATCTATATGAACAGTGTAATAAAAGAAAATGATTGTAAATTTCTTCACAAACAATATCTTTTAAAACCACAATACCAGAATACAAAATAAATCTATAGTTCCGCATTGACATCTACAGACATCTCATCACTTGCCAAAGCTTCAGCATGTAATCTTCTTCTTAGTTTCTGATTTATCGTAAGAAAGCTGGTTTTCCTGTCTCCATATTCTAAACATTATGTTATTTGATCAAAATTATCATCGAAGTTATGTTTAAATTAGGTAAAAAAAATTTATATTTGGTAAAAAAATATTGAAACTAATATAAAAATTTATCAATACTAAGTTGACGTAAGTGGTGGTTTTATGTCATTTAACACAAAACGCCGCCATATTATTTGAACGGTAGAAATGATTTTATTACAATAAGTATTAAAATTAATTATTAACAACATCATACATCCACTGAAACTTACCTACGTAATTTCTTTTTTATATTAAATTAGATTTATATTAAAACTTATTTAAATTTCAAATTAATTTTAGTTCCAATACAAGAAAACTATGCAACGGTTACTTGAAAATTCAAATTTAGAATAGTAATGAAACAAGCTATACACAAAATAAACTGGTTGTTTGGTCTAGTATCACTATTGGACACAAGGGGCGTGTTAGGTAACACACATTTAAATAAATCGAATATTTAGTTTTATACTTTTATATGCCTGTTTCATATTTTTGTATATCTTTTCACACAAAAATATTCGGGTACAACTGGGATGTTGAATAGCTTTTGTAACGTTCGGTCAAGTTTGCTGTATTGTTATATCTTAACGGTGATCGTCTTAAAATCCTCGCATCGTTCACAGATCCATGCACGTTTCAATATACATCGATGAACTTCTTTGAAACATTTAAGACTGTTTGTAACAATACTATAAACACTTTGTCTATTTAAGTTGACACTACGAGTGTCCGATAAAACTAGTTTTATTAATATTTTAACCCATTATATTGATGTATTGCAAAAATTGTTATATGCGGCGGATACTTACTAGCAGATTAAGTCCCGATACATTTTTTGTGGCCGTTGACTCCGTTCGTGATCTGCCTAATTTTATAGCAATTTTTCAATTGGACAACTAGAATTTTTTCCTATTTCTTCGGTTATAAATGATATTCCTTTGCCTATTTTTATCAAGATTTTATAAAATACCAACTAATAATGTCACTAATTAGAAAACTCGTTTAACTAATAGTGAACTAATTAAATCAAATGCTTAAGATCTACTATAGGTTTCATTGTATTTCGCATTTATTAATGTTGTATCGAAACTTCTTTTGTTTTTTCATGTTCAAACATGATAAATTTCGATTGCTCAGTTTAAAATTATATTTATTCATAATCAATCTACATTCTACAGTATAATAAACAAAACCATTTCTTATTTAAAAATTTACATGCTCAATTGTGTCTTAATTTTGTGGATAGTAGTTAATGATTTCTTCTTAAAGGGAAATTCGGTACTTTTGATGTCTGTACATCGTACTTAAGATTCCGCTAAAGATAAGGTGACTGTTTGAGAAGCACGTACGTTTGTTTTTAGAATTTTTCTATGTTTAAGAGTTGATATATAGTCCATAGGAATCAATAATCATCAACTATTCGTTGGCCCAACAAGCAGTTGATAGGTAACTCAAGGTTTCCGTATTTGAGTAGCAATATCAAAGGACACCATCATAAATAAATTTTGGAAAAATAATATAACCTGTAGTTCAAATCTTCCCTAGTTGAAATCCAATCAATTGGTCATGGTCAGTACAACGAATGGTTTTCATGCTGGATTGACTAAATCGCAAGACCCCGTCATAGAAAATTAAAAAGCACATAACCTAGTTCAAGCCTTCCTTAATTGAAATTCAAAATCATTTGGTCCGTCCAATGAATGAGGTTTTAATGTTTGAGTGACTATATCGCAAGTCCCCATCATAGAAAAATTCTGGAAAAATCACATAACCTAGTTCAAACCTTCCTTAATTTAAATCCAAAACCAGTTGGTCCCTCCAAAGAATGATCTTCATGTTTAAATACCTTATGAAACATGGATACATTCGTGTCAGTTTTTCCAAAGTCATTAATCACGTCACAATCACATTAATTTAAAATATTGTTCAACATGTGACTCTGCATAACCTGATTATTGCAAAGCTATGATGAAAATTCTAGTACAAGTCCAGCAATATTCAAGAACAAACACAAAACGATCTGTGTAAGCCTGATAAACGAAAATACTCACCAAAAACGACAAAATATGGTCTCACCGAATCAACGATGCCGAATTTGGCCAGCCGCCATTCAGGGATTGCAAATTTTCTGATAACATGTTAAGGGTAGTAAAAAGAGTTAATTTGTGATAAAAACCAATTGGGCCAGATTGTTGTCTGAGTCCAACTGAGTAATGGACTACAAAACCCATTGATAATGAAAACCATTTAATTAACAATATATAAAACTCTATTGAAAATGTGCGTGGGTTCCATAAGTTACCGATCTGGCAAAAATGAGGTAATAATTAAATCATACCATAGAGTCACCTTTAACTTTTAATTATGCATTACCCAATGGTTTGTTCCGTAAATTTCACACGGCCAAATTTCAATTGTTATTGTTGTAATTCCCATTTAAATATCCCACATTCATTACGATTCGCACTATTCACATAGGTATTATTACATCTTAATGCAAAGAAATTTACACGGAGGGGTTGCGTAATGGTTTGTTTGTCTTTTGTTTTGAAGTGGAAATTATAGAAAATTCACAGTATTGCATTTGTATATTGTTGCTACAAACATGTTGGATACATGTGTACACTCGATATTGCATTTTGTGAAAAAAATATTCTCAAACATGATTGAATCATAAATCTGCAATTGTTTCCATTTCATAATTTTATTACAATAAATCGCAAATATATAATCGTTATCTTAACTTATCTAACTTATACATGTATTTAAGAATATTAATCCTAAACCTATACACATAAACAATGTTAATATTTTAAGCGATCTAAAATTATTACCAAGTGTTACACTAATTTAAAGATATCACTAAAGTCTCTTACACATACATATACATACATTTAGTCTATGAATTTAGTCTTCGCTGAGTATTTGAACACTTCGTACAGGTTTCTTTGTGTAGTGCCCTCGAGCTGCACCTATTGCCAAAGGATTTATGTCCTTATTCGGCGTATTCGTTAACAGATTTGGTGATTCGCCCCGTATTGCCAACATCAACATTCTGTACAATAGTTCTTCTCGTATGTTCGATGGTAGATCGCTTTCTTCATTATTTGATTGGCCCGCATCATCGTATTGTTCGTCGTTTTTCGTATAACTTCCAGTCGTATCGGTAAAATATCGTGTCGGATAGTAATTAGACGGTTTTCGTCTATATGGACCAGCCTGTTCGGGTATTTGGTTTTGGGCTTGGTACGCACTCTCTGGCTCGTTGTATTGGCGCACTTGATTCGATGGTCTGTAATAGGGATTGCGCGGATCGTAAAAACCTGGATCTATAATTGGTGGCCGTGGAATTTGTTGATATGGTGGATATTGGCCAAAATTAGAAAGTGGCGGCAATCCGGATCGATACGCATTTGGTTGAGGGTAGTAACCGAATCGGGCAGTCTGTTGTTGTAACTGTTGATGTCGCAATACTAAATAGTGTAGCAATCGTTCGAAATCGAGAGCTGTAAGTGGTTTGTTTAATATATCATTTCCGTAGTTAGGATTAAATCGATTATAGCCAGGATTTGGAAAATATTGTTGATCGTATTCAGAATCCTGTTCTTGTGGCGACACGTATTGCCTTTGATCGTATGGTTTTCGTTGACCCCGGAATGGTGGAAGATTTGGTGGAATAATTAAATTTTCATCGGAGAAATGTTGGGGACTTGGTTCGAGCCCATCGGATGATGGTGGTAAATTTGTTTCGCGTATAAATTGTTCATTACGATCATTTAGATTGGCTGGTGGTTCTCGACTGTTTCGAATGGCATTGGGATTGACTCCTCTTATTTGCTCGCGAATCGGATATTGTTGAAAATTTTGAGGTGGAATCGGCCGACGTCTATAAATCGGTGCCTCATCATTTTCGGGCTGTTGGCCACCGCGATTAGGTGGAATTTGTACAATCGGATGCGATGTTTGGGTTAAAAAGTTTTGCTCCGACGTCGATTCTGTAGACTGTTCGACATTAACTTTATTAATATCTTGATTCCGTTTGGGTTTAACGTAATTCTTTTCCGGTGTTCTTGTAGTAGTTGCGATAGTGGTTTGACCATTATTTATTGCCTGTTGGATTTGATTGGCACGTTGACGCGCCGCAATGACTATAGCTGGAATACGGGACGTACTAGTTGATGTATATAACGGCTTGTTCGATGATGTACCACCATAGATACTGGATCCTTCACCATCGTCCACGTGGCTATATATAATTTGTTGTTGCGTTGCTGTTGTCGCCTCAGATTCCCGTTCAAATAGTTTATCGTTTGGTAAGTGACGTCGGTAGCCAATTCCTCGTGACGATACCTTTTCATTTTCGTTAGAATTCTCTGTTTCTACTACTGGTTTCACAGTCGACGAGCTATCCCTAGCATGTATAATTTGCACATTTCTAGTGGCATCACTGTCTTGTCTCTCGGGTCGACTAATTTGGTCTAGATTTCGACCTGTTCCACTCGATATTTGTGTAGGATGAACCACCACTGTCGGTTTCGCTGTTGGAACCGATGTTGCATATATAACCGTTGTAGTGGAATCTGTGACTGGTGAAATTTCTGGATATTTCGATGTTATATAAAACGAATTCGACTGCTGTGCTATGGGTGTGGTTGCAGTTGACGATTGTGTCAACCTATCCAAACTAAATTGACCCATCAATCTCTTGCGCGGAATTGTTTGTATAACCGATTGTCTGTTCGGCGAACTAGTCGTGCTCTGCGATAAATACGGCCGCTTCGTAGACGATGTAACGTATTGTGTCCGATTAGGTTTTGCAATTGGCGTCGTTTGTGTTTCATCGTTTTGCTTTTTATTACCAGTCGTATTACTGGCGATGTATGACACTCGCTTAATTTCACCGTTCGCATCGACATATCCGTATGTACCCTTGACGTTACCTTGCACATCTCGACTTTCGATTTTGAACGAACCATCATCCGACTCATAGCCAACCGTATATGATCCATCTGGATTTAAGCGACGTATTTGTTTGTAGATCTCCAATTTTTGTGGATCCTTGGACTCGGCATGTTCCAGATCATGTTTTAATTCTTTCACTTCAGCTTGTACTTCTTCGCCAATTGTTTCAATTTTTTCCGTTGTAGATTGCAATGTTGATCCAATTAAAGTTAAAATTGTTACAATATACAATACGGTTGAAGACATTGGTGTCTGCAATCAAATTTAACATATTCAAAAAATTACATTCAAGGTCGCTAAACTATTAAATCAATTACATACTAAATTTACTAATCGTTATGAAAGCGCAACTTTAACACAACAACAATTTAAATTAAAACAAATAATCATAAATTCACCAGACCTTAAAATGATGACGATATAGTAATCTCATCATAAAAACTTTAAGTAATTGGAATAGTTGAAAACACACAAAAACCAACACCTCAAATTACTTCATCTAATTACACAATTTTTCGTTTGTTTTTTTTTTGTAAAATTCCAAAAAAAATAGAAAAAAACACTACAGACGTTCAAAAACTACTAAACTCAACTTTATTTGCAGAAGTTTGAAATGAAAATAACTTGTTAAATTTTGGTATGGGTAACTATATAGCCTAAACCCCAAATTTTTCTTAAACACAAGAAAAAAGAAAAAACAAAAAGTTCAACTGTTCAGACAATGGAAGAAAAAAATTTCCACGATAACAATCGAATCAAAACAACCATCAATGAAACTGAAATTTGTATTTACCTCCACTTCGGTACGAACAATATCATTTTCATTTAGACATTGTGTATTTCGTTTTTTATTTGACTTACTAATTCACCAAATTGAGACATTGCGGGTGATTTAAGAGTACGATTACGAAAATGTTGTTACAATTTTTGGCGAATACATGTCAATAAGATTATCGACTTGTATTTGCAAAATTATATTGGCTGGCATTTAATGATAAGACGTCGTTGATGACGTTACGACAATTGGTATTAGTTGGCACCAATAGGAATAATGATACGCCACAAGCTATACAGTATAAAAATCCCTTTTGCATCCTGCCTTTATCGGGATTCGAACTAGCTACCTCCAGCTGCAATTGTGGCAGCTTTAACCACTGAACCAATTGGTCAGTAGTAAAGTTGTTACTAACAATTTTTTTGGAAGCATACAAAATTATGTAATGTCAAATTTGCCCTAATTAACGTTAGTCATTAATTGATAATAATATGACGGAGTTTAAATTTTGTTACCATCCTAGATTTCACCTGTGACACCATAAATACTAGACGTTAGTGTTGGAAGAACAAATATATATAGGATATATTATGCAAATCTAACACGAATTCTTGCAAATTATGAGAAATTCAATCGTCAAACCCAAAATTGTATAATTATTAAGGGTCTATTCGATAAAAATTGACTGACAGTCAAGAAGGACGAAAAGAGACAAAAAATATAAATTTCTATTTAAGAAACAAGGACATAGTCTTTATTCATATATTTATTTATAGTACAACTTTATAACAGAACTTCTCGTTATAAAGTCTTGTTCTTTGAATTTTTATGAACTGTAAGCTGCTAATTTGTAATAGTATGGGCGATAAATTTCAATCTAGTTTGTATTTGGATCCGGCGAATATAGAAACCAAAATAAAATCATTTGAAACTTGACTATAAAATTATATGTGTGCGAAAATAGTTTCTCGTCTTACACAAATTTTATGTAGAAGTGTGAGTGCCACTGCAATAAAAAGTATTCGATGTGATATTTATTATAGCAGTCACACTATCACAAACACAAATATTTTTCCTGTCAACTTTGACTGGGATGGCTTTTTGTTTCGTTTGCACAACTATAAAATATATATTTTGTCTCATTTTGATATTTACTGACAGTCAATTTTTTTCATGGAATAGAACCTTTAAAATAATTATTCAAAATAATTTGAAAATCATTAGCTCCCCAAAGAAATCTGTTAAGTCGAGCATATAGCAGGAACAAATCATTAACAAATCGCAGTTATCCTTCTAGTCTAACCCCAACCAATAACGACTCATGAAATTTAATATCAATTCTATGATCTACTGGGGTCGGCACTTGAAGTGTTACCAACTTCACACTGCTGTAGCTGACAAACAGCGCATGGCATATGTAAAATCGTGTAATTTATATAATTTATTGTGACATATAAAATCGCAACTGTGGTAATGAGCTAATGAGTTAAAACATTAACATGTGAACAAAATTTTTTTATCAGACCTTTACATCAGACTTTTACTTATAATAAAGTTGGTAGCATCAAAAACAGAACATCCCCAGATATTGTTCGGAAGGTGAAGGTCAACATTTTATCTAAAAAGCTCAATGTGATTGCTCGTAGCATGGAGCACATACTAAAAATTAAACCACGATTCAAGCCTCACAAAATACAAAAAAGTATAAAACACTTGAACGATGGTAGTGAGCTTGAGAAATTAGTATTTTCTGATGAAAGAATTTTTACGGTTTAGCAATTTACATATTGCAAACAAATCGATCGTGTTTGGTTGCACTTTAAGCAATTTATTCAGAAAATTAAAAATACAAGTTTATTAATCTAACTCTATTTTTTTTTTTTTTTTTTCGGTTTTTCCGGGCCATTGTTGGCCCGTACCGTGTCAACAATCTGGCTCCAACAGTTTCGATCACGAGCCAGCTCTTCATACTGTTGTAAGCAGTTGGAAGATGCCAGATCGCTCTCTACGCCGTGGAGCCATCGTCGCCGACAGCGACCTCTTCGCCTACCGAAAGGCGGTTCTCCCTTCAAAGATCGCTGTATCATTCGGTTCGGATCGGCACGCAGAACGTGACCGCGCCAGCGTATTCGCTGTCCTTTGATTTCATGCCCGATATCAGGAATTTGCATTAAATTCCTGATCTCGTGATTGAAAAGAACTCGGTATGTGCCATCAACGTCGCGTTTTGGGCCATATATCACACGCATGATTCTTCTCTCGAATGTTAGAAGCCATCTTTCGTACTCATCCGTCAAGGTCCAACTCTCACATCCATACATGACAACGGGTCTGATCAACACTCTGTACAGCTTCAGCTTATCCGTATTTGCAAGATATTTTGATTTCAGCAGTGGACGTAGAGGATACAAAGCCCGATTGCCAGCGGCAAGGCGAACCTTGATATCCTCTCCCACACTATTATCGTGAGTAATGAGAGATCCAAGATACTTAAATCTCATCACTCCTTCAAACGTGTGGTTTCCACTACTGAAATCACTTGCGTCTTGTTCTCGAAAACCAGAGATCAGATATTTGGTTTTGGACTCATTGATTTTGAGACCAACGGAAGCTGAAAACTGTTCCAGTGGATCAAATATCTCTTTCACTCCGTTGCCATTTAATCCAATCACACAGATATCATCTGCATACGCAAGAAGTTGATTGGATTGTCGGAATAAGATATTGTCCTGAGGTGTTGCACTTTTACGAAGGATGTATTCCAACATGAGATTAAAAAAAAAAGTATCGGGGACAGCGCATCTCCTTGTCGAACACCAGAAGTAATTGCAAAAATTCTCGATAGCCTGTTCTCAACTTTGACACAGCATTGTGACTGCGTTACTGTCATTTTACACAGATGTACATATTTTTGTGGTATTCCTAAATATTCAAGCGCATACCATAGCCTCTCTCGATTGATCGAGTCATAGGCTTGCTTGAAATCTAGGAATACCTGGTGTACATCGCGAGATGTTTCGTAGTACTTGGAAAGAATCATCCGCAGCGAAATAACTTGATCAGTGACTGACCGATTTGAACGGAATCCTCCTTGGTAGTCACCGACAATTTCCTCCGCTAAAAGAGTAATTCTTCCCAAGATTATGTAAGACAGTAACTTATATGCTGTGCAAAGGAGAGCTATACCGCGATAATTCTCGCATTTCATGCGATCACCCTTTTTGAATATTGGGCATAACGCGGCCACTTTCCATTCGTCTGGCATAACTTCATTTCGCCATACCAATCGAATAAGACAAAGACAGTTCCACAAAGTTAGCGCTCCGAATATCAAGAGCTCTGAATTAATGCAATCAACCCCTGGTGAACGATTTTTCTTTAATTTCTGCATGGCCATTGTGAATTCCTCATAGGATGGATCCTCAGTGAACATCTCCGCGGTCTGTATTTGAGGGTATTCAAATACAGCTTGTGGTACTTGTGGAACATTAAGTAGATCAGAAAAATGTTCACGCCATTTATCGAGTACCGCATGGACGTTAACACAGAGGTTTCCATCCTGGTCCCGAATGGCAGTTGACCGAGATCTTAAGGTATGGTGCAATTCGGTGATTCCTTTAAAGAAACCACGCGAATTGAGCTCATTGCCGAGTTGTTGTACTCTTAAGACCTTGGCCTTACACCATTCGCGCTTCTTCTGTCTACAAATGCGTTTAGCTGTCCTCCTAGCAAGAACTGCCTTGTTGCTCAACAGCAAGACGACACTCCTCATCAAACCAATCATTTTTGGGCTTAGTTTTCACTATACCGAGAGTGTGCTGGGCCGCATCGACAACCGAGGTTTTCAATACTTCCCAGACACTGACTGGGAAATGCTATTGCTGACAAGATCTTGGTATTTTCGTTGCGTTTCTTCATTTATCAGACCTTCACAGGAGAATCGCGTTTTATATTCTCCTGTCCTCCTTGACTTGTACGAAAATTTCCATCGCAGCTTTGCAGCAACCATAAAATGGTCACTGCCTACGAATTTTGTTGACGACCGATACGATCTCACGTCCTGAACAACCCGAGCTCGGTCTTTTGAAATCAACACATGGTCAATTTGGCTTCGGGATGTTTTACGTGGATGTGTCCATGTTTCCAAATGGATGTTTTTATGGGGAAAGAATGTACTTGCCACTTTGAGATCATGAGCGATCGCAAAGTACATCATTCTTTCCCATTATCGGTCGCAGTTTCGTGTCGGGAGTACGGACCTATGTTATTACATAAGTCGGTCTGATTTCTGCCAGCTCTAGCATTAAAATCACCAATCACCAATCTGATATCGTGCTCAGGTATAGAGCCCATCAGATTATCCAAATTATTGTAAAATGAGTCTTTATCTTGGGGTTGGCTTACATCAGTGGGTGCATGTACACAAACAATTGACAGGTTGGCTAATTTCATGTGCAAGCGAAGCTTACACATTCGATTATCGACTGCCTGGAAGTCCAAGACAGCCTTTTTTACCTGCGTCCCAATGAGAAAGCCAACTCCAAGATTTCCGAGGTCATCTCCACTGTGTAGCAACGTATAGCCTTGGGACACATGGACTCCACTTTTAGGCCATCGAGTTTCTTGGAGCGCTGCGAGTTCCAGCCGATACTCCTTCATACATGTGATAAGGCCGTCCAACGCGCCAGGTTTTCTTAGTGACTGCACGTTCCACGTGCTGATCCTCATTCTCGTATCCGGGTACTTAAGCGGGGGGTCATTGTTATTTAGGCGGTATCCGATTTTTTTGGTTTTGTTGACATTTTTAACTGTAATTGGTTTTTACGGATGCGGGTCGTCAGCCCAGCGATCCAACCAGATTTAGTCGCCTCCTACGACAAGCTCTGGATACTGTGGTGGTATTCTATGGATCTCATGTTTCGTTCGAAATATTTACGAAACATGTTTGCTCCCAACCACAGGGCTAATCTAAATCTATAGAGTCCCCTTCAAAGTAATCCCCATCGACTACAACACACTTATGCCAGCGCTTGATCCAAACCTCAAAAAAAATTTTATATTCGGTTTTCGGTATTTCAGTGCTTCCTGCGATTTTACCATCATTTCCTCTCGGCTGCTGAAACGCGTTCCCTGTAATGGGTTTTTAACTCGATTGAACAGAAAGAAGTCACAGGGAGCCAAATCAAGTGAATTAGGTGGCTGTTGTGAATAGGTTTGTTGCATTTTTCGCCAAAAAATTACGAATAATGATGACACTGTGTGACGGTGCGTTATCATGGTGCAAAATCCACAAGTTTTCTGCCCACAATTATGGTCTGTTTCGGCGAATTGCTTCACGCATACGTCTCATAACGCCCAAATAATACTCTTTTTTGACGGTCTGGCCTTCTGGCAAAATGATGCACTACACTGTTGTAATCCATGAAAACCGTGAGCATTGCCTTCTTTTTTGACTGAAAACGACGTTTTTTTTGGTCTAGGCTCATTTGGTGAACGCCATTCACTTGCCTGATGTCCGGATTGCCTTTCGTACTCATAAACCCACGTCTCGTCCTAGTAATGATTCTTTTGATGAATATGGGAATGATTCTTTTGATGAAATCATCTCTTTTGTGACGTCAACACGGACTATATTTTGCATGACATTGAGATCCTTTGCGGTTTTACGCAAAATTTAATACAGTGAGCATTCTTTATAAGCAACATTCTATTGAAGCAACCTCTGCATTAGCAACTTTTTTGATTCCAAAATTTCTGTACAAGCAACCATGGTTTTCTTTTTCATTTTAATTTTCATTCTTCCGTTAAAATGGAGAAGAAAGATCAGTATCAATTTCTTTCAGAGTATTAATTTCTTTGAAAAAAAAATTATCAATTTTAAATGAACTCCAAGATGGCAAAACATCAACAGAGATCTGCAGAAGCTACAATATCCATAAGTCGACTTTAACGAGGATAAAAAATAATGAAGAAAACTTGGAAGAATTCGCATCAAAAACGTATATTAATCAAAAGAAAATCAAGCGAATGAAGCCATTAAAAAATTCTGATCTTGATGATAAACTACACGCATGGTTTTTACGACTTAAAGAAACAAACAAATTGGTTTCAAACGAGATGTTCAAAGTTTAACTTTACTAGATTTAAAAAGGTCACTCAATGAACACGAAAAATTTTCAGTCAGTGATGGCTGGCTTGATAACTTCAAAAACGCCACGACATAAGAATTTTTACGGTTCCGGTGAAAACCTTTCCTGCAATGCTGAGAGTATGCTGCTAAATTAACAAGCGATTTCAAAAGGATTATTGCCGAAAATCGATTTTTACCTGAACAGATCTACAATTGTGACGAAACCGGTCTAGTTTACAAAGGTTTGCACAAGAAAACAAACGCTACCGTTTTCGAAAAAACTGCTGTAGGACGGAAATCCATGAAGGAAAGGGTCACCATTATGCCTTGTGTAAATCCAACTGGGACGCATAATCTCGATTTGAAGATGAGTAGAAAATCTAAAAATCGGTGTTTTAAAAATGTAAATTTACCACTGTATTACAAATCATCCAAAAATTCTTGGGAAACTTCTGCACTTTTTAAGGAGTGGTACAACGATTTATTCATCCCTGAAGTATCTCGCCACCTGGAAGCTAAAGGCCTGGTAAGCAATTTTATTGGTCGATAATGCCACCTGTCATGGAACAGCAAACACTTTTTCCCATGATGAAAACTTCACGATTATATTTTTCCCACCCAATAATACACCCTTGTTGCAACCACTTGAGCAAAATGTCATAAAATCCATTAAGCAACGGTATCGAAAGCACCTTCTGTCAACACTCGGGGCGTTATGTGTAAACGGTAATAACGACATGGTCTCAGCTCTTAAAAATATTAATTTAAAAGACGTTGCGTTTTTGATAATTGAAGCCTGGAATCAAGTCCACGATCCGTTGTCATGAGTTCATTTAGACATATGTTTTCATCGATCGACGCAATAGAATTTTATATACTGGAAGATCATTTTGTGGAAGAGAACAATATCCCCCTAGTCTAGGTACAATTAGGTACAGTCTAGGTACAATTTGGTAATCGAAAATGATTTTACTGAGAACGAAAAAATGAAATGGCCGACTGGTAGCACCGAGAGAAGCGTACTTTTTGAAATAGAAGATGAAAAGGCAAACGACGAGAGCATCGCGAACAAAGAGGGTCATATGGAAGAACACAGCAGAATCAACATCGATAATTTGATAGATTCCTTCAAAACCGCGGTAGAATGGGCAGAGGAAAATAATCTTACAAGCAATGAAATCTTGTTTTCGAGACGAATTAGAGAAAAAGCAGTTCTTAAAAGACTTAATTACATTTTATTTTAACTAATAAAATATAAAACTGCTTATTTATCTTTAAATCACAAAACGGATTTTTTTTTAAATTTATACTCCTTTTTTCTATATAAGCAACTTTTTCTACATATAGAAGCTTTTTTGAAAAAAGTTGGTTCAGATAAGTTGCTTGTATAGAATGTTCACTGTACAAGTTCGTTGTTGCAAATTTAAATCCATTTCTAAAATTGTAAATAATCGCCAACACACACAGAGATAGATGTACTCTCGACTACGTAACTTTTGCAAATGTCAAGCTATGACGCTAAGATTGAGAGGAGATATCAACAATAGATGTACCATCTTAATAAACAAAAAAAAGCACTCAAATCAGAACAAAGGGAGCGCCACACGGTGAGTATTCCGGGAACTTTTTCATCAAGGTAATATAATTAGAAATATAATTTGCTTTACGAAACCAAGCGTCTAAATATTAAGTGACGGTCTGGGTCACGGTTACTGCCAAAGAACGGTCACCACTCGTTTTATGTTAAGAAGGCTTAAGTTACCTAATAAAATCAATCTTGAAAAGGTTTTAAACGATGTTTTGTTACCTTGGGTACATAAACAATGAGGAAGAAACTATTTGACGTTTCAACAAGTATCAGTACCATCCCATAAATCCCGTGAGATCCAACGTAGATTACAAAACAAATGTCTACCATAATGATCTTCAAGAGAGACTCTAGTATCAAATAAGTCTAAATAAAAGCAGTATTCAGAATTCCTAGATTCACAGTTGTAAAAGTTTCACGTAAGACCCTTTGATATACGTCCTTCAGTGACTATGTGCTGTTTGGTGGGTAAGGTTATTCCATAACCCACATTGCTTCTATCGATAATTATTTATCTATTTGAACAGTATATAGGGTGTCCCAATAACCGGTTCAGATTTGACGTATTGGTTGTTTTGGCTCTGACAACGCTAATGTCATTCTTTCTTGAACAGAAACTCAGTATATTATTTCCAGTTGACGAAATGAGCCGCTTAACGCTTCAACAAAAGTAGGAAATATTGAAAATATACTTTCACAATAAAAACAATAAGTTTGAAACTCCAAGAAAATGTACAAAATTTGGTCTGACGCATAGTGGTTAAAGCTGCGGCAGTTGAACGGGGGAATCCCGATAGGGGCGGGATGCAAACAGGATTTTTCACCATTGTGAATGAACACATATATGACCCCCTGTTGGAGTGCAGAACTCATGGGCCAACCCATCTTCCATGTCAGTATTATAGGCTGGCAAGGAGCTAATCGGACCTACCTAAATCGGACCTATAGCCGTACGTCCTCGATTTAGCTGTAATGGCGTAAGGTAGGATGTGAATAAGCGAACCGCGAAAGAGTTGGGAGTGCCTTGAGCCCCAAAACATATTAGACAGATAAAAAACAAACAACATTTGGTCAAAACACGGGACTTACACCCAACGGTAACAAGAAGTTTGTGCGTAAAGTGTGTGACACCTAGTCGACAGTCCAACGCGTTCCCGTTCAGCAGAAAATATCGCAGCAGTGGCTGAAAATATGCGCCAATGGACGAGAACATTAATTCGTTATCGTGCATCGGAAATGAATATCCACATATCCATATAATTCCACAATAAGGAATATTTTAAATAAAAAAATAAAAATATTTTATTAATATTTTATTTTATTAAATGAATATCGGTCGGGCTTCCATGCAACGAATTAAAAATCTTGGTTTGTGGCCCTATACAGTTAAGTTGGTCCAGCAATTGAAGCTCCGGGAACATCCGCTTCAATATCGATTCGCTGTATGGGCCTGCGACAAACTCTAAATTGATGAGGAATCGGTTCAAAAAATCATCTTTTTACAAAAAAAAAAATCGGAAAATCTACAAGGATATGGGGAGAAGCCAAAGCATCCATTGTGTTACTGTTAAGTGCGGTTTGTGACGTGGCGGCATTATTACTGGCCGTATTTCTTCAAAGATGAGACAACGCGACCGTAATGTAAACGGAATCAACTACCACCACAATATCTTGTTTTGTAGCCATATCTTGAAGATATTAGTTTGGACGACCTTTGGGCCCAGTAAGATGGTGCGGTATGTCACACATCGGTCGTTACAATAGTGAAACTGTGTCATAGATTCGATGGCCGACTTTCAATCAAAATTTTGACGTGGAAATTGGAATTGTGATTTGATGCTATTGAATTTTTTATTTGTGGGTGAAAAACCATCATAAAGCATCGTTTATTAACTTTCCCGTTGTTCATAAACCAATATTATTGTAGACTATTATTTACAAAGTGTGATGTATCGAAAACAGGTATTGAAGGAGATAGAATTATAATTTTTCAAATCAAAAAGAAGGAGATAGAATAATAATTTTTCATATATGGTATAAACTAAATGAAAGAGATAAGTATAATATTACTTTCTCGAATTTACTCAAGAGTTTATATTAATACAAATTTTGCTGAAAGATTTTTAAATCATAACGGTATAAATTACCACTACAAATTTGAATATTATGATTGCTAGAAATTATTTGACGATTTTAAAAATAAAAACCTAGAGAAGTTATTAAAAAATGATCTAATTAATCTCACTTCCTAAAGTCTCAAAACTCTATATTATGTATCTCCTAGCAAAAACCCTATTACTTTTAATCAATTAAAACTGATTTCCAAGAATTCAATAAAACGAGAAAAAAAAATTTATTTTTTATGTAAATAGATTTTCAAATTCTAATTATCCTAATCATTAATCAAGGTTTCTCAAATTAGATCATTTTACGTTAATTTCATATTTCCAAGTATTCAAAATTATATATGATATACTTGAGACTAGCGCCATAATGTATGTAAATGAAATGATGTCGAAACTCTTAGGAATCCCACTATAAATTCAGCATATGTTGAAAAGACTCTTGGATTTAACTAACACAAATTATGGGTGGATATTATGGGTGGATATTTTGTTTGATATTTTTAATGTACAATATTCGATTCGGGATGAGGCTACATTCTTTTAAATAATTACACTTTTTCGAAATAGACATACATTGTAGCATGGAAACGAACCAAATACTTTCGGGCTGATAGTTCGGGCTAACTTCACTATCTTTCGAAAATGGAGAAAGAATGATGTACTTTTCAGCTCATGGTCTGAAAGTGATAAGTACATTCTTTCCTCATAAAAACATTCATTTGGAAACATGGATACATCCACGTAAAACATCCCGAAACTAAATTGACCATGTGTTGATTTTAACAGAGTGGCCTCGGGTTGTCCAAGAAGCGAGATCTTATTGGGCGTTAACCAAATTCGTATAAGCAGTGAACATTACCTGGTCATTACAAAGCTACGAAAGAAATGTTTGTACGTTTTTGTATTTTGAAGGAAGTCAGGAGAATATACAACGCGATTTTCATGTGAAGGTCTTATCAGCAATAGCTTTTTCGATCTAATTACCAGTCTGATGAAACGCCAAATATTCAAGAAGTATGATCACTTGAAATGTGAGAATTACCACGGTATAGATCTGCTTTGCACAGCATACATACTCTCGTAAATTATCTTGAAAAGAATTACTCCTCTGGTGGAGAAAATTACAAGGAAAATACCAAGGAGGATTCCGACCAAATAGATCAGTCAAATTTTTTCGCTACGGATGATTCTTTCCAAGTACTATGAAACAGGTAGCAATTCTGAATTTGTATATGATTAATCCAAATGACGATTTAATTTGTGAAAATTGAAGATCGATGTTGTCCAATAGAAAATATAACTTCATAATGTTATATCACTCTTTTGTACGTAAGGAAAAGGAACCCGAACTCTCCAAGGAAACTATTTTAAAGTGGAGTGTAAATCGTAATCCGGCTGGAAAAGAATTATTCAACCAATCCACACGTAAGAAGGTACGTGTGGATTGCTCCATTTCTATGCCCTTATAGAGCGTTATGAGTAATGGAATATGCAGATGGATTCAGGCTTATAATTCAGCCTATGAGACTGAAACTCTAACTTGTGTTACTCTATATCACTGAATCATCTAAAAAATATATGGCTTTAACGGCTCTAACCGCGTCTCAACTGAGACCTAAAAAACCATTTATACGTATTGGCAGTACACACAATCGCTTGTTATGTTATCCAGTGCATGTTAACTTTGAGTCAACGGGGCGGAGAGTTGAACTCGAGAACGAAGCGTCGAATTTGATGAGAGAATCTCTTAACAATTAAACTACAACTAGCGACTGAATCATGTAGAATGATAACAATTCACTTTTACATCCAGCTATCAGATTTCAAAATCGGCACCTTCCACTCTATAATGGACGCAACTTTAACCACTGCGGCCAGTTCTGATTCAAAATATATATTTTTGACCTCTAAAACAAATGATATAAGACGATTTTGTTAATTCGTTAAGTATATGGTAATTAAGAAACTAATAACTTAATTATTATGACATGTTTTCTTCAAAATTATTCTTATTTTTGTACATATCCTTCTTGAACATCGATACAATGCTCCCATCTCCCCATTCATATAGTACTGGCGTTTCTTTACAAAGTATGAAAGATTTGTAGAGAGACGCCCGTACTATTTGAATGGGGCACATCTTTTAACCTAGGTAGCTAAAAAGTCATGTGGCTAGACTGTTGATTAAAGTACTCAAGCAGTTCATTCTGTAATTCGGGGATTTTCGCAATGGCAACTGTTTCCTCTAATTCCTACCTTTAGTTTACTGTAATGGTTTTACTTTTTTGATGATAATCAAATAAGATAATTTCATAACTGGAAAATATAGCTTGTTTTTGCCTTTTTTTGGAGCCAACTGCCAATAAGGAATTGGATGTTTTGACTGTATTTTCTATTGTGGATCCAAGTTTAGAAATTGTTTTCAAAAATAAACATTTAGTAACAACCAATTTTTCCCATTTACATAAAAACACTCACATAAACTTGCTCAAACGCTTGACTAATAACAGCTGTACCAAAAATTTGGTGTTTGTATAAAAAAATTAAATTAATTTGAATGAAACTCAAATGTTCTGTTAACCGTTGAAAATCAAGGCATCTTGCTGAAACTCCGCAATACACATAATCGAACTGCTTCTCTAGGGTATGATTCGATTTTTGCCTGATCTAGATCTTCTACTTTTATTCACTGTATTAGTTTCTGTAAACCTTTCCAAAAATTTGCAAATCGTGATTTGATTCATTCCGAACACATTCTCTAGCATTGTAATTGCTCCACCTACTTGTTTCCATGTTAACACCATACAAATATTTTTATAATTTTTATGTTTCTCTCATTTTATCTTAAAGAAAAATTCAGTAATCGCACTTGGCTAATGCTAATCTGTCTGCGGTATTATACCACAGACAAATTAAGGATTAGCTGAGCGCATTTAGAAAATTTGTGTAAGGGATAGTGAGAATGAGAAAAACGAAAAAATTAAATTAAAAAATTTCAATTAATTTAGATTTACTAATCGGCAGTCTGTCTGGCGTATTATGGAATTAGCTTAAATATAAGGATAAAAATAATCTATGGCTTAGAAGCCGTTTATGGCTCAAACCGAGGCCTTACGAAGCATTAATACATAGTGGTGCACATTGTAGGTGGTCAGGCCAACAAATACTTTAACACACAATCGGTTTTTTGTCATCCGGTACACGTTAAGTTTTGGTGAACGGTGAGAACTGGACTCGAAACCGCGATGTGATGAGAAATTGTCTTAAACATTAAGCTACAACCGGTGAAATATACGGATCAATAGCTTAAATATATGGTTCAAAGTTTATGCATTACACATATGTATGTTCTTGAACTCGATCAGAATAATAACTTGAACTCGATCAGAATATAACCTTAATTCAATTTAAGAAATATGGCTTAAGTTTGATCATCAAGAGATAGACAGAGAGAGACAGAGTAAATATTAAAACAGTTTGATTGATATTTCGCTGTAAATGTTTCTTCTTTCAATCTCTTGTAAATACAACTAAAATTATATTTGTTATTGTACAGAGTGGTGCACAAGTGGTGCCTAATGTTGGTTCGCATTGTGCCACCAATCTGACTTTGTCGGTTTCGATTAAGGGCCACTTTATGTGCAGTTACAGAACGAGGCGCTATAACCAAGTTGCTTCACTGTGTAAATGACCACGAAAATCTTGGGGTTGATTTCGCATTGGGACACAGGTATAAAAGGCTGTATTAGACTTTCAAGCAGTCCATAATTGAATGTGTAAGCTTCGCTTGCACATGAGATAAGCCAACCTGTCAATTGTCTGTGTACATGCAACCACGGATGTAAGCCAAGATGTTTTACAATAATTTGGATAATCTAATGGGCTCTATTTCTGAACACGATGTTAGATTGGTGATTGGTGACTTTAATGCTAGGACTGGCAGAAATCAGACCGATTTATGTAATAATATAGGTCTGTATTCCCGACACGAAACTGTGACCGAAAATGGAGAAAGAATGATGTACTTTGCGATCGCTCACGATCTCTTTACTGATGAGGACATTCTTTCCTCATTAAAACATCCAATTGGAAACATGCATACAACCACATTTCTAAAGAAAACTTGAGTTGTCCAAGACGTGAGATTGTATCGGTCGTCAACCAAATTCTTAGGCAGTGACAATTATCTGGACAGGGGAATATCTCCTGTGAAGGTCTGATAAATGAAGAAACACAACGAGCATATCAACATCTTGTCAGCAATTTGCGATCTAATTACCAATCTGAAGAAGTGAACAGTGTATGGAAATTATCAAAAACCTCGGTTGTTGATGCTGCCTAGCCCAGTCTCGGTATAGTGAAAACTACGCTGAAAAATAATTAGTTAATGAGAAGTGTCATCTTACTGTTGAGCAAAGAAATATAGCCCACGCAATGAAGCTCAAACTCGTTTTATAGCAAAAAGATATAATGCAGTTCTTGCTAGGAGGACAGCAAACAAATTTGTATACATAAGTAGAGCGAATGGGGGAAGGCTAAGTTCTTAAGAGTACAACGCAATGAGCATGGTTCTGTAAAAAGAGTTAACGGATCGCATCATATCTTAAGATGTCGGCCAACTGCCATTCGGGACCAGGATGAAAACCTATGTGTTAGAGTTCTTGATATTCGAAGATATTAGTTAGAGTTCTTGATATTACCTTTGTGCCTGAAGAATGGAAAGTGACCGCATTATGCCCAATTTTCAAAGGGAGTGATCGCTTGAAATTTAAAATTTATAGCGGTATAGCTCTCCTTTGCGCAGCCCACAAGTTACTGTCATACATTATCTTGGGAAGAATTACTCCTGTGACGGAAGAATTTCCAAGTAATTACGAAATATCTCGTGATGTACACCAGGTTTTCTTTGAATTCAAGCAAGCCTATGACACGATCAATTGAGAGAGACTACGATATGGGCTTGAATATTTATAAATATCAAAAAAAAACGTACATCTGTGTAAAATGACAGTAACGCAGTCACAATGTTATGTTAAAGTTGAGAACGGGCTATCGAGAACTTTTGCAATTACTGCTTGTGTTCGACAAGGAGATACGTCCTTTGTAGAAGGAAAAACCCTCAGGACAATATCATATTCCGACAATTCAATCAACTTTTTGCATATGCAGTTGATATCTATGTGATTGGATTAAATGATTTCCACGAAATGCGAATTCCTGATATCGTGCATGAATTCAAAGTACAGCGTACTCGCTGGTTCTGCATGCTCAAGAGCCGCCTTTTGGAAGGCAAAGAGGCAACTGTATTTAGCGCTGGTTCGTGATCGAAACTAATGGAGTCAGATTGTTGACACGGTACGCACCAGCAATGGCTTGTAAAAGCCGTCAGTAAATAATTGGGTATTTACAGTTGCAGAAGCATATAAGGTGATTAAGTAAGAATATTACGAACACATTGAACACCCTTCGTAAATCACTATAGCTCTTCCATTTGTTTCATAACTAGTTTTTCATGATCATGTGGAATGTGGAACGTAGCTAAGAAACTAATGATAAAAATAAAAGACTTTTAGTTTAGCTAAGTTTCACACCTTAATAAATATTATACGCATATATATTATTATATTTTTATTATTTATAATTATACAATTTTATTCGAAATTAAAATTACTTTTAATATTTATACCATGATGATGTTGTTTACCGCTATAAAATTATTAATATATTATTGTCAATCGATAATGATTTAAATAAAACCTGATTTATATATTATGCACTGCCATCTTTTTATATACAACACAACTACATCTTACGATATCGTCCACTGGTAAACAACCATCGCATTTCATTATTGCGATCCGTCAACTAACGGTCACCACATTATAGTTATCATTTGGACTAATTTTGTAGTGTTTTTGTAAACAATAGTTAATTATTTTAGTGATCAAATCAGGTTAAAATAGAAATAAAATAAATTTATTAAATTATAAAATAGTATATTGTTAGTTTTAATTCAATAAACAACTAAAAATCATGTTTTGGGCTAAGTGTTGAGAATGATCGAAAATTCGACGATTTAATGTGAATGGTGAAGCATATAGAACATAAATTTTGTGTCAATTTTAAGTCAATTAATCGTTTTGTGTCAAATAACGGAACATATAAGAAAAAAAAACGTTTTGTGAACTGTTTTGTTTTATGCATATATATGTTTTTGATGTGTTCAAAGTGACATTTAAACAAGTGTTCTTGAGCTGCATATCTTAATAACCATTAAGTGAAAGTAACGAGTACGTAACATTACTATACATTTCTAATTTGCTTTAACAAGAATTGTACCATTTGAAATTATGTAGAATATCGAAATGTCAAAATCATGTATGCATGTGTGTGCAAGTGAAACATATTCTCGCATACATAAAATTATACAAAATCATCAAAACTGTATTATGTTGTTTATATGCGGAGAAAATAAGATAGTTTATTATCTTAATAAAATAAACTATCTAGCTAACTACCTGAAGACAAAACTAAGAAACCTTTTTTTTATATAATTTGTTATTGTTGGTGTGTAAAATTTAAACAATAAACCATTCAATTTTAATTTTAGTCGAAATATGTAGTTTGTTTGTAAAATTTGAAATCTGAATATCGTGTAGTTTTCAAATAAAAACTACCATTATCTTAAATACTCACACATATTAACGCAACATAGGATACGAAATGTTATTATTATGAAAGGTCAAAACGATTGTGTTTTATACTAATCGTAAGCACACATGGTATTTGAAATAATTCTACCGTTGAAGTGATTTATAATTTTGTTTTATTTATATTTCTAAGTATGAGTGTGCATATAACACACACGTTTATACATTAATTAAATTTGAAATTGATTTAATTGTTTGCTCAAGTCGAAAATGTAACAAGACTGTTTCGTGATTATCACTGACATTTAATCCGTAGATCATTGTATTTTAGCCTATATCACTGACATGGACGATACACATTAGTTCACTCCTATAGAAATCATAAAAAAAGGGTGACGAAACTACCCGTATTCTTGTTTTAGTATAGTGTTGTCTAAGTGCCTCGAAACAATATACATAATATATTGTATCTAGACAGGGTCTTGTCTAGTATTTTTGGGTACAAATAACAATGGGTTAAAAACATATATACATAAATCTAAATACATAAATCTTAATACATAAATAACAAGTCCATTATAATCTAATAATTGATTGATGATTGATAGGACTGTAAGACCAAGCACTAGGCAAGATCCCCGGATAACGCCGGACCTATTCATACAGCCGTTTACATAAAACGATAGGTGAGGATAGTAAGGTATGTTAGTAAGGAGAGAACGACCCGGTTACAGATACCTGGCTAATCGTTACTAAACTACTATAAGCAGACAATCACAATTCTAATCTACTAATCTGTAATCAGCATTCTCCAGTCCAACACATATTTGCTTTGCTGTATTTTGATTAAAATTAAAATAAAATTCTAAAATAAATTTATTAAGTTTCGCTCAGGAATCTGTAAGTTAATTAATTAATTAATTTTATATTTATTTCAACTCCAGTCCGCACACCTATAACCTTATTAAAACATAAGTACAAAACTCTGAAAGAAAATTTATTAACTTTTGGCTCAGGAATCAGGAACAGTTAATTTCATTAATATGGTATGATAGATTAAGTACCAGTCAACCATTACGATAATGTTACCACAATTCTGGAACATGTTCACCAGAGAATAGAAACAACCATTTGAAAAACTATATTTTTGGAATATATGCACCAATTATGCAAATTACATCACAACACTGAAGGTTTTAAGGAAAAGAATGTTAGTCACAGAAACGACTAGGGCGACAATCCTCAGCAAAACCATTTTCCAAATTAGTCAAATAATATAACCTGTCAGTAAAATATATATCATTTACACATTAACGATCTAAGACTGTTGGACACTCGTTATAATTATTACTTGGATAGGCAAGGACATTTCTAATTTCATCAAATGTATTTTTTTTTTACCTCAAGTTAAAACTGGAGTATTTAGGTTAAACATCCTGGGGTCATCTCATCATATGCTATATGTAAAGTTGCGTTCCTACATTTCCTAGTCCATCACCATCTAACGCGATCAGAAATAAATATTGCCCATTTATTTCTGATATCATCCGACAGCATTTCATATATGTACATACATTATGACGACCTAATACACTGTCAATTCATGTAAATAATTGAGTAAAGTTCATTATAATCTAATAATGAACATATTGTTTTCTATTGCTAATTCTACTAAGCATTGCTGTCCTTCTGACGATCTTAAATATTTTAAATAATTTTAAGTTTGGAGAAACTTCGTTCTCTAGTATCCACTCCTACTGGCAATGTTAGCATGATTCGCAATGCAATGGATAAATCATTTATGGATTTGATGTAAGTGGTTTAGAACAAGTTAAGGTTTCATTTGATATAATATTACAATCGTAAAACTAATGATTTCTTCACATAGTTCTGTTCCATCAATATCTATGTTATTCCCATCAGTTAATACTGCTTCTAAATCCTTACACATTTTTAAAATATCTGAACAGTTTTAATTATCTAAATTAAATATATTGTAAAGAAATTTATATGTTGTAGGATGCGATTTCATTTGTTCAAATCCGTCTGAAATTGAGTAAATCGCTGTGTCGAGAATGAAATTAAAGACATTAATTTTGAAATTATGTTGTGGGTCTGAGACTTTTTGCTTTATATTAGGGCGAACAGTTGAAATTGCAGGAAACTGACATTCAATTTCAATAGTTTGACCAATTACTTTGGTTTCTTCGATTACTTCAGGAAACATAAATCAGTTCGGTAACTTCTTACAAAACCAAGCAGCTGTTCTAACACGCTAAAGCACGTTTAACACATCCAATTTTGGATTTTGTATTAATTTCGAAACACTTGACTTTTGATAGTATATCGTACCACAAAGAGAGGCTACAAATAAATTTAAATGACGAAATGTTTTTGGTTTAGGCTCCTTCACATTTTCTGTGGCTGCCCCTATTAATATCTAAATGGATGCTTACTAATGCATCGTATATTTGTTCAAGCTGAAATATTAGAGGCTTTAAGGCAGAAATTCTGCTTTTCCCACCTTGTTAGGGAAACTGGTTTTACTAGCTTGTTGAAGAGGATACAATACATAAATTTGTTGTATGATACTAAAAGTAGAAGCTGTATCGTTGATAACTAAATTAAGAGAATGGCGGCTGCATCTTTGATAACTAAATCAAGAGAATGGCCGGTATAAATACAGAATGCAGCATGTGAATTTATTTATACAAATTTATAGATGAAGTGACACGACAACTGTCGCGGCCAAGTAAGTGACACGACTAAGGGAATCGTTGTAAAATGTGTCTTACCTTATTGGTAATTTTTCCCCACTCAGCAGGATTTAAACAAATTTCATAAATATCATTGTTTTGAGTGCATACTAACGATTTTACCGCTATATTGCCATCGTGAATGGTGTCTAATACGTGAAATCCGGTAAGAAAATGCGCATTCCCGCCTTTGCGCCATAGCGGATAGCACCGCACAGCCCCTGTATCTAGACATAATGAAAACAGAACACATAAATAAAGTTGCTAAATGATTTGTCTTGTAGCTATATTCGTTAGCGGTTACCAGTTTATATAATCTTCAAAATATCTAACAATTGCGTAATGGTGTTTGGATCTTACTATTGTTTATGACTTTGTGCAAAAGAGGATATTACCTTCGAATTACATGATCACAGGGTTGCCTTTTATATTTCGGGATTTGGCAACCCTGCTGTTGCAATCTGTCAACTGACAGCTCTGTCGTAAAGTTAGAAGTTTTTTAGGTTATACGTACTCAGAACGTTTTGACATACGAGCGCTATTTGTGTTGTTTTCGAGCATTTCATTCGACCAATCGACACGAGCCTTTTTTTTGAGCGATTGACAAATTGTGTGGGATCCAACGCGAACAAATTTTTTTGACAGTTAAATGTTCATGCAATATTGAGTGTATGCTGGTCCCACTAATGCCTAAGGTTGTCTCTATCTCACGATAGGTCACATGACGATCTTGCAATATCAGTTCGCGCACAGCATCAATGTTTTTCGGAACAACAACTGATTTTGGACGACCTACACGAAATGTGTCTTGGTGTGAACTCCGACCACGATTGAATTCACCATACCATCGATAAACACTGGTACTTGATGAAGCTTCATCGCCAAAAGTTGAATTAAGTTCATTCATGCACTGCTGCTGAGTTAATCCACGTCGAAAGTTGTAAAAAACAATCGCACGAAAATGTTCACGATTTAATTCCATTCTTGGGGGCAGATGAATCTTTTAATTTACTGTAAACAACACAAATAGCGCTCGTATGTCAAAACGTTCTGAGTACGTATAACCTCTAAAACTTCTAACTTTACGATAGAGCTGTCAGTTGACAGATTGCAACACCATGGTTGCCAAATCCCGAAATATAAAAGTCAACCTATGTATATGTATTGGAACAAAGTTGAATTTTAACCTTTAATGTTAATGTGATACATTGTTTGATGATAATCGAATACATTGAAATGAAAATTTAATAACAAAATAAACAATTATTTAAATAAAATTAACGTTGAATTGCACATTAACTTGAACAGGAACAACAAACCAATAACAACTCAGGAAATAATAATTTTTGAAAAATCATAAATTTCTTTCATTTTATTATTTAATTATAAAAACAGTGTTCAGTGCCGTGTATTACCTTCGTAGGCTACAAACACGGCTTCGCAGTGGTGGGTTATGTTCTGAATAAGTCTTCGGATGTGGTCGTATAGTATTTTTTGTCATTCGTCGGTATTTGAGTCGTTTGATCGACCTCGAATGTGACGGTTAAGATGGTTCGAAGACTGTTCGATCGGATTCAGATTGGGACTGAAAGATGACCATTGCATCTTTGAAATTTTATCGAATTGCAAATATTCAGTGATAATCCTAGCAGAATATGAGAGAGCTCCATTTTGCAATAAAATGAAATACTCGCCTCTATTTTCAGAAGCATGTGGTAAGTCAGTACGCAAAAAATGAGTTTGAAGGTCATGACAGTTGAAAACCGATTTCAATGAGCTTGAAGTTTTAAAAATCTGTCATCATTTGTACATTCGACTCTTTGACAACATTACCCGAGACGTGTAGTGAAACGATCAGTCTTTACTTATCGTGTCCACAGCATACAGATCACGTATTGTGAAACTGCTAAGAGATGCACTACATTAATTTGTAATGATCACTTTCCTCATTTTGAAGAGAGCAAAGCAATGTTTACATTTTGTGGTTCATCAGACACATCATATATTTTTAAATATATTACACAAGCAGTTTCGTAATGTTATCACTTGGAGTATCAAGATTTCTAAATAAATGCAACCCAATCAAGGTGAACAGTTTCTGTACTTTAACAGTATACTTTTGAGAATTTTTATAGAATGCATGCTTAATGGATATCTTTGCGGTATTAAAATACAGCCTGTAACACATTAAAAAATTAAACATGGCGGAAAAGTATTTCAGTGTGCAATGTCACGACGAACCCCACGGTTCAACCGACATACTTACACATTGCAAATACCGGGAATCAAAACGGAGACCACTGAATGACAGAGCAAGCACACTACTTTCTCTGGCAACTTGTACGACGGGACTCATAAGTATATCCATATTGATTATAATATACACACGACTATCGACAGCTAGCAAATCCAATAAAGCGTTTTTCCCGCGGCCAAATGAGAAATCTTACAATAAGGTTACTGAATCAGTCTTCACTGTGTAACAATGTATATTCTTTTGATGAATATGGACCTCAATTCCATTTCGTCAAGTTTATTAGAGACAAAATCGATTTATCATTGTGACAGTTGTCGTCTCTTTTTGGCTGTCAAGCCAAATCATGTGACAAATTTTGAAAAGTGGGTGCCTCTCACAAGATAAAATTTCCAATAGAATTATTATTAATAATTAATAGCCATTTAGTGAATGATGAATTTTATTAAAGTATTTATTGATCTGTTGCTTTTGGACATTCTTCAACTCCATCAATTTATGCTGTTTATTTAAACAGTTTATTATGTATGCATAAATAAATAGTGAAATCTATGAATTTCGTACGTAAGCTTATACGAAGTTAAAAGTGTGTTAATTACATATCTAATATTTATGTAATTAATCGCTTATAAAAAATTATGAATCGTATATAAACATCAAAAATCACAAGTCTTGTAAACTAGAGAAGTGTCACTCGGTTTTATGAAGATAGGCAAAAGAAATGTGTAGTTTAGAAGTGGCGCGATGTATTTCGAATCAAAACAACATTTAGTGGATCCATATTTGTAAACTGATTTACTGGCTGATCTTTATATCAAATTCGACATAAGTTACCCCGTACTGTTGTTCTTAAGTACACTATATATGTGGTAACATCGAAGTAAATAACTTTGACTAACCTGAAGTCAATGCACGTAAATAAGGCCACGTTGTCTGAATGTTTTAAATTGTGCAACTGGTTCTTAATCGTGGTTATAATTAAACTTTAATTATCGACTAATCTGAATCGTATATGTCATCAAAACTTTGGAGAAATGCATCAACCGACATATAATAGTTAGAAAAGTTTTCATAAAAATCAATTCACAAGCACAACCCTTGCAACACTCTCTCCTTTTCCATGTTCGATTTTTCTTGTACATCGTTGTGGTATAATGACACGGACAACTTTGTGCCGAATATTTCGTACCTTGATTAAATTATCAACATTATGCATAAAAACATAATTTCCGTAACATCATTCCGACCATCCATTCTGCAGAAGTTTGAAATCTTTTAAAACGAGTCGTCAAAATATGTTTTTGAGATCTTAGACATTTAAATATCTACAAATAAATTTTTCAACGACAGAAGAAAAATTTTCGTTTCTTCTATTTCGTTCGAAGTATATTCTAACGTTTAATTTTAATCAGGGATCGGTTAGAATCTGTAATTTCTCTTAATTCTTACTGTGGCACAATATTGAAGTAAAATAAGAAAACATAATTATGTAAATTGCGTAAAAATGTGGTAACGAATAAATCCGGGACTCAATTCGAATATTTGTAATCCGACCATGTTCTTAGTATCGTTGTCGTTTGGTTAAGAAAGTATTATATACGAGTATAAGAAAGAATGTACTTGCCACTTTGAGATCATAAGCTATCGCAAAGTACATCATTCTTTTCTCATTTTTGGTCGCAGTTTCGTGTCGGGAGTACGGAAATATATTATCGCATACGTCGGTCTGATTTTTGCCAGCTCTAGCATTAAAGTCACCAATCACCAATCTGACATCGTGCTCGGGTATAGAGCCCATGACATTTTTAACATTTGTATTCAGCCCAGCGATCCAACCAGATTTAGTCACCTCCTACGAAAAGCTCTGGATACTGTGGTGGTATTCCATGGGTTTCATGTTTCGTTTGTAAAATTTACGAAACACGAATGCCCCCACCCACAGGACTAATCTGTTATATTTGTGACACGCTACACTAAATTATAATGAACAATTATCTGTTTCATTACCTGCTTATTTTTTGTATTTTTCAACGCTACTTTTGAATTTTTTTTTTCAAAAACAAGAAGCGTTGGATTGCCTATAGTTATTCCTGGAGAAGTTATAATCCTTTTATTTAGATCGTCGTGCATTTCCCAATATCCATTTGGTCGAAGTTTGTAACTTTTATAGTGTTTGATTTTTAAGTCATAATGAAAAAGGTATTTTAAGTAAAATTGTTTTTGAGCAAGAGTTAAATTACATTGAACTCTATTTAATTGAAATCTAACTTGTGGATGTCTCAATAGGCTGGATATCATAACCACCACAGTTCCAAATTTAGTTTGCATGATTTGACATGGCAAGATTGAGCAGGTAATATTTTGCTATGCTAATTTTGTTAGTTAACTTCGTTGAAATTATTTAGTTCCAATGGTAGGTAGAATAAAATTTTGAAACTAAATATTCGTATATCTTAGCAATATTTCTGGAAACATCAATATTAATTGATTTTGATTTATTTGAAAATAATTTAATAAAATATTGGTACGCATTTTGTAAAAACTGTAGTTAACCCGCCCGCCGTCTACGCTATGCATATCCACTGATATTTTCTATTTTTCATGATTTGAAATTTGTCATTGTATGTGTGAGTATATTATACAAATTTTGACAGCTATTTCACGAAAAATTATTATGAAATTATTACGAAATGTCAAGTTTTGAGGTTAGATTTCCCCATTATAAATATTGATTTTGGAATAAAGACGTATTAGCTATATCAACCATTTGTATGAAAACTGGAAAACCCCGTAATTTTAATTTACTATTCGATTTTTGTATTATTTAATAAATATGTCGCAGTTTTCGACTGAAAGTACAGTTAAATTAATTAATTTATACCGCAAAACGAAGACGGTGACGGTTAAGACAATTAAATAAAATAAATTTAAAAAAAAATTTTATTTTGACAGTTAAAAAAATTGACATTTCAAAATAATTATCATGATAGTAAAATGCCCAGACATGATATTTGAAGCAAAAATTTTTTAACAATACATTGAACAACACACATACATTCATAAATTATCATGTTAGAAAATATTAGTGAATTTGCATAGTGTAGACGCTTACACGGCCATCACTTGATATGTTTTAAAACAAAAATTCATTTTGAGGAAATGAATTTAAGATATTCCTATTGCGTACTGAATCGTTGCCCATTACATAATACAGTTGAGCTAAGGAATCGAATGCACATGCAAAATATATTAACAATTTCTTTTAATTAATTGCTAAACATAATTGCTCTTTGAAATCGCTGTCCCTTTCAATTGCAACTGTTTGCTTTTTACCCTTTTCAAAGAATTTTCTTTGTTTTTTATATAACGATCGACCACCTTTTAATCTGTATGCTTTAGAGTTTTCGCTGATTTCCTATTTTTGCATTCCTTTTCCTTTTTTGCTCCGTTTTTTAAATCGTCAAGATTCAAATTATAAGGCTCGTTTAAATATTGCTCCATCTATGCTTCTCTTTTCTAAATATTGGTTGAAATTTGATACGTTTTCGTATTTGTGAAGTTTTCTTTTCGAGGAAGCTAACAAATCTTTCATCCTTCAAAAACATTAAGTGGTTGTAACATCAGTTTTCTTTATTGTCAACCGCTGGGATTGATCATTTGGCAATTATTTTAGAAACTTCATGCAATAAACGTTCTAGTAAACCTTCTCACATAGTTGTGTTTTGATTATGATTGACAAGATTTATTAGTTGTAATTTGGTGCAACACCGTAGTCGTGACAACAGTTTTTATATTGTCGACCCCTGTGATTGACCATTTGGCAATTATTTCAAAAACATCATGCAATAAGCATTCTAGAAAATCTACTCACATAATTACGTTTTGATTTCGTCGGTTGAATAAATTTATTCATTGTAATTCGGTGCAACATATCGTAATTGTGACGTCAGTTTTCTATACTGGTGACCCCTGGGATTGACCAGTTGGTAGTTCCTAATTGTTTATCGATAGTTTTAATTTGTTTCGGTATTTGATTTTTTTTAGAATTTTCATGCATCATTTATGGTACAATACTTTACCTAACTGAGCGCAATTTTCCACATGTTCATTTTTGTGATTTGGGAAATATTTCACATCGGTTATATATGTTCACATCTATATTAAATTGTATTTGACGTCATGACTATAGCTTAGGTTTTTACTAAATGTGGTTTTTAAACAACCAATGGCTTCATTCTACAGTTGTAAGTAACAACAATATGCAAATCCTAAAAATTAAAGTACTAAGCCTTATTAGATATAATTACATATTTAATTTAGATCCTAACACTTACTCGTATATCACGTCGACAAATTCATTAGGATGTGTCTTTAGTTATAAATAATATATTGAACTGTATTATGTGACTGTTTCTTTACCAGATGATATAAGGACCCGGTAAACAATACGTCGATTATTCGCTTAGAGATCTGAAATTTATAAAATCATTAGTCGACAAACAAACTCCCTAATCTATATGAGTACGTCAGCCAATATATCTTATACGAAAAACAGGGTAATACCTGTCGAAGTGATTTAAAAGGGCAATATATCACCGACTTTAATTCTGTTTGTCATCGAATCCTACAAAGAGGGTAGGCATTTGCAAATTTCACCGACAACCAATTTTTAACGTTCAGGTTATTTATGAATAAGCGCCATCATAAGCGCCATTACGACGAAAATTTGAAATAAGATACATTTATTGAATTAAAATAAAAATTACTTCTAAAATTGACATTTAAACTGTTATGTACAGTTATTATATATTATTTTATTTTATATTATGATTATTATAGTCATAAAATAAAATAAAATATTCTATAATAAGTAATCAATTATAATGCATTTACAAATATGAACACATTTGTTTATAGTTTTCCTTACTGTGTTTCTTACTAGTTTTCCCTACTATACGTAAAAAATACTGCGCGCCATGTAATACGTTTCTAAACTTTAATACTTCAGCTGTCAAGTTACCATGAAAAAAAATCATTTTTCTGGAACTAAAAAGAAATAACATTATGAAGTTCAAGTCCGGGATCCGAGGGCGTTTTAAGATTGTTGACTTCATTAACATAAGTAATAAAAGATGTTACGGATATGACCCCAATGAGAGGTTTTATTTCAATTTTATTAAATTAATCATTACTCGAATTATGTAAATATGTAAATAAATATCACAAATAATAAAGCGATGCTCCAAGTGAGAAGTTACTTGAATTATCAGTGAAATTAACACTCATTTGACAATGTAACTCGTCTTTTTCACTATGCCATTTAATCAAAAATGTAGCCGTTTCTTTGCGATTTCAGCCTTCAGAAAGTGCACAGTAGTAGTCGTTGTTGATAGTGGTTCCTTTTTGGAGTTGGTCGATGAATATTATTCTGTTCGCATCTCAAAATAGAGACGCCATTACCTTACCGGCCGAATGTTGCGTCTTCGCTTGATTTGGATTCGTTTTGTCGGCTGCTGTCCACTTAGCTGACTATCTTTTCGATTCTGGTGTGTAATTGTCAATCCATTGTCACATATCGACGATAGAATTCCATTTTATTTTAATTTAATATCGATTCGTTGTGGTCGCCTGTGATCTCATCTGATATCATTACAATGTCAACTTGCTCATGTACCTTCAATTTGCGATTGTAACCATAACCAATTTGTGATTTATTTTATAAAATCTGGAAAAACAGCCTCTTTTGGGCGTCTACTGTCATTTGTGCTGCTACGACCATATTTAATTTCAGCAATCAAGTTCTCTACCATTTGTCTCGATGGAGCAGAGTTCGAATAATGTTTATCAAGCCATTGTTCGGTTTCCACTGTATTTTTTTATCAAACAGTAATGCTTTATTACTTTTTTAAATTTTTTGTAAATAATGTAAAAAACAGCGTAAATTACATAAAACGTAAATTACAAGTTACAAACGAAGACAACTCCATTCACAGTGCCATCTGTTTTCAAAATGTCAAAGACGACGTTCGGTTTGATCACTAACATAGATAAATTCGTATTTGAAAAATCAATTTTTTCAGGTGCACGTTATTAGTTGGAAAGAGACATTTTTTACCTCCACCCAGATTTTTTACCCCCATCGCCAGAGTAGATACTGTTTAAGGGAGTCAATCTGTTAATAATTCTAATAAATAGTTAAAAACTGTTTAATATTTCACAAATTCTATTTTTAACATAGTAAGAAGATTTTATAATAGATGGCTCTTTATTTACAGTAAGATTTGATAAGAGATCGCGCGTTAGTTTTTTACATGAAATAATTTTTACATTAAGAATGTAAGTTTGTAGATTAGACATTACAGGTAAAAAAACCGTGTAAACTACATCGTGTAATTTACACGCTCAAATGTGGCAGAAACAATAACAGTTAAACGAGATGATATCATCAATATGTAATAAAACATTCGACGAACTTGAAATAAAAAAAAAAGTTATAGTTTATTCATGTATTTCACAGCCTACTTAAAGTTATCGCAACAGTAAAAAATTTTATATAATTTCCCAAGTCTGCTTTTTTATCCCAAGCCCAACGATAATTTTAAACATCCGAGTTTGAATGGAATTAGAGATTACCCAATTCCGACAAATTTTACTTTCGAGATTCGGGAATCCCGTTTGTGATCAATTTTATTTTTTCGAGATTCAGGATTCTCGATACAAATAGAGAAAAATCCCGAGATTTTTAACGAAAGTTCATAAAACTTTAAAATATTTTTAACGAAAATAAATTCATTAATTTTATTTTTATACTTATTTAAATAACTATACTTTATTGTAGTATTTTTTGGAATAGATTCATATTCTGTACTTGCCTCATATATATCCTCATCGCCACATTCATTATTAGATTGATATAACTCTGACTCTGAATCATTTTCAATATTAGCTGTATTGTCTTCAGGTTTGTATTTTGTCTTAGATTACTGAAATGATAGCTAAATGGATTGCGTGATTTTTCAAACACAATCATAGTACTCACTCCATCACTGATCACAGATACAATATCTCTACATAAACTTACTTGAAATACAAATTAATTTAGGTTCAACTAGTTCAAGGACTTTTTCTGCAGGACAGAACACATAAATTCTCAGCAAACCTAAGTTTTCAGAGCCTTCTGCAGCGTAAAGCAAGTGCACATTGAAGAATTTTTTGTTATTAAGTAAATTTTTTATGATTAATCACATTCACAGTTAAGATACGAAATAAAAGCCTACACTCCTAGCTAAGACTAATTTTGCATCTGTAACTGTACGTCAGAATCAAATGTTACGAGTAGTTATAAAAATTATTGTAATTGGTCTTGAGATATAGTCAATAATTACTCTGGAAATGAGAAATCCAGAAAAATGCCAGAAAATAATTCTCGAGAAACGAGATTCCAGAATTAACTTACTCATTAGAAATTTCTCCTTAAGAAATTACTTCACCTTTGAAGTTTGATTTGAATCGAAAACTATTTATTTTTATTTAATTTAACATTTATTATTATAAAAAGAAAACTAACAAAACTATAATTGAAATTAAAATGTTCATGCCTAGAATGAGTTTATTGCAATATGATAAATTCTTAATAAGTCTGTATGTGTGTATAAAACACATTAATAAGTTAACACACATAGACACAGAGCATAATAATTACATAGTTGAATTCAAGTCACCACAAAACTCATTATCTTTCACATGATTATTAGTTAGTAACCCTTTGCCATGTACTAGTCGTCTTACATCACATTTCAGTAAAATTTTTGTCTGGCGCTTATCATTCAACATGTATCCATTAGGGTTGTAAAAATTGTTTTTATCAATACAAAAATCATTTTTATGATATTCGAACGATTTGAAATTTTCAATTTTATCATCATTTCCTCCAGGAAAATTATTTAAATTATTATTTTTATTTTCACCATCATCGATTTTTTTTATTTCATTATCGTTTGATTGAATTATCTTTGACGATGTCGTTATTGAATGGGTTGACATTTGTGAACTTGCTGCTGTATCATTTACTAGATACATTTGAAATTCTTTTCGAAAATAATCATTAATTAGTTGCCATATACTGGCACTGTACACCATTAAAATGGTTATCAAAAATAGGCAGCGAAATATTACGGCCAACATATTATTATAATTCGTCCGTTTCAGAACTATACCAATCGGTTACAATTGAAAAGGCTTCCTTGATGATTGGCCAACCTACGGTTAGGAATACAACTAACGAATTGGCAATCACAAATATACGAAGTGTTTCAAGCCCTAAAATTAAATCATTTATTTATTGTTTTTTTACGAGATTTAGTATATAATTACCACTGGACGTTCGTAAATAATTTGAAAATCCGGAATTTGGTTCTTCCTCATCTAGATCTTGTTTTTCAGTTGTTACTGGTTTGGTGACCACTTCATTGTTTGTTTTCGTTTTTGGTGGCTGTTTTTTCGTCATATCAATACTTTGTTTGCTTTCCTATTTATATTGCATGAACCTTTATCAATTATATGGCCAACATCGTTTTGAATTGTTTTACCGACTGTAACTGAATAATAGATATTTTTGAATACTTAAAATAATTTGTAAACTCTTCTTTATGTTAACAATGTAGTATATCACGGCGAAATGAATTTTTCGATTGTATTGTGTTTTGTATTTCTAAGGATTAAATTTAAGAAACCATATACCTAACATTCACATATGAATATATATGGTTTCAGTATTTTTATATAATACGTAACTTTACTAAAGATGTATTAAAGTATATAATATACTAAAAAACAAAATACTAGAGCAAAGAGCGTCAATATATTAGATTTGTGTATAAAGATTGAAATTATCCTTTAGTTATTTGTTTAGGAATGGTTTGGGTGCTCAACATCTTTAGAGGTAACGTAGGTGTTAACAACAGCATCATTATGTGTTTTTCAAAATATTACCCACTCACGAAGACTATACTTAGAGAAAAGGCTTCCAGCACAGTTACCACATACAACTAATTGAACATTATACGTGGTTATATACAAACCTGTGTCTATATACTAACTGACACCAACACCTATATTCAGACATCTTCATATAAAATAAATTTAGAACGTTCCTGGCATTAAAATACTTAAGACAATCATGAACAACTAAATTTAATTAATTTTTCTTTTAAATGTAATGCAATTTAATTTCCACTTTATGTCACATACTTATATCTTGACATAATGAATTATGCGATTTTACTATACATGTGCCAGTATATATGTATGTACACCTATATGTACGATAATGTATGTATATGTACCAATAGCTACATAGGTAGCTTTATACAATAATCTTTTTCATAATATTTTGTCTAAGTAATTTGTTTTCCTGTGATGAGATTCTGCTACGAGCACAAGAGGGATTATTATTCAACCATAATATTTTACCGAAAACAAAAACAAATGAAAATTTTCTCTCACAAATACAATAACAAAAAAAAAGCATGCGGGGAAATTTATGTGATGTAAATGCGCAAAACGATATGAAATTGCCATATCCCATAATGAATTATCAAAACGCGTTTGAGATTTCCTCCACACATAACATTATTTTATGTTATATAATTCTCATAAAAAATAATGATGAAAAACATAATCGTAAACATAATAGAGTATACATATTTTGTTTTATCAGGTAGGAGTATACAGTATACTATGTATACATGTATGAACTCGCATGTTAGTTGTTCATATAATTGTATAGTTTGTCTATATGGGTAATGTACGAGTATAGACATAACATACGTGGGGAAATTAAACATAGCATATATATATATATATGTATGTATGTACATTTCGAGCACAAATTATCAGGTTTCGATGGCAGGCTGTATGTGGAAGAACACTGTACATACAATATTGATGTGCAAAGCTGGAAAAGAAGAAAAATAATAATAAAAACAGAAATGAGAAAACTTTTAGGCCCTACGGCAGTCAGAATTCTATCGATTTCAAATAAAGCATATTTTTTGTTTTGTTTATTTCTTTAAAGGAGAAATATGTACTCTGCAGAAAGCAATTAAAAAGAAACGATACTGTTTTATTGAATGAAAATACTGATATTTATAATAATAAAAATTCCCGGAAGTCATCTTCGTGATGCTTTTGAAAATCTCATCGCTCACGCTATACATATACGTGATCTTATCTCGTTATAACGCTTTATAAAATTATTATATCATGGTCTAATCAACATCATCATAAATTCGAAAATCAATGAACAATTATTTCGAAATGAAGAGTTAACACAATATCTAGATTATTTAGGATTCGGTTGTTTAGTATACAATAATTGATTCGTTAAGTGAGTTGAGTAGTATTTCGGAATTGAGGGCAAGGAGACCAAAAGCATACATGATGATAAAATATCTTTCGAATGAACGAATTTCTGGGGTGGGAACTCATAGATAACGCTTATGAAAGACTCGACCAAAATCAGTAGTAAAAATAAATTTACTAATTGTTGAGATTAGGATTTCTTCTTGTTTATACTCACAGTATTTCAAAGAAAGGTATCGGCCCAGGAAATATAAACTGCTGACAGGAAATTGTTTTAAATAAAAATAACAAATATCAATCGATTTATTATTCGAGAGTCGAATGAATATGATTTGTAATATTTAAAATACATGTGTAATTTCAAGTGATTATCGGAGTAGAAATTAGTCATTCAAAAATTGTATGTCTTGTAAAATTTTATTTGAAAAGAGTGCCATTAGAGCAAGGATTTAATTAATATTGAGTTTCATTCTGCTTGAGTATCACTGTTAATTATCCGGTAATTATACTTCGTTAATTATCCAGCAGACGGCTAATAAATTCTATTGTGGGCTGACTTTTCATTTTAGTATTTGTAAAGTTGTAATACATAACTGGATGTGTTATTATATTTTAATTACCAGAACATATTAAAATATTCTGTTCGATGGTTATAAACGGATTATAGCCTTTGACTTATATGTCAAGTAAAGTGATTTCGAAATACTCAAATTCAGTTGCGTCTGACCATTCAGCTATACACTATTGCTAAGTGTTTTAAAATTTGCAACCACAGCTATATGTTTAGTTAGTATCAACGACTGCCAAAATTTTGCCATTTGTATTTAAATCAATTAACTGCATATTTGCTTACGAATGAGCTTAAAGAACAAAATAGGATGTACAGTTCAATACAATACAAAATTATTGGAAATAAATAAACTAAGTTGAATCAACCAACGCATCAAGCAGCAATAAAAGACCTTTCAAATTCATCGAACTTATTTAAGGGGCTTAGATTTGAATACATTCCATATAGAACTAATGCAAAATTCAAGATTTTGATGCAATTTTAATGTATGAAAAATACTCAAAACAAATATAATTTTTATACCAATATTTAAATCAACATTCAATATAACAATATAGGTATATATATAAACATCAAATATCAATATTAAGATAAATTATAATAAAAATTAAAACACTTTGATTTATTCAATTTTAACCATGTATATGTTATAATTAAAAATATATAAGCGAGATCAATGACGTTGAATAGTTAAAAAGACTATACTTACTTCTACTATACTTCCTGTGTTGCATAAGAGATGGCACCTATTAACTTTTAAATAATGTCATATTTAAACAAAATGTCAAACGGGTAAATATTGTTTGTGAATTTATTTGGTGTTGATAGTTTGTAATAGAATCCGAAATTAATTGTTTGAAGTAAAAATTATTACAAAAATAGTATTTTTCAACACTTTGTCTATGGTAAATATTGCTAAACCCACCAACATTAAATAATTTCATCAAAATGTCTGAGAATTTTACACCACTGGATTTTTGATTTTTGATTGTGAAATGTGATTGATGTGTACTTGTTGATAATCGATGTGTAATTAGATAGATATAACACTAACCTGAGAATAGTGCTAGAAAGTGTGTTTATTTGGAGCATTTTGATATATATTGTGGATCTTTATATATATATATATATATATATATATATATATATATATATATATATATATATATATATATATATATATATATATATATATATATATATATATATATATAATGTTTCTTCGGTAAACACTTAATCGTCAGCCGTTAGCTTGAATATAATTGTATCATCAATTAAGCTAAGTAAACCTGTGTCACAAATGCGAAGTAAAGATATAAATTTCCCTGCTAATTTAAAAATTTTAGTTATTCTGAGAGCGATTTAGAGCCAAAGCACACCCAACTCTTTTCCATTTTCCTTTAAATGCCTCATACAGGTATATGCTCTATTTGCATAGATTGAATTGCTTCATACTTTCGATAATCCGACCGATAAGATGCACTTCAACAAGAACCGATAATTGTGTTAATTAAAATGTCCCTGTCACCGACCGTAATCAGATGATGAGAAATTAAAAATAATTTAATATTTTTTATTTACATACGTTAAATTATTGTATTTCATATGTGTGTTACATAAAAGATGGCGTTATAAAACATGTCCTTACACTGTCTAATTTTTAAGTGATTATGTTAAAATCTAGATGTTTTTTAGTAATCTACAGGAATTTCTGTTCGTTCAAAATGACGTCATGATTTATTAATGTATTTGTAATATGAGGTATAAACTTTTTAAGCTCGTTTTCGATCATTGCGGCTTCTATATTAAGGATAGGTTTGTTACAACTAAGTGTCATAACCTTATTCAGTTTGGTTACATTTGTCAACAAAGACACATAGCATTACATACAATATAGTACTGAAAAGTTTCCTCGTTAGGTTACATTGTAATTAAAGGCTAGGATTTATTCAGCTCAATATGATCAAAGAATAAAAATAATAAAAGATTCTTTGATTTTAATTCAACTGTTGGTTTAATTTGTTCGACTTTTGGTTTAACACCTAGTTTGAGCTACATTAAAATTTAAAATGCGCCGTAATCCAATAATGGGTGAAATGTTTTATAAATTTACAATACAATCGAACTTAAAATCTGGTTGTTACAAATGGCCAACGGTCCTTTGAGAAAAACACAAAATTCAACACTTTTTCACTATTAGTCTTTAGCATTTAATTGTATGTATTTTTCGGCAATCCATTAAGTCGATGTAATTGTTAGTGGTATAGCATTCCTGAACTGCCCAGGTGGCGCAGTGGTTAAAACTGTGGCAGTTGGAGCGGAAGGTACCCGGTTCGAATCCCGATTCGGGGCAAGATTCAAATGGGTTTTTTTATCTTCGATCGTTTGGGCGGTGCGATCGGTGTGAAAATGAACATATATCTGGATCCCCTGTCGTGTTTAGAATCCATGGGCCGACCCATCTTCCATGTCAGTACTATAGGCTGACATGGAGCTATGCAATGCGCAGATGGTACTACGAAAAAACTCGAACCTATAGCCGTACATAGAGTGGTATCACAACGGACCGATCGCCGGTCTAAGGGTGTGATAGCAGCCACAACAACCTAACCTAATCATAGTATTCCTGAAGGTGGCACTACAAATCAATATTTATGTAGCAAAATCAAAATACAAAGATTTGCCAAAGCTTAAAACCGATTGCATTTATAATAAATATATACAAAGCAACGGAAACAGCCGGTTCGATCTGTCAAGTGGTTTATAACAGTCATTTTGGTTCTCATCTTTGCTAACATAACAGAAGTACATTTAGCAAAGACAAAAACTTAACTTTTTTTTTTTTACAGAAAGAAATTCGAGTGATAGCTGACATTTCACCATTATTCGCACATTTAAGAGAATGTCGATCAGTGTTTAGAATTACGAAACTGGAACGAAAATGTGACGTACTTCTCTTTCTATAGGTATTTCACTACCGATTTATGTACATAAATATATTAATATATATATATATATATATATATATATATATATATATATATATATATATATATATATATATATATATATATATATATATATAAATATATAATATGTGTGTGTGTGTGTTTGTGTGTGTGTGTGTGTGTGTGTGTGTGTGTGTGTGTATGTGTATATCTATATATCTATACCATAAGATAAACCAAATACAAAATCAACTATATTTGAAAGGAAATTGAAATGAAAGGTATGCACGTTTTCTCTAACCATTTCATGATGATTTGCTGTGCATATTCGATCAAATAATTCTGGGTATTTATTTTGATTGTTATGATATTTGAGCAAAATCTAATGTTTTGAGATATAAGAAAAAATGTGACAATAGAAAATAAAACAGTTTGATATGATAGATCATTTATCACAAAACGGCCTGATCATCTGAAAGTGCCTTAAACCCTTTATGAGTTCATTGTAGGTAATGTAATTTAGTTTAAATCAATTTTGATAACCTGAACTCAATTATAAACGTTATGTATATTCCTTAAAAATTTACAAAATTCCGTGTTTAGATTAAATATGAAGTTGCAAGAGGGTAAACCCGTAGCGAGTAAAGCCAAACGTTAATATTTTCGAATTTAAAATTTAAGAGTTTATTTTCAGAAATCTACATAAGAGTGATATTCGAACGGTTGACACTAAATTAGGTTTGCAATATCTGTATATTATAAAATTATGGCTTTCTTGAACAGTTGACGATATGTTGGCGTTTAAATATCAGAATGTACAGTTCATCGTTTTCACAAAAATTATTTAACTATAGTTAGTTAACCATGGAATTTATTTCCAAAACCGGATTGATTTCCAAAATCATATTGTCATACCAACCACTTCGGTCGATTGTTAAATTACTGGTACGTCACAGGTATAGCTCACGTGTTTTGTACTTTTTAATTTTTTTATTCCTATACCGTCATGCTAGGGCATTTTAGGTCGTTGTGTAGATGGTCGCTATGAAGCAGCATATGGTCGTACACAAAACAATTCTTGAATGTCTGGAGGTTGAGTACTGTAGATGAAATTATTGAGTCCAATATAATCAAGTGACTAGTTGTTGGTGAAGTTTTTTAAGCAGCTGTAGGATAACATTCAGATTCACATTATTTATTAAATATTATATAATTTTACTATCAAATATTAAAGGTTAAACCATATTCTACCATAAGATTAAAGGTTTATGAACATATTTCGTAAAACATAAATTGATTTTTTTTTACAAAACTAAGTTTTTACAAACTTCATCGAACGTGCGTTTTGTGAAATTCAACAAGTCCCCAAATAATATAAGAAAAGTTTTTTATATACATTGATATAACGTGTGATAAATATTTTTCCACCAGTTCGTGGTTTTGGTACATCTGCTGTACCCAGCATGTGATTCGATTTTCCACACTTCTAGAATGATAATCAAATGGCATTATGTGTTATATGATTTGATTCAGTGAGATCATAATAATTTAACCTTAAATGATACAAACTACATGTATACTTGTCATCACTAATCACAATAAGATAATGTTATTTGGTACAAATGAGTAAATCAAGAGGGTTTTAGTTGGATATGGTTATAACCCGGGTTTTAAAATAACATAAATGTTACTTACAGAAATGCTAAAAAACCGCCAAAGCAAAAAAAGGGTTTCCAATTTTCGTATTTATTTATTGAAAAAAAGTCGAAATAATATTATTTTAGAAGTTAAGTTAAGAAGATGTAACACACACATATACGAATATATGTATTTACATATACATACAGACAGAAATTTATTTTTATCATGAGCTTAACAACTTTCCACCTCCAAAAAAATAACCTAGTTTTCTTCCCATCCGCAGACGTATTTACATATATATGCGAATTGAGATAAATCTATTCGAGACAAAATGTAGGGGTAAAATAATTTGTTGCTCTTTCTAGGGCTTTTTTTCCACCCAAACATATTTCCTTACAGAAGCAAAATGTAAAAAATGTTCAATATTAATTTCAGTCACGAATACTCTGTTGATCTGAAGGATACAATAACTTAAAAATAACTCGCATAGACATTGAGATAAAAATTAAGAGGATTTGTAAAAAAAATGTCTATTATGATTGTGTGAAGTTTTTGTGAGTTAAATTATTAAAATTTGTGAATGAAAATTAAAATTTACAATTAATAAAATGTATTTGAAATATTAAATTTAATATAAGAGTGAAGTGTATGAAATGAATTATTAAAATTTATAATTATATACGAGATTATATATATATATATATATATATATATATATATATATATATATATATATATATATATATATATATATATATATATATATATATATATATATATATATATATATTAATATATATATAGATATATTTATTTAAATATATGTATGTATATTATATATATATATATATATATATATATATATATATATATATATATATATATATATATATATATATATATATATATATATATATATAAATATCACAGGTTTTTTTTGGAAAGGATGATGTTGAATAATTATCTCCCCATTTTTCGTCTCAAGTGAAAATTATTATGCGCTTTAATATAATAAATTTCAATGAGTACAAAATTTATATGGGTAACTTATTGGAAGAATTACTTTTCATGAATTATGGTATTTTTTTTTGTTCAGTCCAGAATAGAGGGTTTGAGAATTTAGATTTCCATTAAAAATATATTTTCTAATTAAAAAAAAAATGTTGAACACTTTTGGTGTTATGAAACATAATTTCCATTAATTTAGGCACGCATTAAAATATCTTCTCGAGTATTATAGAGATTATTTATATACGTTCTTGAATCGAATTTTGTAAATAAAGACCATCTGTGCTTTATATTCAATTAATAAATTAGTTTCGATTTTATTGGAAAAAAATGTATGAGAAATCAATTTTCACAAATTATTATCATTCGTTGGTATATTATAGGATCCAATCAACAAGTTCATGCATATGAGTAGGATAGTTATAGCTCATGGATAGATATATGGTTGAATACCTCCAAAAAATATGTAAGGAGAATTTTAGAATTTATAACTGAAGTTGTTGGAAATTAAGCATATTCGACAGCATAACGCAGTATCAGTATCCCGGATTTTTTGGTACATATTTTGTTTTTGGAAGTCTAACAAATGGACATGTAAATTTTTTAATTAAAAAATGTGTACATCCTTTCTCAACTGGAATTTGGTTTGAAAATTGTATTTTCTAATTATCCTACACCCACATAAAACAAATGAAGAACGATAGAGTCGAATGACTACTAAAAAAAAGTAATTCTTCTAAAAAGTCTAAATTTCAAAAAAATAGTTTTTTTTGGTTAACATTTACAAACAAATGAATGGGTATGTCAGTCTTACTTATTTTTTGTTTAACTAATTAATTCTAGTGTATAAATTGGAAAAAGTGAAAATTGAACATGAACGAAAACTAGTGAATAACTAGTGTGCCATTTTATAGGCATAGTGTATATACATATCTAAACCAACTATAATATATAATACAGAATCAATACTATATCAATAGTTAGTAATTTATAATATGCAGTTTATGACATTTAATTCGCTTCTAATGTTCGATATAGTGTTTATATTTTTTTTATTTTTGGTGGGTGTAACATGTCTCGTATACTATTTACCACCGGTCAAATCGAACAATGCCACTAGCCAGGATAATAATGTGTATCCGACGACAACAAATAATAAATTGCCAAATAAAACTATGCTAAATTCGACGACGAGTGGTAATTCTCTAAGTGCCGCAATGATAGAACGAAATACTATATATAATGTCCAAAATTCAACGAGTGGTAATGACGATACAAAATTGTATTCGATAAATGAAATGATCGATGTTGGAAATGCAATGCCTTCATCGTTGAAATCGTGTGACTGGAATAAAGCACCGACATGTTGTTTTGTTAAAGCAAAATTGTATGAGTTAAAAGAATGTACGGGACCTATGGATCTTGTATAGAACTGGTACGTATATACGATTATTAATTTTTTTGTCAATGAGGACGTATATTTATGGTACAGGGTGGGCCATCTGTTAGTCCTTTTTCTATTTGTAAATAAAACACACATTTTGGGATGAAAAGTAAACATTTATTGATTATAATGTATGAATAACAAAATCGTTCATACGCAAACCACCGCTTCGTCTACAGGCCTACTCGAAGGTTATCTTTAATACTTTCACTAACAGTTGCCACTGCATCAAGAGTACGAACCGGGTGAATATGTTGATACAGTTTCCTACAATTCACTGAACCAGATCCTTTAAAGCAATTAATAATTTTGCCAATTTTACAACTGTTCTTCGATCGTTTAAGGCTTGTTTGTGATCCTGGCAGCCATGAAACCTCGCTAAATCAGGGGATAAATTGTCTAAGAAATCGGAACGCCTAACAAACTATAATTTTGTTACGTGGAGTATTGGATACCGTAACATATTGACCGCATCACGTATCATTTCAGTTTTTCTCATCTAATTCAGACATAAAAAGTTTACTGGTGCATCCTGAAAATTTCTTATCATTAATTGTTATCGCAGTTCTTTAAAAAAAAGTATGACCCAATCACTACATCGGCCCAAAATCCACAGCAAACTTGACTTATGATGGATTGTCATTCTTCCATGCAGCCATTTAGTTAAATGAAATTTGTCGTTAATATTATTTTGCTACCAAAACCGACATTTAATGTACCCTACACTCCAATTACCAGTTGAATATTATACGCATGTAATTAGATATCATCTGTTAAAATTCATTGCATATATTTTTGTATGAAAATCTCAATTCCTATATAAATGATTTCGAATTAAAATGATAGGACCTTTAGTTACATTTTCATCTTTGTATATTGTGCCGATTGTTAGCGAAATTAGAAATGTTTTTTTAGTCTGTTTATCTGTAGATCACATCTCAGTTAAGAGCTCTTCAGGTCTTTCTTAATCGTTACTAACATTTCCAAGTAAAGCGATGAGTTGATTTAAGCTTCAAATTATGACTCGATCTTACTAAAGCTATAAGTTGAAGGGCAAATTGTTCAACCATGTCGAGCGCTTTCATGAAAAGTTTTGATTCAAACTTAATACTATATAATTAGTGATTATATGGCTGATGAATAGGTTGAATGTTGAGTTGAAAGCAAGGCCAATTGCAACTGATTGAAAATATATCATCTCATCACGATTGTGCCACTTACTATAGACTTGATGTACGAGGAAATATCACTTAGTTGACTAGAAAACAACACAAAACAAATTATTTTCGTATTTATTCTTAATCTTCGTCTTTTTTATCTTCTATACACAATCTTTTGATTTCAATCCATTTCTTAAGACTATAGATCCACTTCTCAAAACATTCTTCAAAATCTTGCTTTTAAAGTCTTCTCAAAACAGTCTACAAAATCTTGCTTTTTAAGATATTCAAGTTCATCATTAACCGCATCAATTATCTCCGCGTTACTGCTAAAGACCTTTCTCCTCAAATTTGTTTTAATTTTTGGAAATAACTAGAAAGCACAAGAAGAATCCGGAGTATATGGTGCTGGTAGTATTTCTTCTATGCCAGAGGTCACAATAAAGTTACTAGGCATTTCAGCAGTATGAGCTCATTATGTAAAAAGTAGAACCGCAAATCCTCTTTCTTCCGAGTTTACAACCAATTTTGAAGCAGCCTTCGGTATACCATTTTGCGGCTAATTACCATTTTCGGTATACCATTTTACGGTTGGGTTTGCTCTTGTTGGGTTCCCTACCATGGACTTAAGCTTCCTTCTCATTGTCATTAGAATTTGTGCTGTCTAATACAATTGACAGTGCCTTTACTTTACTCTCCGAGTAATCATTTTGATTGACAAATCGATTAATACGACATTGATTTATTTGTCGAGGCGAGCATCTATTTCGTGAAGTGTCTCTATGACTTGATTATTGATCTACTCGTCCCTTATAAAATGTGCGCCTATCTCTTACTGCAGATTCTTTACTAGTTCTAAAATCGTGTTTATTTCCGTATATCGTATCGACCAAATAAAATAGTATTAGTTTTGTTACGTCATAATGTAAGTAATATTTTTTCTGTTGGACTGACAAATTTCACTGATTAGGTAGCGTAAATATTAGAATGACGGCGATGCCTCCCACCTGATACGTCAATACAAATTATAAAGGTGATCAAACATTTAGATAGGATGTATCTAAAACCATTTTTTGCTGAAATTGAGTTTTAAGTTTCTTCTAAATTTTGACGATAGTGGTAGAAAGGTGTAATGAGATTTCACTATACTTACCCAACATTCTTCTCATTACTGTCATTCCATTACAATTTCATTTAAAATACTGAATTAAACCATCGTCATAAAATTATAAATTCTTCAATTATCAATTTGTCAATACAATAAATATACTTAACTTAAGAATTATATACTTAAATTTGTCATTTGTTCGATAAATGGAAAAAAAATCAAGTACCATCTGTGACACCTTCACGTCTCACAAGTTTTTTTTTTGTTTTCATTGATTTTCTTGGTAAAACCTGTGTCAAACTAATTTTCAAATCCCCCAAATTTGTGTTAACGATTTGACAATAGTAAAAGGTGATAATCATAATTCGGGTCATAAATTATTATGTCGCGTTTGTAATAAAATTGTCGCCGGTTGTAGCTTAATGGTTAAGAGAGCTCCTCATCACGCCACGGATTCGAGCTCGATTCCCGCCGTTGACCAAAAATTAACAACATAAATCGGATGACATAAAAAGCAATTGTGTGTAAACGCTGACCACCGATACAAGCTGTACCAATACGTTTTAATGGTTCGTAAGGTATCAGTTGAAATGCAGTTAGACCGTTTACGTCCTTTAAGCTATAGACAAAACACTTCGACTTACAAAATTTAACCTAATAAGTTTCGTACTCTGGAAACATCTAGTTAAAGTACATGTATACCTTTTGTTTGTCTGACTTAATCATGCTCCTAAGTTATGATTTAGAATATTTGACTGACATATAATTTATTGACTGCTTATTTATGGTCAATGTAACAGTTCTAAAGCCAAAAATATTCAGAAGAATTGATCTAGTAAGTAAATATCAGTTTCGGGAACTGGAGTATCTATAGGATCCGATCGATGACTTTTAAAATGAACCCGTACACTTCTTTCATACCACAGGATCATTAAAACATGCACATTTCGCTAATAGTTCGCACGAAGCATGGTAATTCTCGCATGAGACGATTAAATACATTCGCTCGGGTGACGATTCGCATCTATAATAATCTACTGTTAAAAAAGTCATCAATATAAATAAAATTGGATACGGCCAACCTAATACTGACCCCTATTAATTATCCTGGACATGAGATTAAATTTCGGCACGTGAAACGTAGTGACGACTTTATGACATGAATGAACGAAACTCGATGGCCTGAAAGTAAAGCCTATGTGTTCCAAAGCTATTCATCGAAGGCTCAGATAAAAAAGAAAAGCTATGTTTGACTTGCAGAAATCAAATCGTCATTCCCGCAATCACATTGCAATCGTGAACATGGTAACTATGTTCTCTTTGCCTACAAAAACATCCTTTTCAAAATATTTGCAAATCCATGTTAAACATTCCAAAACCAAATAAATTGCTTTATATAATGATATTAACGAGATATATGGTCGTATTGGTATTCAAATAATGACGTAGGTTGTGGCCACTGCAAAGCTACGATGAAAATGTTCGTACAAGACAGGAATGTCCAATACGATTCTACTGTGAAAATCTAATAAATTAACGAAAACATTAAAATCTTGTCAGCAATAGCATTTCGGGATCTAAGTTCTACTTCGATGAAGGCAATTTAGAATGGAAAGTGGTGACGTTTTTTCCAATAGTCAAAAAAAGTGATCGTTAAAAATTCGATAACTATTGCAGTATAACACATTATTTTAAAGTACAGCCCTATATTATTTATGCATGCCTCTTTCGAATAATATAACATCCCAAAGTATTTCTATAGATTTCAGACAAACCTGTGGCGACCAGAGCAACTCAAACAAATCGCAAATTAGCTCACGCCAATTAAGTTCTTGTAATTCACTATAGTACTGTCGCGTCACGACCGAAAGTATATATACGAATCGCACAGTATGAACACCAAGTCCGATAGCATATGCCTGATGAGATGGATTTGATATTTTCAATCACACGGTCATTCGATGACGTCATCATCATCAGATCGAAACCGGCCTAGTGGATTACAAGATACAAGGAACAACTCGAAGTACAACACCCATTCAAAAATTACATAATGCTACACGCTTCAAACCTTTAACTAAATCAATCGAGATTTTTAACTATATGTAATGCCCGAGAATACTAATCAAATACGTATACATATTTGTGAAATATGTCTCCGATACTTATGATGAAACCTTTATGTTGGAATACCTCTTTTGTAAAAGTAAAAAACCTCAAGCCTACATCTCGACAATCATAATCAAGTTTTGATATATGTGTTATTGGATTAGGTGGCAAACGGGACCATTGGTAAAGTATAGTTGAACCATTGAAAAAGTGTCTCAAAATATTGGTCTAAATTCAAAAAGTTGATCTCTCGTCTTAGAGACACAATTGATATGAATGGTGAAAGTGATAACCAAACGTTATCTTCTGAAATTCGAAATACCTTGCAAATTCAGATACTTGATTCATTTGAGAAACGAATCATATGTATATGATATGGGCTTTGTGTATTTCATAAAAATTAAACAAACATAATGCTTTTAAACATATAAACCGGAAGTTATTTTAATTTGATTCTTAGATTGACGATTTATAATTTAAATTATCTCGAAAAATAAATGATATGTAGGTATATGGTATGTGTGGGTAGAAATTTTTAAGTAATCTATTTTATCATCCTAACATCAATGATGATTTATAAATTCAGCGAATGTAATCTACATACGCGGTCGGCGGTATACCAAATGTTATACCAAAATACTTTTAAGACTTCATAATTTCATCATATAAAATTTGAAAAATAATTCTAAAAAACAATTATGCAATGTCAAACATCAAATTACAAAGATATTAAATAAATATCAACATTTTTTAAAATTGAAATATTTTTCAATTCAACTAAATCCTGAGATTCGAGGAAAATTCTATTTATAAAATAAATTAGGCACTCTCGTATGTACGAGAAAATCATTCGTCTTCCAATTGATTTTTGCTTGACAACAATATTTCTGTATTATTTATTTTTGATTTAATCGTACATCAAGACGAATTAAAACAACAAATTTTTGGAAATTGAATAGGGTCACACCTACAATAAAGTTGAGGTTTTGGTTTTAGTTGGAATGTGTGAATTTGTGGTACCTTTTTACATTCTTTCTTAAAAATAATTCTACCTGGACCAAAATACACGTAAGGGTATGTGACATAAACTCCTACACGGTCAAATACAATTTTTTACATTTCTAATATTATTTCGAATATAGTTAGTCCCATAAGTAGATATAGCAGTTCGTCTCCCTGGTCACTGCAGCGTGTACCAGGGCAGAGGTGATAGCGATTGAGGAGGTTCTGAACTGGTTGAGACATACTGTGGTATCCTAGACTGATATTGCAATTTATTAAAGCACTTAAGACTGTGCTTATAAAGGAGACAGTAGCCTCAGCAGGCAATAGGTGGACTAACACTATCTCATGTAGAGTAGCAAGTCTGGCCAAAGCTCCACTTGAAACGTTCAAAGACAATTATCTCCCTACAAAGACGTGAACTAAAACGATCGTGGGGATACTTACAGGACACTGCTTTCTTGGAGAACATGCAAGGATGCTAGGGCTAGAAGTTAATGACTTTTGCAGAACCTGTATGGACGAGGAGGAAGAAGAAAAAGTAGTCCACCACCTAGCTCATGCACGGCTTTGACACACAAAAGACATGAATATTTGGGTAAGTTCTTAATGGACTGCCTCTGATCTCGAAAACTGTAAGATGTAGAACTTATTACGCTACGTAAGTAGCCCAAACTAGTTTCCATAAGAGTAATAGGGGAGTTAGATCCTGTGGTAAAACAACGGACCGTCGCCGATCTAAGTGTGCTGTAGCAGCCACTCAACCTAACCTAACGTAGTCCCATAACTGATAAAACTATTTGTTTGCATTTTAATTTCACAAGTTATTCTTTGAAATCATCTTTCAATGACATGTGGTCTTCATGATAAATGAACAACGATGTTTTTAATCCTTTATTTGTTGATTCCTTAACTCCATTCGAGCTTGTCATTGAGATTCATGCAAAGGTGTTCAGCTGTTTGCATGTGGCAACACCATGGTTAACCTAAATATGCTTGAATTTTGCCGCATTAAGCTTAACTCGTCATGTTTGGTCTACAAACCGCATTACTTTTGTTCTGCACCGACGACATTATATCGATTATCGACTCACCGCAATTAGGTAGTCATCTGCAAATGTGGATATATTTGTTTCATTTGTGATTTTTGACAGCTTTTACAGGCCATTATTTGCCCGTACCGTGTCAACAATCTGACTCCATCGGTTTCGATTACGTGCCAGCTCTTATTCTGTTGCAAACAATTAAAAGATGCCAGATCTTTCTCTACGTCGTGGATCCATCGTCGCAGTCAGTGACCACTACGCCTACCGAAAGGCGCCTCTCCCTTCAAGGATCGCTGCATCATTTGGTTCGGATCAGCACGCAGAACGATTTCATGCACGATATCAGGAATTCGCAATAAATTCCTGATCTCGTGATTGAAAGGAACACGATATGTGCCATCAATGTTGCGTTTTGGGCCATATATCACACGCATCATTCTTCTCTTGAATGTTAGAAGCCATCTTTCGTACTCATGCATCAAGGTCCAACTCTCACATCCATACATGACAACGTGCCTGATCAACACGTACAATTACAGCTTATCCGTATTTGCAGAATATTTTGATTTCAGAAGTGGACGTAAGAAAATAAAGCCCGATTGCCAATGACAGGACGAACCTTGATATCCCCTCCTGCACTAATTTCATGAGTAATGAGAGATGCAAGATACTTGACCACTACTAATACTAAAATCAATTGCGTTTTGGTCTATAAAACCAAAATCAGAGTTTGATTTAGGACTCGTTGATTTTGAGACCAACTGAAGCTGAACACTCTTCGAGTGGATCAAGTATCGAAGTAACAAAAAAACTTGATCAGTGACTGACCGATTTGTACGGAATCCTCCTTGGTAGTCACCGACAGTTTGCTCCGCCAGAGGAGCAATTCTTCCCAAGATAATGTATGACAGTAACTGAATGCTGTGCAAAAGAGAGCTAAACCGCGATAGTTCTCGAATTTCAAGCGAGCACCCTTCTTGAATATTGTAGATAACTTCATTTCACCATACCAATCGAATAAGGTCGAAAAGACAGTTCCACAAAGTAAGCCCTCCGAATAACAAGAGCTTTGAATTAATGCAATCAACTCCTGGTGAACGATGTTTTTTATCTCTACAATTTCACATAAGATCATGTGTTGCTGCGATTTATTATTTTACCTTTATATTTAACTCTTACAGTTCATTAATTGTTACAGCTTCTCAATGAACATTGTTTGTTCGTTGGCAGTTTACGTTCTTAATAGTTTTTTTTTCTGGGTATCGCTTTTAATAGGATGCACTTCGGTGTCTTCTACAGTTGGAAAAAAGACAGTTATAAGATATGTGTTGATTGAATCATTTTTAACTTTTTAACAATCTTTAAGACTGATGTGACTTTAAGAACAAACTTTAAACTATTTCTAAATTTCTATCCCTAAGCTGTTCTCATTTTGTAAATTGAGGATATTTGCCATTGCAGCAAAGTGTATTGAAAATTTCATTACGGTGGTCAAATTTTACTTCAAACTGGGAAAGATTAGATCAGAGAAATACTTGAACAAAGGTTCTTTCATTCTCCTGATTTGCAATTACTTAGCGTCGTTTGCTGCTGCTTAAAATTTATATTTTTGGTACATTTTGGCTAACCGTATTCATAATTGGAATACGACTTTGTCTTAACTTTCCTGAAAATAATATTATCGGTTGTGATTAAATCATATTTCCTCTTCTATTAAACGTCTGGTGTCCTTTCCCGTTTTCTGCTCTAACAAGAACATTGCTGCTGTTATCGAAACTGTGCACCCAAATCCAATAATACACAACAAATCTCAGCAACTGAACATAACTATTGTACAGAAGCTAATATTAAAATCGTTATTACGCTTTTTGCCACCCCACAGGCAAAATTTAATTTATTTATTACCAGAAAAAATGTATTTAATTTAAATATTTATTATTGGAAAAATCTAATGATTGAATTAATGTTGCCTTAAATTTAATTTCACGGAAAATCTTGATATAAATCTAAAGGGTGCAGAAATGTTTATACTTAAAAGTATATAATCAGATTGTTTATGTGAAAAATATTAATAAAGTGAGAGGATAGAGAGTTTCCCAGTACACTTTCGCTAGACGGATAACTTTATGCACTCCAACATAAATATGGGCAACTTTCTCTTCAAAGTGAACTTAACCATTGCGTCAAAAATCTCCCCTCCAGTATGACGATAGACTCACTGATTCATTTCCAGCACCACCAGATAAGATTGGAAAGGGATAAGAAATATCACAATCTACAAATTGAGACCGTATGGCGGGGTTTAAAAAAAGTGTCACTCTAAAATGTAAATGATATATTGAAACTGTTATAAACACGTCTGTAGGTTGCAAATATGGTTCATTTCACAGTATTGTAGTTGAACATATACACAATAAATCTTTTGTGACAGGATGAATTTTATCTTGGGCTCATGTAAGTGTATTGTTTCAATTGAAATGTCCGTTACGCTTACGATATTTGTAAATTCCAATGTTTTTATGCAGCTATTGAGTATCATAGTAGAGAAGATGATAGAGAATGGCACTTATACATTCAGATCAACAAACTCTAAGCTATTTCCATTAATCTCTAAAATTCAAGATGTTTATGTAGTTAGTTGCCTGGCCGAACAATTAAAGTAAAGTATATATCTTCTTGGCAGCGTCCACATGTAACCTTGAAAATCTGTAAAACTGAAATGAATTAAGTTCTAATTTTGATCACAAATACGATGATCAGCATGCATCTGTAATTCGCTAGAACTGTTGAAACACGAATTGTAAAATAGTCAAGACTAGGAATATATTTTCAATTTGATAATTTCAATAAAATGGTCATTTAATGACGTCATTCATCAAATTGAAACTGGCCTAACGAAAACAATCTACGACTCGCATATTAGACGAACATTCCCAATTGATCCAGTGGCATCAATACCAACTAGTTTATATTTATTTTATAGTGGATTTTATTAATGTTGGATTTCTCGGTTGTCGCTATTTTAGTCAATGTGTCAAAAACTTCATCTTAGTCCCATAAATCTTTAATACAAGTGAGTGCCGTTTGTTTTAATCAACGAACTGCATCTTATATAGTTGATGATTCTACGCCTAACCATTTTTTAAAACTACTACTTCCAAATAAAATAACTGAATTCTTGAACCACTTGTATGCTCTAATCTGAAATGAGTATATCGAAGTTCTTTCCCCCAGTTCTTCCACTCAAAAAACCTAGTTCTGAAAAATATTATATATTTATTCAATAAGATATTCGTACTTCTTACTATTGACTTATTAACCAAAACTGTTGAAATCATTTTATAAACAACAAGTTGCTCCTGTATAAAATAGGTAGCCTCAGTTATATCGAATTTTGAGAGCAACCAATAAGTTACTGCTTTTTACGAAAATATATATATATATATATATATATATATATATATATATATATATATATATATATATATATATATATCTGACTCGAACTGTTACAAATTAATAACCCTGCAATTTCATAACAAACGTGGTTTACTCCTAGGGTGATGGCACCAAGTGTTTTAACACTATTGCAACGAATAGTCACTTGAAGAATGTCATTTTCTAGGTAGTAGTTTAAACATCACAGAAGCTGTTATTGTAAATTATCACTGGCTTCAGCAGTGATTTGGATGTTTGTTACTTCATAACTTAGCTTTTTTTTGGCATCAATTGTTGGTAACTATATAAATTTTCATGCCTAATCTATTTATAATTACTGTTATATAACTGAGTGTAACAGCCGCTATTAAAATGTCGCTTAGTGTTGAATAAATTATGTGTATCGAATTGTGTCGTATATGTTCCAGATGTATGCACCCTTAAACACTTAAGTAGTTTTGAGAATAATTAGAAGACCTTTCGCTCCTTTATTTCTGTTGGTTTGATTTTAAGCAACCAATAACCGTTTAGTAATAACATTAAGTTTAATTGTTATTCGTATACTTAAAATTTTAAGAAATTTTTATTAATTTTATAAAATATTTTATTATTTTCTTAATTTTAATTTTATCTGTTGTTTTATCCCCTATAATTAGCTCATAATTATTTAATTTATATAAAAAAATGTACAAAAGTTTAATTTTTTAATTTTAAATATAATTTAGCTTTTAGAATGAAAATTAAAATTTCGTTGATTTATGTATGTATGTAATGAGTTTGAAGGCGAGGGGACGGGTACGTGTTAAATAATAAATAATCCATTTAATCATTAAACATTAATCGTTCGAAATCGATTGAATATTTGAAACTGTTTAATATATATTTAGTTTTTGATTGCATTCTTCAACTGTCGAAGATCAATATTAATTAACTGGAAGATTATATGTAGGTTACATGTTACAAAACTACTCGTAATATAACGAAAAAATAATTATCTATTTCTGTGACAGCCAAGATAAGCGGTTTTTTGTTCAAATTTCTTGTTTAACAAATTGACATTTATTTAAAAGTCGGATGTGCTCATTTACAGATGGTGCTAATTTATTATTTATGTCAAATAATATGTCAATCAGTTTAGCAAATATATGTTTTAGAATTTTTTTTCTGGAAAAATAACTAATTAACTCCAGTTCTATTAGTCATATGGTAAGCTGCAAACATTGACAGTTTCAAAGGTCGACGAAATATAAATTGATTTCGAAATTTGCATGGTGGTATATTGATTCATGATTTTAATATTATTTAGAATAATATAGACGCTTGGTAAATTAAATATTGGGCCTATTGACTTTACTTTATTGCAGGTTTTGGCAAGGTAATCGATTCGATTAGCACTATACTTTTTCACATGTATAGGTAAAGTTTTAAATTGATCGTGTACGTATACTGTACATATATACATATATATATATATATATATATATATATATATATATATATATATATATATATATATATATATATATATATATATATATATATATATATATATGTATATATATATATATATAGATATATATATATATATATAAATATATATATATATATATATATATATATATATATATATATATATATATATATATATATATATATATATATATATATATATATATGTGTGTGTAGTGTCTACATTGCTGTTTAACTATCTTTTAATTGTTTGTTAATGTTTTCTTGAACCAACTTCTACACAACGTTGCTTAAGTCGATTCAGGAGCTTTAAGTTACCAAACCTAACTATTTCGCTGAAGTGTTTTTGTTACTTAATAAAAATAAACTGTTTGGTGTTGTGGTTGCCTTAATTCATCCTATCAATCTTTAGTAGATTAAAAACGCTGTAATTGATAATTTCCTATCACATGTTTTAAAATGCGATTGCTTGTAGTGAGAAATCACTGATACGTGTATCGTTTTCTGTGTTCCATAAACCTTGATAATTTTGAGTTGCATATTCAGTTGGGCGTAGAATAATTTTAACGTCCGTATAATTTTTACTCCCTTGACAATATATAGTTGTTCAATATAAGTTTAAAATGTGGTTTTCTAAGTACGATTTCACTTTATTAAACCCTGTCGTTAGAGGCGTCCATATTTAGTAAATATTTCACACGAAACATAAGACTCAAATAATAACGACCAGGAGGCGACTTAATTTGGTTGGATCGTTGGCTAAAAAGCTTACGAAAAATTCAAGTGTTAACAAAAGAAACAAATCGGATACCGGCAGCAAAACAACGAACCCTCACTTAAATACGTGAACATGACAGCCGAAAGTAGAGCCTTATGTCCCAAGGATTCATTGGAGATGACCTTGGAAATCATAGGGTTGGATTCCTCATTATATCACAGATAAAAGCGACACTTTTGAACATCCAAGCAGTCTATAATCGAATGTCAGCCATACTTGCATATGAGATTAGCCAGCCTAACAATTGTATCCATAATGCGCCCACTGATGTAAGTTCAACCCAAGATAAAGACTAATATTAAAATAATTTGGATCATTTAATGGTTATTTATTTCTTAATTTTCTATTTATTTCGAATTTCCACCATTTTATGATGGCGCAGTTGTATCTTTGGGTAAACTTGTCCATCTTTCTAATGTAGCGATGTTGTTTCCTAGGTGGGAGGCGTCCCTGATTCCATTATTCCTTCATCTAATAACACGATGTGTAAGTTTTTTGGTTTATTCTTTGTATGACATATATTTGATTTCGAATGATTCTATATCACCAGTTCATAATAACTATATATTTGGCGCTCACATACATTCAATCTTGTAACAAAACCATGTAGTGTATTGTATTCTATCTTATTTGTTTTTTCTTGCAGTCTAGTGTTTTAATGGTTGATTGCCAGTGTTTTCGAATGATTTCGTATGCTCTATAGATAATGTAAACTATATAGTTAGAGCTATTCGTATATTTCTTATCTATTTCTTAACTGGTATTATTCTCTTACTTGCCCCGTTGTTAAAGTACTGTTGTTTCGTTGAATCTTAGTTTACTCTTATAACGCTTTATTTCTCTCTGAACTGATTTGTGTTACTGTATATGATAGCCAATAGTCGAAAATTCAAAATCAAATTCAAAAATAATTTGATAACATATTGTTTAAGTTTTTAATTTGGATAACTTTAACTTTGATCCTTTGAAATCTAATTTATTTAGTAATCTATTTTTTCGTATATTTCAAATCATAAATGTAATTGAATAAATCGATTTATTTAATAATTGAATAAATGTGCAGACATCCAGTTTTTATATACATCGCATATGGTTGCTCAAATTCCATTCACTATATCCCCATATGTAGGGTTAGTTTAGGTTAAATCTGAGGAAAAAACGAATGGGAGTTTAAGGGATAAATTGTTGATATCCTTTTATAAATAATTATCAAGAGTAACGAACCAACATAAAAAGTCAAAACTTATGCTATCAAAAACAATACAATAATTAAAAATCAAATTTAGACTGAAACAAACTTTTTACTATGTTTATAGAGCTTTTTATCTGCCTAGGGCTATACGCTCTTGTTCAATTAGCTTGACCTCCAAAAATCGATAGTATACTATAGGTTGTGTATATACCAATGCCATATGAGTTAAGAAGAAATAAATTTTTGTATTTGCTTATGATTTTTTTGTCCTAATTTACATCGTGTACAGCTAAATCTGTGCCCAGTTGTATTGATACCGGAGCACATTTTCGGAGCACATTTGAGCTGTTCGTATGCCGTTTTTAAACCAGTGGTTGGTAGCATATAGTTACACAATAATTAAACGAAGATTAAATGCTGCTTTCTTCTATTACCTTTACTGCCTATTTCTAACACAATTCGCACAATTCGAATCCCAACAGACATAGTTAGAATCCAAAATGTATTATCAATTAATCATGAAACGATATATCGAATAATTTATTCTAACATTATGTAGGGGGTAGCTGGAAACACCCTTATGCAAATTAGTTATGCTTAATTTATAGACTTCAATCGGATAAGGGATAAGGGACGTTAGTTGTGATTAATATTCATTGACTTGTAGGAGTAGGAAGTTAAGACGATGTGTTCTTTCGGAAAATATTTAACTTTTCCGAAAGAATAGAATTTCAAATATGTGAACCAAGAGTACTAATTAAAATATGAAATTTTAAAAGATAAAAATTAATTTTACGAGCTTTTGAATGGCTCATTACATTTTATATCTCCTAAGTATTAAATAATAATGGTTATATAGTAAGTACAACCATTTTAAAATATTAATTTTTTAATTAAAGTTATTAACTTTGTGGTTTACGAAAGTAAATTAAACAATTTAACTGTCTATCTTAAGCTAGTATAAATTGCACTTAAGGTTTAACATATAACACTCCCAAGCGATTAAATCGACTTTCTTTAGTAAAACGACCCATTTTCACAAGACATAATTTTTAGGATGGCTGATATTTTTAAATTAGTTCAGTAGAAAAATATTAGGGATATTTAAATTTAAATAACAAGAAAAATTCAAGCAAAACAAAAATAATCGCACTCAATCTTGAGGTCACTGATGTAAGATGGTACTGGATTTCTGGCTTGGACTCTCTCTGTTTTACATCGTCCTATAAATACTTAATTGGATTCGAGAAGTGTGACATCGGGTATTCATCATATATAAATATATATATATATATATATATATATATATATATATATATATATATATATATATATATATATATATATATATATATATATATATATATATATATATATATATATAGAGCACAACCTCAACCAAAAATATATCTTCAATATATCGTTCAGAGTCAGACCTTCTCTAAGTCTTTCACCTGGTAGGAAAACCAGATCTAGTTTTCGCTCAGAAGATATGCCAGCCGACACCATGCATTAACTGTCGCCGTACCGGACTTTAAAAAAAAAACACTGTGAAAGACACTCTCCTTGAAGCCGAAACACCCGGTATTTTTAATCACTATACCATGTGCATATTCTGTAATCGTCAGTGAATAGAATATTTTATTTTTTAATTTAAAGAAATCAATATGTAGAATCAAATACATTTAGGATTTCAGATAAGAAATTTAAATTTTAAGATTTAATGATAGAAAATAAAGATTTTTAAGGAAAGAAGTATTTAAATTAAACATGAAAAATTAAGTAAGTAAAATTATAATTGTCTGAATTGCTGTTTTAATTTGTTGTTAAGCTGTCCTTTCGACAGTTCAAACTCGAATAGGCGCTAAACATCTGTAAAAAATTTAGTCATCATATTGATTGGTTCATTTTCGCCGTAATTAGTACGGTGTTTTTCAAGTTTTAACAACTTGTGCAGACGAAGATTTCTACTGAGCACGTTTAACTTAATGCTCCGAAGAATAAAAGGAAAGTCCGCATGGCTCAAAAGTATATTTCCCAAAAAACTTGTACAATGTTGTTGCCTGCGATTAACCAAAGTTGCAATATTATATGCTTAACAGCGTACAGTTTAAGGTATTATGAGGGCCAGGTTCTCATGGAATGGTAAATTGTAGCTGTAGTTCCAGTTTTTTTTCCAGTTCACCAAACTGCTACTGCATATTCAAGCTGAGATCTTATGTATGCAAAGTATAGTACAAAAAGTGCATTTTGGTCTTTAATCTCGGTGGTCCAGCGACGAAGAAATAAATTGATGGTTTGTGCGTTTTTTGGAGTATCCATAATTTTTAGGAAACAACGAATGAAACTGGTAGAGATTTCTTCTGGTCATCATCTGATGGCAAATATCGTTCAACGTGATATTTAGAGTACAACAATTATTTTCACGAAAACTACGCATTTTTCTATGAATTTACCTATTTGTACAAACGGAGGTTTAAGTTGCCTTAGTTGTTCGGAAGTATATAATATGACCTAAATGATTTTTTATCTTTATTTTTACTATCTCTCGCTTCGCTAAATCGCCATGAAAGCATTATAATTTCGCAAAAGTCTGATGTCTATGAAAATGTAAAATATTCAAACAACCAAAAGTGTTATTCATCGGTAGGACCATTGAGATGTTAATAACAAAAGTATCCACTGTACATTACAAATGATTTTATCAAATGTGGTCTTCTTAGTATCGTTTTTAGTACACGTACAATCACACTCCTTCGGTTTCATATACTGTTGTAAACAATCCAGATCGCCAGATCGCTCACTACCCCGTGGAGCCATCGTTGCCGACCTCTTCGCGTACCGAACGGCAACTGTTCCTCAAACCAGAGATCAGATATATGGTTTTCGACTCAAGAGGATACAATTTCGAATAATATTTGCGTTGGGAAATTAAATTTTTTATCATACCGGTATTTCATCCTTCATTCAAGTATTTGAAATAACAATCAACATTTACACAGAGCCGTTACACGACTGCACTAAACACTTTCAAGTATACTTGCTACTTTAGGTGCGTTCGATTGCTGCGAATTTATTGAATTAACTGAATTATTTGAATAACCTGAAGAGCTTTGATCCTTGATTGATCCTCTTCACTTTGAGTCAAGTATCGTGTAGCTATGAAATTTTTCAAATATCGTGTAGCCGTTTTCAACTTTTAATGTCAATTAAAACCATTTTCACATACACAGAAGTCAAATCAAATATTAATTGAATTATAAATATTTATTACTTTGTCATTTATCTGAATTTAAGCAAAACAATCGAACGTAAAATTCACTTTAGTAGCTGAATTATCTATAGATTAACTCAATTATCTGAACAGTTCTATGTTATCACGTTTTCAGAAATTTAAACAAATGAAATAAGCCGAAATATTTTTCCTTGCCTACTTAGATTTATGGTTTTTAAACTTCTTAGTTTGTCCAAGCACAATAAATTGAACTTTTTAATATTTAAAAAAGTATATGTGTGGTAAAGTAGGCTTTATATATATATTTTTATATATTGTAAAACTCAAAAGAATTAAGATTTCATACATATATTTATTATGTATGAAATCTAAATTCTTTTGAGCCCTAACAAGCCAAATAAAAACTGGCAATCTTTATTAATTGTATTTTTCAAAACCAAACGGTGCATGAGAAAAGATCGTAGGTAATTTTTTGCTTTTGTTTCCCAGTCACTCAGGCTCGATTATCCCATTGTGAAATCTCCTCCCAGACGTACACTCTCAGTCTTGAAATCTATTTGTTCTTCTTATGATGTCCAAGATATTTGGTATCCTCAAGGTCGTCAGTTGATCCTCAAAAAGAAATTGTGATTCAAAGCAGTGCAGTCTATGGGAAGAGTATGAAGAACAGGAGCACAATAAGTGCTCAAGTGATTATTCAAGGAGCAATGACCCATGAGAATGCCTAGCAAGATCCTAAGAAAATGTCTATCACAAAATGAGGATTGCGATCTTTGCTGATTTATTGACCCAAAGAAGATTTTGGACAGTCGACAGGAGATGAGGTTGCCTTCTTTTAAGAAACAATCGCCTTTAGAGCAGTCTGGCTGTCAGAACAGATGCAGAAACGACAATATGTGCAATTCGTCTGCTTTGCAAATTGTGTTGCTTTCAAAATTGCAGCAATTTCCGACTGAAAGGTAGCAGCGTAGTTAACAAGAAGCTAGATAGTTTGACCTCAGGATTAAACTTATTGCATTTGTCGCTTTTTATCAACAGCATAAGAATACTTTCCGTCTATAAGAAATTATATTAATTTTCAATCCTTTTTACAAATCTCGTATGGTTTGAAATTTATACACGATATGGTTGGTTTGTTTAAAATTTCAACAGTGACTTGTCCTGAATATGTTACTATTGAAACAAACATAATGAGTATTTATTTCACGTTGTTTGATTATCAATCGTGCTTAAATATTAATAAAAAACGACCCAAATTGTTTTTTTAATTTTAAATTAAAAGGTTAAAGTTCGGACTTAATTTGTCTTAGAATTTTCTTATCACGCATCTATTTGTAAAACGTTGTTCTACGAATAACAGATGTATATTATAGGGTATCCTTTTAAACATAAAAAGTATTTTGAAAGTTTATTTGGCTTCTAAAAGCAATTCCTACTTCATCCTACACTATTCTAATACATCTAAGCATATGGTGGGTTTCAGTTGCAGGAAGTGAACAAAACAAGTCAAAATTGAGAATATTTTTATAAATTTATTGGATTTAGTTTGCTGCTCAATGGTTCACGTGCCGGTATACGGTACACGAGTTGATCATTGTAACCTGGTAAATGGTTAAGAATAAATTAACTGGTTTTGATAATGTTATATCCATTTAAAAAAAGGAATATGCGCAAAACGGAATCACCTAAATGTTGTGAAAGGGTGCATCTATAGGGTTAAAGTGAAGAACCGTTGAACTAAACCATCGTCATGAAGTATCGAGCTATATACTATATAATGCGCTGATTCAGTAATGCTATATTGTGTAAATAAGTTGTTTGAGCTAAATTTACGGATGTATAATTATTTTACGACTGTAAAAAGGGTTCCTTATATACTAGTCTAAAATCGAAATATAAATCAATTGTATACACCTCATTGTCAACTTCAATGTTACAATAACTTTTAAGCCGAAAAAATCTCAAATTTAAGAAAATTTTATTTTCTCAATTTTCGACCATAAAAATACTTATTTTTATACCCTTAAAACGAAAAAGGTTTTTTTCCTTTTCTTCTCAATTTGCCTACCTTAAAGTCATAGTTTTTTTTTGAATAATATTTGGTAGAAATGGTTTTTCTGCTTTCGGCTGTAAAGATGTAAATCATCTAAAAATTACACCTATAGCAGATGACTTTTCAAATAAAATTTGGTATATTATGTTTTAATAAATGTTATTCTTTTCTGGCGAACACTACACACATGATACTTGTAATGTTACAGTACCACATCAGTATAGGAGTTCACTAGTTCTATTAGTTTTCTCAATCAATTTGAACAATAGCAATCCATAATTAAATAACTGAAAGTAATATTCAACCTTAGGTCACCACCTCCAGAAGATCAAATTTCGGTCAGTCGATTTCAAATTTAATTATGTTAACGTGTACTGTAGCTTTCCGAATGTCTTTATATTAATTTCTGTATTTAATGAAGTATGTTTAATTTGAAAATTCTGTACAGTATGATGTTCTCCATGTGATTAGATCATCAGCTGTGAGGATTAGGATTTCCATAACCGAAGCTTCCTTTGTATCATACTTCATATTAGTTTCTTTCCAATCGACCAATCGCTATAGAACCGCTAGTGACGCACTTGTAGTTCGGTTCTTGTCTGTACTAAATTAACTATTCGTAACTGCTCTTGCTATTTTTCACGAATAATTAGAAGCAGTTACGCATAATTTCACCACTACGCGGCTAAGTGTAGAACCGTTTCTCTTTTTGTTCTAAATTAATTTTTTTTTATTTGTATTTAAAATAAAAATATTTTTATTTCCTTATAAGCAAAATTTTAAACTCACAAAAATGTTTTGTTAAAGATTTTTGACAAACTTTATACATACACAATATAATATAGGTTATGTTAGACTCATATAGGTTATGTTTTACTCGTAAGGGTTATATTTTACTCTTTTACTCAGATCATGCATTCACTATTCTTTTGTATTCTGTTGCGGTTGTAGCTCGCTTTCGCCTAATTTTCGGTTAATTTTTTTTCTGAGAATTTCCATTGCAATTGTACATCCGTGCTAATCTTTTAAAAGTCCATCTGTAGAACAGCCCACTACAATAGAGACTCTGACCTTCTAAGATAATTCTTTTGTTTTATCCATACCACTTAAAACTTGAACTCGCCGTTGACTAAAGACTAGAGTGTGTAAACTGATGGTAAATATCAACAGATGGGTCTGACTTATGTATGTGACTGGTAGTAAATATCATCAGATAGGCCTTGATCACATCATCGCACCTTTCACATCATATTCTATAAATTGAATTACCATTTGCCAAACTTTGTATTTGTTGACAGCGAGGAGCTCTGCTATTAGATTTTCCGCAATTTTCTTAAGGAAAGGTTCTAGTAAAATGTATAAAGTTTTGAAAATTCATTCATTCAAAAATATTTTAAAATTCAACATACTGTTGGTACTTCCGGAAAACCCAACTCCATATCTTCCTAAATTAGTTTTGGATTTAAAAGACAATTAACAGCTGACTTGTAGATTTGATAGTGATAAATAATTCTTATAAAAATATAAGAATCACTACAATTCATAAGCAATAACATTTTTTGGATCAAACGTCGTTTAATAATCCAGCTTATGAATTCGGATATAAATGACAATCCGCCAATGTTCATCATTATATGTATGTGTCTCTATTTGTTATATCATCATTAACATTATTGGGTGCACCTTTATAGTTAATCACATAACCAAACGCGTCTATTCTCGATATAGAAACATAATTTTGACCAAAAAGGCCCTCAAGAACATCTCAAGAGATGAGAGAGCTTTCGCTTTAAATGTTACCATAAAGTTAAACTTTATTGCACGTTTAAGGCCTTTATATCGTGACACCCATTCTTTCCCGTTTTATACAGCTGTAATACCAGGAGTTATTGCGCAATCTTCTCCAAATATTTTTCAAAATTGTTTACTTTTTTTTTTAACTGAACAGCGGGTTTACAAATTTAACATCAGACTTAACTTCTATTCACTAGTCTCTCCGATATGACAATCATTTCCTTCCTGTTATATTTTTAAGGGATGTTACAGTATTAGTAATATTGGTTGTGCCATTATCAATAGACCCTCTTACTTGGCTTTTCTTTTCTTTTTAATAATCTTTATATTCTATCATCACAAAGTTATGTTTATAGTCATGAACTAACTTATATTGAAACCATCTAGATGCACAACTGGTTTTAGCGCAATTAAATCATTAATTTAATCGTTCTTGTGGCAAACAAAGTAACGTGCTTCTTCTGTCATTCAGAGGTCTCGGGTTCGATTCCCGGGGTGGTGACCAAACATCAATCACGATTGGGTGTTTTTAATCTGAACTGTATGTGGGTTAAACCGTTGGCTCTTTCTAGTGGCATTGAGTTCTGGAATAATTTTCGCCTTCTATAATTTTTTAAAAAGTCATTGTTGAAATTTAGTATCCAACTAAATGGTGCAGTGGTTAAAGCGAATGGTGTCTAGCCCGAATTCCTATAAAACCGATCTTTGATGTGGATGAACATATCTATTACCTCCCGTGGGAGTGCATATTTAATGCCCATTACAGATGTTAATATTATCAGTTGGCATCGTACAACTAAAAAGGAAGATTTGTCTACGCAAATTGATTATGTAGGCGTATGTCTTCTCTGTAAAGCAAAGAGTGACAATATATGATTTAATTGTAACAAAATTCTATCAATCCTTTGAATACATATTCGCGTAAACATACATTATATGATAAAATCTTATGTTTTATCATGATTCGAAAGTCATTATGAAAAGTGTATTTCATGTCACGCTTCTTATATTTGCAAACTTCTTTGTTTTCCTTTCGTTAGAAAATAAAAAAAATTTAAGAACAGTATATCCTTTGCCACCTACATCAAAATTATCTTTGTTCAATATAGGAGCGGAGGAGATAGAAAATCGATTTCCTGTATTTCAATAATTCTCAGTAGCTTATAACCGGTACTCGGAAAGTGTTTTATCGTGTGAAATAATATTTATTTTCATTATACGGATTACACAAAGTTTCTACACCAAATGTTCATCCAACTCAACCAATTTAATTGAAATAAATATTTTTTTTAATATATTAAACATTATATAATAGCTGTTGGGTGTTATGCGCAAAATTTTAAGAACGTAGCATTACATATTGTTATAAATTTATTGAAAATAACAAAATAAAATTCCAATTTAGATCAGTATACAAGAAACGATGTATCGAAACCATTATTCATTTTCATCCTTAATGCGAGAGTGTGTAGTTGGAATTGGAAATTAGATGTATGAATTATGGTTTAGGTATTGTGTAAATAATCGATATATTTAAAGAAAATTATATTATGAAGAAAATTATATAATGTACATATATTACACTGTGTTTGATAAAAGATAAAACCTAAAGTACGAGATGTAAAGCGTTTTGTTCAGAGTTTGTTTTATAAAAAATTAAAGTAAAGAGATCTAGATTATTCTAGATAATTTATTATAACTAAACACCATCTTCGACACGATAATAAAAGATTTAATTTTATCCCTATTTGAAATAAATTACAATCAATGAGAAAGAGATAGAGCAACAAAGCTATCTATGTACATAGACTCAATGTAAAATCATATTGTGATCTTAACTATGATCTTAAGTTAAGTTATCAAAAATATACGCTAATAAAATATTTTTTGATCTAGTTGTATTTGCGACTGTAGCCACTAAAGTGGTAACTATACAGAACATAACAAACCGTAACGTAAGTATATCAGTGAAGTAAGCCCGAAAATTTTTTCGAAAACGCTTATGGTCGAATATGGCAGCACTAATAAAATTTTAAATATATAATGAAAATATATTTATAACATCACGAGAAACTATAATTATAGTTAATTACATATATAAATAAAAGAATGAATATAACTAGTACAAATAAAATTGAGTACCATTAATTTAAACAAAAAAATTCATAATAGTTAACAATATTATTAAAATATTCTAATCTAAAAAACAATATACATTTAAATAAGTTTATTTATTTCAAATCGAATATAAAAAATTATTACTAAGGTTCATTTGAACACGCCTATTCCTAGGTTTAATAAGTAATGAGTTGACCTATCGTTTGCGTAATTTGTTCAGATAAAGGGTCAACTTATTACCTACAAAATCTATACCAAGCGGTTCTTGGTAATGATTTTCTAGTCCAACTTCAAGCGCCTAAACGACTCTTTGCCTAATAGTTATTTTGTAATTTGGTCACATGAAGGGTCAACTCATTACAAAACCTATACCAAGCGGCTTTACAACTTCAAATGACCATTACGAATACTTTAATATTATCGTGATACTATTTTTTCAGGATAATAGGCTTATGACATTAACTATCCTGTTGCTATAACTGTCAGAAAATATTCTCGAGATGATACTTAAAGATTTCGTGATAGAATTTTTTTCGAGATGACATTGAAAAATGTCACCATATTTATAGTTTAGTGTTGCAATCCCATTGTCTCGGGATATTTTTCGGGCTAACTTCATAGACATGACGTAAATAAAATAAATAGTTTGAATGTATGCCTTCCTGTATATTGCCGCATATATTTATAAGCTTAACGTAACGTAACAAATTTAACGAAATTTCGTTAATTTATTATTTGTCAACGTTAAAACGTATCGATGCGATTTCTTACGTGCAAAATAAAAGAGAAATGAACTAAACAAATTAAAGAAGACATGTTAAAATTTATTGTTATTAAATATGAAAAACCAAAATAGCTATCTACTATAAGAATCTTACGAAAATAATGTCGAAACGTCAAAAAAGCGTAACAATTAGATTCGTTGAAAAATCGGATGTTTTTTTTTAAAGTTTATCGTGTCTATGATTAGTTCATAAATTGACTGTCATAATTTTTTGACAAAATAGAACTTCTGTCAAAATAAGTAATTGAAAAAAAATTTAATGGGTTTGCTTAATTATTTAAGATGGCGGTTAATAAGTTATAAAAAGTATGGCTATCGGTAACAGCCGTATCCTGGTTTTTGCAATCTAAATTCATGTAAATTAGTAAACAAAAAAATGAAACGAAAAATATTTTATAATTTTATTTAAATATTTTTAACTTATGTAACATGAATAATTTAGGTATACCTAACCCCAACTTAAAATTTCAATGCTTGCATTATTGTTACTTATTATTATTCATTTGTTTATTTTATTTCTTAAGGCAGAGAATTTCTAAAGAGATTTGATTAAATTGATGCTAAAGAAATGTTAGACAATAATGTAAAAAAAATGGTTACCACCATTATAATATAAGGTCGTAAGTTGTGTGATTAGTATTTAGTTTCATTATTAAATTGCATGTCATATACAAGAATTGAATTAAAAGAAATTCTATCCCAAGGATGTGTAAAACCTTGAAATAATTTGTCTGATATTTAAAACAATAACGAATTTAAACAACAGTACGGCAACGGCATCAACAATTAATTTAAACCAATTTAATATATTTAAAAAAAATCTATCAAGTTCATTACAAACGATTCTGCAAAACAAGAGTCGCTGACACTCAATGCAACATGTTGTCAAATGAAATTATAATTGGGCATGAAATAATAATGGGCAGTCTAGCAACTGTAGTAAAGTCGTTACTGATGACGAATTATAATTCTATAAGTATATAAACCAAACTGCAGTCCATGGTATGGAACCCAACAGGAGCAAACCCACACGTAATAGCTAAGCATTAAAAGTAATAATGCCAGTTTACTTCATCCGATCAAAAGTTGTAGCTGTTATTTGCCTGCAAAAGGGTCAGACAGTAACTGCAAATGTTTTTTTTTTCGAAGAAAGATAATTTGCGCACTTTGTTTTGCACCATGACAACGCGCCAGTTCTGAAGTAACTCAATACGGTTAATGCTGAACTTGATAAGTTTTAAAAGTAAGATTTTGAAGACTGTTTTGAGAAGTGGATCTATGGGCACTGAAATCAAAGATGATTATGTATAAAAGATAAAAAAGGCGAAGATTATAAAAAAATGAAAATTACATTTTTTTTCTGGTCAACTAAGTGAAGTTTTGTTATTCTCCTCGTATATATCTATATAATCTTGTCTTAACTGATAAGTGATTGAAACCCAAAAGGGTCCTGATTGAATCCCAAAAAGGTTCTGGAATCAATTCCACCAATGAATGGGCCTATGATAAAAACCGCGGTTTATATCTCAAATGCGTAATGCGGCATTACTTGATTATTTGACTTAGAGTTGAACACTAAAAGAAGGAAGTTTATTAAAAGCCGAACAGTCAGAAATGAACTGGATTGCGTTATTCTCCTTTTTATTAGCGTTGTCGATCCGAAACTTTTACTTATAAAATCAAACGTCTTTTACCATTATTTATAAATGGAATCTTTCCTTTGCCCAGACTAAAATATGAGTTTGAATTACTGTATTTTGAAGTTGTTTTCCGCACTCAAATTGTACACTCTAGAAGCAGCATTTATGAAGTATTAATGTCTGATAGTTCACTTTCATTACAACTTTTTTTTGAGTAGATTGATTACTAGGTGTACCAGATTAATTATAAATTGAATGTATTGCATGACTCTTCAATTGAGTTGCGTAATATACTTCAGCAAATAAGATCGGATAATGCGGAGGGATATAGAAACTTGACTTGCTTAAAAAACACTAATTAGCTCGTATGAAAACACCAGTTAGTTTAGACTCGAGAGTTCACTTTTTGTATGGTGGTTTTCTCGCGCAACCGTTAGTTTTAAAAGTTTTCTGTTTAAATGACAAGGAAACTATTGGAATGCTAAAGAATTCTTATGCAACCTATGCGAGTACAAATCAAGGGACGTAAGAGGTTTTAGCAATTACCTTTAACGTGCTCCTAAAGAATTAGTTTGGCTTTGTGATATATTCCAATAACTGTGAAGCAATATAGAAATAGGGTTAGCTCCAAAGCATGGAAATCTAAAAATGATCAGTCCATTAGTAAACCAATTTTTAGACATTGAAGATGGGTTGGGTATTGTATCTAAAATACATGAGATGTGGAGGTCACAGTTCTCAAGCTGCACTTCCGATCACAACTTTGGGAGTTTGTATAGTCTTCAAAAATGGGACTGATGCAAACCCGCTTTAAATCTCATAAAACTGGAAAACAGCCAACAGTTAATATTATTAATAGTTTTATGAGAATGTTAAAAATAAATCATTATCCATGTTGTTAAAAATAAATCATTATCCATCATCCATTATAGTAAATGTATTTACAACGTGGTGAATGTTAACTTAACGCATTAGAGATAAATTCAAATTTATAATTGTAGACGATTGATGCGGCCAACAAAGACCTATTTTTATACTTTGAATTTTGACAGATCTTAATTATTCAACATAGGAACTGATTCTACTGACCTGCTTTGCATAATTGACAATTATTCAGGTATATTTGCCATTTAACTATATCTTGATATTTCAAAGAACCCTCTTGTCGTGCACAGGTTATGTAAAGCCAACGCAAATGTTCAAAAATGGTTAAAGTTTATTTCTATGGCCTCATATTATTTTGGAAGCAATCCGTACAATTATTTTTGGCAGTAATCTCGAACGCTTTTGGCCATGAAATAACAAATGCTGCCAATAATACGATAAGTGGTTCCAGCTGCCCCCTAAAATAGCTCTACTCCTAGTTCAATTGGAGAATCGTACAAATGATGTTTCGCGGGAAACAATTGAACTTTGTTTAGAAAGCCACTCAGATTCTCAAATTATTTTACAAATACATTAGTTGTCACCCTTCAAACATTATTTAATATTTTTATGCAGTAAATAATTAAGCATCATGTATATACGTACTTTAACAACCCTTCTCGCCATATTCAGTACGATACAGTAAATAACATTGAACGTATTACTTAATTGGATTAAAATTAGAGCAAAATGCATCTTGTGATTTGTTTTTTTCCAATCCTGTATAAATATTCGAAATTATCATAATTTGTTTTTTTATCTTTCTAGGATGTTTACATACAATACGATAGAAGTTGAAAATTTTAAATTCAACAGTCATCATAATCTTGGAGACACCAACAACGTAAATGAACAAAACAACATACCGAATTATCATCATTTACAAAACAATAGTAATTTAAGGAATAATCAAAATAATATAAAATACCATAATTCTGAAATAAGTAGACGTTATCATATAGATAGTCGACCCACCTACGGTGCCTATATTCACAATACATTACCTAGGGGGCCTTACCTACAATACAAATTTAATGATTATAAACAAATTCATAATGGATGTATTAATAAAAATGATAAATTATTATCATTATCAATACCGCAATTATCATCGCAATCATCATCATCAACAATGACAATAAATGACAATAATCATAGTAATAATAGTGATCATTATCGAATTAATCGTAATGATTTGCATATAGAAAATATATGGCAAAATAAAACTCCCTGTATACAACACGGTCAAACACAGACACTGGGACGATATAAAAATAATTATTTTGCAACACCAACAACAAATTGTAATGATTTTTATAATATACCGATAAATCACACGAATGGTGGTAACACAAAGATGTCGATGATACCATCTACATCAATGTTCCATACCGATCTGCCAAGTGTAACAAATATGCATGCACGATGCGTATCCACATCGTATGCTGACGATATACGAAATGAAAATATGATGAGCACATTTCCATATCGAAACGATAATGGGAAACGGTTAAAACATCTTAACGAAATTGGCAATCGCAATGGCATCGTGATAACAGAGAGTTGTTATGAAAATGAGCTAAAATTAAATATGAATAAAAAGACTTCAACAGTTATTAGTGGTAAAAGGATTACTGCTAGTGATCATACAAAAAGTGCCTCTAATAATGGAATCTATTCTTACGGTAGCTACAACGTAAATAAGAAATCAATAAGTAATCATAAGAATTATGTCACATTGCACGACGTGCTCAATGTGAAAATAATGGGACTAAATCAAAATGAGGGATGGGCCTTGCTATGCCAATCGATACAAGCGTTACAGGATTTGTTTTTATCAGGTTAGTGAAGCATAATTTTATTAATATTTACAAATAATGCGAAAAAATACTTTACATATTCTGGGAAAAGAAAAATCTTGTTCCGTAAAATATATATACAATATCTTAATCCCTTTAAAGTGGTAAATAAACAAAATCTCATTTCTATTCATAGAAAACGTGTTCAAATGGGCGTAAACACTTTTGTTAGGAAAAGCTTAACATCGTTTAATCAATAATCCACTTCCGACAGTTAAAGGGCTAGAATGTATTTTCAATTTAAGTACTTATAAAATATAAGATGAAATAAGATAACCCAAAAAATTACTCATTAACTTATATTCCTTGAAAATCTAAGGAGAATTAAAGAGTCCAAATGAATTCCTGGAGTTTCAATTTTAACCTTATCTACCCTAAAGTGTACTTCAATGCGGCGCTATTTATGTGCAGTTCTGTAAATAGATGATGCATAGGCAGGAATAGCGTTCCCTCTGGATTTTTACTATCTCAACATTATTTCCAAAGCTTATCATTATTACCTAGGTTTCAGACTGAATGGTTTCACGCCTCTTGAATCCTTTTTTTTAAGTTATTTATTTGGTTCAGTTTAATTATCAGGACTGAAAAAATATAGTCCATACATTTCAAGCGTGTTTACGGTATTCACTAAGTAGATATATTTATTTGGAATAACTCAGTTAGAGATAACATGATTGAGACATGTGTTTAGGAGTGTGGCTATTAAGTAAATATTTCGCACGAAACACAATAGCAAAAAAATTCACAGTAACCAGTACATTCCGTAAGATGCGGTTTAAACTGGTTGAACCACTCGGTCCGTTTAACTATCCGGGTGCGTGATATTAAGAATTAAATGTGTTATCACTTAGAAATCCTGGCACATTTAACAGGTTTATCACAATGTTGGAGACCATTTATCACAAAGTTACACATTGCTTCATTATGATACTGTTAGAATTAGATTTCTCATTGGGCTATAGATAAAATGGTTGAGTTGGAAACCCAAGCAGTTTATAATCAAAAATTAAACTCACCTTAACTTGAGTATGAAATTAGCCAATAATCAATGAATTTTGAATGAATACTGCCCAAGTGGCGCAGTGATTAAAGCTATGGCAGTTGGAGCTGGAGATACCGTGTTCGAATCCCGATAGGGACAGGGTGCAAAAGAGATTTTTCACCTTAGGATTACGATCGGTGGTGTGAATGAACACATCTATGACCCACTGTTGGAGTGCAGAATTCATGGGCCAACCAATCTTCCATGTAAATACTATAGGCTGTCATAGACCATGCAATGTGCATATGGTTCTACGTAAATCGGACCTATACCCGTATGTCCTCGATTTGGTAACAAAGGTGATACGACCATACGATGGTAACAAAGGTGATATTCCATTAGATACACTTATGCGTCTGGAACTCATACTTGTTATATAAAAAGTATGTCAAGAAAATTGGATTTATTTTTAGCCTACAGAGAATGTCTTATAGAGTCTCTGTTAGCATTACCTCCAAACAAAAAAGAGCAAAATTTCGTTTCAAATCTGATATGTTAGCTTAAATTCCATCGCATATTTCATGACAGTTATAGCCGTCATATGTCCCCTTTCAATAATTCGGTATTAAACTGGGCCATTAAGAAGTCTACCATTTTAAAATAAATATCTGGTACTAATGCTATTTTCTAATGAAAAATTGTATCTATTTTGAAGAATTTGTTAAAGTACTAAAGATAACCTATGTCGAGTGTATAACGCTCCTGATTCTAACAAAAATTGAGTGAATCAGTCATTCGTTAATATAAAAACCATGAGATGGAAGTTCCAGTGATTAGTAACGCTCCACCACCGTTGTAATACACAGTTGGGTGCAAAAACGTTGTTCAATTTTCCACAAAAGACAAAAATATGAAAAAAATCCAATATTTGTTTAATCCAAAGTCTATTTCAATACCTCCAGTGGCCCTATTCTGGTAATTCCCGGGGAATTGAGAATTGGGAAATGATTTTCTATGTAATTTGAGCTTAAATATTTTTTTCTGGCATACTGAGGTAAAAAGCTAGTGTTAAATTGGGAATAATTTTCCCTTCCCAATTTTGATATGGAAAAATTATTCCCAATTTTTAAATATTTACATCGAAATTTTTTAGTCAGTAGGCGGGAAAAAATATATTTGAACAGAAATTACTTATAAAATCTTTCTCCAATTCCCTATTCCCGGCGAATTACCAGAAAAGGGGAAACGGGGGTACCATTTTTTACTTGTACCATGCCAACAAAGTGATTTTCTGTCAAATGCATACAGCAGGCTTTCGAATAAAATTCTAAAAATAATTCAACAAGATCAATACAACAGCATGCCATGAAATATCTCACTCGGAATTGTGATCATTCACATATCGATGCTTAGCCTGAACGGTCCTCTATTAGTTACGTCTTTAACAGGAGCAATAGAAACGGATACCGCACCAGAGGTAGCTGCCCATATAGTTTCACTAATTTATGCGGGGCAGCACCACGCAACAAGAAAGTGAAGTAGCTCTACAACTAAATTTGAGCCTATTTTCCGTTCGTCAAGTGAAGCAGAGATATCAAAAAACTGATAGCTTTACCCGGCGATTAGAATCTGGTCGACATCGTGCTAGATGTCAGTCGATGGACAGTTAGGCGACGATTTCGAGAAGTTAATCTGACTGCACACAGATCAGCAAACGGCAGAAATTAACCGCATCTCACCGACAAGCCAGTCGTGAGGCAAAATAAGAATGAAAAATTGTCCTGTTCACTGACAAGTGCAGGATGTGTTTATATAAATATCGATCGAATAAAATTTATATAATTATCATCGACAGACGAGGAAGAGTATACAGAAGACAAGGCGAGCAATATGCACAATTTTGCATTGAAGAACGTGTCTCGTATGGCATGTTCTGGAGAGACATAACACTAGAGGCGAAGACAGATTTTATATTCATCAATACTGGCTGTCGATCAAGAGGAATGACTTATCAACGGTACATTGCGGAAGTACTCAAGGAGTGTTTCCGTTCATGCAGGATAATGCCAGCCATATACAGCCGGCGAATATACCAGTATCTTCTAGATATGGATGTTCAATTATGGGACAAGTTGAAAGAACGGTTCGAGCCAGAGATGGTGCTCTAACGAGTCTCCAGGAGCTGCAACATTCGAGTGTAGAGGAATGGGAGGCGATACCTCACCGCAACTTTGGTGAAATCAATGAGCATCGAATGGAAGCTGTCATTCGGGCCAGGAGAAGGAATGCTTCTTATTAATAAAACTGTTGTTTTTTTTCATATTTTAATTCAATTTTTACCCATAATTTACAAAAAAGGTACCACTGGATAGGTATTGAAATAGACTTTGAATCTGCATTAAAAACAATTATACAAATATTGGATTGCTTGTCGTAGAAATCGAGTAAATCTGGTTAAATCTCTGTTACAATCTCATCTCTGAAATTTATTATTGTTAATATAAACAGTCCGGATAGTCACTTAGAGAACGTATTTGGTGGTCTTATCACATGTATGCGGGAGAGTATTTTTGAACTTTTGTTAAAAATTGAATAATGTGCGATTTTTTTGCACCCCACGTGATATTAAAGTTTCACGAATTAATTGTTCGAAAATATTTAATTACTGTACGAAAATTACTGAACCAGAATTGAATTCCAAGGTGTTTGAAGGCTTATTTATTTTTCTATATAAAAAGGTATTATGAAAAATTCAAACCGAATTCTGTAAACAACATTTTAGTATATTTTTGGAAAATATCACCTTGGTTGCCGCCCACCTCAAATATTCAAGAAAAACTTTTACTTTTTTATGTTATTTTTTATGTTAGCCATTTGAGAAAATAAAAAACAAAACAAAATTCCATCAGCTAATGACACGATACCCATCAAATATTCATCATAGTTTCATTTTTTTTTTGGATCCCATCCAATGTGAATTAAATTCTTAAGCCCGTTATTTTTATCCGTATACATCTTTATATATAGCCAAAACTGTCGCTAAAATGATTGCATTAAATTTTTCACCTGCGTATACCTACTTAAATTTAGTTTATTAATAAAAAAATAAAACCATTTCGAGCTTTATTACAGATAGAGATTAGGACGATTTTTTTAACATTTTCACAAGAAATTACATTTTGTATATACTTTATCATTCCTTCTTATACCGTTCTAAGTACATATTCTTGTGCTTATATAATAAAAAAGAAATGTTTGAGTTTTGTTGTTCGGCAATGCCCTTTGCCTACATACCTACCAACCGACCATGCAATAAACAAATGAATGTGAAAAGCAACAAAAACAAAATGTAGTTTAATCAAAAAAATTGGATCTCGTTTTTTTGTGTTATCTTTTCCATTTTCTTAATGATTCATATTTTCATCTTTATTTCCCAAAAGGAGATAACCATTGTATTGTACTTTTGTTTTTATTTTTCGAATATCACATGAAACAAAATAATCAAAAGAAATCTTATTGTTAATATTTTGTTAGCACCTAATGAGATGAAATTTAATGAGATGTGCATTATATAATTTAGAGGTTCCATGCTAATTGATTTAATTAAGTCTTAATGTTGTTTACGTAATAATTAAAGTTAAGTCCTTCGTAATAATTAGTCTAGGGTTGTGACTTTACGGATGAAACGAAATAAAAAAATTAATCAATAAGCTAATTGCATATAAGATCAACGTTGGTATGATAAACATTTTTTTTTTGGTACAAAATGGTTTTTTGCTTCACTTTACCGACTTTAATTTACCCTAATTAGACGGTAAATACGTATTAGGATTCCGAATTACTCGTAAAAAGATCATATAAATTCAGTTTTTATGTACACATCATCATCTCGTCCCAAAAATAATTTTATATTGTTTGCGGTTGGCGGTTAAATTCTTGTCTCTTTGAACTGAATTTTGGTTTTAAATTCTATGGATTGATCCGCCTCGTTTGATTATGTAATCTGGAAGATTAATTATACATGCAAATCTTATTATTTGTGCTTTGCTATCACAATGAATTGTAAATTTAAAATCATTTTACAAATAATTATGGATTCAAGTCAAGTTATAATTGAGTCACGTTACATTTTTACATCTTATCCTTTCTTAATCAGTTATGAGATGACCTCTGATCACTGCTTTTGTAACATTATTTTTATCTTTAGCCTGCAATGCTAGAAATAGGTGATTAATTTCTTTCAATGTGGTGGGTTGACCTGCAGTCTTGTTTAAAGCAAATTATACCAATCCGATGAAGCTAACTCTGTCTTCAAAGAAGATTTTATGATACAATCGGTTCGGATCAACACGCAGAACGTGACCGAGCCAGCGTACTCGTTGACCTTTAATTTCATGCACGATATCAGGAATTCGCAATAAAGTCCTGATCTCGTAATTGAAAAGAATTCGGTGTGTGCCATCGACCCCGTGTTTGCGGCCATATGCCTCACACATTATTCTCGAATGTTAAAAGCCATCTTTCGTTCTCATCCATCAAGATCTAACTCTCACATATCCATTCATGACAACGGATCTGATCAACACTCTGTACAATTTCAACTTATCCGCATTTGCAAGACATTTTGATTTTTAAAATGGACGTAGAGAATATAAAGCCGGATTGCCGACAAGGCGAACCTTGATACCCTCTACCACACTATTATCGTGAGTAAAGAGAGATCCTTACCGTGGATTACCATTATTGAAACATGTGGTTACCATTATTGAAATCAATCGATTCTTGGTATCGAAAACCAGAGATCAGATATTTGGTTTTGGACTCGTTGATTTTGAGACCAACGGAAGCTGAACACTATTCCAGTGGATCAAGTATCTCTTTTGCTCCGTTGCAATTTAATCCAATCACATTGATATCACCTGCATATGCAAAAAATTTGATTGGATTGTCGGAATAAGATATTGTCTTGAGGTGTTGCACTTTTACGAAGGATGTATTCCAACATGACATTAAACAGTATCGGAGACAGCGCGTCTTCTTGTCGAACACCATAAGTAATTGCAAATGTTCTGTAATAGCCTGTTCTCAACTTTAACACAGCACTGTGACTGCGTTACTGTAATTTTACACTTATGTATGTATTTTTAGGTATTTTAAATATTCAAGAGCATACCATAGTCTCTCTCAATTGATCGGGTCATAGGCTTGATTGAAATCTAAGATGTTTCGTTATAGTTTGAAAGACAGCGATAAATTTCGCATTTCAAACGATCACCCTTCTTGAATAGCGGCCACTTCAGGCATAACTTCATTTCGCCTTACCAATCGAACAAGGTCGAAAAGATAGTTCCACAAAGTTAGCCCTCCGAATATCAAGAGCTCTGAATTATTGCAATCAACTTCTGGTGAACAATTTTTCTTTAATCTCTGTATGGCCATGGTGAATTTCTCATAGGATGGATCCTCAATGAACATCTCTGCAACCTATATTTGAGAGAATTCAAATACAGCTTGTGATACATGTGGAATATTAATTAGATCAGAAAAATGTTCACGCCATATGTATCGAGTACTGCATTGACATTAACACAGAGGTTTCCATCCTGGTCCCGAATGGCAGTTGACCGAGATCTTAAGGTATAAAATGACCGAGATCTGCGCTCATTGCTGAGTTGTTGTACTCTTAAGACCTTAGCCTTCCACCATTCGCCCTTTTTCTGTCTTCAAATGCGTTTAGCTGTCCTTAGTAGCAAGTACTGCTTTGTTTCTTCTTGCAATTGTTAACCTAGTCTGCGCATCATTGTTTCTATATTGTGTTGCTCTGCTGGGCAAGCCCGAGAATCTGCTGCGGGCACCATCGAAAACCGAGGTTTTCAATACTTCCCAGACACGGTTCACTTTTTCAGATTGGTAGTTAAATCGCAAAATGCTATTACTGACAAGATCTTGATATTTTCGTTGCGTTTCTTCATTTATCAGACCTTCACAGGAGAATCCAATCGTATATTCCCCTGTTCTGCCTGACTTGTACGAACATTTCCACCGTAGCTTTACATTGACCAGATAATGGTTACTGTCTACGAATTTTGTTGACGACCGATAAGATCTCACGTCTTGGACACCCAAGTCCGTTTTTGGAAATCAACACATAGTCAATTTTGCTTTGGGATGTTTTACGTGGAATGGTACATGTTTCTAAATAAATATTTTTATGAAGAAAAAATGTACTTGCCACTTGAGACCGTGAGCGATCGCAAAGTACATCATTCTTTCCCCATTTTCGGTCGCAGTTTCGTGTCAGGAATACGGACCTATGTTATGGCATAATTCGGTTTGATTTCTATCAATTCTAGCATTAAAGTCATCAATTACCTGACATCGTGCTCAGGTATAGAGTCCATCAGGTTCACCAAATTATTGTAAAATGAGTCTTTATCTTGAGGTTGGATTACATCAGTGGGCGCATGTATACGTTGGCAATTGACATGCTGTCTAATCTTATGTTCAAGTGAAGCTTAGAAATTCGATTATAGACGTCTTGGAAGTCCAACAGAGCCTGTTTTACCTGTGGTCCAATGAGAAATCCTGTGTAGCAGTGTATTGGCTTTCTAAGTGACTGCACGTCCCACGTCCCGATACTTAATCTCGTGTCCGGTACTTTAGCGAGAGTTCATTTTTATTTTGGCGGGATCGACCTACAGATTTAGTCGCCTCTTATGACAAGTTCTGCATATACTGTGGTGATATTGTATGGGTCTTATATGTTTCGGTCAAGTTTAAATGTTGAGTAAGGTAATGACGATGGCTCTAAAACGAAAAAAAGGAGCAGCAAACCGATGTAGTCAGATTGTTGAGACGCTATAGAAGAGCATTGGCCTGTAAAATTTGTAATTAGTTTCATAATAAAGCTTTTTACAGATCTACGCTATAATAGTGTTACACCTTTCAAGAAACGGAAAATGCAGATGGTCTGCCAATTCTTAATTACACCAAGTGCTGACATTCTCTTTGAGCAGATTTTTGACGCACTGGATCTAGTCTTCGTAGTCTTGACACTGGCAAATGGTCTTCAGTGACAATGTGATGAACCACGTTATCTCGAACTGGTAACTTATAGGTTGGTTCCGCTGTTAGGGAAGGATACTTCTATAGCAGCGTGCCATATCCGTTACCGATCATGTATTGAACGAGAGTTGGTGGCAGCGCCAATGATCGGTCGTTTCACAGTTGCAGGTACGAAAACCTGTGCTAATTTGCGCCTTAGTCCGAGACCCACCTGAATTAACTTTGTACCGTAGGAGTTGATTACTGTGTCATTGACAGCTGATAAAACTAAATCTGAATTCGTATTAAAATTCATGAATTGAGCGACAAAGAGCACCGTAAGATCAGCTCCTGTGTGTATTAGATATGTCAGATTAGTCTTGTCGTATAGACGGTATGTTTTTGTGAGCGTTGCCGTCTCATAAATGATGGGTGGATTAGGTTTTTGAATCCTATTCGCGCTAGTCGTTCATCAACTGTTATTAAGGAAAAGCTATTGCATTCTCCAGAACCAGAGGCACTGTTCTTTTTTCGTGTTTTGTTGGGATTAATCGAAAATTACACTTCAAATATTTAGCCCGCAATTTAAAGTCTATTTTTCTAAGATTTCTTTCATTTTCTTATGAGTAGTTTTACGCCGTAAAACCTTTCAAACGAAACGTATAGTTATAGGTCCGTATTACGACGACCATCTATAGATTGCATAACTTACATAATACCAGCCTATAATATTGTATCATGCTCGATCTTGAGTTTTTCCTTTCAACAAGAGGTAATAGCTATAATCATAAGTTATTTTATCGTTTTTTACTTTTCTTGAACATTTTTCAATCTTTTCTATTGTGACTCAATGGACTCAATTTTCATTTTACCTTTTCTTTTATTACGAGTTTTTAAGAAAACTAGTTTAGAAAAAAATCTATAATTTTGTATACAAAGCAGATGTAAAAAAGAAAAACGGAAAATTAACGTGGAATCGGTCCTTTTTTCCTTTCTTATGTTGTGATACTTCCTATAACGATATTTTTTGTTCAATAGTTAAAAATTGATGAGCTAATTTATACATTGAAACAAATTTAATGTTGACACGTATTACAATTTTAATAAGAATGACAAATTCAAATATCAAATTGTATCAGAAGAAAAAGATTTTGAAATAATTGCAAGTTGAACAAAAACTGTGTTCACCGACCTAGTTACCTATTATTTAATGTTTTAATAAACCAGTAGGAAACCTTTATCGTAGATCATTATGTGTAACATCAATATACGTTTGAGGAATACAATAATAAACAGTAGTAATCACGTGCGATAGGTTTTGGCAAAAACAGTGCATATACAATTACGAGCATATTGATTGAGATACAACTGTTGTAAATATTGTCGCTGTGCCCACAATAAATGAGACAGAAACCTATAAGTAAGCATGAGATTTTCCAATAAGAGATTTCATTTTGAATAGCGTGCTTCTTGGGCAGCTGTCAATTTTGACGATGTCATCTTTTGACATTTGAAAAGTAAGAACTACACCATTTCTAAAAAATGTACGATACACGCTTCAACAATCAATTGAAATTGTTGATCCGGATTTTAATCGAAAAGAATGATTGTTGAAAAGACTTTACTCCTAAACGTGTTACTATTTGGTGCGGTTTTTGACTGGTTATATGGACCATAACTTTTCGATATGAGGCTGGTCCAAACTGTTACGGTGTATGGATTGCACTACCGAACTATTATTACCGATTTTTCATAACCTGAATTGGAAGATATTGATGTGGATGACGATTTCTTTTCAGCAAGACCGCATTCGTGCCACAAAAGTAACGAAACAGTCGCAATTTTGCAAGAAAAGTTTCCTGACCATGTTATTTTTCGAAAAGAGGATCATAATTGGCCATCGCGATCGTGTGATTTAACACCATTAGATTGTTTCCATTACGGCCACGTGAAAGATAAGGTCTTTCTTTGTAGCAATTAATATTAGTTGTACCGCACGAGTCACTTTTAAGCTTCTTTTGTTGTCTAGATCATGTGTTGAATAAATTGCCATAGCTCCACCAATCAAACTTATGGCTTCAGAGAGAGGCTGTGATATAGTTTCTTTGGTTAACTATTTGAGCGAACTGTTTTCTTCGCTAGCATATTATATATAATAACAACCTGCATTGCATCGTTAGATATTTCATAGCAAGATGCGTCTAACAATTCATCTATGACAGTCTTTCAAAATCAAAATCACTTTATCTAGCTAAGTTAGAGATTTATTCATTTTGAATTATCATTTAAGATCATATTGTCATTAATTTCTAAACAATTCTGGCTACAATATGTGCCAAACAATGTTCATGCAAGATAATTTAACTTCAACCCATGAATCTGAAATAATTTCAGAGCCTAGTTTTATTGTATTTTTACAACTTTCACGGTTCGTATGCGAATTATTGACGATACAGACGCTGATCAAAATTGAAATTCCACAGTTTAATCAAACTTTCACTTTATTTCACACAATAAATTTTTAAAGATTTGCCGCTTGCACTAATCATGTGCACCCAATTTAACAAAATTCACATTTAATTCCTGACTAGTCGCTAGCCACTGGTGTAGGCTAGATACTAGTCTTCACTTCAATATTTAAACACTTCACTGGTTAAAATCAAACTCTTTCAAAAGTCGATCTTTCTACTCGTAACAGTCAAAGTAGTGGTACATAATTCGAGATGTTTCCATGCGTCACTGTAGTAGTGTATACAAATACAACTAGTTGATTCGCTCATTATAAAGTGTATCTCTTCATTTGATTATCACTTCTCACGTGTACCGCGTACTGTAGCCATATTCGTTACATACTTCCGGCTTAATTCTATGCGTTCCGAACAGGAACATCACGCAGTTCTTCTTGATAGAGTGCTAACTTTTGAGCTACTTATACACTACTTTCATCTTTGTCCATGGTCCTTTCGAAATTCTGTAGATGACATCGTTGTTTCGTTTGATGTGGCTTCGGTGGAATTCCTTCCACCCTCTTCGGGTTGTAAAACCACACCAGTTGTTTTCCTTGTAACCGTTCAGTAGTCGTATTGATGTCGTAGCACGCCTTCATTTTGTTGTTGGCAATTTTGATGTGAGCCTGGACTTTTTTGTGGATCTCGTTTAAATTTGTTTCCAGGTACTCTAAGGTTTATCTCCCTTTCTAACATTACATTGTCTAGCGTTTCTCCCATGGTATCGAGTTCTGCACTACGCCATCAAGAACAATGGAAAACATTCATCCCAGTTTCGTTGATTGGAATCCACCACTTTTGCCAAATGTTCTTCCATAGTTCGGTTAAACCTCTCCGCCAAGCCATCTCACTGTGGATTCATAGGAGTTACTGGAGTCAGATTAGTTGTGATTTAAAATTTCTTCATTGGTCCATGTGTAGCCCTAATGGCACTCAGTCTTTGCAAAATCATTCGTTTACCAATGCATTTGCTACTGTTTCGCTCTCTTGGTTTGGTAGTGCATATGTTTCCGACCACTTCGTGGAGTGGTCCATCACGACCATAATGAACTTGTTCCCTCGGGTTATCGGTCGAAACAGTCTTGGTATACCAATAGCTATCCGTTCCATTGGTGCTTACACGTTGTACTGTTGCATCGCTCCTCGCGTTCTGGTTCTCGGAACCTTAGATAATCACATGTTTTATTAATTCAAAGGTGACCTCCTGAACTTGGACAGTGCAGTTCCTTGAGTTCCTCAGATACTCCGTTTCTCGGTAGCATCAACTTCTCTATCGCCGTCTTTCTATCAGTAGACTCCCATCTCCTTTTTAGGATATTGTTATCTAACTGTAACGAGTCCCACTGAGCCCAGTAGCACAATGTTGGTCTGCAATCTTCTTTCGTCTAGCTAATGATCGAACTCAAACTGGATCTTCACGTTGTTCCTTCCTTATGTCATTAAGGCTTTATCTCCCAATGATTTTGTACCTCGTCTCCCTTGCATCCACATACACCTTCCGTTGACTCTGCCACAAGACCGAATATCCCATGTTCCTCCCGGTAAAATGTTGTTTGTTGAAATTCATATTAAGAATTTCTCTATGTGTTACTTATTCCACTTTTAAATTCAATCAAATAAAAATTTGATATTTTAAGTTCAAAAATATTCCTTATAGTGGAATTTTTATTTTTTATATTATAAATATATTTCGGCAATCAAGTTGCCATCTTCAGTATTTATCATGAGTTCATGATAAGTTCATTGACTTATCATGAACTCATGATAAATACTGAAGTTCATGAGTTCATTGAAAATGTTGTTCCATTTCGTCCTTATAGCAACATGGCCAACTTATTTGAAATTTCTCAGCCTTAGGATTTCGACTATCTTAAACAAAACGATGTCCTTAAAGTTTTAATCAAAACGGTATTTATACATTGTTTAATTTCGTATATTACTTTAATTAACTTTATCATTTGCTGTGTTTTTCACAAAAATTCCTTTGTTTTATTTCTTATAAAGAATAAAGCTCAGCTGAAATAAACAATGTTTTTTTTCTTTTTTCTATTGTTGCATGAACACTGCCCCCTCCTTCTTTCAGTGTGCCACCTTTTTCTTAAAATGTATGGCTCAATATCAATCTGTACTGCTTTAGACACCCTCGAATAAAATGTAAACAAAATTTTGTTTTTATTTTGACCCGGACAGTTATTTGACCAAAGGCAAAATTTATGATTTTGTTTTTACACATCTCAGTTAAAATGAAACTGTATGGGCAGCTAGCTCCTTAACTGCATAAGCACCTTGTTTAGCTGTAACCTGATGCCACACATAACAGTACTTTAAACTGAATTCAATTTCTTAATTGTTAATGTCTTTCCAATCTGTGTTGGGGCCCAAGGCAATCTCAACTCTTTCGCGGTTTGGTTATTTACGTCCTACCTTACGCCATTACAGCCAAATCTAGGACGTACGGCTATGGGTCCGATTAACGAAGAACCATCTGCACATTGCAAATCTCCATGCCAGCCTATAGTACTGACATAAAAGATGGGTTGGCCCATGAGTTCTGCACTCCAACAGGGGGTCATAGATGGTGAAAAATCCGAACCCGTTACCTCTCCCCTCAATTGCCGTAGCTTTAACAACTCTGAAATACAATTAAATAATTTAAGCATTATGTGAAAGTTATATAACTCGAATGTATATACCTTTTAAAATTTGTATTTTACAAACGATTTTAATGCAATATTATTTTGCTGTCCTTGCCATGACAATTTGGTCGCTATAGCAATTCGTTTTAATGAGTTTTTTTGATTAAATGAAAAGTAAATTGATCATTTGACGCATAACGCCTAATCACACGCAATGCATGTAGTCGACTGAAAATGGACAAACTCAACCAATCGGTAAGTTATCTAATGTGACATGTTGTCTGATTAATGGCTGATTAATTCCAGAAAAACAATTATGTGTTCCAAATTACATCCTTTTATTTTACATTTAGTGCAACTAAATCACTAACGAATAAATAATTTTAATAAAACAAATTTAATTAATTATTTTAACATACTAATATTTTTCTTACCTAGTAGAAAAGCCCTTACAGGTGCATCGCATATGAACGCCCTTACTTTTACAGCAATTTTTAATATTATTTTCAAGTAGGTCTTTCATTTCTTCAACGAATGCTTCCAAAATAGATCAGCACAATATGGTTTTTTGTACCCATGGTAAACCACAAATACTTTTTTATGGGATATAACATTAGCAAGGATCGGCCATAATTGGCTTTTGAAGCTTTGTGTTACTGAAATTCCATCTACTCCAACATCGATCAATAATTCACTCTCTTTGAATTCCGTTCTTTGTATAAATAATTTCAGTTGATGCTCTAAGCCAATATGAGACTAGGAACCTGCACCGATCGGTACTATATTATTATTTTTACGTTGTGTTTTTTTAATGATCTAGCAGCCTTGTTTAAATTCGGATGATACTTCCGTATAATGTTCAACAAAGAGTTTAGACATTCTTTTGCAACATTATACATTACACTATACATTCACGGAAAGATTTTCGAAAGAATCACTTAAATTGCTGCTTGTGTTTTGGCCTTCACTTTTCTGCTTTCTGTTATTTGTTGCTGGGTGTTCTAGCATTCTAACTAGAATTCTCATACATATTACAACTATTTCTTTACGTATGGTTCTATAAAGTTTCCGTTTCGACTTAATTTCAAAATAAAATATTTTATATTACTATAAAATAAAATATTTATGACATACTTACCACAATGATACCTTTCATTTGATTCACAATAATTAATAATTTATGTAACTAATTATATATTTTATTAAAACGGAAATTAAAATTTCACACGACTAAATGAAAAAATTTTTGACTGGATAACGTTTAGAATTCATATGAAAAGGAGGTAATGAATACCCAAGAAAACGCAGTAGTTACAAAATTTGAGTGTGTTCCTTTTATTGTTGCATCTATAACAATAATTCATCTTTTATTCCTCCATCAAACAGGTTCAAACAATCCCTTAGGTATAAATAGAAATATTGACAAAATTCCATTCCACCCTCATAGTAAAAAAACTGCGTAAACTCACCATTCTCAGTGCGTTTTTGACGCATATCGTTTCTGTGCCAGGAGGGTTCCAACGAGCAGTTGTCAATAAAGCCTGATTTCCATTATGAAAAAATACTGACAAAATAGTCAAGGCAGGATAAAAAATATAATTTTTCTTAAAGTGCGAGAGAAATAAAAAATATTTCCAGTATAAAAAGTTTATTCAGTACTGAATAAATTTTTATGGTTTCTGAGAAAATTATTAGAGCAGTACTGACAAAATATAGCAAGAGAAGTATTTTTATTCAGTACTGGAGAAATATTTTATTGGAAAAATATAGATGGATGATTTTTTATGGTCAATTCATAATTTTAACATTTCGTTTTGTGCCATTCATCTTGATTCATTGTTAATTTATTGTTGTAGATGTAAAGTGTATTTTATCTTTTTTTTCAAAAGCAAAAAAAAATTTGAAATTTATTGGTTATGTTACATGCATCTGTCAAAATATATCCACTATAAAAAAAAGAAAAAAGGAAAAAACGATCTCTGTCACTCTAATGGCATTTTTAATTTTTTTCTCGCTTTAGTTTTTTCAGTAATAAATACTGACAAAAATTTTTTCATAATGGAAATCAGACTTAAATAACACGATCAGCTGATCAATGTTTACATTTTAAAATTGAACACAAAACTTACCTATGATTTCCACTTGACATGCATTGCAATGCAAATATTTGCAAATGAAATTTTTTTTTTGTATAGTTTCTGTGACTGTATTAGAGTATATTATGCGTGTATATTTTTGAAATATCTTTAAATATGCGTGTATATTTTTGAAATTAAAAGCGCGATCTAATTGTGTTTTGAGTTGAGTTTATTTTGAAAAGTGTATTTGGCGATTAATTAATCAAAATAAATATTAAATTGATAAAATCTTATAAGTTTGTGTTTACATTATTGAAGACGAATTAAATCTTCAGTCGCGATGAAAATGCCAAAGGTTCTAGTAGAATATTTTATGACAAACGGATCAATACAACGGCAATGAGATAGCATTTAATATTTGAAAATAAAAGACTAGAAATTTATTTATCTGTATTATTTTACATTATTTCATTCTGCGTTATTTAATGCAGGGTTGAACAAGGAAAATTTTTCGATTTTGTTGCAAATGAAATATTTGCAAAGCAAGAAGTATTATGCACGACTACTTTTCATTGGGCCTATTTAGACTAGTATTTTTAACAACACATTTCAACAACACTTGAATCAACTTGAAGTTTAGATTTGTATTCTACACCCGATGTTTATTATATATGTATATGTAAACTCGTTTTATTTCGTATTGATACTTTGACTCGTTCAATAATATTTTTGAAGTATAGATATGTGTTTACAGCTCAAAATAAAAATTTTAAGGGAAAAAATAACCACACATACAAACACAATCATTTGTTTTTTATATTAACAACACGAGAATACAGAAAATTTACTATCGAAAAGTGCATCGGAAAATCCCCACCACAAATTTTAGTTTATAGGTAAAGAGAAAAGAAACGAGGAAAAAAGTTGATGCAAAAATACATGTCTAAATAGGCCCATTGGAAATCGCTTTGTGAATTTTTGTATGTGTAGAATATGTTTATCAGAAAATCAAAATAAATCTCTGAAAACTCTTTTACATTCTAAAATTATGCAACTTCTTTTTTAAAATAAAATAAACTTTCCTTGTAAACTCCCTACAACTATAATCATTTTACACTTATATAAGTAATTAAAACCAAACCTTTTCCATAAATTATTATTATTATTTTTATATCACTGCAATACAATGTAATTGTAATGCAATGCTCGTATTATGGTCGTGATCAGGGATGTCACTCTACTACAAATGTAGTAGATCTGCCCCGACCTTCACCGTTCATAAATCAAAAAATAACAATTGATATTGTCTTCAAAAAGCACCATTAAATCCAATTACGAAACTTAATACGAATCTTAATAAATTGAAATAACGCATGGATAACCCACAGGCACGTATGCACGACACACAGGCAATAACGCAGGCAGGGATGCCACATACATGCAGAAAATATGGAGCAGAAGCACCCCAAAAGTGGAGGAAATCGACACTCCCCAGTGCGAACCCCATTCAAGCAAACCAAACAAAATACGATTCAAACTCAACATTCAACCAAACATACATCTATTAGCAGTAAACAAACTCTAACACGAGAACCCAATTGCAAACATTCAAACTACAAACTCATTCAAAGCACCCTCAACAACGGGACACCAACCTACACAAAAATAAAAAGTGCAGCCCTATCTCAACTGACATCCAACAAACCGAAATCCATCCAAACACCCCACATTCCGGCGAATCCTCCAGCTCCCAACAAATCCCACTCGCGTTCAAAACCCCACATGCCAACAGAGGTTCCCAACCGCCACCGCAACAAGATCAACCCTCATACCCGTCCCAATCAAACCCAGCCCCGAAACCCTCCTCCCCTCCAACCACAACAGTGTCATGAGGCAACAAATCATCAGCATGCAGGTACAAAAACCACTTCCTCCAAGACACTCCTGCACAACCCCAGCCCACTCCAGAATCGGGTGACATCCTCCAAAAATCCAGCCAAAACATTAAAACCTCCCGACACTCTACAAAATTGAATGCTTCCAAACCACCACTGCAAAACTGCTACAATTCCAAAATGTACCTCCGATAATGAAAGATACAGACTCGTGTTCTGCATCAAATCTAAACACTCCTGTCCTACAAAATCCCTGGGGAGGTGAACACTTTCCTTATTTATACGTGTAAAAAAATTTGAAAGAGGATGCAAATATTTGCAATGCATTGCAAGTGGAAACCCAGGGTTAATCACAATTTCTATTTTGCTTCCCATTTTTTATTTCATAATTATGAATTGAATACAAAACAAATTATGATTATGAATAAATGTACAAAATGAATTTTATGCTATAAAAATTTTGCAAGCCATTCGTTCAGATCATACGTGTGTATGTAACCTTAAAATCAAAGTAAATATGTATATCTAATTTTGTACAGTGGTATAGTTCGTTTGATACATAAATGCAACACAAATCACAAGGCAACTTAAAATTTAATGAAATTGATTTGGTTTGGTGTAAAGTGCCATTTGTATTTATTCGCTACATGAAATAAAATATAGTTCGCGTAACCTAATTTAAGTTATTAAAATACATATGGTGATACATGATGTTTAGACAGCTAAACCACTCCAAAGGCTATGGCTTACAGTTCAAATGACGTCAAATTAGAAAGTTCTTAAGTTAAGCCATTCAATATAAAAGCCAAATCTATTTGGTCAAAATTTCGATGTGATCCCAGTTTAATAAAATTATTGCTAAAATCAATCTAGAGCATCTATTTACGGAGATATTGGCTTATTATTCGTTGATATCTTCAGCAACTTTAGTAAATGAATACGAAACTTAAGTATAGTTTAAAGAATATATATATATATATATATATATATATATATATATATATATATATATATATATATATAAATATATATATATATAAATATATATATATATATATATATATATATATATATATATATATATATATATATATATATATATATATATATATATATATATATATATATATACAGGGTGAGTTTCCTAATAAATGCAGGGCTTTTATCTCGAAAACTGTGCTAGATAAGAGAAAATTACTCATAATGAAATTTATTAAGAGTCGAGGGGGACGTCTAGTGGTGATCTTCAATGACCTTGAAACTCATTAGTTTCGGATATATAGGCTTAAGTTAGGTTTTTTTAAATTAGAACTTATACTTTTGAGTGTTTGTTTTTATTAAGCAATTAAAAGTAAACACTTTTTGCTCACACATCATTTTTGTAAAGTGTATGATTTTAGAGATATGAGCAAAAATTGATATTCACTAAAACAATCGAATTTTACCTAAGTTCTACAAATTAAAATAGAAAATATCAAATGTTCTTTGGTTTAATATTTTATTAAAGCATTCTTCAATGTATGCAACTTCGTCACAGAAAGAGGAAAACTAATTTTTGGCGGCAGTCTGTAAGCTCATTCATCTGGTTAGTATTTGTGTTGATGCTATAGTCAGACCATTGTATGTGGAAAAGGATTCCATATAATCAGTTTTTCGTCATTCTTCTTAGTGTCATAGACTATTTTAATTGGGACAAAAAGTATTACATCTTAGAAGTTTTGGAAATGTTTGGAATATTAATGCTCATTGGGTCTTATAAAATTTAAATTATTATTTTATTATTCTAAGGATGTGTTAATTTTCCCCGTAATACGAGAATAATAATTTCGACACTTTCGTAATTTATTTACTTAATTTATTAAATTTGCATATTTCAGATTTCAATATTGATTACAGCAATAACTATACTCTTAGTAGTAGAGCATCTACCATTTCAAGCTATTTTAATTGCCAACTTAGCCATAAATACTCATAACTTCATCTCCAATTAAGTAATCAAAGCAGTCTTATTTATTTCCAAAGGCATAATTATTACAGAATTCGGATAAGTCCTTAGTATTAGAGTGAAATAGAAGAGTTAGAAAGGGCGTTTCTAGAGTTATACATGTTTAAATCATGATAAAAAAACTATATTTCTAATATCAATGAAACGGGCTTTATTTTAAATATGATTTCGGTCATGTGGCCTCCACGGCTGATGCGAACAAGGTGAATTCTGGATCACCAATTTTCACAAACATTTCGCATCATTTGCGACCGTATTTGGCCAATAACTTTGCGAATGTTGATTTTCATGTGTTCAATTGTCTCTGGTTTATCGACGTAGACAAGTGATTTTACATAACTCCAAAAAGAAAATTATTTAATGGGGTTAAATCACACAATCTTGGTGGCCAATTATTTGGACCATTACGCGAATTTATTCTTCCATCAAAAGTTTCTAAGAGTAAATCAATTATACCGCGCGCTGTGTGGCATGTGGCTCCGTCCTATTGGAACCATATATCAGCAAGATTAATGCCAGCTAATCAAGGTACGAAAAAAATGTTTAACCCTGTTTATCTATACCGCTCAACATTGACAGTAACATTCTGACCATCATCGTTTTTGAAGACAAATGGACCAATGACAATTATGCTTATTGACGTGCCACGTACCATTCAACCAAAAATGAGCTTCAACGGAGAGTAAAATTTTAAATGGAAATTCAATATCAATATCAAATTGTGCTTTAGCCCATTCGCCTATTTGGCGGCACATACGATGGTCGTTTGGCTTTAACTCCTGCACAAGTTGAATCTTGAAAACTTTTAAGCCAATGTCCTTTCGCAAAATCTTACATAAAGTGAAAGGACACAACCGCAGTTGCTCAAACCGCCTACGAATTGATTGATTTGGATCTTCTTCAATGCTTTCCTATACAGCGGCTACAGCTTCAGTGCACACTGTTCGGTGTCTCACGAGATGCACATTATCATTAAGAGTAAACGTGGTCCGAGAACGATCTATTGTTATTCGAAATGTCAAACCAAACTAAACAAAAAGCAACTATCAGCTTTTAAATGGGTTCTCAAATAAAGCAGTGTTGCCAACTCAAACTTGTGATCTTCTAAAAAACACTTTTATATAGACACTTTTACGATCAAAAATAAATCGTTTTAGACAGGAGATGCTTTTAGTAAATCGTCAAGTTCAATTTTATAATTGGCTTATATTACTTCGTACGAGAAGATAGGATGATAATTGTAAGAATATTGCACAAAGAACTTATTAAATTATAAATTGAAGTATATATCTTGTAAAATTGCTTTGTAGCTCAACAAATAGAATACTGAAACATAGTTTATAGCAACGTAAACCGCATTTTATTTAATAATAATATTCGTTCATTTCGATTGCAAACGTAATAACCAAATTATATTTATAGATGTATAGCTGTTTGCTACAATGCTTAAAATATGAAAAAATTTAATTGCCTCTTGAAAATATTTTATTTTAAATATTAAAATTTAAACGAACAAAAAACCATTTTCTCAAGTAATACAAAAAAAAATTAATTCAAAAAGAACTTTCGCACAATAAAATAAATAAATGAGAAGTAGGCTATGAGGATGTTTCGCAATTCAAATAAAATAATTTCTAATATTTTTAACCAATAATAAGTCGTAAAATTTTGTTTTATGACTAAATCTTTTTATTTTTTATTGTTTTGTTGAATAAAAAGAAAACTGAGCACCCTTCAACACAAATTTTAAAGGATTAATTAAAGACAAGATTTGAACATCCAGTCAGCTTAATAAGATTGTAACTGCCAAACACAATAAATAAAAATTTTCGTTTAATATCACTTGAACATTTGTAAGCATTTGGATTGAATCAAAAGTGTGCTTGAAAGTGTGGATACAATAGAATAGACGATTAAATATGTCTTATATGCATTTCTATCGTTGAGTAGAAAAGCTGAAATTTAGATTAACTTTGAGACCATCAGCGATAAACACGAACGTATAGTGCGAACCTATAGTGATCGTTTTCAGTAATTTGTCGAAACTTTAACGCCTCGTGATATTTACTCAAATACTTAAGGGATTTTAATGAATAGCATTTGTATGCTTTTACTGAAAAACAAGATTTGCCGCCATTTGTAAAATGGTTTCCGTTTATTGACATCTGTCAAATATTAACATTGAGGTATAAGTTAATATGGAGAAGTATACGTTTGAAAAACGTGTCTTTATTACTAAAAATTATTTTAAGTTTGGTGAGAATTATACAAAAGTTGGACGATAATCTCGGACAAAATATGGTAAAAATTGTTCATCATTTCAAATATTGTGAATTAATTTGAAGAAACTAGATCAATTCGAGATCAAAAAAATGTACAGTTCGTTTCAAAGAAACTATTGCTCTTATCATTGAAAGTTTTACTAAAGAGCCAAACACATTAATTAGTCATCATTCACAGCAATTAGACATAAAACAAAGCACTTTATTCAATATTTGGCATAAGGATCTTCACCTAAAGGCTTACAAAATACAATTAAAACAACAATTATTGCCAACATATCATACAACAACAGATATTATAAATCTTTAGAAAAATAAATGTGGCGATCAAAAAAATATTCTCAAAGAGGAACTGTTAATTGGCCACCGAGATCATGTGATCAAACACTATTAGGTTTCTTTTTCTGTGGTTTATCGAAGAGCAAAGTTTACACTAATTATCCTAAAAACAATCAACAATCTGGAAGAAAACATAATTGAGCAAATTACTCAAATTGACCTAAAATTATGTCAACATCAACACATGTTGACATAATTTTAGGTCAATTTGAGTAATTTGCTCAATTATGTTTTCTTTACTAAAAGATCCTGTAGAGCTTTACTAAAAGATCCTGTAGAGTTGCAAGATGTGCTCACTTTTCTGACATTATTATATGAACAACCTTTATTGTTCAAAATGTCAACTGCGAATGCAAAAAAAAATTATATAGGTTTCGTGGATCCTGCAATACGTTAAATAAAGTAACCAATATTTGTTCAGTCTATATGTTCTACCGTTTAGTTGTCAGTTAAATCGTTATTCGTTAACCTCTTATCTTTATATACAGATTATCACGAAAGACGAATTAATAACTTTTGTAATAAAAAAAAAATTCACCAGGAATTATAAAAATATCTTAAATATCTTTAAAAATAGTTTGGTTTGCATGAAAACCTAGGGCATTTTGCTATTGACTGTGAATTATTTTGGTATTCTATATGAAATTGTGGGCAATCTTAGAAACAGTGAAATTCAAAATTCTATATATAATTTTCGACAATCCATATAATTTTTTAAATTAATTACATTTTATGTTCATTTTCTATTTTTATCAATTTAATAAAGTTTCCTCTCTGCTCTACGTCAGTTGGTTGCTTGTCCGACATCAAATATTTCGAAGATTCTGAAAACTTCCCACTTACCAAAATTAATGTCGAATAAGTTCCTCTATTTTGTTTAACAATTAATCTTACATCTTGTAAAACAAAATTTTGCAATATTAGATTTTTACAAGAACATAACGAATTATGTCCAACTTATAAAATATTAATCGTTATGTTAAAATAATGCTACGCGGTGTATTGTAATAGCACTCAATTAGATTACTGGATTATCAGCACAAGCAGAGAAATAATATCCTTAAGTTTAATTTATTTCACAAAATAAATTCCACAAAATTCACAACTTATTTTTATCACTCTTAATTTATCGCCCAGTTTTATTTAAACACTTATTTATCACTTTCTGATTATCACTACGAATAAATTGTAAAACTGAACTGTTTAAAAAGTCCTTCTAGCCATATTTATATACGACGATACTTTTTCGGGTTTTCTAGAAATTTTTATTCTGTTGACAGATGATTTAGCGTGAATTTAATTTATTGTGATTTGTCGTTATTTGTTTGTCTAATAAATTTTGTTATTTTATTCTCTTCTTTCGTTAACATAAGATTATAGTATGACTCATAATGTTAGTAACCTTATATTAATTCTCACACAATCACCGTGTTTTTGTAGTTTTTTTCGCGACCATCAAAATCAAAGAAGTTTACTCACATCTTAACATTGAAATTATCTGGATCACTAGAATACGAGAACTTAATTATTTGTACAGTATAAAAGACTGAATTCTTTGATTCATTCTTTGAACACTAAGTATGTGATCTAATGGTTTCTATAGAAACTGTGAGGGTCTGGAAGAGAATGAGACTGTTGTGAAACGTACTTACTGTGAAATTAATATATTCTTTCTCCCTTCTGTCTGACAATATCACGTCAACGACAAGCAGCACTTTTGTATATATAGTTACTCGACGAACTTTAGTAACGTGTGAGATTTTCACTATGCTCCACTCGAACTTAATTAGTTTGCATAGTAAAATGAGGCATTATTGTAAAACTGACGTAGTTGTTCTATTATTTGCACATCCATTATATTATTATATTTATATTTGAGTTATCGCAGTATAAAACAGTCAACAAAATAAAGTTAAAAATAATTTAGAACAATTCTTTTAAATAGTTGTTTTTTTTTCAATTTCTACAAACATACATTTTTCAGAGCCACAATGTACCCATGTTAATTATACTAATGTCTGTTTTACAATATAAATACATAACAATGTTATAGTAGTGAATATAAGTTTGGGTTATTCCCAGGCCATAACACATATTTTAAATCACATCGTTTGAATGGAAAACTTTTATTTTAAATATAAAAAGTCGAAGGTTAATTTTAGTGGTATAATTTATATCTTGTGCCAAAAACGAAATGAAACTTAATTCATTAACATTGAGAAGAGATGTATGTATATAACATGGTGTAGTTAAAATGTGTGTTGAATAACCTTTAAACTCCGTCATTTGTTACGACAAATTTCATTAGTAATATAAGAGGATTTTAAGGAGGTTAAACTAATCTACATAATATGTATTATCTTTCATTATGTTTCACGGTTTGTCTTAAAGCATTAATCATAGATTGTTAAAACGTTTTTCATGTTCTCGGTTAAAATGGCGGTTTCCTAAATGGGAGCATGAAAATTTGTGAATATTTTAAGTTAATTTGTATCAATGTCTTTGCGATAAGTAACTTATATCGCTACCATCAATAACAGCAATGTTAAAATGTGCCGACTGATTTCAATTGCATAAATTACACTGTATAACTGGACTGATAATATCCTTCTTAAAATAATCGATTATTATGTAATGAAACTATGTAGTTGGTAATACTATAGAACCAAAGCTATTCAAATAATCAATTGGTAACTTTTGCGCTTAGTCTCATCAAACCTATGCATATCTTACAAGTGACAAACTGTCTTCTTTATTTTGGCACACATCTTACCCTTGAGGTAGCACCAAAGAAAAAAGTGTTCGATATTATTCGATCGCCACAAATTTCGCGCGGGAGAGCCATAGGTGGTCGAGCTGTCTTGTTGAAACCACTATTCTAGATCGATCTCTAACGCTGGCCGTAAAATTTTTTTAATCCCTGCCCGGCATTGAATGCTATCCACATTAACCGCAATTTGTTCGTCGTTTTCGATAAAATATGGTCCTTTCTGAAGTTGTCCCACACCAAACTGTGCATTTAAATGGATGTATTTGATTTTCAACAATTATTCTTGGATTTTGGGTGAACCATATATACTACACGTAACAATCAAGGTAAAAATGGGCCTCATCGCTCATGATGACTTTATTTTTCATTATTTTTTCGGCGCAATACTTGAAAATGGCGACTATATTGGTTGTGTATTTGGGCTCGAACAATGCACAAGGTCTTCTAACGCGCGAGAGATCACAGGCAGTCCTGCTTGTCAATATGATACTTGTGTCTGAATAATCGAATGCTGACTTCCAAAATAAAATTGAACAACTTTGCTTCTTTGTTCTGTGTTGAGTCTTTTCATCATAAATTTCCAAAGTCAGTTCTAAAAAAAAAACATAAACAAAAAATGTATTCACTAATTAAATCATAACGTTACTTATGCGCACCAGGGTAAATTTTTGTTAGGTAAATTGGAGGACTTTCAGAGAGAAATCACTTAATTTTGTATATATCAGTCTTTGGACGAATTTCCTCAAGCAACATTTCTATACATTTTTACAACTTACCAAGTTTTTTTCAATTCTATTGTTTCATCAGTCTGTTGTCTGGTTTTCCTTTAGTTTTGGGTTCCATTCTATTAATATGTTATTAGGTAATTTCCACAGCATGTAACCAGTCCATCTCCTTTTCCACCTCAGTATCTTCCCAAGCTTTTTATTTACAAAGTCTTGTACCTTGTTGTCGTTTTTCAGTACTGCTAGTACTCTGCTTTTTTACTATTAATTATTAATCATAAATGACATTTTTAATACATATGTTGTTTAAGTCAATTAAACAACTATATAAATAAATTACCTATACAAATTTATCATTTGCTTATCAAATAATTTACACTGCGCCAAAAAACAAATATTTTCAAAAAAATGTTAATTTTTTTGAATGCTATTTTTCAAAAACAAAATTTTCAAAAAAAACGAACAAAACAAATTTTACCGTCCAGGTGGCACAGTGATAAAAGCTGCGGCAGTTAGGGCGGGAGGCATCGGGTTCGAATCCCGATAGGGGCAGGATGCAAATGGGATTTTTCACCGTGAGATTACGATCGGTGGTGTGAATGAACACAAATATGACCCCTGTTGGAGTGCAGAATCCATGGGCCGACCCATCTTCCATGTCAGTACTATAGGCTGCCATGGAACTTTGTAGATGGTTAGGTAAGTCGGACCAATAGCCGTACGTCCTCGATTTAGCTGCAAAGCGTAAGGTAAGGACGTAAATAAGCGAACCGCGAAAGAGTTGGGAGTGCATAGTAATAAAAAACAGATTGCATAGTAATAAAAAAAATATTTCCAATTAATGGAAAATTTATTTTCTTTTCGATACTGGAATCTATTTTGGCAACAACGACGATGAAAATCAGTCAGACGCGGAAATCTAATAGGTCGACGTGATCTTAGTCGATAAGCTTTAAATCGATTTATTATCATCTGCTTTGATATCTAGATTTTTGTACTAGGCACATTTCCTTTACTGGTAGTATAATGTGCGATGTCTTGATCTTCTCTTGTCGACCAAATCCTCCGCATTACTCATACTGCCTGTTTCTAAATATCGCTGCCCAGTCCGGTTCATAAAATTTGCACTAATATTACAGATTCAACCAAAAAAGAAGAAAGCCAAAATGTCCTTAAATTAGAGACAAAATTTTTTCTTTCCAAAGTGTTATCATACCAAAAAAGATTTGGGTATTTTTTCGAAAAAATTCTTCTCCGGATTTTATAGCTCAGTGTACTTAATATTAATATCATAACAAATTGATTATATTTACTCTACTTATTCTTGATAAAGATCACACCATCTTAATGAGTTACATATTTTTACTCTATTATATCCAAACGACTGAATTTGAAAACGAGTCCCAGGTTGTAGCTTAATGGTTCAGAGAGTTTCTCATCACGTCGCGGTCTCGAGTTCTATTCTCGCCGTTGACCAACAATTAACATGCAACCGGATGACACAAAATGCGGTTGTGTGTAAAACATTATTTGGGCTGACCACCTACGTTAAAATGTTCAGTTGAGACGCGGTAAGCCATAGATTATTTTTTATTTGAAAACGAGTGACTTACATTGGATTCATGAATCATAATAAATACCACTGATTGAAAGTAATCAATACTAATTGTAAGGTAACAATATTGATCCATATTATAAAAGTATTGTGTTATAATATCTATGTTACTCTCGGATTTTGTTTTGATTAACATAATCATGTTACTTCATTTTCGAGATATTAAGTGATAGCTTGTGGAAAAACCAACAGTTTTGTACATCCTCGGAATCTTCGATTATTTTGGCACTGCTTCTGAAAGAGTTAATGCCCTATATAGTTCCTAAAATGTCACCACTATCTATCGCCTTAAGTGCCCGGGTTTTAGAACCATTATTGATTTAAAACAAAATATAACTAGTTGATTTTGACTTCTCTTTCCAGTACTGTTTTATATTATATAGTGGAAGAATGTATATTGACCGCTGCTCTCATACAAAGTGTTTCGTAATTGGAGCTGTTGTTGATATTTTGAATTCGTAAATTGTTCAATATTATTTTTAGCCCGAATAGATTTCGTTTGACTGAGTTTTCTAACTGTATTTTTTAACTCCGATATTAAACATTCAGAAGTTTCATTCAAGATACAAGGTGTATAGTTTTGCAGTATACCATATGATATTGAATATAATTTAGTTCATTCTCAAAATAGTTTTTCCATGATCTATTGTTTATTTATATTACTACTCCCTTTTTAAGGAGCGATGCTCTCCCATCTCTTAAACAGTCGCTTCATGGCATCATCAGTACTGACATGGAATATGGATCGGCTCAAGAGTTCTGCACACATCATTTTTTCTATCTCTTTACATTGTGGTTTTACTGCCTATATACGAGTACTGCCGTAACCTGATCCTTTAATTATAATAACAGTTTTAAAGTTAAATATCAAACCCTAAGTTTATTGATGTATCACATCAATAAGAAAGCGACGAATAACTGCATAGAATAAATGAATTCTCTTTCCAATAATGGCTGGCTAATCATTGATTTAATAACATCTAGGTGAAGTCTGGATTTATAGCTCTTTAAATATCACCATGTAATGCCAGTACCAAGAATTATTCACAATATTATTACAGACAGACATTGAAAAAAGTGGACGAAGATGGGCGGTGTAAATGCCCATGGCATCATTATTAAATTTCTTTCGTTAGTTCGTCGTTGAAAACAGACCACTGCTTTCATTCTTCACCGTCTTTTCAATGCGTTTACATACATTTATGCAGTGTATACAGTTTATAATTGTAGATTGGCACTTTTAAAATTAAACCTTAAATTTCGTTGGCCTCTGCAATATTTGAAATATTATATGTGCAGTGTCAATAATTGAAACACTTAATAAACTAAATTAGCGATAATAAACATTAATACAAAAATTAACAGGAAAATCAAATAAATTAGATTAAAATAATTTAAATTAAAATATTTATTTTAAATTATTTAAGATTTTTCTGAATATAGAAGTGGAAATTGGAAAAATTAAATGTTTTATTGCAACACGCTCTACTTATTCGACTTCATATGCACAAAGCGGACAGTACAATACATATTGGTCGACATCATCAATGCCAAGCAACCATTGATATTATCTAGGTGAGAGGTCCAATTAATCTAGGAATAAATTGTTTCACCTAAATATCTAAACCCATTAACCCATAGTATATCAAAGCACTTCCCACAACCTAGATTCTTATTAAATGAAACATGATACAATATTAATTTACTGTAAGGTCCTAGTTACCTCAATCTATTGAGTTTCAAGGTAATGATAAGGATTGTGATCAATTAATGTAAATTAAAAGCAATATAGGTCGCAAAACTGAACCACTTTTAAGACTTGAACGACTATTTCTGTTATTATTTTTCACAATTCAGCTACCGTTTCTCGTAATTACCATTTCTCAGGTAAGATAAACTTCTGAAATAATTTGTAAAATGTACTCAAAAGAGAAATTGGTCTGTAATTATTGAGTTACAGAGTACCACCCTTTGAAATACTGAAATAACAACAGATATTTTTAAACCTTTGATAGTTATATTGTCTATAGAATCACGTTACAGATCAAAATATAACGCAACCACTTTGCAAACCTCGGACAAAACATCGTTCTGCATTGCCAGTTAAATAAAGTTCATTAACAATAGATTTTTCAAGATTTAAAATGGATCTCTAATTTATGAAGTTGAGAAACTTACATGCTCTGAAAGTTTCCAGCCAAAAAATTTAAAATATCGATAATATAGATTTGGTCTTTGCTATTCCAGCCGAAAATAACAAATTTTATATATTTTGATTGATTTCCAACCAAAAATCTCTGTTCAACATTTTCCAGTCAAAAAAATATTTTGTGGCATCTAAAAATTACTCTTAAATTAAAATAAACACATGTAATAATGTATAGAGTGTTATGGCTGGATGTGAGTTATTTTAAGCAGTTTGTCAATGGTTATCACTGGAAAAAATATTGGGTCAAGTTTCATATGGGAAGTTCGGAAAAATTCGATTTACTGACCTTAGAAGTAACTACAGGTTCAATGAATCGAATTTCTTCCAATTTTCCACATGACAGACCGCTTATAATAAACTCGTAGCCATAGCTTTTTAGAGGTTGATTTTATAGATTTTAGAAGTCTGCACTGCTGGTGCAATGAATCGAATTTTTCCGGACTTCCCACATGAAACTTTTTTTCATGTGATAATCATGGGCAAACCGATAAGAATAAACTCACATCAAGCCATAACACTCTAGAGGTTAACTTTATAGAGATTTGTGAATTTATACATTATTACATGTGTTCATTTTAATATAAGAGTTTTTCCGTTAAGTTTTGTAATTTTTTGATGCATAAAATTTTTGACTGGAAAATGTCGGACAATAATTTTCTTCTGGAATAGCAAAGACACTATCTGTTTTATCGATTTTTCATGACTGGAAACTTTTGGCTAGCTTTAACAGTATTTGAAAGTACAATTTCCTTGTAATTTCAACAGTAATTGAATTTCCTTGTGTTATCAAGAAGCGGAAATTTTACATGTACCAATGAAAAGTTCAATCCCAAGATTTCGTTATACAGCAGGTTACAGCATTAGACCACTTGGTTTCCACTTTGAGGATATCTAGTTTCTTGGATACTAATGAGTTCCAGTCGACATTTTTACGACATCAGGTTCTTCAAGTGATAAAGTTTATGCACTTAGTGCCGATCCTTAATCAGGTGTTCGAGTACTTTAACGTTCAGTTTTAGGTATCCGAATTTATTTTTATCATTTTTGTTGATATATTATTACTGCTTTTACAAGTGGGCTATTTGTTTGTCTAAAAATTAAATATTCTTTTGATTTTCTCTCGTATAACCATACATACATATGTGCTATATATAAACATAAATTAATTATTAAACCAACCACTTAAACATTTTTTATTTATTTAAGTTTGTTTTATTTTATTTTTATTTTTGTTTTTTTTTGTTTTGTTTCAGATTCACATTCGTTTACACGTATCTTACCTCTGATAAATCCAAGTAATTTACAAATTACATCTCGAGGACGAATTGCATTAAATTTAATGCCGGTTGAATATGATCGGCACGAATCAAATATTATGCTGCAGCATATTAACGGTAGCCCGTTTAAAGATATAATGGATTATTTGTCGCCGGAGTACATTAAAAATATCGATCAAAATAAAATTTATTCTATTCCAGATATTGAAAAAGTGAGTTTCTTTAATAAATCGGTTTAGCAATATCAAATTGTATAAATTTATAGTTAAAATACCTGTTATCACGTTTATCACTTCAATCAAATATTTAGGTTCCGGTAAATCTATTTCGTACAATGTAACTATAATAATGTCGTTATTTTTGTAAGATTTTGTGATTAGTGTAGACATAACAGTTAATCCAACATAACATATCTTCCTGTTCGACATCGTTATGTTGAAAATGATTGGACCAAGATTATATTTTCGTTTACGTTATCGACAATTTATTTAATATTTAAGTAATCTCTTTTTAAATGTGAATTCCTAAATAATTGTTTCTTGTTTGTTTGTAAGTATTGCATTAGTTTGTACTCGGAATAAAATCGATTCGGCTTATCTATACAACGATGAGATTAAGCTAAGTTGAATATATTATTATAAAATCCAGCTTCGCATCTATACCATAATAATATATTGCTAAAGATGAAGTTTTACATTGTATTAACTTCCAAGAATACCTTTGTTCAGTTTTTCCCTTCCCCCCATATTTAACCAACAAATTAATATATAATTTCTTCGTTTTTCATGTATGCCTGACGTTGTCTTGATTCGTACATAGCAACAGTATATTTCCCTAAGGAAATGTTGTCAACTCATACCATTTAAATTTAACGAACATATTTCTATTTTATTATTTTTTACTATTATTTTATAATATCATTATAGTTTATAATAAAATATTAATATTTCGAAAATGTGTCTTCATATAATAATTTGATTAAATAATTTTATTACAATTTTGTAAATACTGAAAAAACTTTTTGTTGCTCTATGTGGTAGCCAAATCGATGTTGTTATACATATCATATAATGTTTCTAACATTCCTTTAGTTATCTCAAAACTGATGTAAAGGCGTTCATTTTTCCACCCACTATTTAATTGGGAGGTTATACTATTATTGATGTTTTTCTATTTTTTCACTTAGTTATAAGAATTGCTAATGGTGTGAACTCTTTTATTTTCATGTCGTTAGCACATAATACAACAAAATATACATAAGAGAGAAAACAATATATTGACCATAAATTTGTTTCCCCTTCTGGTTGAAAAATAAACAAGATAAGATTTTTCTTAAAAAAATATCTAGTTTTTCTTTCCTCTGTAAACAGTCGGCATTGTACTATGTACATAGACAATATGAATTGCGAACCAAATATTGTAGATAGGTCTGACTCATCCAAGGAACTTACTAAGCCTTAAGGAATTTCTTCCTTTGTGATATTTTATATACCAGACGTGTAGATCCTATTGAACAGGTTAACCATTATGCACCAACCATACACTGTATATTGTTTAAAACAACTTGCTATATTGTGTAATGGTTTTTCATAAAATTTTAGAACTGTTTATTTAGTGTGGTCTGGTGTGAGATACTTCTCGTATCCTTTTTTGTCCTTGTTCCTATATAGATGTTTATGTACACGGAATAAACGTATTTTGCCTTCTATATGATAATTTAATTTACTTTTAATATTTTAGAATCTCATTAACCTTCCTGTATTGTGATGGTATATTTCTGATAATTTCCATATTAACCCCTTTATATTAATATAATTTCTTGTATGAATGGATTGTTTGTAATTGTGTTTTACAGTCTCTATTAAGTTTTATTTGTGCGATCAATATGTATATTATATTGGAAATGTTATCATTGTAAGTTCTTGAATATCTTGTTAAAATTGCCATCCCTTTTTAATCATTTACAATAAAACAAATATTTAATAATATCAATTTAACACAAACATTTCCATTTCAGATGTGGATCTACTCATTGGGCGTAACACTGCAAAAAACGTTGCAAAATTCATCTACTAAAGCATTATCGTCAGATAACCACACAAATAGGATAAAGTCAAATGAAAAACGGCATAAATCATCGCTGGATTTTGTGATTTCATCCATGTGTGAAAAAAATATACACCAACGAGCAAGTCTTATGTACTTGCTAGATGTGAGTAAATATATACATATGTTTCTAATGGTTAAATTATTTATAAGAAAAGTTTTCATATTATTGGGCTTGATTTTCCAAAATTACAGTTATTATATTAATTATAATATGAATGTAGATTATGAAGCAAATGGTTACAAATTGATTATTCAAAGTGTAGTCCACCGCTAGGCACAATATGTGGTGATAATCGGAGTAAAATATCTGGAAAATAAGGTGGGTGTTGAAAATACCCATGTTAAGTGCTTTTATGTTTTCACAACATGTGACCGAGCTTCGTCGTGGTGCTAATTTTGCTTTAATAGGTAAACTTTTAATGACATAATTGTATGAGAGCGATGGAGAGGTGAAGTCAAATAAATCATTGACCTGAATGATAGTAGCATTCTAGCTTGATTACCAATGAAATTACCAATTATTTGCAAGTGTACAAAACACAAAATATTAAATTAGTGGTGAGGATACATTCGATAAAAATCGAATGTATCTACTCTTATCTACAGATATGTATCTAATATCTGTTAGGAATTCTTACTTTCTTGGAAAAAATTAGTGCGAATATTGAAATAAGACTCTAAGCTTTATTCATCTATCTATCAAAATGGTTCGATAGAGTGGAAGATTCTAAAAAACATTGATGAGGTTTTCATATGTAAAAACAGAAGATTTTGTGATTATCACAAAGAGTACGTACAAATATTCAGTTAGGTGATAACTTAACTATTCATGTTGGGTCTCTCAGGACACATTCTGATAGCCTATGCTTTTTCTTGCTTGTGTAAATGGAATTTTCAGCCTACAATTCTATGTAACTCTTTTACTGGATTTGGACATTGAATAAGATTAAAAGATTTTTGTTTAAAGTCTATTATCTATTCTTAACTACCACATTGAGTACACATTGATTACTTCCCCACTAGATTACGCGTTGTTTCTACGTAATCTAGTGGGCTCCTTTACCACTAAAATTTTAATTGTGTCTGTTTATAAGTACATGGTCTTTTAAGATTGTCAACTAAGATTTATTAGAATTATCTTAACACTTATTTTCACACATAGAATGTGCTGCTAACTATGTTGCAGGTGCTGCATAGTTAGGAGCACATTCTATGTGTGAAACATAGTATTTTTTTTTATTGATTATGTAGCACTTAAGATAGTATATTTATCCTTAATATGATTGTTCTTGCACAAAAAACACACAGCACTACTAATAATAAGGATGGGAAGGAATTAGGAAAGATGGAGGTTGGAAAGGACTCAAAGAATAAGGGTTTTAGTCTTCAACTTTCATACTTTTGATATTAAGTTTAAATCTCTGTAAATTATACGCTAAGGGAAACGCTCCACAATTTAGCTCATTCCACATACGCGCACTCTGAACAAAAAGCGAGTTCTGGAACCTATTGGTACTGGCGAGTTTAATTTCCAGATTATATCTGTGTAACGGTCTTCTTAAGTTGCGCGTGGGTCTTGATAAACCAGGCATAAGTTCGTAAAGTTCTGATGAGCAATGACCATGAAAGTATTTGTAGAACACACATAAAGCTCCCTGTGGGAGCCTGTGGGAAAGAGAATCGAGATTAGAAGATAAATTTACATTCGCGTATATTTTGTACATGATAATAATTACTTGTGGCGTAGTTTTGAAATATTTCACCAGTGGCCCTATTCTGGTTTTCCCAGGGAATTTGGAATTTTTGACGTTTTTATAACAGTTGGGAATTATTTTTTCCAAAAGTGTATTCTGGCTATTGGGAAAAATATTTCGTTTGGAAATAATAAGTCCCAATTATAACAATTTTGACGTTTATTTTTCCCTATTAAAATTGTTGGGAATTCATATTTCTTATGGTAAAATACTCATAATCATAATACTAGAGTATACATTTAAATTTTTTTTATTATTTCTTATAAGCAAAACACCTATTTTTTTAAATTCTACCCTAAAATATAAAAAAATTAGCTCATTCATAAATACTAATAATCATAATAAATAGTGAATGTAGAAAATAATTCCGACCCTAAATAATTTTTAATTGTTTTTTTAAAAGCGAAAACACCTATTTTTTTTTAAATTTGTTATTCATCCGTCAATATTTAAATCATATTCAAATATAATAACATAGCGCACCATGAAAAAAAACATTAAAAAGGTACTCTAGTGGCGAACATTTAAAACTATTTGTTTCACAGAGGGGAAATAATTCCCAGCACGCCAGAATACACTTTTGGGAACTGGAGAATAAAATATTGGGAATTATTATAGTTGGGAATTGGGAAATTTTTTTTCCCAATTCCCAGGGAAAACCAGAATAGGGCCACAGATATCAAAAACTTTCCAATTAAAAACGAATATAACATAGAATTTGGACACATGACATGGTACTGGTATTTTATTTGGTAATGAGTAAACATTTCAGAAAGGATTTTCCGATAATTCTAAAAACGAACCAATTCGAAAATATCTTTTATATCGGAATACACACACTCCTCATTGCAATGAATGTGAAATTAGTCCAGAATTCATCCCAGAAAAAGCGATGGTAATACTTTTTACTCTCAGCCCAGAAAAATTTACTACAATGATATTTGTTTTATACTAAGCCCAGAAAATTTTACTACTATCATGATAGCTTTCAAATCCTCAGTCAACACAAAATGACTGTCACGTTAATCAAACAACTTTAATTAATTTCTAATGTAACTAATATAATATAAATATATAATAAAGTTAGTCAGGTTTATTAATTTAAATAATATTCATGTTGCAATAAATAACTTAATTATTATTTACAATAATTGAATTTTCAAATACGGGCTAACTGATTTTGTATTTGAACTAAGGAATTGTTGAACTTTTTTCCAGAATTTTTCTATTATAATGTCTTGTAACTAACTTATTTTGAAATTGAATTAAGGAAGGTTTGAACTGGATAAAGTGATTTGTCTTGATTTTTTCTATGATGGGTCTCACATTAGATGGCAACATAGTCACTTGAGCTACTTCAACCCTTCCTTACGAATCCAAAATATGTTGGTCCGTCTAACGAATGGTTTTCATTTTTGAGTGACTATATTTTAAGACCGCATCACTTACTTATTTGACGTGATAAAAATATCATTTTAGTGAAGCTCGGTTCACAACATCGGGAAAATACAATTGTATCTATATGAAGTTAGATACTGGTGGATTTTGTTTGAAAAATTAATTTATGATAATTGACAAGTAACTTGTCAATTTTGTCATTTTAATTTCAATTTGTGCTGTTATTTCAAAACCATCAAATGCACAAGTTTAAGGTAGCTATCAACCTATACTTGAAGAATCGCGCGTTGGGTGCAGGAGTTACAAGGAGGTAGGACAGTCTAAAAATCCTCCTTGCACCCAATTAAAGCTATATTAAAAAAAAATTATATTTATTGTTTGTGATTATCGTGTTTTTTAATTTTTATTTTATTCCTGTCGAGTTTTTATATTTTAAATTCTCCATTTTTAATTTTAGCGTTTTCGGATATTTTTTTATAAATTGTAGTCATTCGTTGTGTTTCTTTTGTTTTGTTTACATTTTTCATTTTATTTGGTTTTCTACACATCAAAATGTCTTTTTTTATTAAAAAAAAACATTATTAACATTTTGAATTATGACATCTCGGTGGTACATTCATTGTTTCAAATTTTACATTTCAGAAAAAATGCCCACAGTGAGCTCATAATTTATGTTTTTTTATTTTTAAGTTTGCGACCCTACGATACCTTTTGCTCAATGTAATATTTTTTTCAACTCCAATATGAGAGAAATAGAAGAAGTCTTTTAAGTTTTGGATAATTTCATTGACATATAGTGACATATCAAATACCATAGTGTTTCTTACGATATTATGCACTGAGTTTGATACTTTAGTTTTTTAACTTCCATAAGTATTTGGCATCTAGTGATAAACGTCACTTCAGTCGACTAGAGCATACCAAACTATGACTATCACATCATGTGATGGGTATCACCATTCGAGAATGTGGTTAGTGAACTATTCCTTGTTTAATGGGCTTACCTAAATCACCAACTACTTGTTCAATTAGCAAAGATTTAAATATCATTTTGCAAAACTGTATTAATACACAAATTTACCATAGTGATTATCTTTGAAATAATAATCATAGTTTTATGAATACATAAAATAAATTTCTTATGCACATAATATAAATAATTTAAATTTAATTATTTTTACTGTAAGCGTTTTAATACACGTATTATATAGTTAAGCATTCCCATTTAATTTAATAAAAATATTGATTTTCTGTTATACGAATATGGTTAAAAATAAACGAAATATTGTTATTTTGCTACAAAACAAATGCAAACAACATAACGGAGTTAATATAAAAATAGTTATGTATGTGTTTGTGATTGTATATTTGTATGTTACTACCTCCTCGATATTTGTATGTTACTACCCCCTCGAAACAATTTCGTAGAGAATTCCATTTCATTCTCAAAATTTGTTTTATGGTTTTTGTTTCTTTCATTATTAAACCCTAAATGATGTATTAATGTTGTGGTTTCGTGGGTTAAAAACAACTGTCAAAAACATAATATGTGTCAAATGTGATGTTTACAATTTGAAAGAGTACATCAATAAATTATTTTTCAATTTAATGAGAATGGAAAACATGTTTAAGTTACATTTAGACTTCAAAGAATCAATGATTACCTGTCTACGCAATCAATGGGATGAAAAACACCAAAATACAATTTTATTTCGATACAAGTTAAATATATTGAAGGAAAATGTTTTAGATGGAAATTTCAAATATTTGATCCAAGTTCGTTATTTGTTAGTTTTATTTATATTGTTTTAACGATATTTTATTTTTAGCTGAACAAAGATCGAACAACTCATCGTAGGAAACCACAAGTTATCGAATCCGTTGAACCGGCATTTAATCCCGATTCGTTTAACTTTAATAAAATTAATCAAAATGAAATCATACTTATCGTTGACTTCAACAATACCAAAGTAGTTTTTTTGGTTAATAACAGCCCACTAACAAAATACCATACTTTAATTTGTCCCGAGCCTGAACAAAATCATCCTCAGATATTAAACAAATTCAGTATAGAATTTGCAATTCAATTTCTTACAATATTAAATGATCGGTAGGTATAATTATTATATTTCGATGTTTCCTTTCAACGTCCTATTTTACGCCAACATCAAATCGAGGACGTTCGCTATCGGCTAAAGGTCCAATTAGCGTAGGCTACACATTGCCGGGCTTCATGTTAGTCGATAGTAGTACTGACATGGTCGGCGCATAACATGGTTCTTTCGACAAAATTTCCAATGAAATTTTTAATTTAAAAGTTTTTAATTTTCAACCAGCGACCTCTTAGCTGTTAATTAAATGAAAAATAATATTTTGGCTGCCCACGATGGCTTGATTCATTAGTTCTATATACCATCCATCAGGGGACTGTAGTTGGTCATTCTTTGACACTAATAAGGCGATGAAAAAATAATGATCGCTTTTTTTCAGTTTATCTAATTTTTATCTAATCAAATTTTCTTGAATGGCGTGCTTGAGTAACAATTAAGGTAATTTTAATCTTCGTTATAAGATTTATAAATACTGCTCAATTTATTGTAAATGAGATTAATCTCAAAATGAAGAATTCATTATGGGAACGACAAATTATATAAGGAATACACAATGGGGAATACATGAAATAGATTTAAGTTTTAACAACATTAAGTTGTTTTTGCATGTGTTGTCATTTCTTAATACAAACTATAAGAATGGAATAAAATATAAAGCAAAATTACTTTATCCTCGAATGGCTGAAAAATAAAATTGTTAGAAATAGCTAATGTTTGTATCTAGAAAATAAACTTTGAATTAATAACTGACTCAAATTTCTGAAAAGTTGTCTCTGGTACTCGTTTTGGTTGGATGTTAAATGTAAATCCAACAAAATTTCTGATATCGTATAACATAATCTTCCACTGCTTGTTGTAGAATGTTTTCTGTTCATTGGATTTAATTCGTTATTATTTTTACAATTGGAAAAGGAACATCCAACACTTTTATTCACAGTGAATATTACTGCTTCCAATTAGAACGACGAAATGCGAATATAGTTTCGACTGATGTAGGACTACTTCATGTCACTGAACAGTACTACCGAACATCTCGCTTTTAGAAGACAGAATTTTTTTTATCATAAATCCCGAACTCTTTATTCTCATTATTGCCGAACATTCATCGTTCATAAACATACAAATAAAATTATTAACTAAATTAACTGAACAATTAAATCAATTCGTTTTGCAGAAAATATAGATTAGGTTACAACAGTCCGGGTGCCTTAGCATCGGTAAATCATTTACATTTGCATCTTATTGAAATTGAACACGAATTATTTGTGGAAACTGTTGTAAGTATTTTGATATTCCCCATAATGAATTCAATCCATAAGTTTGTCTATTTGATTACTTCCAGCCACTATCTCATTTAATTAACAGTTTCTATAAAATCAACACAACTTTAGGAGGATATTGCATGATAATACAACCAAACTGTAATGTCGATAATGAAATTGTAAACGACCTATATGAATTACTTCAATTCTTCAGGAAAAAGTCTGTACCACATAATCTATTTTTTACGTTTGGTGAATTTAATTCAAACCGTGTAATACGAGTACTTATATTTCCACGAATGCATTTCGTACACCAAAAAGAAAACTTGCATTTTAATGTGGGATTTTGTGAATTAGTCGGATACGTACCTGTTGGAAGCGAAGAATTGTATGAACAACTAAATGAATCGTTTATCATAGACTGCATATCGGAATCTGTTGGTGATACATCCATATTAGACGATGAAATTAAAAGTCATTTTAAATTCAATCTATAAGTAATCTATATTATTTATAACCCAATTATTTATATAATAACAGTTAAATAAATATTAATTTATTATATATATTCACGCTTCATGTATGTGTTTACGATCCCAAATAAATAACAGTTTCACCGCAATTCTTACAACTAACATCATTTCCCAAGTGTATAAAATATTTTCCAACTCAAATGAAATCTTTATAGCACAATATTGTTTCCCAGTAAAACCACCGAACATTTTCCAATTAGTCCATGTAAATATACTAATTTATTATTGAACACACATTGTTACCTGCCTAATATGTGATATGACAATTAAGTACGATTTAGTTATTTATTTCGTGGATTAGTTTAAGAAATACTAAAATAATTTTGTAAATCGAATCTGATAATTAAGGGTGTTGTTTGAATATCATTCAAGTTTTTCGTTTTTCATAATTAGAAACGGTTTATGAAGGTATTGAATATACGAATCAAACCTCGAATTTTCCAGTTTATAGCAAAACTTAATAGATCAAACGTAAATATTAAATAATTTCAGCAGACCCATTCGTTCTATCTCTCGATACGTTCCTAATCAGCTCAAAAGAAAAACCTATTAAGTAAGAAAGGCTTTCTTATTTAAACCAAACCTGTTACGTGAACTATTAATTTCATATTGTATTGGGCTTAAACAAATACTAAAGTTAATTCAGACGAACCTTTGTAAGTGCCTCTTTTAGCAACTGTCGTCTTATGAACAGATTTATTTATATCTTGTGTTACACAGTCGATTAAATTCCATAACGTACTAAATGGTCATTCAAAACACTTGTATCACACCAACCTAGCCTTCGCATTGAGTTTCCTCATTACCGTACAGCTGATCGAAGATTAAAAAGCTAACAATTTGACTCGTATAGTAGCTGCAGTTTAAGAAGATATAATTTATATAGTTTCTTTATAACGTACATTAAATTGGACCATGAACTTTCCAGTCCAACAGAGGGTTATAGCATAGCATAGTTCACAATCCTCATTCACATCCAATATAACAAACAATCCATTTGGAATTCCCCAACTCTGTCAACATTCGAAGGCTACATTTCGCTTCGAGTGAAAAAGCTTTTTGTAACCACCCAGTGGTCTTTTGCAAGTAAATAGTACTATAGTACCTAATTTTTATTAATCTAAAAGAGTGTAAATGCGTTTATGTCATATTAAAAGTTCTATAAATAGAATTTATATCGAGTTGTATTTACTTGTAATCTCGTATTTCGAATCAAAAACCATTACTAAACAAAGCAAATTTTTTGTACGAAACAATTGATTTACTTCTGAAAAACTAGTTATGACCACATTTAACAGCAAGCAAAAACTTTTTGTTTTGTTCTTTCCTTTAACATGACCAATTCATTTTTCATTTAAACTTGTTATTTAATGTCATATCCAAGTACTAAGCAGTACCAGCGCGCCAAATCTGCTGCATGTTAAAACAATGGAGATAGTTTAGATATTGCTTTACAAAACCCATGATATAAAGTTTCACAGGCTTCGTAAGGGCTATTGCTCGAATATTGTTTTTCTGGAAAACAATTTGACAGACAATAACAACATTGAATCGACTTGGCAGTATGAATGTACAGGGACTTCACTGGATACCCAGCCACTCACTTGGGTATCAAAGACAACGTGTTGGCCGACAACCTGAGTAGAGTGGATGCATCTTTCACTTTTGTGAGACCTGAGTCACCCTTAGACGTAATGTTATATTAACCAACAGATTTCAGGTCTAAAATCGTTCGCTTGGGAACAGATGTCACAATGTATCTATCGAGCCTATCTGACGGGACAAAGTTACTAACCAGATCTTGAAAAGACGAGTCAGATCTTAAAGACGATATATAGTTTTCTACGAGTATTAAAAGTACGACAGTCGATACAAAAAATGGTAGGATGTAGGATCATATTGCAATAATAAGTCATCGGTTTTTAATCAAATATTGGGCATTTATTGTGAAAAAGCAGTGGGTAGGTTAGTTCAAATTTAATGTAAATTTCTGATATGCATGAAATCAAAGGACAGCGAGTACGCTAGCTCGGTCATGTTCTACGTGCGGATTCGAACCGAATGATACAGAGATCTTTGAAGGTAGAGCCGCCTTTCGGTAGGCGAAGAGGTCGACGATAGCTTCACGGCGTAGAGAGCCATCTGGCATCTTCTGGTTGCTTGAAACAGTATGAAGAGTTGGCTCGTCATCTAAACCGATGTAGTCGGCTAACAATGGCCTGTAAAAACCGGTAAAATTTTTTTATTTCAAAGTATCGTCGTCACTAGCCTGTATATACCTCTATTATGAATCCCACTTAGGTCTAATCGGGTGACGCGACGTCACTAAATTTAAAATTTTGATATTATGATTGTCACGGTGAGCGAGTATTATGTTACCTAGAATTTGTTGGTGACATCAAGTGCAAGTTTTTTATCATATTAAAGTAAAATGTCAAATAAGGATCTATCAACATCTTGCTAAAAGCATACGAAAAATGCTTCATCTTTTGACGATATCCATGATTTGTTTCGATTTTTGGTATATTTAGTCCATGGGCTATCGATCGAGACAAGTGGTAACTAAACAGGTCTAGTGAATACGACAGGTTGGGGTTTTAACCGCGCCTTAACATGTGGACGAGTATTATTATGCAGGAGATAATTAGGTTGGATCTGGAATACTAATGGGTGCGTTTTCGTTGCGTACTTGGCCTAGTCTTGTTCTGTATGGAGTCCCAAAAATGGTTTCGTTTGGATTAATCAATTCATAATACACGACTTAGGGTGATCCCATCAAATACGCAATATGAGTGTTTTCACGAATATTAGTCTTGTTGTCAATGTGAAGCATGGACAGGTGGTCATGTTAATAAGGTCATGTTTTCCGTGAAAATTTAAATTTTTGTTTATCCGAAACGTACCGCCTATTTCAGTGTTCGTTGTATTCACTTTTTTTATTTAGTCATATAACTTGACAGACCTAACGCGAATGCAATGCACCATTAGGTTTAGATCTTAAAGAAGTATTAAAAATAGAGGTGAATGGTCACTACACGACTTTTCAATGTTGCATAAATTTCAAATTCACATTTTTCAAACCTGAATTTGAAATTTTTGCATGAATTTTATAGCTAAACTTTATTTGAATATGCTAAACGGATCACCAAAATATTTGTATATGAGGTATAGATAATTGAGATAAAATAAATACTGTGGAAGTATCTCTGTCAATATCGAAATTTATTTGTATTCCGTAACATCCATCAGAAATGTCATAAAATAATTGGAAGAACAAAAATGTTTCTATTTATTGGGCTGACAGAACTATGGTTTATGCAAATCCAGTGGTGATTGATAATGTCCAAACATATTTTGTAATAACTCATATATTTGACTAAAAAGGGTTGAACAATCTTGTTAAATATAAATAACATTCGTCTTCATATATTTCAATATAAACGAGTATTAATTTTTAATTTGATTTAAGTGCAAGGCCGATGATATTGAGTGATGTGTACTAGTTTCAGCATCTGTTTATACATTTTCAGAAAAGTATTTTAATTCTCTTTCAAAGTACATACATTACATTCCAACGCAAACTATAGACACATTCTGATGTTCGCCATTTCTGGGAATTGTTGCCTAAGTTGAAATGTTTGTTGTATAGATATATAGAACAAATCATTTCAAAGTATACACATACCATATATATGTGTAAGCGCAGAAAGTTTCAAAACACTTTTAGCTGCTTCAGTCATAACAGCCTCAAAAATGTGAGAATGTTATTTAGTGTTGACCCCCATTACGTTTGATTAGCTAGTTATACCAAATATATACCCGGTTGTATCTATGCCTACTTGAAGTATTACACATGGGTGTAATAAGAATGTACCACATTCTCCCTATATAAGAAAAAAGTTTTCATGTGCCAAGTAGTACTTCTGGTTTATAATCAAAAGGTATAAGCAATGGAATCAAAAGGCTTTAATTTATTGCAAACTGTTTCATCTGCCATTACTTAGTGGCAAATTTTTATAGAACAACTATCATACCCCATGCTTCACATGGGTTATGTTTTATGCTTGTTGCATGGTTTTGCTAGGCAATTAATTTAAAATATCGTTCACAGCATTTAAAACTTTTCCCTACAATTTTTAAAGTGAACTGAAGCTTATGCTATTTTACTTATAGTTGAAGATCTTGAAATTGAATCCCTTCAAAATTCTAGATTCATTCCTTATTAAAGTCGTCAGAGAGAACTACTAAGTAGTTAGAAAGGCAGACTTCTTTTATTTAAGTTGACATTTGATAAATCCGAAAATAAACAATATTCGACGGCTGAGTGAGAAGTTTGGTAAAATTGCAATAGAGGGCGCCCGATCGCAAATCCCACATGTCTTGTGTCAATATAATCTGTGACTTAATTCATTATTTTATTGCAAACAACGTTAATTTCGTGTTAATTAAACATTATTTTTTGTATGGCAAAACCCATTACGGAAACCAAAACAACTGCGAATATTACTGCAACTTATGTACCGTTTCAAAGACGTTTTGAAAGAAAAACTACCACATTTGGCGAAGAGAAACGACGTGTGTAATAGCCGTATCAAAATCCATTAATCACACTTCGGATTGCTTCTACATCCGCCATATTGTCCAGACTTAAATTCCTTTGCGACTATTTCCTGTTTCAGTACATGAAGAAATGGCGCGGTGGAAAGAAATTCGGCTCTAATGAGGAGAACATCGATGCAACGAACATCTATTATGAAGGGTTGAAAAAATCGTATTATTCGGAAGGGATCAAAAAATTGGAAAAACGTTCGACTAGGTGTATCAAGCTAAAAGGCGAATACATTGAAAAATATTTTTTATTTTGTTTTGGCCGAAAATATAATGCCTTGTTTAATTTTTATCAGACTTCTCACTCCGCCTTCGTAACTATCACACTCAAAATGAAAGTTAAAGTAGAAGCAATTAAAAAAGCTTTGATGAAAATTTCAGTATGCAAAAAAATACGGATGTAAGACTTAGTAGGTTAAAATAGCTGGAAAGCACATATACAACTTTTCAAACTAGTGAAAGATTTACCACCAAAATGAACTTTAATACCGAATGTCTAATTTCAGAATAACACTTAACTAGAATCTGTTATTCGTACATTCGTGCAACAATTAACAAGATGAATACTTCAAAATCATATACTGCCTACCACGATATAATCTTAAGAAGAAGACAACATCCATTTGTTCAAAGGAATAGTAGGGAACTTCATTACAGGAGCCAAAATTACACCTCTAAAAGGGTAAAGATCTATTTGCATCAGCACAAAACTTAAAATGAATTTCACTAATAAACAAAACCTATACGTACGAGTATTGCCAGAACCGTCTCAATATAAAATTCTATATGGCTCTGTTATTGCCCAACTGCAAAAAGAAAATAGTAGATTAATAAATTTCAGTGTAACTAAAATTCATATATTTAGAAAAGAATGAAAGCCTCAGATTTTATAATTCACCATATCGAAAAGCATGAAAAATAGCATCTTAAACAAAGCAACCTTAAGACACTCATAGAATAGGCGAAAAATTAAACAATAGAAAATTCATTAATACCAAAGATTATTTTATATAAAGATAACTCAACCAAAGCAAAAATTTACAATATGAACGATTTTGTTTTGTTTTACTATAGAACAGAGGGACCGGACCTATCACTATGTAGCGGAACCCAGAATAATAATTTTTGTATTTTAAAATGTTACTCTGATTGAACTATCTTTTTAGTATATAATAATCTTTGTTAATACTTAAACGGTAACAAGTATACGGACTACTCGCTAAGAAAATTGGCAGTACACCTTAAAGGCCAACCTCGTTGAAAATTTTGAAAACACTGAGAAAACTTAAAACGAAAATCAAAAATAAATGATCTTAAAGTTAAGAAAGCTCCAGGTTACGACATGATAACAGGACTAATGAAATATCTCAGGAAGTGGACAGTTAGCAGGTGCAATAATGATACGGACCCGAGCTAGCCGCCAAACGATAGAAACCCGACTTTACCAATTCTATTTTATCAACGAAGCTTCTGGCAGAAATCATATTGAGGAATCCACAGCTAAACTGGAAAAAGCTTATGATAAAATAATTAAATTATCAGTTTTAACGAAAAGAAATCATTTGTCACATAGTGACAACTTAGAAATATTTATGATTGGTAATTAGCAACTACTCTCCCATCTTTTGATGGGGCACATATACAAATAAAAGTAGGCATTATTTTGACACTGAGAAAAGAAATGGGCATTACCTAACTATTCATACCTTTTTGTGAGATGTAGATATATTTTTTCCATTAAATTTGAACTCGGGTATAAATAGAGCGAGCATACCACGTGTTTTTATTATAAAACAGATATCCTCCGCAACAGTTTTATAACATTTTTTAATAACGAGTAAAAATAAATCACGTTGGCATAAAAAACAATTATTCATATAGCAACGTGAATGATGATGACACAAAAACTAATAAAAATAGTTTTGAAGCGCGTCACTGAATTCAAACTTAACGATACCATTGTAGTGTGTTGTCGAGTGTTTGAAATCGAATTTAAAATTGAAAAAAAATTACCTTGTTTTATTGAGTGGAGGGTTCAGGAACTGTTATTAGCTTGTTGATATAGACATTAACCAGAGAGTCAAAACAAAGTTTAAACATCTGGTGTATGTATGTTATTTGGCTTTACTGGCACCGACCAAATGGCGCAGTGGTTAAAGCTGCGACAGTTGGCGCGAAAGGAGGAGTACATACAAACGGAATCCTTTACCATCTGGTCACGAAACCTATCTCCTCCATGTCAGTACAGTCGCCTAAGACTGTTTTCGAAATGAATACTTGTTTATCGAACGTAACATATTCAAATAAGTATCCTAGCAATGTGACTTATTTTTCTATCTCTTTCTTGCAAAAAATTGTATTTTGATTGTCAAAATTATGGAAAAACATTTTTTACAATGATATAAATAATTTATTGAAATTAAAATAAACTAATTATTTAATTACAATAATCTTTATTTATAATTACATTTTTAATCTTTTTACATTTTAAAAATACAAGTTATGCGGACGAAGGAACAGAAACGACTCTTTTTATTCTATAAGAAAAACTAATGAATATTGTTTTTCAAAGTTAACTTGAATAATACAAAAAACAATTGTTTTTCAAAGTTAACTAGAATAATACAAAAACTATTTACATGAGTTGTATTCTGTGAAGTAGCGCCAAAATACCAGGCAACACCACAAATACTCCCCTCCCAGAGAGATCGAAGATCTATCGACCAAGTAACAATCTGGTAGAAGCTCTGGATACACGACCTGACCTTGTAATATTTGCCGGTTTCTATGACATGTCGAATCGAACCCGTTTGTGAACTTTCGGCTCCAGTAGAAAATTTAGGTCCGTCAGTCGAAATAAAACGTTTTGGTTCGTAAGTCGGTACAAGAAGTCCGGTCTGTACAGTCGTAGTGTCCATATTCTGTGATTGATTAATGTAGATTGCATATTGTTGATTGTAGATCGTAGATTAAGTATTTCAGAGTGTAGATCGTAGATTGTAGATTGTAGATCGTAGATTGTAGATTGCCGATTGTAGATCGTAGATTGTAGATTGTAGATCGAAGATTGTAGATTGCAGATTGTAGATTATAGATTGTAGATTATAGATTGTAGATTGTAGATTGTAGATTGTAGATTATAGATCGTAGATTGTAGATTGCAGATCGTAGATTGTAGATTATAGATCGTAGATTGCAGATTGTAGATCGTAGATTCGATTGTAGATCGTAGATAGTAGATTGCAGATTGTAGATCGTAGATTGTAGATAGTAGATTGCAGATTGTAGATAGTAGACTGCAGATTGTAGATCGTAGATTATAGATTGCAGATTGTAGATTGTAGATCGTAGATTGTAGATAGTAGACTGCAGATTGTAGATCGTAGATTATAGATTGCAGATTGTATTCTGGCCAAATGGTTGTATTTACAATTGCGCAGCACGAGCTCCATCACGTCGGGGCCACCAATTTTACAATGATATAAATAATTTATTGAAATTAAAATAAACTAATTATTTAATTACAATAATCTTTATTTATAATTACATTTTTAATCTTTTTACATTTTAAAAATACAAGTTATGCGGACGAAGGAACAGAAACGACTCTTTTTATTCTATAAGAAAAACTAATGAATATTGTTTTTCAAAGTTAACTTGAATAATACAAAAAACAATTGTTTTTCAAAGTTAACTAGAATAATACAAAAACTATTTACATGAGTTGTATTCTGTGAAGTAGCGCCAAAATACCAGGCAACACCACACATTTATTGATCTAGTCGTATTTGCGACTGTAGCCAATCAAAATTGATTGTCATAAAGGTTTCACAATTTTATCTGCCAAAATAAAACATCTGCCAAAATAGGTAGAAATTAATGGTTTTGCTCATATATTTAAGATGGCGGCAAATAAGTAAATGTTTGAAATATGTATCAGTTACCAAAACATCCTAAGTGCAGTTTGGATTACAATTCTGTTTTATATGTTATCTGCTTCATTTGAGCAGTTCTAAACACATCTTGAAACCATTTGCTAAAGGTGTCTGGTCATTAAAAATTCACATGGATAAATTCGTATTTGCAAAATCATTCTTGTTCACGTTATTAGTTGGAAAGGGATATTTTTACAGTCAACTGATTTAAGGTGATTTTTAAAGGAACTAACCTGTTAATAATTCTTATCTAAAACAGAATTTTTTTTTACATTTTGAAAAAATTGTACCGTTATTTATTTCAAAAAGTTTATTCGTAAAAAAGTAAGAAGATATTTTAACAAATGTTTCAGTAATATTAGATTTGATAAGAGATGGCGCTCAGTTACAAAAAAAAAAGATTTTTACATAAAATCAGTTTTTACATATCCTAACTGTGGAGCTATGCAATGTGCAGATGGTTCTACGTAAATTGGACCTATTATCATTCGTCTTCGATTTTGCTATATGATGTCATAAAGCAGGATGTAAATGAGCGAACCGCGAAATAGTTGAGCTCCAACCATGATTGAAAAGATAAAAACAAACAGACTTTCATGAACGAAATGTCAAAGTTACTTTGAAGACACATCAAGCAAATAAATGACAAGCGATTAAGTGCCATGTTTGCCAGTTGTTATAGTTTTTGCGAAAAATTCAAAGATATATGTGTAAGACGGTTACGTTCCATTTTGATCGCATGCTCTATGATTTTCTTAACATGGAGTGTTTTACTTCCGTAATGGTCTAAACTATTTACAAAAAATAGTCTAAATTGTTTTTGATACTGCTTCTGATATAATTTTTTACTTTCGTTGGCTTTATATTAATGTGCAATTATCACTCGGTTCATTTTTAAGTTGATATTATTTTTACCCTTTTTCATCTATTTCCTCAATGCTCATCATCGCTTTCCTTAAAATTTGTTATTTGAAATCAATCATTTACAATAATATATTCTTTGTATGGACTATCATTTTTTGTTGTGTGTTGAAATACCAGTTCTTGATTTTGATGTCGATTATTTATTTTTTCATCTTTTGTCATCAATCTCCAACTTTTTGAATTGTATTTCGGAAAAGGTCAGATGTTCTTAATAAAACATCAATCGTGATTTAGATTGACCAACTCTAAATCAGTATATATCAATTGTTACTCATTTAGTTAATTGAAATTCAGATCATTCATATTATTTCTAGACGAGACCAAAAATCTGACAACAATAACACTATTGGAAGTGGGTGAAGCAGTCTATACGAATTGCGTCTAAGATTCATATTGGTATTTGTTAACACCGTTGCAACAAATACCATCGGGTTGGAAGGTTTACAATACTTACCTTATTATTTGTTTAGTTAACATTATTGATCTTCAATCAAAGTGGAATCGAAATTTCAGTTATTATATTCCACCTAATAGTTGCTTTCCCATCGAACAAACACTAGTATTTCGGTTCTTATCTTTGCTAAATAAACTTAAGTAAATTTAGCAAAGACAAGAACCGAACAACTAGCAATCCACTAGCGGCTACTAGCAGTTGGTCGATTGGTAAGCAACTAATTAGAAGTTCATGAACATTGGATATCAATCAAAACTCATCAAACATTGACATCGTTAGCTCCATTACCAAAATGGTCTGAATATTGAAATTATCAAAGATATATAGGATCAGGACTATCCTATATATCTGATAGGATTTAACTTCCACTTTTACATTTAATCAAAATCGACCTAAACTGTGTTCACTACAATACTCGATCATATTTCAAATGCTATGTCTTGGGTTAAGTAAGATTTAATAATCCATTATTGGTGTTCATCTAATCAATTGAAAGCTTCATCGTTCAATAAATAACTGTTCTTTAAAAATGAAACATGTCGGTTATGGCTGTACTGTACGCACTAAGAGTAATCAAACTTATTTAAAATAATAATCTATTGTATCAAGGCCCTAATTCTGAGATCTTATACGGACCATTTATAGATATTGGTCAACTCAGCACAATGAATGCTTTTTAGACACAATCGCTTTCGATTTGTGTAAAATAATTCGTGGCGAGAATTGAACTCGAGATCACGTCGAGCTGAGTAGTTCTCCTAACCACTTAGCTACGACCGGTGACAATTCTACATATTAGTTCAACTTTATAAGCATTTGTTATTTAATTTGTTAACATTTTATATTTTTTATTTCAGATCATTTCAGAATATTGTAAAACCAATAATCAACACAAACCTTTTTCACATATCATAATAGAACTGTTCAACGAAGCCATAACTAAAAATGAGATATCTACATATCCACATTTAGTTTCACCACAGCACACACAATTAAGTGAACAACGAAGCGATGTACCAAAAACTATGCTACAACGAAATACTGACCTAAAAGTGATACGAATTGGTTCAAATGAAAACTGTCCAAACCATTTGTACAAATCTCAGCCCAGTTTGAGCGAACAAAATATAAAAATGAAGTCAACGCCTCCACCGATTGACACAAAACTCCAAGTTGTTCGAAAACGGGACGAAATCTTAAGAAAACGTAAGGATAGTCGACGAAATACGATTCATGGAACAAACATAGATCTACAAACCGCTAATAAATTATATTTAGAAAATAATTTGGCCAACAATCATAAGTCGTCCGATACGATGAACAACATCCATTCTGGAAAAATATTTAATTCTTCGTCCGAACTCAGTGAGTATATTCAAAAAATAAACGCGTTTATAAAATATTAACAAGAGATTATTTCTAATTCTTAAGATTTCGAAAATATAAAAGCGTTAACTCTACCAAATTTAAAAATTCGTCGTTACAATTCCAACGTAACCAGGCATAGTCCAAAATATAAACAAGGCCCAGAATTTATAATAAATTCTAATCAACCGGTCAAAGTAGTAAATCTGATCGATGAAAAATCAATAAATCGTCGTCTCGTCAATGTTCTATTATTAAACGGACAACAATTGCATATCTACTGCCACGGCACAAATACAACAACATTTCAGCTGTTGGAGAAAATTGTCAAACTGGAGAATATAATTGATAATTTTTTCGTAGGCTTATGCACTTTGATCGGCGGTGATTTTGTTTTCTTGCCAAAAGAATTGAAAATCAGTAAAATCGCTCCTGCCGCTTGGTTACAATCGTCGAACAAATTAAATACGAGTGATGCCGAACTACCGCTAAATTTATTTTTACGAATAAAATTTTTTCTACCTAAATTTCGTGGAAGCGAAACACTGAATTCGTGCAATTTTCTTTATTTTCAACTACGTAAAAGTGTTTTGGAACGACACATCCTCTGTACGGAAGATGATTTGATCACATTAGGGGGACTGGCGCTGCAAGCAGAAGTGGGTGACTTCGAAGAAAATGTAAATATACAAATCCATTTGTATCTCGAGTACTATTTAATCCGGTTTATTTTCCAGATGAAATATGTTGAATACTTTACAATATCACACTATCTCCCAGAGGAGGTTTATCGAAAAAACAAAGAAATGGCTCGATATATTAGAAATTCGCATTTGTGTAAAAAAGGTCTAAAACCGTCCGAAGCAAGAGACAATTTCATACGTTTTGTTCAGGATTTAAAGGAATACGGACTTCACTTATACACCGCGAAATGGGTATGCATAGTAACCGTTCAATTGAAATGTATAAAACTAAGAAATTCATTTGTTTCAGATGAAAGAAAAACAATCACTTGATATCTACTTGGCAATTTCGCTGAGCGGAATATGCATATTCGAACGCAATTCAACGTCGTTATCAATAGATCCCAATACAAATTCAAAAACGACATATCAACGAAAAGTATACGAAACATTTGATTGGATGGAAATTCAAAATTTGAACTTTTCAAAACACTTGCTTGGGATCAACGTTAAAAAAAATGTCAAGGGTAGTCGAAGCACGACAATAAAATTCAAATTCAAAATGTGCGACAAAAAGTGAGTACTATCAAGCGTAGTTGATAGAAAATATTCATTGGCAATCGCTTCACACGATAAATGACAGTGGTGACGAGCTCATCCACGTTTAGGGAAAAGATTTCTAATTGATACTACTTTAGTCGAACTGCCCCACTTAGTCAAATGTTCTCTCTAAGATCGAAAAACCAGTGTACTTCTATAACAAAGATGATGAATTTGAAAATCAAAGCCTTTGAGATTTTCAGAAGATATCCCGTTATATAAGTGATTCAAAATTGTTTTGTATAATTCTTGAATAATCCAATAGTCAAATCAGCAATTTTAAGCTTGTTCGAAATTTGTGATTTTTTAGCATGCGTTAGTTGAAGATGCAGGGTTCAATGTGAATCGGACCTATCACATGATTTTAGTGACCAATATAAGCTCTTCTCTTTATTTTTGGTTGTGATGGCTTGTAATAAATATCAAGCTTTTCACCTTTAAATTGTTGCTTTTTAGCAAAAATGCTTTTAACATCAATTTTCTATCTTAATCCTCGTTGCACTTGATATATTAGCACGGTTAATTTGAGTTTTAAAAATATTATCATTGGTTTCTGAGCTCATTTGTTGTGGTGAATAGTTCTATATGACTTCTTTCCCTATAGAACTTTCTCGATTAACTAGCTTAAGATAGGGAATTGCAAGGTGCACTGGTTCAATAATAGAGAAGCACAGAAGACTGTAATTAAAACATTATACACTAATTCTCATATTTATACAAATTGTGATGTTTACATTTTTACCTTTTCAGGAGTTATTTTGCATTTACGTTAGCATCCGAACATCATAAATTTTGTTTAAAACTTCGAAAATCATTTCACTCCTTGAAACCGTTGGCTGATGAATTAAATATACCAATTGGAAATAACAAAAACTGTTCCATCGAATCACCATCGAATAGTTTAAGCCCCAAATCTTCAAGATTAATGACTTTAAATGAAAAATCAAAATCAGAACCATCGCTAAGTCAAGCAGCATTCGACGATGTCATAAATAAACCAAAGCAGCAGCAAACTGAAAAACTGAATCGATTCAAAAATATCAAAGTTTCAATGCAAAATGATAATCGATTGAGAAAAATCAAGAATAAACTGCTTCGACGGTCCAATTCGTCTGTGGAAAATGGCGACAAAGAGAAAACTGAACCATCTGTAGGTAGAAAAACTGATGAACCAAACTTGGTATCCAAAGAAGAAAATCAAAATCGTGAAAATGAATGCCCGCGCGTTACAATTGTCGAGCAAAGTAAAAGTCAATGCAATACAATGAATAGGAATAAAGTTAAAATGGGAACGCGGGTATTTTCACCACATTTTCTAAGCAAATCTGTTGATAATATATTGTTAAATTCAAGTGATCTGAAACCATTTAACAACAATAATTATAAGTGCAATAAAATGATCGACATATATGATGATACATGTTCGCTGATTAATTTAAATTCGTCGACGAATCCAAATAATCCGTTAATGCAACTAAACCATCAACATCCAACTGTGATACGTAAGTGCTATCGTTTTTATATACATAAATTTGTTATACCTAATAGTAATCTTAATAATTTAGACTCCAGCATTCCAACAATTCATAGTTATTACAAAGATTCTGTTCCATCTGAGGGCAATAGATCTCGATCAAATGGAAATTTTACCCTTGTAAATGAATCGATTTCCGAAACTCTATTAGAAAAATTTAATAACATATCGTGTAGTAAAGCAGGTGATCGAGTAATTAAAACTATTTTCATCAAAAAGGATTTGATAACAACTTTACCAAAACACCGCCCAACAACGATACTAAGTAAATTAACAAAGTATACGCCATTCAAGCAATCGAACAATTCTGAACATTTAGATGAGGTAGAATCTCAACCAGACCGATACACACTAGGGATTAGTATTATAGAAGGCAAGGATAACAATGTGTATGTAAAAGATTTGATTTCAAACGGGCCAGGCGAGCGAAACGGAATTAAAATAGGCGACCAAGTAAAAAAAAATGCTATTACACAATAATTCTTTTAAACACTTAAATTTTAACATTTTTTTTTAGATACTTGCTGTAAACGGTATTTCGTTATTCCATATACCATACAGCGAATCATTGAAAATACTACAAACAACGGATATCGATGTTAAACTAACAGTTGCCCAGTTGATAGGGTATCAGGTAGGGTCGGCAACAAAAGCCAATGGCGACAACATGACGGTATCATCTCAGGATAGGCATACAGATATACACAACTATGGTCATGACATTCATACTTTACGCGATTCATCTGGATTGAATAGTAGTTCCAATACGTTATTGAACGATTTCAATGGGGTTGTAAAATTGAATACTAAGAATGATTGCCAAAATATAATTTCTAAACGAATATTAAATTTACCAAAGGTTAGTAAACAGGCTGGAACACAATAAAAAATATATTCTGTCTCTATTCATGCTTGTTTTTTTGGTGTTTTTGATGTTTCTGTATTTTAGTTTAGCAACTTTAAGTCTATACTAATGACAATAATTTTTTCATTAAATTAAATTATATTCTATATACCAATTACTATAATACTAATAAGGTCTAACTCTATTTATCGAACTACATTTGGTGGTGATCGAGCATATATAATATTAGTACGAAATTTTAATGTTGACTCTACACACGGTAAAATACTTACAGTAAAGCTCTTTGTTAAATCAACAAGAAACTGACAAGCTGTCGGGTCAGTGTCGCTACAACTTAAACTATAGAGATAATAAATTGGATAAATAGTGCTATTACGGCCATTAACGTACTCAATGTGTCAATGGAGCAATGCTGCCATTAGGATGCTCAAAAATAACCGATTAACTGATTATATAAAATTAATTAAATTCAAATAACCTAAATTGGATTAATCAAAATGTTCGTTTGAATCTACAGAAGGAAAACCATTTCAATATTAATTGCTCATTCGAAATTTTCGTAAGCTCTAGGATATGATAATGGAAGTTCGTAAGCTCTAGGATATGATAATGGAAGCTTAAAATTGAAAAGATTTACCGTTTAAAAAATCAAAACACGGTCAAATAAGTAAATTACCGAAATATTTCGCAAGATTACCCCATGTTTCTACGACGACGATTAAATCCTAGTCAGAAATATTTCAGTATTCTTAGACACTCATACACAAACAGTATTAACTTGCTGTTAATCTTATAGGTGTATGCTTATAGTGCTTGTATTCAGGTTGCTTCCTCAAATATTTGCATTCTATGTTGAGTACTAACATTGACTGTTAAGTTTTAAATTAAGAACAAACTTCCCTGAATTTTTGAATAAAGTAAATCAGGATATTTTTCTGCTCATCTTCTCAGCATTATTCGATATAAGAAATTAATAAGAGACTTGCGTTACCGTACAGTAAAACTTACACTGGCTTAATAGCCCGTTCCGAATAATGGCAAAAAGTACTTCCTAGTTAGCTTCCTAATCAAGCAGTAGTCGTCTTGGATTACCAGTTTTGTACGATACAAAAGGCAATATGCTCTAACGAATAAAGATATAAGTAGCCAGCTAATAAGATTATCGGCATCTCTCACACCGAATGAAATCGTGTTATAAGTCAAATGTCTTAGCCCTAACACATACATATATCATTAATAACACATATCATAATTTCATTTATATATAAATAAATAACTTGCTTATAATCAAATATGCTAAATTATTAACAATTAAAAATATAAAAAATTTAATTTCGATACTGTATTATAGGTTATAAGTTCAAGTCCAGAAATATACTACGAAAAGACAAATAAACATTCTCGTCGCTTCGATGGCCATACTATATATCCAGTTACTCCAGCAAAATTAGCATACGTTTAATCCTATACAATTTATACCAACAAATGTTTTCATTTTGAATCGAACACACAAAAATTATTGACTCTAAATTTAATTTATCATCTAGATTCCCTCACTTTGTAAAATAGTCGTTGAAAACTAAATACACTAATACCTGCCTATATACAAAGATTATTAAAAGTACAAACTCAAAAACTACCAAGTCACATTTTAGCGTGCCAGTTATGATCGTACGATTACCTTGGAGCGACGTGTTATAATAATGAATCCCTATTTCTTACAAGTAATTCATGTTTTTTATAAGATCACCAAGTGATTAGGATCAGATCACATTTTCTGTGCTGCCCAAAACACAGATTTTGTTCAAAATGGAAAATATGATTTGATTTGAGTCAATTGAATGAATATTTCTACTTGATCGGAATGATATTTGAAAAACAAACGAAAAAACCAACGAAACAAAAAAGATAAGAACGGTAGGCTAGTTAACCAATCTAAGAAACAGCATAAAGGTACAGACTTATCAGCCGGGGAACAAATATTTGTACAGGATCGTATACATACATATCTGTAAATGTTATTATTTTGTGGGGCAAATCAATAATATAATAATGATTGTATAGAGTTTTATTAGTAGCCTACATATATAAAATAGACAAATAGAGATTTTATATAAATACTACATATTATAATGTAAATGAATAAATAGCAATTTTATGTTAAACACTGAAGACTTTAAATGTCTAATAGATTTCTGTTTTAAAAATGTAATAAAATTTTTTATTTGAAATAAAACAAATGTTTTTTTTAAATTACTCAACTAACAAAGTTTTTATATAAGCCATCAATTGAATGCACTTACGAGGAGACATCAGAGTATCAATTATTTAGAATTCATCTGTAAGTATAGTGAACTCCATAAAAACTTTTTTTATTTAAAAATAAAATATTGGTCAAAAACTGTTACATTTTAATATTTTGTAATGGCTCCCAATTATACGGGATCGCAGAATATTACTCTGTCTCCCGCAACTATGATATAAATCCTCGGTTTGAAAAAAAAATGGAACGAACTCTTCGAAATCCTAGAATTGAGCAACACAAACAATTACCCTAATTATCGGCGTTTAACCCCTATATATAATCCGCACCTTAAAAGATATCAACTTTTTGCATAAATAAATAAAATATCTTGTATATAACCCGCAATTTTCAACCGCTACGTTAGAGCATGTTTTGACTTTTTCCTTTCGTTAATAGTTGCTTTCCAATCGACCAACCGCTAGTACCTGCTAGTGAACCGCTAGTAGTTCGTTGCTAAATAATCCATAGTAAATTTAGCAAAGACACACAGCGAACTATTAGCGGGTACTAGCGGTTTTAGTTCGCTGCGTGTCTTTGCTAAATAATCCATAGTAAAATTTAGCAAAGACACGCAGCGAACTACTAGAGGTTATTCCATTGGAAAGCAACTTATTTAATTCCTAGAAAAAGAGTCTGAAACAACGACTACAACGGTAAATAAGTATTTACTATGGGAATCCCAGTCTTTTTATAAATCGTTCAAAAGCCTTATAAAGTTTAAAGTGTGTGGTTCTTTTCTTAATTAAAAATTGAAATTATATTTTATTTAAAAATTATTAAAAAGCATTTAATTTGCCTGCCAAAAAAACACGCAATTAGTACATATCATGAACGTCGTTTAAATTGAACGTCGTAAAATTTTCCGAGAAGAAGGGCAACAGAGCCGCGGGTCGCGAGTAGGATGTGGATGAAAGAACAGTTAGTGATTGCAGAAAAATGAAAACCATCTTGCATGCAATGTCACGTAAAAAACGATGTCGCAGATATAGTCAACCACATTGGCCAAAAATTAGAAATTGAATTGAAAGAATGGGTGTCGACAATGCGTAAAGAAAAGCGGAAAGTATCGACAGTTGATATTCGATTGAAGGGAAAACAAATGGCAGTTGCAAATGGAATCCAGAATTTTAAAGGTAGTGCAGTATGGTGCTATCGCTTTATGGGCAGACATGGGTTATCAGTTCGGACAGGAATAAGTTGTTGCTTTCGAAGAATTTATTTCCAAGTTAAATGAAAAAACGGATTTAACAGAATTTGGTAATATGGATGAAATGCCCATCATATTTGACAAGTCATCCACTAGGACGGAAGATGTCAAAGAGACAGAAGATATTTTATTGACGACAACCGAGACAAAAAAAATTAACTTTATACTGTTATATTATGGCTCTACAGCTGACGAAGGCAAATGTGATCCGATAGAAATTTTTAAAAGAAAAACAATTCCAAAAGACAATTTCCCAAAAGGAATGATAGTAACGGCAACGAACCGCCCAGGTGGCGCAGTGGTTAAAGCTGCGGCAGTTGGAGCGGGAGGTACCGGGTTCGAATCCGATTCGAGGCAGGATGCAAAATGGGTTTTTCACCTTCGATCGTTTGGTTGGTGCGATCGGTGGTGAAAAATGAACATATGTGGATCCTCTGTCGTGTTTAGAATCCTTGGGCCGACCCATCTACCATGTCAGTACTATAGGCCTGACATGGAGCTATGCAATGCGCCGCAGATGGTTCTACGAAAAGACTCGGACATATAGCCGGATAGAGTCGGACCTATAGCAGCCACAACAACTTAACTTTTTTTTCTAACGGCAACGAAAAAGGGTGGGATGAATGAGGAAATTATGGGTCAGTGGATAGAGAAGATTTGGCGACAGATGATACCTGGGTGGACTGACCAAAATATTACAACCACTAGACTTGTCGGTGAACAAGTCATTCAAAAATCATATTAGAAAGGAGTGGGAACAAAGGGTGGTCAGCGGAATACATACATTTACCAAAACCAGAAAAATGAGGTATATGCATCCTATGAAGATGTATGCAATTGGGTTTCCAAAATTTGAAGTAAAGTACCAACGGATTGCATCAAAAACGGATTTCGGAAGGAAAAATTACACAATTATGGCCAAGATGATGATATTGACTCGTCTGATTTGGACAATTCCGACAGTGAGCAGATATCTTTTGAAATTCTCACCGAATATCCAGAAATTTTTGAAACTTTTAATTGAATCCGACGACAACTTTTGGGTTTCGAGTCGGAGAAAGATTTTCTTGGATTTTAAATGTAAAATTTTTTTAAAAATAATAAATTGAAAATTAAGGAAAATAACATTTTTTCTCATGTATAACCCACCCTTACTGTATAAATTACACCCCTAAATTTACACTTTTTGTTTCATATAACCCGCGGGTTATACGCCGAAATTTAGGGTATTACAAAATTGCAGATGCTCTCAACTAGCGAAACGTTAACTGGGGGAACACAACAAATAATGAGAGTGGCAAAAACCTAATCACATGGCTACAAATCAACTCTATATAGCATGCAGGAGTGAATCCAGAATTTTAAAGGTACAAACCAACACATTTAAGAGAAAATGAACTAAATGAGGAACAGTAGAACTATTACCACACAACAACATAGAAGGTAACCGTATATTGAAAGCTAAAATAAAATGGATCATGAAACTAATTTTTAAAAATATTAAAATAGAATACAATTAAATATTGGAAGTGTAAACTGGAAGGTATAAGCCCACGACACAAAATGTTCTCTAACATCAAAAAATCAACAGAACAAAACAAAACACAAAGCTTGACCAGCTCGAAATAGAATTGAACATAGACTGGAATGGAAAACTATACCAGAAACTGGTACAACATTCAAAAGCTACATTGAACATAATTTAAACATTTTAGGATACTACATTCAACAAAGTACCGCAACAAACCCTCACCTTGGAAAAGCAGAACACGGAAACATATTACAACAAATAATTGATCCAATAAATTGATTGCATTCCAAACATAGTAATGAAACATTTGCAGACAAAATTATCACCGAACTGTACTGCGTATTTAACAACCTGCTAAATAACAAATCGTTCGCGAATTGCTGGAAAACTGCCAAAATGTGTCCAATGTTAAAAAAAATCCGTTAAATGCCGAAAATTACAGGCCAATCAGTCTACTATCCAGTATCTAATTTCAGTAAAGTATATATATGAAATAATATTACTAAATAAAATACCACACGATAAACAATAGTCTTATACCTGATAATCAATTCGAGTTAATTTACGATTACTCAATTACCCACGCAATCAATAGTAAAACTAGCTTCAGACGTTTGTCGAAATCTCAACAAAAAAGTAAATACGGGAGCAGACGATCGATATGGTACGTGTTTGAATCAGTATGGTTAGACGGTCTTCTGTTTAAACTGTATAAAATAATAATCATGAACAACACACTTAACTCCGAAACAGTGCAAGCAATAGTATATGCAGATGATATCGTTAGTAAAAATATCGTTCAGAACATACAAATGGCAACAAATTTTATAATAGACTACCTGCACATATGGCATATCAAAATCAACGAGAATAAATGTGAAACCATTTTATTGTGGAAACCTACACAGCTGGCCAACAACGATACACAAAATAACTGGAAAAAATTTAAAATTGTTGTCAATAATAAAACCATCGAGCAGCAACCCATCATAAAAAATTTTGGTGTAAATATATATCGAGGAACACCTGAACATCCAACTTGTTATTATTATTTATTTCTAATGTTCATTATATATAGAAGGGTGATCGCTTGAAATGCAAGAATTATGCGGTATCTTGCGAAGAATAACTCCTCTGGCGGAGGTGATTATCGATGACTACCAAGGAGGTTTCCGTTCAAATCTGTCAGTCACTGATCAAGTGATACGGATGATTCTTTCCATGTACTACGAAATATCCTAGATTTCAATCAAGCTCATGACTCGATCAATCGAGAGAGACTGTAGTAATACTAAACAAGTACGTACATCTGTGTAAAATGACAGTAACACAGTCACAATGGTGTGTTAAAATTGAGAACAGGCTATCGAGAACTTTTGAAATTACTTCTGGTGTTCGACAAGGAGATGCGCTGTCCCCGATACTTTTTAATTTTATATTGGAATACATCCTTCGTAAAAGTGAAACACCTCAAGACAGTAGCTTATTCCGACAATCCAATCATATTTTTGCATATGCAGATGAACTCTGTGTGAAACAGATACTTGATCCACCGAAACAGTGTTCAACTTCGGTTGGTCTGAAAATCAATGAGTCCAAAATTAAATATCTCATCTCTAGTTTAAGAAACCCAGACATTCAGTAGAGGTAACCACGCTTCTATTAGATAGCAACCCTATGAAGAGCTGGCTCGCGATCGAAACCGATGGAGTCAGATTGTTGACACAACACGGGCCAACAACATGCCATTGTTGCCATTAAATCCATCAAAAAAAAAAAATTAAAATGTTTTACCGAATGGCTCTCTCTGCAATAGTTTTTAAAAAATAAAATAATTACAATATAGTAGAGGCGATACTAACGCTCTGTAACAATTTTTTCATTAAGTCGCATCTTCTCGATCCACTTCACATAAAGACGATATATTTTAGCCACTAAATGACCGTTTTGAGACTCAACCAAAATAAAAGAATTAATGTAAAACTTCGTTCACTGCACGTGAACATTTTCCTATTGAAAAATTATTGAAATTTTAATCAGTTTCAATACAATTATATATGTAGTGAATAACACAGTACCGCTATTGATATTTTGCCATCTGATGATGTTAAAAAAACTATTTGGGCTAAATTGGTAAGAGTGTCTCCACTATTTGGGCTAAATTGGTAAGAGTGTTGCAAAACATTTTCAAACATACTCTTGTACTCTGATAATTAAGGTAATATAGCCATAATGATTTGCTCTTGCTGATATTCTTGATGGTAACTTGTTTATCGCTTACCTTAACTCCATGAGCAAGAAAATCTCTCAGACGTCCTTCGGATAGTAATTTTTGAACATATACAGCCTGCTAGGAGTTTCTCATGACCTTTTACTGTACATCAACTTTTCATTTCCTTTACAGCAATACTTTTATGTCCTGCTAACATTATCGTCCTTCGCCGAACATACCTGTTCACTATAGTCAACAAGCTTATACCCGATTCGTATTCAGAATCGTAGCCTGCGAATAGTTCTAATTTTACAAAATAAGTATTAACCATTAGGACGATTTTGGCCAATAATCAAATAAATTGGAAAAGAGCGCATATTGTTGAGAAAATTGTGACATGATTTTCATTAATAAAATGAATTTATAATTTTTTCAAAGTATTTATTTTGGTTAAATCTTCATTGTCTACTTTTAATTATGTATCTGCTTGAAAATATTGTAAATACTACTTAAGTTTATCGAAATTTAAAATCACTTGCGGCATGTTTTACTTACTATAGTCTGTATTTGGAAATACAATGCTTTGGAAAAGACTATTTACTGTTAAATTCACTTTTTCTAAACTATATGAAAATGTAATCAAGTAATGATGGGATAAGTACTTATCGGTGTCTTGCATGCATATGTATTGTTCTGCAAGCTACTACAATCACCAACCACTTTTCTATAAGAAATGTTTGATTTGGTCACCTTACAAAATATTGATTAGCTAAGAATCTAAATGGGGAAATTGTGGAAAAATCATCAAAGAGAACATACACCGTGTTTGCTAATCGCTGCAAGCCATAACTGAAAACATCTTTAACAATTTGCTGCGATTCTATATGTATTCGTTCAATTCGAAACGTCAATTAACTGAAAATTGCCTGAAAATTTTACGACCTCAACATGAAATGATCGTCAACAATAACGATATTAAAATTACCATCATGAAATTTTAAGGCAGAATTTGAAGATGTCCGTGCTCGATTGAACAATGAACGTTTAGGGACGTCCAAAAACACCATCCATTTGAATGTACTGGATTCAAAAAGATTTTTTATCATTCGATTATGATCGGTAAAATGGATGAATTACGACTCCATAAATTAAATTAAAAAGTAGTAACTGATATGGTTAAATACCAATGTCGTTTGTGGTTTTGGTTCAGAATATCGGATTTTGAGCCGAATCACTACCAACTATTTCCGAGTTGCCTTTTAACGTCGTTTCTAATTTCTTCACCGTAAACCTATGCGCATTAACCGTTCCTCGTGTTACCCGTCCTGGCGTAACTAATGGTGGCATTTTCTCTTTTAATCCTGCAGAACATTTACCATTTATTTATCTATAGAATACGCAGGGCTCTGAAACATCTCTGCGGTGCTGTAGGCTGTCTAGATCTTTCGTAAGTCTGGAGTTTCGTATTATTCGGATGGCACGCCGCTGTACTCTATCCAGCAACTGGAGAGCAATGTCATATGCTGCACTGCAAACCTGACAGCAATATTATATACAAAGTCTAATAAAGGTTTTATATATCTGGAGAACCTGATGCGATTTAAAAAACCGTTTGCATCTATTGAGGAACCCGAGTTTACCTTAAGCTGATTTGGCTAATGCGATAATGTGTTGAAATGGAAGATGGGTCGAGCCATGAGTTCAGCACAACTGGAAATTGTAGAGGTTTTCATTCACATTATCGATCGAAATCTACAAAAAATCATTATCTTAAGTATTTACTTACACTTATTCTTTGCTTTGTTTTTTTTAATGTAGATAGGTGATGTGCATTCGAAAAAATCCAATTTCCATTTTTTTTTTAACTTTTACAATAACCATATTAGAAAAATTTCAGACAGCCAGATAAGAAGTAAATATGTACCAGACAATGAAATCAATTATTTTCTTTTTATAATTGAGTCGATTATAGAGCTTCCGGAATATAGAGATTTATTGAACTAATCCTTCATTTTCTAATCGAATGAAATGAACGGTATGAGCACCATACAGTAATCCTGAATTTGAAGGATCTCTAAAGTTGCACCGTTCTACACATTTGACTCTAGGTAAGAATAAATCTTTTATTTTACAAAACTAGCAATTTTAAATGGTTCAGTACTCGAAGTGAATAATAAATTGGACTGGTAAGTGAGTTATCTCAGGTTTATCTAAATATGAAAAAATTGTATATTCTGTACAAATATTTAATATTCAAAAATTTGTCAACGTTCTATTGCAATCGATTTGTAGTAATGTTCAAATCAAATATGTATAGCTACATAATACAAATATTATTTTATAGATACAAACGTAATTATATGTTCGGAATTTTACTTAACATAAATAAAATGTGGAGAACAATTATTACCACCGTCCTCTTCCTCCACCTCCCCCACGACCACCTGCTCCGCGACCGCCGCCACCACCTCGGCCTCCACCGAACCCACGGCCACCACCACCTCCACCAAATCCACGACCGCCACCACCACCACCTCCACGTCCTCCAAAGCCTCGTCCACCGCCACCACCACCTCGACCTCCTGCAAATAAAAAGGAAACTTAGTTGAAAATATTAAAATATAATCGTTAATCTTACCTCCTCCACCCCGACCATTTTTCTTTACTCCACCAGATTTCTGTCCTGGCGGTTTTGGAAGAAACCGGTACAATGGTAATAGTTTACCAGGGTCTATGTATAGTTGTTGTTGCTGTTTGAAACTGTTAGCTTTCATATTATCACCTAGTTTGATCGAAACATAGTAATCCCGTAAATTTCCAAATATTTCATCTATTTTTCCAACTTGTTCTTTATTTTCTAAATATATTGGAGCGTTAAAATATGGAACATCTTCAATCTGCACTTTGCACACTAGATCATCTTGGCATGTATAATCGTAATATCCTAATGGAATTACACGATCGGGTGGGCCTTGATCAAAATTACGACCCCCACCTCCACCGCCACGACCACCAAAACCACCACGACCTCCGCCGCCTCCTCGGCCACCCCGACCACCGCCACCACCACGACCGCCGCCACCACCACGACCTCCAAAACCGCCGCCACCACCTAGAAAAAATTATAATTAATATTAACTAAGACGATTAACTTCACAAATAATATTACCTCGTCCTCTGAACGACATTATTTTATTTTATCAAATTAAATTACAAAATGTAAACACACACTAAACAACATAAACAGACAATCTTTGAGGTTAAGATGAGAACGTGCTTCACACTCGCATTTAAACAAATATTTGTAATAAATTTGACATTTGACAGATCTAAACTATCGGTAATAAAATCTACTACATTTTTATTTCCACATGCGACAAAATAAACAAACCAGAAAAACACTAAATTAGTGCCCTAAAAGAATTCTTTAACTTATCTCTAACTTGTAGTCAAAAAACTTATAATATTATAAGGGAAATCGTGTCAATTTCCATAGTAAATGCCGACAGTATGATTTTGTTAAATATAAGTTCCGAAACGAAAAGAAAACCATACATTTTAACGAGAACAATAGATAGCACGCGAAGTAATTTTTTAATTAAATATCAATTACAAAAAAAAAACAATTTTTTTACTATTATTTTTAAATGTAAGCCCATTTAATTCAATAAATAAGAATTTCGATCTTAAAATACATTTTGTCTTTTTTTAAAATTTTAAATTTTGGTTTCGTTAATGAATTATTATGTTATCATTATAATTATTATGTTGAAAATAAAATACTGTAGTTAAAAATGTTAACATTTTGTTCAACTTCTACTAGTTACTCGCATGTTCTTTATAATTTATAAGTTATGTGTATCTCTATGCATTACATTTATTGATCTAAGTCGCAACCTTTTCAATAATAATGCATGATATGATTTAATTTACAATAAATACCATCTAAATGTTAAGCGTTCCTAAGTAACAGATTATTAATCATTGACTTTGTATCAGAATCGATGGGTAAGTACGGGTACCTAATATTATCTAATAAACGCGCTCATCTTTCCATTAGAAATATTCCGATTGCGTATACAACAGTTTCCTTTTTAATATCGGTTCTACTAAACTTCACAACATTCGTTAAACTTCAAATGATTTCACGGTAACTCAACTCAACATCGTTGCCATGTACCCATATTCTAACTCAACTTTGTTTCAATCTTGTCAAGAAACAAGATAAAATATGTAGAAACCATCAACACAACCAAAACAAATTGGTTTATTCCTTATTCTACTAGTTACTCTCATGTTCTTTATAATTTATAAGTTATGTGTATCTCTATGCATCTCTATCCTTTTCAATAATAATGCATGATACGATTTAATTTACAAGAAATACCATCTAAATGTTAAGCGTTCCTAAGTAAAAGATTATTAATCATTGACTTTGTATCAGAATCGATGGGTAAGTACGAGTACCTCCGATATTCCGATTGCGTATACAACAATTTCCTTTTTAATATCGGTTCTACTAAACTTCACAACATTCGTTAACTTCAAATGATTTCACGGTAACTCAACTCAACATCGTTGCCATGTACCCATATTGTAACTCAACTTTGTTTCAATCTTGTCAAGAAACAAGATAAAATATGTAGAAACCATCAACACAACCAAAACAAATTGGTTTATTCCTTAATCCACAAAACATTTTCGATTTTAAATTTTTATGTTTTGAACGCATACATCGCATTGTTTTTGACATTTTTCACAAGCCTAAATTTTGTTGATTGGGCTTACCATTATTTGAATATTTGTAGAATCAATTTGACATTTCATAAGGGTGTGCTTTGTTTTTTAACTAAAGTTAAAAATTATTTCTAAAATATTTTGCTATAAAAACAATAGTTGATTAAAATTATGTTGTACCTAGAGGATTACTTAGAAAGTAAGTTTGTTTTGAGAGGATTTCGTCAAAACAAAAATTATTTGACTTTTTGTTTTGTGTGTTTTATCTCGGCATATTTTGGAAAAATCAATTTTTGTTTTGTTACAGTGATTGAGCATCTACCTCAAGAGCTAAGGGATAGGTTTACTGAAATGAGGGAAATGGATTTGTCCGTTCAAAGTACTTATTATGAATTTCTTAACTATTCTTGAATACAATTGTGATTTGTTTTTTCGATTTATTTAGATAATATGGATCCTTTAGAAAAGCGGGTCCGTTTACTATTTGGCCAATGTCGCCGAGACGAGATCACACCTACTGAAGCAAATGGTGAATTTTTGAATATCCGCAAAGACTATTACAAAATTCTTGAGGATGCTGATGAAAAAGTACAGCTTGCTAGTCAAATGTATGATTTGGTCGATCGTTACTTAAGACGTCTGGATAGTGAACTTTTTAAATTTAAATGTGAACTTGAAGCTGATAATAATGGAATAACCGAAATACTAGAAAAGCGTTCTCTCGAATTGGATGGAGTGAGCAGTAGTGGGAATACTAGTAATCAGAAAGAGAATAGATACTTTGGTTTACTTTCTAACAGCAGTTCACAGCAAAAAAATATTGAGCGAAAATATAACGCTTATAAGCATAAACAGGAAAAACAACGAGACGTTATGGTTGGTGGAAATACTGAAAAACGGCAAATAATTACTGCTGGTATTAGCACAACCCCAATCGTTCGACCAATTACGCCAAATTTAAATCATCACGCATTAATTCCCACAACTCCAACTTCAGCTGTTTCGTATAGTTTACAGCATATTGGAGCAGGTAACGCAATAGCAGCGGCAGCAAGTCAAGCAATTGCTGCAACACAACAACTTCAACAAGGTCGACGAACTGCAAGTTTAAAGGCATCATATGAAGCTATACATGGAAATTCAGGCACTACAGCAGCCGAATTAATGATTGGCCGTGAACTTGCTGGGGCTACTCATAATGCAATTCAAGCTGTCGAACGAGAAGGAACGTCATTTAGTAATCAACGTCGGCAGAAAAAGTATTTCAGTTGTTGAAAAACTGTTGATTAGTTTTATATAAATAATTTTTTTATTTGCAGAAAACTAAGTCTATCAACAACTTCATCATCTTCTCAAGGAAGCTCATCAGGGCTAATGCCGACAATATCAAATCAAACAATGCCACAAACTCCAGAAACTCCATCAGTTGTGTTAAATGATGGAATCATAACGGAACAATCAACAGAGGGCGAATGGACTTATGATCCAAATGAACCACGATATTGCATTTGTAATCAAGTATCGTATGGCGACATGGTTGCTTGTGATAACGAAGATGTGGGTATTTTTATTTTTGTTTTAACTTAACTTTGATAATTATATATTTTTTTAAATTTAGTGTCCTTTCGAATGGTTTCATTATCCATGTGTTGGTATAACTCAATCTCCGAAAGGAAAGTGGTATTGTCCGCAATGTACATCATCGATGAGGCGACGTGGTTCGAGAAAAAACTAACATTTGAACATGATTATTTTATACGGTATGGCGTGCCAAAGCACTTAGTAATATTCACTTTTCATTAATCTACAACGTGATTATAAACAATAAAATATAAATAATAAATTTAAATAAAATCGTGTTTTATTAAAAATGGTTTCTCTTATGATGTCCAAATTTATAGAGATAGTAGGTTAGATCAGCATTCTATTAGTAATATTTATCTGGGTAATGAGAATTTTAATTATTAATCGGTCTTCAATGGGCTCGTCTAAATGCTAGTAGATCGCAATCTATTATTATTTATAAAAAAATCATTAGATACGTTTGTTTATTTTCCTTGTTTTCATCTTTCGATCTTGGCAATTGCTTTGTTTTTGGAGCTCACACTAGCATAATCGTGGACGTATGACTATAAAGGTTAGATTTACGTAGTAGAACCGGGATTCAAACCCGATATCCCAACACACTCCATTTACCGCAGCTTTAACTACTGCTCTAGGTGGTTCGGTTGTATTAATCTTAATGTGTTACTTATTCCGTTTTCAACTAATGTTATTAATTTTGGGTTAGTTAAACAAATTTAGTTAAACTGAGTAAGAAGATATTTGGGTTGATGTATAAGGTGGCCCACCTTCATCCTCATTTCGTCTATAGGGATATCTGTTTTGGTAAGTTTCAGGAGAATATGACTATTCAAAAAAGAAGTTAAATGGTTGCACTGGTTTCATTTTCCGAATTGGAAACATTAACCATATTTCACCCTATTCTTTGATTGTCCTTGGTTGTAGTATAGTTTAACTAGTTTTTATGAGCGTCAGCTTTGCGTTTTTATTACGAAACTTCTCAAAATTATAAAGATCAATTTATTTTAAAAAAATATTATGTAGCAAATCGCATTATGCTAATCATAGATTGCTCCCTGCCCTGAAACTCTTCTAGTTATTTTAATTCCTCATTTTTTGTTAGAGGTATATTTCTGATCAATTCAGTATTATAACTTTGAGATCTACCGAAACTGAATCACGAACTAGAGTGACAATACCTATATTGTCTTACAATTCTTTAAACTTCGTTGTAAGATTATTTGAAATGTTGACTGCTCCATTCTGCTCATTTCATTGTAAATAAGCTTGTACACAAAATGGAATGTGTGTTAAGACGTTTTTATGCCTAATGGTAGAATTAATTTATGAATGCGGCTTAAATATGGGGTTTTTTCTTCTTAATACAAATTTTAAGCATTTTATAAACAAAGTAAAGGCTCAAAATTGATACTTTTGTTAAAAGTAAGCTTCCTCGACGACTGATAGATTCTTTAGAAAATTATGATAAACCAGAACAAACCAGTGGTAATAAGATCCACAATAGGAACATAGAGAATAGGTAAACAGTGAACATCACTTTTCATTCATTCATTGAAGAAATGCTCGGTGAGATATCCAAGCAAGAAGATATAAATTTCAAATTACCATAATTAATGCTTCAATGCCGAATTAGACTGTGTTCAACCAAAAATATTGTCCATTTCTTACATGAAAACTATTGTCAATAGTATGTTTATTAAAAATTTGTCTTATCTATAAGAGAGTATTGCCCCATTCGTCCCGGACTAGTACGTAGTATGTAACTGAGCCGGCATGTGGCTTCTGCGTTTCGGGTTATATTAATCATATGTCTTTTCTCGATTTTTACAAGCTGTTTTGTACAGGTTCAACAATTAAATCCTACAATGTAAGGCCATGTATGTAGCCTACATGAATGAGTTATGGCACCATTATCTACACGTCTATTGATTTTATTATTTTTAAAAGTCAGTGCTTCTCAACTTATATTATGATTCTGCTAATTGAATATACATATTACTTTAAGTTTGAATGGTAACTTATATTATTGTATCTATTATGTTTATAGTCTCCGACAATTTTATTGATTGCACTTCCCTTTAAATTTCATTTCAATTTTCATAACTTCGTTTTGTCTAATCAATCAAATTAAAAGCGATCATCTGGTCGTATCATCTGCTCCGTAAAAAATAAACTAAGAACCCGTTTGATGAAACTCGAAACTCACAAAATATTTCAAATTCTTGTTTTGGTATAAATTAGGTAGTAAAGAATTAAAATTGAAAACCACCTGTACTATCCAATTTAACTTAGGTTAAATAACACAGATAAGTTGCTTTTGACTTAGCAATCTCAAATATGTTACGGATGAAATCTTAGAGCATGGTATGCCATTAAAGAGAAAATATAGAAAAACGCTTCATTGGTACACCTAACCGTTTAAAGTATGTATCCAAATATATACTGTCATGAATGGAAGGTCAAGGTCATTTTGTAAATTAGTCTTTAATACTAGTTTCAGTGTGGCTTACGCTTCTCAGATTTGAAACCTTTTTGAAAGCCCAATGCCGACTTGTTTACCTATGGCCAACAAGGAATCCAACTTAATCAAAGCTTCGCAGTTAGTTTTGGGCAACAATTTATGTAAGGTCCATTTATAAAATCAGTCATAAAAGGTAAAAATTACCATAAATGTGTTATTTTAAAAGACAATTGTCTTGGCATATTTATAAGAAGAAATCGATTTACTATAAACAAATATATGTTTCCAGGATGTATGTCAAATCTATCTTGATATATGCAGATTTGGGCTACTGTTTCATAGAATGATATATGTTACTAGCCCTGGTCCCATTGCTCTTCTGCACCTGTAATAATATACATGTTTTGTATCCTTGTACATAAAATGTATTCCATACTACTGCCGTACTCAAAATGTCTATTACTATTTCCCAATCAGCGTTTCTTGGGTTCTTAAATTCTGTAATTCTGGTTTATTGCTAGTTAGATAAAAGGAAATGTAGCAATGGTCAGAGAGAGTAACGCCATCCAGGGCCATCTAAGATGAACCTTTCCTACTTAGACTCCATGAGGGAATAGTAATACCTATTACTTTTTGCCTTGAGAATATCAAAAAGGTAGGGCTATTACCCACATTCAAGATGACTAGGCCAGCCAGACGCAGATAGATATTCTAGCAGGAAAATGTCTCTAGGATTTATATCGGAACTCCCTAGCTTACGTGATGTGAGTTTATATCGCACCCGGCAATGATTGGGTTATTATACGGTTGGCGTACTCCAAAGCTTTGATAAAACAAAGCTGCTCCTTTATATTAAAGGCGGCTGTTGTAAGGCTATTGCAACAGATTTCATTTAAGAGTCTGTAATTCATGTTATTTTACTGACAAAAATCCAGACGAGCAAGTACCACTAATCAGAAGAGAGCCTGAGTTAGGTATCTGGATTGAGTCCTTTGATTGTTCTCGTGAATTCACGATTCTTGAATCAAAAATACATATTTATACTCTTCTCATATTGCTGATTTGCTTTAGAATTGGACCCGCAATGAGGTCACATTATACATAAAATGTAAAGTTTGTCATTCCGAAAATTAAAATATGTGTCTTGGCTAAATAAAATATATACCTCAGCACAAAAAATAACACAAATTAAACCTAAACATACTGCAAACATTTGTTTATTTCAAAAGTTTTTTAGCGTTTATACTCAGAATTCAAATGTGATTAAAACTATATGGCGCATTGGTTAAAGTGGTGGCAGTTGGAGCGGGAGGTACTGGGTTCGAATCTCGATTGGGACAGGATGTTAAAGGGACTTTTTACCATCTGATTACGATCGGTGGTGTTAATGAACACATCTATGGAATGCAGAACTCATGGGCCAACCCATCTTCCAGGTCAGTACCTGCTGACATGGAGCTATGCAATGCGTAAATGGTTCTACGTAAATCGGACATATAGCCGTACTTCCTCGATTTGGCTATTAAGACGTAAACTAGGACGTAAATATGTGAATCACGAAAGAGTTGGAGCTTTGTATAACTGTTCATAGAGGTTGTCTGTGTGTAAAATGTACATGCGCCCACTGATATAATTCAACCCCAGGATTAAGACTCTTTTTACAATAATTTGGATAATCTGATGTTAGATTTGTGATTGGTGACTTAAATGCTAGAGCTAAACAGACTTTATGTGAAGTTAGCCCGCAAAATACTCCGAGATAATGCGATGGCAACACTAAAATACGTGATACGTGATATTTTCCACTGTCATCCCGAAAAAAGATTGTATCACAACATTTTTAAATATCATCTATAAAGTATGTTTCTATCACGACACTTTTAGTATCAGGATTGTTCTAGATATTTACTATCAAGAACCGTTTGGTATAGTTTTTATTGGTAATGGGTACACTTCTCATGTGACAAAGTTAGAAAAACATTCAATTAGGCAAAGAACCTTCTTTGCCTAATAGAATATTTTTCTATAGATACCAAGAACCGCGTGGTATATGTTTTGAAGATAATAGATTCACCTTTCGTATTATAAAGTTACAAAAAAAAATCTTCGTAATGTTCTTGGTAATGAATATATAGGACGACTTCAAACGTCTATAACGAAGCTTATAAACTATTTTCTGTGTTCGATTTGCAATAAATAATTTTTAATTTAAGTTTAAATATTGAACAAAATTATAACTATTACGATTTTTTTTCAAATAAGTCGTACTCAAGTTTACTTGTACTATATTCACTTTTCTAAGTTAAATAATTGACTATCTTTATAGTTGCTCATGATTTTATAATTAAATTAATAGTGCTGCCGTATTCTACTATACGCGTTTTTTGGGAACAATTTTCACAGAGATGAGCTGGTAGAAATCAGACCAACTTATAAAATAACATTGGTCTGTATTTCCGACAAATTATCTGTTAATTACAAAGCTACGTTGCAAATTTGTGTACAAGTCAAGGAGGACAGAAGAATATACAACGCTATTCTCATGTGATGGTCTGATAAATGTATAGAAACGCATCGGAAATATTAAGATCTTGTCAGCAATAGCATTTTGCGATCTAATTACCAGTCTGATGAAGTGAATAATGCCTGGAAACTAATGCAAGACCGCGGTAGTCGATGCCGGTCAGCACACTTTTGGTATAGCCAAAACTAAGCCCAAAAATGATTGGTTTGATGAGGAGTGTCATCTTAATAACTAACCGCAAACTAGGTTTCGAATCGCAAAGAGAAATAAAGAGGTTCTTGCTAGGAAGACAGCTCAACGAATTTGTTTTAAGAGTACAACTCAGCAATAAGCGCAACTAGCTTGGTTACTTTATTTGAGTCACCGAATTGCCCCATACTTGATTGACCAGGATAGAAATTTCTGTGTCAAAGTCGATTTGGTACTCGATACATGGTATGGAAATTTTTCTGCCGTTCTAATTATTCCAGATCTATTACTGATTTGAATTGATAACTATTACTGATGTAGTGACTATAAGCAATTGGCGTATCCCAATATTTCTCTCAACCCCTGTGAACAGAAATACAGAGCTCGAAGTATCAATTTTATCTATATAGATAAACTTTATAGGTGATTTATATATGCCCCTAAATAGGACCAACTTCACATTCGTTCATATTATAAGAACGCTATTGCTATCAAAATTCTAGATTACATTTGTTTGATAGAAATCTGTAAAATTCTGATATATCAACAGCTCTACATTGCAATAACCGAAATCGTTCTGATTTATTATCGATCGAAGTGCATTCCACTCGTTCTATACCTAGTATAACACTGTTCTTTTTACAATAATAAAAATCTCGTCTCTTCGGAAAAAAAAGAAAATTATTTTCATAGTTTTTCGTGGGTAGAACGAAATTTTTTTAAACTTATTTATAAAACTTTTTTTTTATAAATTTTTATTTACATTTTCGGATTATTATTATTTTATTTTTTTTTGTTTTAGTAAAAATTTAAGAAGACCATTTAGTTTCATAAGAAAACTCGGATCGTTAGGAACAAATTTTCCTTTTTAAATAATTTAAAATTGTTGATTGTTTGTAAAAGAAGTAATCGCGTTTTACACTGTGAAACTATATAAATAACTTTTATATGTGTACATTGATATAAATATATAAAATTAAATTTTATTTTATGGTGCTAAGTGTTGTTGAAAGTGAGAAAATTTTCTATTTTCACTTGTCTATGTCGTCATATTACATTGTGCTATACAATTTTTGTTCCACGAAAAAAATTGTTATATTTACATATGTGTGATTGAAAATTAAGAAAATTATGAAAATTAATATTTACAATAATTAAATATAAATGAAATAATAATGAATCGGGAAATATGTGAATAATGTTGTTTGTGTTGTGAAAAATATGAAAAGAATTTTCTTTATTTTATAAAAAATAAATAAATAAATAAGAATTACTGGGATTTTATGTGTATATTGGTTTCGTGTGCAGTTAATTTAACCAGCAACCAAAAATTAAGAAAATAATTTTGATCGTTAAATATATAGGAAATGAATGGAATTGATGGAAATACGAGCATAGGTAAAATTAATAGCTAAAATGAAATATATATTTTCAGTACATTTCCCAAGTTTTCACAATGTAACGAAATAAGAAACGAATACGCGGAAAACAACTTATGAAATTTAAATGCACATTTCTTAACATTTGCTGTGTTCTTCGTAATGTGATATGTATAATATTAGATTAAGATTAAGTATTCAAATTACGCGATGGCAGGGAACGGGCATGTTATTAGAACAAAGTAATGTAATCGAACTCATCTCTAGTTAAAATTATTTGGCTCATGTATCTGTAAGATATTGCACGTAAGGCAAAAAACTGAGTCTACGTCTGTCTATGAACAAGTTAATTTAGTATTTTTATCATTAATTTATTCGAAAACATTTTGCTAGACTAAAATGCCATTCTGTGTTGATTTGCATTTGTCTGTCATTTGTCACGCATTTTCACAATGTGAAATATAGTAAACAAAATAAGTGAAAATGTTGTGAGTTGGAAATTTTACTGATGCCAAATTACATATTAAACACTTTGTTCATCTGTTGGTTTGTGTATAGAAAACATGTACATGGATTTGTAATTTTTTAAGAATAAGTGACAAAAATTGGGCATTAATCTCATAATTTAAATTGTTGAAATTCATATTAAGAATTTCTCTAATGTGTGACTTATTCCACTTTTAAATTCAATCAAATAAAAATTTGATATTTTAAGTTCAAAAATATTCCTTATAGTGGATTTTTAAATGTATTTCGGCAATCAAGTTGCCATCTTCAGTATTTATCAAGTTCATGATAAATACTGAAGATGGCAACGTGATTGCCGAAATATATTTAAAAATCCACTATAAGGAATATTTTTGAACTTAAAATATCAAATTTTTATTTGATTGAATCATAATTTAAGTTCACCTCCTTATATTCAAGAAGATATCTCATGTATAAATATAACTAAATGTATGGGAATCTATTTTAATTTGTAAATTCCAATTTAAATCGTAGTAATTTTGAAACTTTCCGTTCGCTCCATATTTTGATCCGCATCCTGCCGTTTGTTAAACACGAAATATGCGCCCCGCTTGTCATGCACATACAAATATTTCGTACAAGTTAAGTGCTTATAGGTTATGCCAACCGCAAAATTTCAAATTTGTGTAAGTCTCCGTTTACCTGTTTCTGCCTCCGTTAATTGAGTTCACTTATCCGTTTGTTTATATATTTATTAATAGCTCTAATGAGAATTGAGAAGACGGACAAGAATTTGTTTTCGCTTTATCAAAGATAACTTGGGCTGTTTGAATACATTCATATCAAGTTTTTGAATAAAATTTGAAGAATTTGTATCTTTCAAGCGACTCATTTAAAACAAGGTTTATGATAATGCCAGTTTCGTTTTTGATGGAACTACGCGTGTTGGTTAATTATTTATCGAGCCAGTTGACTCTAGTTTAAGCATTAAAAGTTGAACAGTCGATTCGATCTGTTAACGGTTAACGCGACGATAATATCCATTGTCCATGATGAATTAACATACACTATTGAACAATTTACAACAAATTAGAAAAGTGTATTGTTTTGAGCCACAGCTGGTATTTTACATGTAAAAAACGTTTTTAAATTGTTTATGTAAATTTTGTAAAGAAAAACGTAAATTAGTGCCATCTGTTTTAAAATGTGAAGAATTTATCGACTTTTGGTTTGGTCATTAGCAATTAACGGTCATTATTAATTAATATAGATAAATGCGTTTTTGCAAAATCAGTTACTTTGCAGTTCCACGTTATTAGTTGGGAAGGAATTTTTTTACCTTCACCCGAGCCAATAAGGTGATTTTTTACAGATGGTGCTTTAGTTAAAACTAGATTTGATACCAGATGGCGCGTCTGTTTTTTTTTAACATAAAATGAGGTTTTACATATATAGAGCATAAGAAATAACTGTATGTAAATTACACGTTTTTACGTGTAAAAAACTGAGTAAACTATTCCGCATGATTTACACGCCCAACGGTAGTTTTGACAACATAGCTGTCATAACCTAATAAATTTCGAGCTTTCCCCTTTTGAAAGACTGTAAAAATGTTTGTGTATAAACTGTAAAAATGTTTGTGTATAAACTGTAATAATGTTTGTGTTTTAATTTTATTTTTTTTATGTGTGTGTGTCAATCATTTACACACCTAAATAGCAGTTTTGTCCATACACAAAAGTGTAATATCGCAACTTAAATTTTTGGATGTACGTTGATTGTTCAAGACTATCGATCCAGAGTGATCATAACAAATAAAACTTGATAAAAATTCTGTTAAGGCAACATTCTTTGTGATCGATTTGGTTCCGTCATCCTTCCATTTCAGCTCGTTTTCCTAGTAGTGCTCCATATTTTTTTCAATGTAGTTTTTCTAAGTTTCTGTTGCAGAGATAGTTTTGTAGCTGCTAAATTATTTGTTATATTTTGTACAGAAGTTTTAAACTTTTCACTCCGTTGGTGGGTATGCTTTCGTAGGTGGGTGTGTTTTCCGTGTACTTTAAAAACATCTAAAGTTATTGATGAAGCAGTCAACGCCAAGTAATGTTTTGAATCAATTCTTCCGTAGTTGAGGTTTAACATCATTCCTTACACCGTTCTCTACCAAGTCGAAAACATGCAGGCTTAGATCCGATTAACGTAGGTTTTTTGCTCATTACTTTAATCCCTAGGGGATCATAGTTACTGTTATCCACATTCTTGATCATTCGTAATAAGATTAAAAAATTATTTTGTAATGATCTTTACGTGGGGTCTTTACTCGGTAAGTTATGCTTTTCATGTGCGGAAATAAAAATTTCACTGAATGGTAGATTGGTATGAAATGTTTCGCGAAAGTAAAGTTACTAAATGCGACTTGTGTTTTACCTTACGTGATCGTGTTCGTATAATATTTAGTTACACATACAATCGATACTTTCTTTGTTATAATGACGTATTTGTGCGTTTCTCATCCTGATATTTGCCATATGTTGTGATTCATTTTTATCATAGATCTTAGCTGAGATCAATCACGTACGGTTTTGAGATATGTTCGAGCTTGCAATACTTGTTGAGGTCTTTAAGATGTGTTTTATTACCTATTTATCATTCAAGTAAATATATATGTCTCTTATTAAGCATGTATACAAGATGTATGTGCAAAACGATATTCGCTATATTTACACTCTGATGCGGTTTACGATTGTTATTGATATACAATTCAATGTTTTAAAGAATATTGATGTGTAGCATCCTTCTGTTTCGATGAACACCTGATAGAATTTTGGTTGAAATCTTTCTAAAATATTTTAAATAAATAAATATTTACTTTAAATTTTAAATATTTTCTTTTAAAAGTATCATATCGTGCAGTTTGTTTAGAAATTTAAATAGATTCGATGTTTGAAATATTTAAATTGTTTTAATATAATTAATAGAAAGAATCATTTGTATCAGGTTAATTCATGCATTTACATAAATAAAAGATGATTGTAATTTGCACAGTAGGCCCAGGCAAAAAATAAAGGAAAAATAACAATTGAATTTTCAATAATGAAAATAGTTTGTTTATAATCTAGTAGATTGTCTGTTTTGCGGCTGACGCACTTCGAAGTTCTCCACGGTTGATTTGTACCATTATTTGCATCTGAAACGAAGACACACATTCCTTATTTATTATGTGGCTTGCACGAATACTTGTACACCTAATTTCATAGAATCGGGACTCTATAATATATAACCTATAGTGAACAGGGCTATAACCTATCGTGTTGTACCAAACAGCCCATTTTTGACAAACGTCAGTCTATTATATGTTGTTAAGCTTACGAAAGTATATCGTTTACGTCGCAGCTAAAAAAAGTTATAGAAGTGGAATGCAAACACAACACTAACAGTGTTATTGGTTAGTATTTGGCTGGAAAATCGCAACCAACTATTGTTAATGACGTACGACATTTAAATATGAATATAATGATTACGTATCGGACCGTTACACATTACAATGAAACTAGAAATGGTTCGAAAGATAAAGGTCAGATTTTAACTTAATCCACAACAAAGCGCAGTTCAATTGATGAAAACCCGTAATGTGTTTGCTCGTACCATCAGGCGAATATTGACGAGCTACATTTGAATCTATATTTACAAAATGCAAAAAGTATTTTAGTAAAGGTAGACTTGCGTGTTTTCATATGAAACAATTATTATGGTCCAGCAATATGTAAACAAAGAAAACGATCGTGTTTGGCTAGAGTGCAAATCAAAATATCATTTAGACCAGCAAATTGCTATACGAAAGCAAGCTCCTGCATCAGTGATAGTTTCCGTTGCGGTAACTGTCACAGAACGCCAATTACACTTCATCGAAGAAAGCGTAAAGGTAAATCAACAAATCTACCTTGACTACGAAAACAATTCGGTAGTATCTATTAAACTTACGCATTGCACATTCTGAAAAATAATTTAAATATTAAATTTAGAATTCAATGTGTGTAAGCTTGTTACCTTTTATTAATTCCATTAAATGAAATTGTTCTACCGCAATGTTCTCGTGGCGATCACACCATGAAAAACAACTGGATGCGGTGCCGATCATTTATAATCAGTTTAGGACAAGCTCGCACGAACTTGTCTAAATTTTGGTCGGGGACTTTTTCAAATTTTTGTATCTGCAAAATTAATATTAATATTGTTTATTATTGTATGAGCGGAAATATTAAATTTAGAAATTTTTCATTCTTACTAATAATTTGTCTTTACTTTTATTTTGTTTTACTTCCTTTTCTAAATTCTGGAATTCATCGGGTGAAACGGTAGGGATTTGGAAAATTACTGTCAGTGACTCCTCATTATCATCTGACTTTTGGTTGTTAGAACGTTGCTCGCGGCGCAACAGTTTTACTTCCCTCAGTAATACTCGCATCAAATTATGAAGTTCGTTGAGGATTTTCTCCGAATTTGTTGCTATATTTGAGGGTGGTAATGTTGCTACTTCACTTGAATGTGTATGTTTTGTTTTGTTATACGGCTTGTATTGGAAGTGCTTTTGCGCAGCGGATAGTTGGGTACTTGTAGACGGCCTAATATTTTCATTGACAGCCAGGAAATTCGCGTAGTTTGCTTCCTCGTCTGATTGAAATAATTCTGAATCATAATGATTTGGTGGTATTGACACCTAGTAGTAAAAAAACAGTTAATTTAAATGTTGTAATGCTATGTACACTAAATTTGAGTTGCTGGTAATCTTCATGATCTTAGTGTCTATATCGGTAAGTCGGAAGCTTTTTAATTCTGAGAATTGTTCGCCAATTAAAAAATCTGTGCTGTAGATTCCCACATGACCAGACTCTATTGGATATTCAAAAAAGTATCCAATATTTTTTAAAACTTTTCCATGAATTTTATCCGATTCCATTATTTCAATTTTAACTATTTGGTTGTCTACCATACAATAGTTATTTGGATATATTGAAGACAATTTAAAGCAGTATGCATTTGTTCTTCTGGGCTTGTCTGAAATTGATCCATTTCATTAATTTTATTAATTACTTGCTGTAACGTAAAATACCCTTTCTTAACCATTTTCTTAACTTTCTGTAGATGATTTTCAAATTTGAATGCACTGTAACCATCAACATTTCCCAATAACTTTGCATCTTCTGCTAAGACTTTGTACATTAAATGATGTACTTTCTTCGCCGAATAACAATGTAAATCTTTTTACGAATTCCAAGAGCATTTCATCCGCACAAGCATTATTGAATTTTGAATTTATAGGGTGACACAATATCCTAATTTCACAAACTAATAGTAGAAAATGAGAATAATACTCATTAGGTAAAATTCTCTTAAATACTACAATACCAATGTACAGCAGAAATAGCCTGAACTCAGTTGCTTTCCAGTGTGGAAGCTCTTCATATGATCTCTGTTTCCTAGCAAATTCCGATGTAATGCAAGTTTTTAAACATTTTAAATTGTTATTGATCGCATTTATTGCATTTTGTTTTAAAGAAGACGGTTTACGTTTCACGTTTATTATATCAAATTAAGCAGTTGTCTAGTAACGCCCAATAATGCACAATGCATGTAATCGATAGGGACACGTATAACACATCCAATATTTAGAGAATCCAATAAAGCATCTTTAACGTGGTGTTCCTTTTGCGTTTTATCTTTAAACTGCCCATCTGTCCGTAATATATTTCCCGTCCTTGCGAAACACACTTTATGAGATATATATACCCGTTTTATGGTGCCTTAGTACAGCTATAATATCCTGTATGTGTTAACTCCTAAAAAATTAATAATTTAAGAACAGAAAAAAATAACAACACAAAAAAAATATGTTACCTAATATAAATGCTCGTGCTGGAGAATCACATATAAATGCCCTTAGTGAAAGTTTGAGAATTTTATCTTTATATTTAATTCCTGTTTGGTTTATAGTTTTAATTTCATTTGCAAATGGTTCCAAAAACTTATTAGCGCATGGTGATTTTTTGTTACCATGGTATATTCCAATAACAAATACCTTCTTAAAAGGAGGAATATTACCCAATATTGGCCAGAGTTGGCTGTTTGAGCTTTTCGCCAGTGGCACTCCATCTATTCCTATATCAATTTCTACTTCCGATTAAAAGTAATCAAGGTTAAAGTAACATTTTCGAATTCATCTAACTTATTACTATTGGCACTGAATAAATTCGCATCGGGTATAATTTTGCTTTCACTAGATTTCCCAGCACAGACTTTTATTTCGCGATTTATTTCATAGTACTGTCGTTTATTGTTCATATTTGAAAAAATAATGCACTTACTTTTTAATTTTAATAATAAATTAATTGATAAATTAAACACAATATAACGATACAGAAAACTCAACTAGAATGATGTGCGAATTATTTTTTGTTTTAAATTTTCTTTTCGTCGTTTCACGTGAAAACAAATTTTATTTAATTCTGTGACTACTGAATGTATTAGTGTGGTTCAAAATTAGTACGTTAATGTAACGCATTTTGCGAATTCGCTTTTTTTGTTTGACGGGTTGTCAAGTTGACTGAGTATACTTAGGCTCGCGTTGCTGAGGTGGCTTGTCGGTATCTATCAAAGTCACCAAGGATGTTCTCAGGAAGGTATACTTTTATCTCTGCTTTGGCCCTTGGTCATTAATGAGCTTTTTAGAAGGTTGAAGTTTGCTTCATGGTCCAGAACTATGTCAATGATCTAGTTCTAACAGTATCATGCGGAATTAAGAGTTATGATATATAGTGTTATTGAAGCTTGAAATCTCGCTGCCGTTGACAAACATATTATAATAATAGAGTTACAGTCATGTGTGTTCATGGTCATTGTGACATTGAAGATACTGAGATCACTGATTCTTTACCTAAATCTGGTTTGTGTATCCTGAGTTGGTCCTGAATCAGCCGTTTCCATATCTTTTGATTGTGATATACGCTATGACAGATTTAAGACTGGAGTGGTTAGCCAGTTCTATCTGCCGTCAGTCAGTATTTGTTCATTAACCAAACTTCAAATTTTCTAAATATACACTATCTTTGAAAAATAAAAAAATGAGGATCTTGGTGATCATTTTTAGTAGTCATGCTCGCTTTGAAGTTAATTTTCATCGAATTGGTCTCAGGCTATAATATGAAGAACTGTCTTGTAGAGGATGATGATTCCATCCATTTGGTTTGCAGCTTCTATTTTGATAAAATTCGTGCTACAGTGCTCCGCTCTGTCAATCAATATCAGCTATTTTCCTTTAGATTTAAACTTGTCCAGTTTTCCATGGCCACAATGTGGCACTAGTACGAAACCTTCTTGGGTTCGAGCTTAGCTTATAAAAAATGATCATTTTCGCCATCGAGATCTGTGTTTGACTTTGCAGAACTCTCACTTTTAAAGTTAATTGATGAATCACGCCCAGAGGTATTTTTTGATTTTTTCATAGCTAGATTACCTTAAATTTCGATTAGTCTGACTAAAAGGGTGTACAAATACGAATACGAATTTATAGAGAAGAAATGTTCCATGGTTTTACTCGGTTGGTTAGATCGAAAATTACAATGATAGTCATAGATTATTTCTTCGGTGATAACAACGAATCCTGTAAGTAAACCTTTAGCGATGAATGCGTTATAGGTAAGTGTTCAACAGAACTACTTATTGGAACCTCAGTGGAACTAGACGACTGTCGTTCTAAAATCGATCACAACGTGTACAATCATTAGGACTCCATGTTGTTTTGTAAATTATCTTGTGAGGAAAGAATAGTTTGCGATTAGTAGATTAAACATTATGAAAAGATTAGATTTTCCAAAATCATTTTATTAGTCACTGATGGGTGCATGAACATAAATGATAATTATATTAAATTTATCGAGCGTTGTCTGATTGGATATATTCCTATTTTTATTGGATTATATGATGCTCGAATCAGCGTTGAATAAGAAAACCAACATTAAATTATTTTAAATAAGGCCATTTTAATAAGGACAATAATAGAGTGATAACACATTGGCATCGTACGCGTTGGATCTGAAATATGTATTGTACTGCCAACACGCTAAATGTTTTATATGTTTGAAAAATTCACGATTTAGTAAATTCAATGATCCATCTTTGTGTATCTTTGTGTATTAGGTTCATACTAAATAAAATTTTAGAAGAGTGAGTGAATTGTATGATAAAAAATCTCTCTTGGATGAAGGTCACGTACTATAGTGATCTTAAGACTAGTAGGTATTGCGTGCCTTCGAATCCATTTCTATAATCGTTTGTGACAATATCAACTTTAGCCGCCTCCAACCTGAAGAATATAGGTTGATGTGGTATTAAAAGCCATATGGTGGTATAAAAAGTATTCCACGTGATGGCAATAATAAAAAGTAATAAAAATATTTTTCATTATGGTCGTTTTCAAATAATGACCACTTCCCGTAAAAAAAATTAATTTAATTTAAAAATATGCGGCATCTGCTTAGAGTTATATGATCGTAATTATGCAATTCAAAAAAATTTATATTTAAATAAAATACAATTATGAAAAAATTTAAGTTAATTTAAATTTTACTATCGTTTCAGTTATGGCTAGCAACGGAATTAACCTCTGATAAAATAAAAACACATTGCTCCTAAATCAGTATTATCAATGATCTACGTACTTAGTTCTACTCTTATGACCTCAGTTCCATTAATATAATGATAAATTTAAAGTTCGATATCAACAATCATGGATAAAGAAAAGATTACAAGAAAAAAAACGTTAGGACGACGTTCTAGCCTGCCTGTGCCACCACCAGAGCCACAACCGTTTAATGTATCGTCATCATCATCATCAACGACCCCAGTAATGGATAAAGATTTACCGGAAACGATTAAATATCTATTTGGATATAAAGAGCGGGAACGGAATTTTTTAAAAATATTCTCAGACAATTTTTCAGATAAAGATGGTGATAGTAGTAGTGTTGCAGGTGAAAATAATAATTCAGGTGAAACAGTGAGTGATAGTGATAAATTGAAATGTGAAAAGGATTGTAAAGATTTTATAATGCCATTATTGAATCGCAGTGGTCCATCTGTGGTGGCTGCTCTAGCGACCCAAGATGCCCTCGATCAATTGGATAAGCTGCACTATTTGTTGCAGCAGTTGTTAACGCTGAAAGAACAAAATTATCGAATGCTTCGAAATGTCCGCAATGCCGAAACATTATATGGATTACGCAAAATTCAGGAGAAGGTATGTAATGTATCCGTCATACGATTTATATTTGTTGTATTTATTTTATTTATTCTAATTTTTAAGGGCATATTTATTTTTTTATATATAAAAGAGTTGTTCTTTGCATGAATTTTATTTTTTCTCTTAATAAAATTTGATTAAATTAGAGAGTTAAATTAAAGAAACCAAAACCAAATTCAGATAGCGCATGAAGCGATAAATCCTCAAGAAGAATTATCGGATAATGATGAATTAGAAGCCGAAATAGCACAAAATGAAGGATTGTGGGATTCAATTTGGGCAGCTGGAAGAAGTGCTACAAATAAACGACTCAATTCGAAACGGTATATAAAAAATTACGACAAGCGTTTAGGTCACATATGCCCAATTTAGTAGGTCATCTTAATATAATGTATTGACACACTAATTTTGGCATTGTGATTTAATACATTTGTTTATAATCAATGGGCAGAAAATGCATTTTTTGTGTACGTCTTTATCATTTTGTGTTCATAATTTTAACTGTAGATCTCAATCAAGTCAAGAAAACTCAAAATTGTCAATGCATTCGTAAAAGTTAGAATATCAGCCAATTAAATCAGAACCGAATTACCTTTCCGGAAACGACCTATAATCGCTAGTTAAACATTATTTGCTTAAATTCTGGTCATTTAAATCCTTGTTATGGTTTCATTCAGTTCAAGCGCCCCTAATGGTATATATACACTCCTTTTTTTCAAACTTCACAGTTGTCTTAAATGTGATCTATATCAGCACACTGGCATTGCCCTTTATTTAACTATTTATTGCTACATCTCTGCTCCCTAAATCATGTCATCCTTCTAGGACTCTATTAGCCTTTTTGAGTTATTTTTCTGCGATGTAGTGTTGCGAAAACTTCAATCATTATTATCGAGCTGCCATAAATTATGTAATGTTTGTAGGCCCTTGAATAATGGAAATGGATCGTAATGGCAAGAAATCTGCAGTTTGATGGTATTTTCATAAAGTGAGTGCAGATTCTGTCAAGTGCTGCAAATGTTCTTCAATTCTAAAGTGTAAAGGTGGATCTTCTGGAAATCATCTTAAATTGAAATATAAAATTGTATTAGGGAAACTAGAGGATAATAAATAAGAAGTTCGAGCAGCGAGTGATAAAAAAACTTAATTACCAAATACTTTGAATAATTTTCTGGAACGAGAGAGTCTAGGAGAACTATTGGCGAAATTTGCCGTAAAACATTTGTAGCTAACCGAAACTATTTAATGCCACGATCAGAATCGGCAATTCAAGAATTGATTGTTAACTTTTGAAGAAAAATTACTGAAGTTTAATTTAATTTAAAAAAAGGATGTGGTAGCATCAACTCACGATGGAGCAAGCGTAATGCAGAAGTAGGGCAGATTAACTGGAGCGAAAAAGATGAAAGTGATTGTGAATGTGATATTAAGCTAAGGAAATGCTGCTAATGTTAGATTGCAAGACAAGATGGAATTCTTTGAGTCTGATGCTAGAGCGCCTTTCAGTCTTTCAGTCTTTTTATCCAATTGATGGTCATCGAATCCAAGCCGTATGCCACAAGTTTACAAATGAGATGCTCATGCCAAACCTTGTCAAAAGCCTTGGATATATCGAAAGCGATTGCAAAAGCTTCTCCGTTGTGCTCAAGGGCGAGACTCCATTTGTTTACAACATACCTCAAGAGATCGGTTGTGGAGCGGCTTTCGCGAAAGCCATATTGTTTATCTGAAATTATTTTATTAATCTCAGATAATGCACCAGTTGTTCATTAATGCATTTCTGAAAAACTTTAGCCACGACTGACACAATTGATATTGGCCGGTAGTTTGAGGGGTTAGTTTTATCACAACCACGTTTAAGATCCGGTTGGACCATCGCACTCTTCCAGGCGTTCGGGTATTTACCTTGCTTACAAGAAAGGAGAAAATTTTTAGTTAATATTAAAGGCAAGTCACTGGCAAACTCCTTCAATATTTGAGCAGGAATTCCATCAGGTTCAGTGGTCCTATCTATATCCATTGCCTTCAGGTTCCTGAAGAAAATTTCCACCGAGATGATGACAGGATCTATTTTTGAACCACAATACGGAATTGACGGATGCGTAACACCATCGGGGACAACTAAGGTCGAGTTCGGAGTGAAGACGTTTGCCAGTAGGTCGGCCGGCAAATACGGATCCAGCTCCATCTGCACATTTCAATGCTGAAAAAGATGTTTTAGAAATATTGGCAACCGATGCGACCATCTGGTAAAAGTTGCGATCGGAGATTTTCAACTCGGAAGCCCTAGCGGCTTTCTTGTTGTCGGCTCTTTTCCAGTGAGCAGATTTTATTTCTTGCGAGCAGATTTATTTTGTCTTGCTGCTTTGGCGGCTTCTTTTGAAAAGATTTTCAAATTAGGGTTAGGATTGAAAAAGAATGATGGGATATATTTATTCATTCCATGTAGAACGGTTTCGGTGAAATTGGAAACTGCGTCGTCTATATTAGATTGTTATAAAAACAATGGCTCTTCCACGGAAAATGTTAAAAAACTAACCGTAACCCATTATTGTCAGCCTTGTTAAAATGCCATAGACGCCTTGGTTGCTGTCTAAATTCTGGTGGTGTTTCGACAAATATTTTTACGGCCATCAGGTTGTGGTCAGAATTTCCAATTCCAGCCTCGACACGCGTTTCCATGGAATGCGGAATTGTTGTAAGACAAAGATCCAGAATATAACAGCTCGTAGAATTTTTACATTCAAATGTGGAATCACTAACAATCTGCGTAAGGTTATGCAAAACAGCAAGCCACTCCATCTGACGTCCAGCACAGTTCGTATTTTGGTGATTCAACCATTCTTTATGGTGGGAATTAAAGTCACCAACCACAGTAAATTTTGAGTAGGAATATTGATTGCGAATGTCATCACAGTTGTCTGACAAAACTTTGCAGAAATCCATGGTTTCTGAATCCGTTTGATTGGAGGTTTGTCGTTAAAGAGCTAAGTAAAGAAAATGCGTCGTTGTTAAGGACGGATGGTGTTTTTAAATTAATTTTTGGCAAATTACGAGAAGTTAATAACGATTTAAGTCTAAAAATGTATGACGCACTGAAAAAGAGATGTTTAAAATGGAGAAATATATTCAAACCGGATCGTTACCAGCAAAATCAAACCAAATCGATGAATTGCCATATCAAACCAAAGAAAATACGTTAACATTTGGTAAAGATGTAATGTCAAGACTATTTATGGAAAGAGAAATTATATGTTCAAATTTGAAACAATTTATTAGTTTATCTGTTTTACAGAAACAGAAGATTTAATATTTCAATTTGCTACACTTTCAAAATGTTTAGCCGTTGAAATGCAGAAAGCCACCTCTTCATTTTCTAAAGAACCAAATTCTGAATTAAAAGTTGATTGCTTAAAGCAGTTTCGATTGTTTGAGGCAACCGGAACTCGAACAAACAATTTGAAACACCTGATCGACGCACTCAACTCTATTCAACCTACGTCAACATCAAGCGAACGTATATTTTTTGTGGCAGGCAAATTCTGCACCAAGATTAGAAGTTCAGTGAAATATCGAACTCAAGATGCGTTGGGTTTTCTGGTTTTTATTGTTTAAAGAAACCGAAAAACCGGATCAAAATGGATACTTATAAAATCCATCCTTATAGATTTCATAAATATTCGTTTTGAATGAATGGTTGTTATCTGGTTGGTTGGTTCTTCTTCGATGACGGTCTGCTTCATAATTGTTTAACCACTCAACATTAATTCCACAAACTCATCGTACTCATATATATGGAGGATGAGATTAAGTTGAATGATTTAAAAGTTCCGGTTAGGGCCTGTGAACATCAGAATGACTTCACATAATTTCATATGCAATGAACTTACTAATCTTTGTGTATTTCAAAACTCCTTGTTTATTTGAACATAGAATATTGTGTGACTAACACATCGAAAAACTACTCTAAAAACAGTTTGGCTATTTGAAAATTTCAATTATTCATACGTCTCATCCTTAATTATATTGATTAATTTGGAAGAAAGTACTTCAAATTAATTTGCAAGTTAAGGGCCCTGAACTCATATGATTGTAAGTATTAGATTATACTAAACAGCTTTCAACCATGTTGGAATATTTTAATTCCTTTTAGCTAAGATTGTTTCCGAAACTGATAATTTATGGATTAGAGACAATCCTAACAGCGTCTCAACTGAAACCTTTTGAACTACTAATATTTTAATGCTTTTCTTCACAATTGCTTTTCATGTCATCCTGTGCAATTGTTGGTCTACAGCTCTCTTAACTACTAAACTGACACATACGAGGAATTCTAAATATGAATTTCAACAATTTAGTGACAAACCGATATTTATTTGAAATTGATTTACTTATTTACCCTCCATTGATTTATATGTGTTTGCAAGAAAGAGATAGCAATCAAGCTACCTCGATAGGATACTTATTTGAATATTTAAGATGACAAATTAAGTCTGTCAATAAATTTTCATTTGGCGAACAACCTATAAGAAGATTGAACTACATTAACCAATATATCCTACACAATCCATTTAGAACAGAAAAACGGTTATTTGAAGGAGCAAAGTAAAAAGAGAAAGAAAATGTTTCGTCTTTGTTGTTTTCTAATAAATGAATGAAATTGACATTTTTTTTGTTCAAAATTAGAGATCCTTTAACAAATTTACAACAATGTCTTGTTATATTTTAATCTATGATTTTGTTAGAGGTGTCGAGATTGTATTTGTATATTCAGTATTCACTGCCCGTTACTGACAGAATTCATTTTCTTCGTATTTATGAAATAACATTTAAATTGTAATCTAGTAAACGAAATTGATTGATCGGATTGATTTTAACCTTATACCACAGCATGGACAGTTTGTGTGAATCCAATCATTTCCGGATCCCAGAAACTATTAAACAAAATGTTAGTTAAGGATAACAACAAAAATGCATTTACTACCCCTAGCCACCCAAGCTAAGTAATGAATAAGTATGATATCATTTTATTTACTATACATAGATCACGCAGTAAACCTAACTTGGCCGATGATATTGATCCCAATTTATTAAAACAAGGCAAACAGCATTATCCATTGAGACGACAAAGTGCAATTACTGATTTTAAAGCGAAAGTAAGTGTTTCGTGGTCGTGAAATCGTTAGGGTTATTGTAATCAAATTTGTGTTTATTTTCGTTAAAGGTGTCAAAATGGACAAAAGTGAAAGCTGCATTTAAATGGGAGAAAGCTAATGTTGGAACATTTCATGAAGGTAAAAGTGCCGACCCAATAACTGGATTTATGGCGGTTAATCAAGAAATAGATAGGTAAATATGAAATGATAAATACCATGTACCTCACTCTAAGGTTTTTATAATCGTTATTTTGGAGAAAACTGAATAATAATCCCTTTGGGATCGCACCTGATACTCCTCGTCAAACTCAATCTTAAGGTCAGTAACCGGTTTTCTGGTTCGAACCGTCCGTTTTAGTTTGTTCGATGGGATTCATGGCTGAACCAAGGGTTGGTCCCTTTATCATCTCGAGTCTAACCTCATTTATGAACTGCCGAGTGAAGACATGATCAAAGAGAATTTCTCGATGTATCGTTCATCGGTCGATGCTCCAATTGATATGTTCGCGATGAAATTCGAGTTGCTATTTGGCTTCCTTTAGGCATCTTCTTACTGTGTAACTGGTACATTTCGAACTTTTCTTAGCACCTGTTGCATAACAACACCATTACGATATGACGTCTCCAATTGAAGGTACGCGTTTCCTGAAACCTGATAAATACTCTTGAGACAGCAGATTGGCCTGTGTTCAGATTGGCTTATGTTTCCTGACAAACAGCCACATTTTCTGAGTGTTCAGTACATATTATTTTGGAAGACCGTTCAAAGGGTAGTTAAAAGCACTATGCTAGTCGCTCTTTATAGTAGTTTGTGTCATTAATTACATCAAAACGGAAACTAAAAGTATTTATCAGCAGACTGAATCTTACAAACTGGTGCTGTCCTCTATTATCACTTTTTCGAACAAATATTTTTATCTTCCTAGCAAAACATTTACTAATACTAGCTCTAATGAAATTATGTTCAAGAGTGATTCGAAACTACAAACAGAGCAAACGTTAGACAGCGTCAGCACATAATTAAAAACCAATAAAGAATATATAATATACTGAGTCCGCCCCATTATAAAATAATCCGATATCGAATTTTGTCCGATATCGAAAAATCCGATCCACCGCGAATTTTCCTATTATGAACTTGTTTGTTAAATGTAAATATGAAGTTAACAATAATGTTTTGTAGTTTACGTAAACTTGCTAAATTGTGTTTTGTTGTTGTGGTTTAATTGACTAATGACTTATCAGACAAAATCTTGCTCCTTAAACTGTGGAATGTTCCGAGCACACTGATTTGATAACACAAAATGAAATTCGTTTACTACATAGCGATAGCAGTCGGATTTTGACATTCGATTTTCGAATTTCGTTTTGTCGTTTTAGTTTCATTATAACAAAATTCGCTTTCGGATTCGATATCGAATTTTTCATAATAGTCCCTCTGGGCTGTACTTTTGTAGCCTGTTGCCGAATCTATGGCCGACCCATTACAGTGTCTAAGATTTCTTTAATTGGCACAAAATTTGCACAAGTTGTGAATATTAATCGGGGTTAATTGTAATTAAAGAAAACACTCTAAAGTTTCGAACTCTACGACTAGAGTTTGACACATCTATTTGTCTTTAAATATCAAAAGTTCAATAAATAAAAATTCAACACAACAAACAAAGCCATTAGAAGTTTTACAGATATTAAACATTTAAAATTGAATAGTTTCGTCTAAGTTTCGTGTAAGCTTCTCTCTGAATTCAAATTGTTCGATTAAGCATTGCACTTATGGCATTCTATTATTACATTTAGGACTGAAGTTGTTTCTTGATCGAGTTTTCCTAATGAGTTTAATAAATGGGGTAGTGGTTAAAGATAAATTACTTGATGTGCGCATTAATGAATATTTTCTAAAGTATAGCTTGAAAGTAATGGTTACAAATTATTCATTCAAAGAATTACTCATGATGAGCCACTACTTTTCCTGAAAGAAGAATACGGTGGTTTTGGTAAACTGACCTACATTAAGCTACTTTGACTTTGACCCATAGTTCATTTGTTTTCGGTACGTTCCGTGTCATCCGATTTAAAATCACTGTTTAATGCTTCTTAACTAATGTACAGATATTTAAGTCAATGGAAATTAATAAGCAAAACATATTCAAACTTCAAAAAATCGTTGAAACAGATGAATTTTCTTTTTATATACTGAAAACACAATCATCATTAGCTTGCTTTAATTGATAATAACGTTAACAATAGCATTAATGCAAAAAGAATAAATATAAGGAGAAATATCTTATATGAACCGCGATTGCATATAAACTAAAAATATTTCGGAGTTATTTGGTGATGGCTAACGAAATAGGATAAACATATATATTTTATATCGTTTTTTCTTTCGAACGACAGCAAAAAAAAAATATTTGACAATCTATTCTATTTTACAATCGAATTATAATATGAAATAGTAAGCGACGTTTTGAAATAATCAAATATTTTTTTTTATTGTCGTTCGAAAGAGAAAACGAAATACAAAATATGTATATGTTTATTCTATTTCGTTTGCCATCACCAAGTATCTCAAAAATATTTTTAGTTTATATGCAACCGCGGTGCATATAATATGTTCCTCTTTATATTTATTCTCTTTGGTTAATGCTTCAATTATTAAGTCATATGCATCGTCATTGGTAACTGACGAGCTTCTACGATCTTGAAAATAATGTGGAATTGTAGTATCGTCGTTCAAAAGTTTTGACTAAAGATTGTGCAATCATTTTGATATTATGATAGTTTTAGGGATAATCCCACAGGATCTCTATGACGTACGGTGTTTTATGTATTGAAAATTTACCTCCTATCTTTAATATCAAACACTCAGTACTACACATAATAGATATTTTTTTTTTGTTAAATTTAACTTTTTTCCTAGATACTTACGTGTACCCTCGGTACCAACTGCTGCCAGTTCCGGAGATTCAGCAATGAGTTCATCGTCAGGTAATTTTTTAAGCGGTGGATCGGTACCTGCTAGTCCAGGTACGATAAGCTCTGCTAGTTCAATGGAAGATGTTCAATTGTCGGAGGAGAACAGTGAGTGACCAAAATATAATTTTATAAATATTGTTTTTATTACTTTTGCTTGAATTTTTCCTTATAACTTTTCTTTATTTTCACGTTAATAATAGGATTTTTAATGAATGATTATTGTTATTTATTTTAATTAAATAATATATATTCATGCCAATATTTAATTTTGATTAATTGTATAATAAAGTTTATCCAAATTGTTGCACGGGAATTTAATTAAGTATATCCGAATAGACGTTAAACCTGTCAATATTACATAAGTAAATGTTTGATCCCAATTATTTAACTACCTCAGTTAACTAATTGTGATGTGTTCAATGTTGTTTACATCGTAATGTAAAAAATATTTCAATTACTACAGTCTGTATACTATAAACCAAAGAGTCTGTATACTATAAACCTTTAGTATATAGTATGGTAATTTCCGGATGCAATATGCATGTGAATGTGGGTGTTATTTTTATTGAAAATTTAACGTTCAATATATTTACATTGACTATCAGAGTTATAATTTGATATCAAATCTTTGTGAATTCCTCAAACTGAAAATTATCTAGGTTATTTATAAAAATAGTATTATCACTCTGAAACAAATAATTATGGAAATTTTTATTTTAATTTTCTTTATTCTTTAACAAAAAATAGAAACAAAATTTTATTTCTTTTTCGAATATAAATTCTAAATTTAAAACTTAAATTTTTATAAAGAATAAAAATAACATGTTGATTTTTTAATTAGTTTAAGTAAAGGTTTTGAGATGATATACATACATATTCTTTTCTTATTTCTCAATTCAGTTTGATATGCAATTTCATATTTGCTATTACTGCATCTCGATATGACTTAGATATTATACTGACGGGTGTGGTACTAAGTATTGAATTAAATTCTTACAACATTCGTAATATCGATACGTTTGAATAAAAGTTTTAAATATCACAAACATTATTTTATATTTAACAAAGGAACAAGATTAGGTTTCTTTTGTTTACAATTTCTTTTGTTTTCCATTTACCTCCCAAATAGCAGAATATTGTTTAAATTACGATTTTTGGCGTTGGTTACTTTGATTTATTATGAAAACAACAGTGTGAGCATATAACTATATAACCACTCATTTTCGCGGATTTCCAAAATAATAAGGTAAAAAATGTAAAACAAAATCATGAATAAGGAAATAATATAACAAAATACAAAAAAAATACAAAATAAATTCAATTGTTTTAAACACTTATTCAATATAAAATAAATAAAAACAAAAATATTAATACGTCGTTGGTCCACCTTTGTTTTCCATTGCCAAAATTCTATTCGGCATACTTCTAATCAACAAATTGATAGTTTCGGGTGATATTTCCTCCCAGGCATGTATGTAGAATAGCGCATTTTAAATCTTCTGCAGTGTCTAATTGGCGGTTACCTTCGTACATTTTTGTAACCATAATTCCCCAAAGAATTGTGATTGGATTTCGGTCTGGGAAAAAAGCGGGCCAATATAATACTGGTATGCAGTTTGTTTCAAACCATGATTTTGTACTCGGACTCGTATGTACTGGAGCATTATCTTGCTGGAAAATCCAGTTTCATCTTGGTTTATGTGAAAGGTAACAGTTGATTTTTTAACACGCCAATGTACTCTACGCTGTTCATTTTGGTGGATGGAAACACTAAGGTAAGGATTTCCGCAAGATTAAATTTTTATTCATCGGAAAAACAATACCTGTAATGAACACACGTGATTAATTGAATAATGGTTAGTTTTAATAAAATAACATAGTTATCATAAAAGAGAAAAAAATTATTGTTTTTGCCCTTACAAATTTAAGACGACCGGCTTGGTACCGTGGCAATAACTTAAGTTTCCAGCAATCTTTAAACATCGACTGATTGTGCTCCGAGACACATTTAATTTAAAATCTCTTTTCAAGCGCTTAAGGCTTTTAAATGAATTATTCGCTGTTTTAATCAACCCACGGGCGGATCGCGTGAATTCATCGTGTTTTTGGCCCTTCACTTGTTTTGTCCAGTAATTAACCGAATCTCTTATAAAATTGCCAACGGTAATATGACTGCGGTTTAATTTTTGTCCAATTCGTCTTAGCGAAAAATCTTCTTGGGACAGTACCACAATTTTGAAATTTCTTCGACTGATAATTATTTCCCACTTGGCATTATTTTTCTACGAATGTAGTTGCACGAAAGCAAGGCTAACTAATACTAAACATTTTCTAATTTATAATACTGAGTGAAAAAATTAACAGAAGGCTACTATGGTTATATAGCTCTGCAACAAAGCAAATTTACATTTTTTTTAAAACAATTGAATATTGCAGCAATTTTTTTTGAATTTTACTGTACTAACCGAATCTCCTTATTCAAGTTTTTGGATTAAAAGGTATTAAATTTTGTATTAAATTTTTTACCTCATTATTTTAAAACTTCGCAAAATTTAGTGGTTATATAGTTATACTACACACTGTTTCATGAATAGTGTTTCGTATTAATTGACATTTCACCATGAATAGACTTACACGATAATTACGTTAACAAAATAGAAGCATTTATTTCAAAAACTAGTGTTCAGTCAAAAATTGTTATCGTACAAGTAATGCGCGAAAGTATGCGTGAAGACGGCAATCAATCTATTCTTCGCCGTTCTCAAGCTCTGGGTCTCTCTAATATGGCACATTGTGATGTATTTTGAAGAGAGATCTTGGTTTGCAGGAAAATACAGCTATATACAAAATACAGCTTGTTCAAAAATTGAAGCCGGTTCACCTTCCTTTGCGTCATCGATTAAGTTTATGGGGGTTTGAACAGCTCCAAATTGATTAGTTTTTTTTATAGAAAAATTGAGTTCAGCAATGAAGTTAATTTTTGGCTGAATGGATACGTCAACAAACATGATTTTCGTATTTGAACTCATGAACAGCCAAAATAGATTTAAAAGTTTCCAATGCATACTAAAATATGCACTGTTTGGTGCGGTTTATAGGCAGGTGGCCTGAAATTTTTAAAAATGCGGTAGGACACCGTGTAAACGTCAATGGTACAATGTTTGATTTATTTTATAAAATTATAAAATAAAACTAAAACTATTTTTTTAAATTAAATTATAAAATATTTGAAAAATATTTATGCTAAAAAAGTATATATAGGAATTACTGTTTATTTACTAACGCAATATTATGTGCAATATTTTTTAGATATGAAATTTCATCATAGTCATGCCTTTTATTTATTTAGTTTTACACTATTACACTTTTTTCCAAACTCGGACATAAGTTTGTAAAGTCCAATATGCGGTTTTACAACAAGTGATTTGAGGCTACGGTGCCAACCCTCAACTAAGTTTTGGGTTCTTAGAAAGTTCTCGAGTATTGGGTTGTCAGAAACTGTCCAAAAACTGGGTGCATATTGCGCTGAGAGAACCACGTCCCCCGAAGTTGAAGCCTAAAGCACCTCGGAGTTACCGAAGCCGTTAACCTCTACAATTCTAAGTAAAATGAGTACGACGTCGGAAATAATATTACAAAAATATTTCGGTATTTACAATTTGAGATAACATTTTCGAGAATTTTTGACATTCAATTATACATTAATTCGAGATTTCGTTTGATGAGGTTTCCAACCCAATTTATCCATGCCTAGAAAACAACTTGATTGTTCAAATCGGGCGGCCCGAATTAAAAACAACATGTCTTTCAAAACCAAGATTTTGAAAACCAAGAGTTTGAAAACCGGGATTTTGAAAACCGGGATTTTGGTTTCGGGATTTTGGATCCGGGATTTTGAAAACCGGGATTTCGTAGTAGATTCAAATATATAGAGCAATGATCAATGAATTTTTATCACCAAATATTCAAGATATTGGTGTAGCCGACTTGTGGTTTCAACAATCGATTAATTGAAAGAAAATTTTAATTAGAACATATCAAGAAAAGGATCTGTGAATTGGCCTATTACTATTTTTGGAGAATCTGAAATTACTTCGATGTTTTTAAGTTGTAAGAAAATAAATTAACGAAATTTCGTTAAAATTTTTAGGTTATGTTAAGTTATCCATAAGAAAGCATACATTCACACTCTTAATTTTTCTTACGTTATGTTTATATTTTTTTTATGTTCCTATGGACCATTTGGGATTTCTGAGAATGGCTGAAATTCTGTCTTATTTCAGAACAACTATTATATCACGGGTGTTCAAATTTGAAGTAACTTTTTAAATTCGCTGACATTCGTATTTTTTGTACTAAAATGTTTTCTGTTTATTGACAGCTGTCAAGTATTAACACTACAGTTAATAAATATGCAGAAGTAACGATTAAACACCACGTCTTCATTGTAAAAAATTATTTTAAGTTTGGTAAAATGATATTGGAAAAACCACTGTATTCACAAAACGAAACTATTTGGTGTGGTTTTTGGTCTGGTGAATTGATTGGTTCATATTTCTTTGAAAATGAGACTGGAAACGGGATGTTACTGTGAATCGTGTTCGTTATCGAACGATGATTACTAACTTTTTGTTTGACGAGCATATTGATGTGCAGAATATGTGGTTTCAACATTTATCGAATACTTTCTCGAAGTGGAACTGTTAATTATTGGTGGCCAATAATTTTATCTAACACCATTTGATTTATTTTTATGAAGTTTTATGGAGAAACTTTGTCTTCAGTTTACGCTATAATCCTCAAAACATCCAACATTTGAAAGAAAACATAATCAAGCAAATTATTCAAATTGAACAACAATTATGAACGCTGCAAGATGTGGTCACTTATCTAATATTTTGTTCCATTATTACCTGCCACGTGACCACTTTAATATTCAATAAAGATACATATCTGTTTAATTCAAATTTAAACACCTTTTTCTTTGAAGTTTAGATTTTGGGTTTTGGTCATCATAATGGTGCTGTTCTAAGACTGTAACCTATACGAGTACAAAGTTTCAGAGCTATGTGATTGGAATCTCATTGGGAAAATGGCTCAAATATAGCGTCTCAAAGTGATCATATGATTGAGCCATTCCTTGTTTAATATATTTTTATATTCATGTACAATTCCCAATAACTTATTATTTTCTTGTGCTTACTTCTAATCGCAATAATCTATACAGTCAATTTGAGAGGGTCGAATAAGAAGTTACCAAGTATCCAATATAAATATTATTCGGAAAAAATACTTTGGATCGATGTACTTAGCAGTCGTTTGATTTAATAATGATCACAATGATAGAGTTAAATTTTCAATCCATTTTATAGTATTGTATGATGGAAGTGAACGTAATCCGTATCCTTATTTATCAATAAGTATGTGCATTATTCTGGAAGTAGGGAATATTGCAACGCCACTGACTGAACATTTAATTACTAAGTACATGGTTTACTAGCTAACTATTCAATCAAAAAATTGAACATCGACTGTAAATATTTCTAATAGATGGTTTCAGAATGCTGTTATTCATATGGTCAAACCGTAAAATAGGAGTAGTACCAACGTATAAGATGCTTATATTAAGTTATCTTAACTGAATGATTTAAATTTCTCTTGCTTTTGGTTAAATCATGAAATAATCCATGTTGAATCTAGTTATTGATTATTGTATAAAATAGGTCTTAATTCTAAATTCTTGAGGTATTAGAGTTTTTAAGAAGCTACTAATATTTTTTACCGAGACATCAGAAAAAGCCATCGTTAAAGCAGCTTTTACATGTAAGGTACTACAAAGTACTTTGGTTTGAAAATGGTAAATTATCTGTAAGTTGTTTTGTTTACAACTCCAGAGACTCTCCAGAGTTGTATTCGATAAGTCCTGACAAATTTCAGAAATTATTTATAAAGCAAACCTTTATTATGTAATTAAGTAGAGGTTTCTTCCCATTAACCAATACTCTGGGTCTATTTTTCAACTCTTCTTTTTTCTGTTTTATATGGCATTTCCACCTCCTATAAGCATCGAGTGTCACACCCAAGGATTTTACTTGGGTCTCTCTGACACTAAGTGCTTGTGCAAGTTGCTTGTCATCTTTCAGCCTAGCTATATATTTGTGATATGGCTAGATTTGTAGTTTATATTTTTATTTATCATTGCTGTTTCCCACATCCATTATTGTAGTGTTATCCGAAAATGTAACGACAGTACTATTTTTTAGTATAGGTAGATCAAGATCATAAGCGTACAAGTAAACTCTTACATTACGACCGTTCTAAGTATAACTTTTTTAATAATATTTTTAATACGATGTATTTGGTTAGTTGTAGAATGATTGTTGCGGACTCAAAACTGATAATTTTCTCACTTCAATATTTCTCACTTCAATTAATCGGCTTAACTTCTTCAATAACATGTGCTCAAACAGTTTCGAACTTTATCAATGCGGTAATATTGATATTGGTTTGATATCTTACGGAGTTTGTCCCAGTTTGACTATTATAATGACTTCAGCCACTTTCACAGTTAACGGTTAAATTAAGGTCTGGATTTGATCTCTTAAAATAACCAAGAATTTATTTGGTTATAGGTTTTTGAATTTACTTCAGTTGGAGAGATTAAGACCATTTCTTGATGAAATTGTATTAGCTCATGATAGTAGGATCATCTTCTTCTCATTATACGTACATTCAAAATGAGGATATGTTCTGCATATTTTACAGCTTTTTGAACATTGTTTCTGGCCTGTTCTCCACATTTCTTGTTGCTTATAGTCTGAATATAGGCCATTTTAGATGTTTTGTTGTTTTCGAGAGTGAATATTGTTTTTTAATCATTGGGTAGTTGACATAGATATGGACTGAAAGCTTAATTCTTCAGTTGTTTGATTTTTTTATCTTGTGAGTCTTGTTAAATTGGTTAGTTTTATGAAGTTCTAGTTAACGCCTCTTCCGCCAGGAGTTTTTTTCGTAGTTTCATTTATCTAGTGGTCCTGGCTGGCAAGGATGTTGTATTTCTAAAGGAGGTTAACATCACCTAATCTGAGTGATCAGAATTTTTGTCAGTTTTCAATGTGAAGAAAGTTGAATGGTTTCATTTCATTTTTAATTTGTATTTTCAGGATCCGTAGACCATAAAGGTTTTCCTACGAAGATTGGTTTAATAATTATTAATTTTAATCTTTTAATATTTTACACTTACTATTACTTGAATTTATTGTTGTCTGTTTAGTGCACTAAAGTTTGTTTTAACTTTTTCTGCCTTGTCGTCAAGCTTTGTAGAACACATGTTCTTTCTTAGAGCTTTCTTATTTACTTTGAGAACTCGTATTTATTGGTAGAAGTCAGAGTAGGGTGTTGTATTTTGTTGTAAACCTAAACATTGTCTACTAAAAGGACTCCTTTCTCTCAGAGTTTCTTCTCTCAGAAACTCGTCACTAATAAGATTCAAAGAACATAATTCTATTCACTTACGTAATTTTAAGCTGAGTGCATACTTCAATTTTTTCGTTCATTAACACAATTTTTTCGGCCAATCGTAGTGCTATTAATATTTTCACAAGAGATAGTTTAATTTTAACTTTTTGTTTGAACGAACATGGAGAAAAAGAGACAACATGACACCAAAATTAAAAAGAAGCAAATAAAAGTCATGTTTTTTTAATATACGCTTGGAAACAACAAACACAAATGTCAAAAGCATATATGTTTCTACAGTAGATTGTGACAAAATCGTTTTGAAAATCATTCTGAAATTTGACTATAGTATGAATCGTCAAAACAAAATTACTGAACGAATGAATGAACGAAGAAATTGTAGTATGAATTCAGCTTTTCTTGTACAGGAGGATTTTAATATTTTATCACAATTCTTTAGTGCCTACTTTTCCTAATTTAACTGTTCGTCTCTCTCTCTCTCTTCCTCGTCAATATTAGGTGATATTGAGGGTTTACATACTCTGCTTTTGATCGAATGTGTTGTCACAATTTAAGCAGCAAACTTATTGATTAATGATTATACCCTGATCTTATCCTTTTCTAGAACCTCCATATGTATTTTAATTTATAACCTTCTATGCTAGTTTGCTGTATTTTAAGTTATTTTACTTTTACGTTGGTAACAATTGAATATATGTGATGTTCACCACTAAATAATATTACTCCATTTCATTTCTTCTGATTTGAGAAAGTTATCAATATTATTCTCTTTTAAAAAAGGATAGACACTGTTGCTCTATTTGTCCTTCTCATTTTGACTGTATTCATATTGTATGTTTTATAGCATGGTGCTATAGTTAGTAAAATGTCTTGGAATATTTTACTGTTTGATCCAGATTTGTCCGCTTCTTTTTCTTACTCCTAGCGTTTATCATCTGACAATTCTAATGAGAGAAATGTTGAATTCTCTTCAATTTTTGCATTTGAGTTATACCTTATTTCATTACAATCTGCTGGGTTCAAATTCTCACATAACTTTATATTATTTGTTATACTAGCAGACTTCTCATCGTTTACTACCAATTCAATTATATTTTGTAGACTAGGATTAAAATAAGTTTCTTTGCCTCCTAATTTAGCGCTGGAAAAAATGGCTGACCAAGTCAGGTGAATGGAGTTATATATGAGATCCTACGAATCGAGTTTGCATGGCCACAGCTAGCAAAATGTGATATGATTTGCTGTTATTATTTTTACTCACAGGCTCACAATGAAGCTGGTTATAATTCTAAGAAACAATCGTAAACTCAAATATATTTATATATAAATAAATCAAAAATATTTATTGTTTTTATTAATTTTAATGAGTAACAATTTCACATTACTTTAGAGGGTATGCAACACAAACCAAATTATTAATAATTTTGCTTTTTTATTTGAAAAATTATAATAAGCGTATGTTAAATTTCAAAATATTAATAAATTTACAACGAATAACAATAATATTGTGCTGTATTTTTAATAACAAAAACAATTATAATTATTTTAAGTTTATATATTGATTTACAATGAAAATAAATTTTCATGTGCGCCGCATATCAGTATTCGGTTTTAGTCAGAAAATCCAAACAAACGAAAAAAATCTGGCAAGTTTTGTTTCAGCACTGAAATAGTTGTTCTATGTACTCGCATGCACATTGTACATTTACGTACGAGTAAATAATTCTAGCAAATTGAACAAAATACTTAATGTTACACGGTCGGAAAACACTGAACTATGACTCATAGTTATAAATTAACAATGGTCAAAACGAAAAATTTTAACCCTCAAAGGTGGTGACTCTTAAACGATCTGATTTCAAAAATTATATTTTATTATATATGTGCGTCAACTGTGTAATACGACGTCACTTTTTTGTACTGGTTGAGTCAATATTCACCACGTCTTTATATATGTTACGGAAGTTATGTTTTAGATTTTTATTTATACTTTTTTTTTGAGATTTTGATGAAAAATATTAGTTCCGGTTAGTCTGCTAGAAAGAAGAAGTCTAAGTCATACTTTGAATTATGATTTGTATTATCCCTTTAAGTTGTGAATTAAATATGATCTTGATATTTAAAATTAATAATTGTTAGAGATTTTTATGATTATGCAAAAAAATGTTCAAAAGCTCGTACGATGAAGGGTTAGGATGCTATCCTACATACAGTATAAATATCTACTAATCGGTAATATAAAAGATGTTAATGATGTAGAAGAAAGTACAATTTCATCATCACGTTTCTTAACTGGAGGTCCAAAAAACTTTATATAAAATAAAGCGCTATGATTTTCGCTGAATTACTTGAACGATCAGATACATGTGTCATCATACTCGCAGAGGAGGAACTATTCCTTAAGGCAAGTAAATAATCATGTGTTCTGCAGTTCACATAACTTCACGCAGTTTGCTGCGTTCTTTATCGGCCCACGATCCTTCACTAAGAGTGATATTTTTTTTGGTTAGTATTCTGTTGAGTTTTAATTAGTGAAGCGAAAAACTTTAATCTAACTTTATCATTAATAATATTATGTTTATCGAACTTCATACTTTCATACCTGCTATTGCTCATTTCATTATTGCTAGAGGAAATTTGTCTATTTAAGAAGCAAGTCAAGTCAATTTCCCTATTTTAGAAGCACATTCAGACAAACCATCAGGTATGACTCAACTTACAGACAGTTTTCACGTATTTAAACTACATCCCGTTAGAAACATGAATAAAAGTCTTAAACATTTGTGTACAGCATAACCTTACCTGTACAAAAGTATGCAAAGTTTCTACACCATAACCCTGCCGGCATCTAGTTAAGAAACTTGAGTCTCGTTCGTTATCGGAATTAACCAGACAACAAATCACTACACGAACTAAGAACGGTCATGCATCACCATCCATACATTAGAGAAACTGCTATTAATCTGTCTTACTCATTTATGTTCGGACCTGGTAAATTTCTCCTGGTGGTGGCTTTCGTAAACTCTTTTAAGTTTCAACTTTGCAACCATACTTGCTGCGGGGCCTAAAAGCTTTAATTCTCCGAAAAGCTACTGAAATAGCCATATATCTAGCTCCATCCAATTGCTAGTTGACATCGTTTGTGGATAGAAATATTACAGTATCAGATCGCATTCGAACCACTGACTTACATTACAAACCAAATACATTTACCTGCTAACAGACTGTTACTATAAAAATTATAAATTAAAGTAAATTCTCTAAACTTATTTCCAATATTATGCAATGAAACATACAATACAGTTGTCAAGGGTAAGAATATTAACAGGGATTTACAAGCATTAGAAATTTTTATTGACCATTAATGATTGCTGTGGAGTTTTATAGTTATGAAGGGAGTAGCAAAAGCTCGCTTAGTTGACCAGAATAAAAAACAAAACCAATTTTTCGTATTAATTCTTAATCTTCGTCTTTTTTTCTTTTTAAAATATTCACCATTACTATTAATACACTTTTTAAGACTATTGATCTAATTCTCAAAGCAGTCTTCAGAAACTTCCTTTTTAAGCTTTTCAAGTTCAGCAATAACCGAATCAATTATCTCTGCGTTACTGTTTGAAACCTTTCCCTCAAAAAAGTTTTAATTTTTTTCAATAACCAGAAACCACAAGTTGCTTGATTCGGGAAAATATGGTGCTGGTCGTATTTCTTCTATGCCACTAAGCCAGATATCGGAATAAAGATAGTCGTTATTTCAGCAGTGTGAGCTAGTGCATTGTCAAGATGTAAAAAGTAGTGCATAAATCTTTCTCCTTCCTGTTTTCCAACAAATTTTTAATACCTTTTTTCAGCAGTCTTCAGTATACCATTTTGCTGTTACCGTCTGACCCTTTTCCAGTGGAATAGCAGCTACAACTTTTGATCCGGTGAACTTACTTTTATTGCTTAACTTTTACAGGTGGGTTTACTCTTGTTGTGTTCCGTACCATGGACTGTTGTTTGATTTCTGGATCGTACTTATAGAACCAAGATTCGTGACCAGTAACTACTTTACTAAAGTTGCCAAACTGCCCATTTTCGAATTTATTTAGGAAAAATTTAGCTAAATGCACTTGTAAGGATACTCCATTTTTACCTAAGCATGTGGTTGCTCACTCGATTTATTTAGGTAGCTGAGGTTCGTTTGGAGGGGTTCCATTTTCACATGCTTAGCCATCCGTACAACAAAAGAATTAATAAACTGAAACTTGGTAGCACAAGTTCACTCGCACATTACATTACATCACACCCACTGTAGGGTTTACTTATCAAGTTTCATTAAAAATTGATTCAACAAAAATGAACGATTAGAGCAATAAAAAAAATCACATTCACTGATTTTATCTCCAATACTAAAACATATATAAAGAAATCTCCAATACTAAAATATATATATATCATTCACACAAATATAACAGCAAAAAAAAAGGAATGTTATAAATTTATAATTAAATTGGAACTAAAACTAATAAATCATAAAATTACATCACCATTTTGATGAACCAGCAAATTGTAAAATTCATCCCAGTAATAGTTTTGCCATATTCCAAGATGAGCAAGCCTTCAGCAAAAATACAGATGATACAGCAAAGAAAATAAACTCGAATATACTCTCGTGTATAATTCCCAACCCCAGTGACGTTATATTTGATGGTCAATACAGTTGGTTAACAATTGTAAGAATGTTGTGCGATAGATCTATGTCACACCAATGAGAAAAATCACTCTCAAACTTTCCCGTAAACAGCAATCAAACACGCGCCAATTTCTTTTCTTTTGGTTTTAATAAAAAACACTAAATTTGTATTTATATTATATGTGTTATACGTTTACAAATGTTTATTAATATAATTGATTTATTTGTATTTTATAATTTTATTTATAGTTTTATAATTAATTTAATATATTATCGAAGAGCTTTATTTTATTTATCTTATTTTTAATTTTTAACATAAGTTTTTTTTTATTTTCAATTTCCTTATGTATATTTGGTCTTTGGTTTTATTTCACCAGTTTCTATCAATCGACTGCCCAAATCTACCCGACAACTCGCGTTTTTTTTTCGTTTTCTTTTTATCCCGTTTATCTCTACGACAACATTTTAAACCAAACGTACCGGTTAATTAAAAAGTAAACCACAGAGATGTATTAAAAAAATATTGCCGAGACTCGCGAATCGTTACACACTCAAATCTGTTTTTGGGTCTCATTTAAAATTTCTTGGAATCGATCTAGTAGATTTTTTTGTGTTTCCCAGATATTTATTTAATATTTCATGCGCGATACAGCCATGTCACTCAAGGCCAATTCATCGACAGTAATTTCTTCTATAAATCATGGATCTTATCCAACTTTGGACTTCACAAAGACCACAAAGAGAGCTACACTAACGTCATCAGTGGAAGATTTCGGTCGACTTTTTTCGGGGCTGTCCTCTACAGCAAAATATCCTATCTGGGATTTAACATTTGTAGTGACCAGTTTACATCGAAAACCGAAGAGAATCTCATAGCGAGTTTCTGTTTGTGTTGGTGGTGGAAATTCGTTTAATACATCGTTAACTATTTTGCGTTTTCTCATCTCCATTTTATCATATTCTGCTGAATTTTTGAAAGAAGTCTCATCAAACAATTGCGAAAGATTTGGTATTTAAAGTTATTTAAAAAAATAGATTTGAGTCGCCTACTAAGCAAACCTTTGTTACTTTTCGCGTGTCACATCCGTACTACACAAAAAAGTAGTAAAAGTTTCTTCATGTTCTACTCGTATATCATCGGATTTCATCAAGGCAGTACCACATTCTGTTGAAATTTGCAATCGATTGCAGAAGTCGTGTGATCTAAAACTACATCTAGTGGAGTTTGTGTAACATATTATCATATGAATTGAATGTTAAAATGGATTCAAGCTGTGCCATCAGTATAATATTTATCTGGTTCTTTCCTTTAAAAGAAAATAATAATCGAACTCCTTCCTAACCACAGTTTTACTATCGAAGCAAATCAGTTTGGCCTAAAAATTAACGTCTTGTCTTTCTTATCTTACGAAAATCATTCAGATTTTAGACCAACTTCTAACACGGGTTAGCCTTAAATAGCTACAATTCGATATCGTAGCAACATATAGCGCTTAGTTACACCACATGTGAGCATCATATAAAATAAATTAAAATTAAAAATCTTGAAAAATCATATTTCATATAACAACCGAGTGAAAAGTGTTAAAAAAATGTTTACGTTTTGTTAAATACTTATTTAATCTTTATAAATAGATTTATTTTTATTTCACTAATTTTGTGCAATTTTCTTATACTATACTCGTACACATGTTAGTTTATAAGAAATATGTTATACAGGGTGGTATATCACATTTTTAGTAATATCGGTTTTCGATCAAAACGAGAATTCCAAACACGATAGCATATAAGCAGTGAAGTGATCACATACTAACCGATTGATATTTTTAGAATGCAAAATACGGTAAGCACAGTGGCATAGACAAGCAAGTTTTCTTATCAAAAATTGAGCACGTTTTTCCATCACTATAATGATTTTCGAGTGGAAACAGATCCATAGTAGTTACTATCAGGAATTTTGGATATACTCTTAAGTCTTTACAATATTGTTGGCTTGATTACGTAAATCGTTTTCTTGAGAGAGTATGATCTGAAAAGTGAAAACCAATGTAAGAGTATTAAACCCATTGCATACCAAAGTCTAGTAAAAGAATATCAAATCTGCTTATTGATCGGCTGTTTAAAGTATTTCTGCAAAATGTCAATTATGTACAGTCGTTTTACCTTGATAGAACCACACAGCTTCTTAATAGTTGGTTTCAATAAGTGTTTGATTACCCCTCGATATCGGTCTTCCCTTATTTTTATTGATAATCTCGCAATATGTCTCGTATTATTTTAGTCCCACCTTTCTTACATGTTCCCCACAAATAAAGTTAGTATTCCGAACATACCAGGTTTAGTTGTAGTATCCCGTTTAGCTAAATCCTCCACACATCAGTTTATAAAATCATACGAGATACCAGTGCTCCAGATTATAAAAAAGTTGAACGCTTTTCAATTTCATTAAGAAACGACTGAGTAAAATTTCATGGCTCTAAAATTAACAGTAAACAATACCAAAGCGTTGATTACTCGTACAGAACCGATAATTCAGAGTAGTTGAAACTTCTTCTTAAAAGATAAGTCAAGTTTTGTCACTTTACACTTCAGTCCATCGATTATTGTAAAATGTGGCCTTTCCGAACACATATTCTCTGATTTATTATAGTATTACCATTTTAGCTGTCAAGGAGACCATTAGTCGATGAATTTATTCACATCTTCGATCTTAATCAGATGATAGTTTAAAACCTCTTCAGCACTTCACCCTTATCGGATTTCAAACCTATTTACCTTATACTCCGACCATTTCATCAATTCTCAACTTTTGATAGCTTACTAATCAATATTTATGTTGACATTTTTACTTAGCTTAATAGCTTAAGAGCTAATACAAGGCAGGCATTAATGTCATAACTCTTTTATTTGAATTGGCTGCTATTTTGTTAGAAATAAAAATAATTGGGCTTTGTTTTCATAGAAGATTGCAAAAAAACAGTTTACACGATACGCTTAGTGATTCGCGTCAATGTACGCGCACATGGTACAGGACGACAAGATGTTGAAATTAACAGTAATAATAAAGTCGGTTTCTTCAGGTTTTTATCGCTACATTGCTTGGAGTAATCTAATTCTATATTTGCATGCAAATTTCAGAGCACAATGATATTTGACGCCATTTGCAAAAACTATGACACATTCACAACATGACATTTTTTTCCAACCTGTTTTTGTTTTAATGTTAATCTTGCATTTTTAATATGTTCGGATCTTGATCTATCCGATGTTGAATTATAATTAAATTTACTCATTTTGACTTTATAAGATTCATCCAGGTGTATCACACCATACATCGAACACAACGAAGTGTGAGTTAGTGGTAGAAAAGAAAGATATTGTTTCGAATTTTGACACCAACGATTAGCCGAGCATTAACATAGTGAAGGTTTTAATTAGATATTAAAAATCCAACTGAGCAGTTACCAACATCCTGTTGAATTCATATGTGCATATTTTCCAATTTTGACAATTTTTGGTCTACCATCATAATGCAAATGTATACTTAAGATTGCGATAATGTCATCTTAAGTATACTACGCCATCTTTCAATGAAGCTGTATACTTGTGCGCCTGCGGTTGTTGTTTGCTAATTTCCTAAACAATTCGGTTTAAGTCTGACGTCTTTGGTCAGTAATAAAATAAGAAGGAATACTTATGTTACGCATTCAAATCTATTATAGTTAATCAGTACTGTAAAGATCAATCTGAGTCTCCATAAATCATTCCGATATGCTTATGAGACATATCGCAAAAGTGATTTGACCTGCCTATTACCATATACATCTGTGAATAGATATATTTGTTTATAGGAAGTCCCTTGCATCTTTTTTAATTGCACATACTCGTGTTTGTTTTTAACTATTTAATAATTAAATCAAAAAGAGGTATCTTAATTAATTTAAAACTTTAATTTTTCATAAAAACATTCGGAACACAAGAAAACGCGTTGGCCTCCACAGTTTACCAAACCTAATATAAGGTATGGTAAACTTATATTTGTAATCTAGATAACGTATCGGTGTTACGAATATTTGTCAAAATTTGAAAGAACTGGAACAATTAAAGGCTTATGATTATAATATAAAATTCAAACTGAACGTTTCCAAAAAACCTTTAAATGTAACAAAAAACTTTTAAATTTAAAGAAATTTTTTGATATTTTAAAGGAATCGTGTATTAATTTGAAAAAACCAAAATTATAAAAACAAGGTGTTTTGTTATTGAATCAAAAATTTTATTATTAAATTTAATAAAATCATTTCGGTCAAAATTCAATGAAATCGGTTGATCATATGAGTAAAATATTTCCAAATCTTAATATAGTTTTGGCGCTATTAGGAACCACAAAATAGTCTATACGACTTAACTTTAAAATTACCTGACTTAATGCTGCAGTAAACCAGAGAAATTTATATTTTAAAAGGACTAGGTAGCGTAAGTTCATCCACATTTAAAGAGTTCCATTTACTTACTTAAAGAAATCCGCGACGAAATTTTTTTATGTAAATTATGTAAAAAACAAAGTAAATTACATAAAACGTAAGTTACATGTAATTAACGAAAACACCTTTAGTAGTACCTTCTGTTGGATTGTTCATGATTTTCTGTTTCGGTTTGGTCATTACAATTAACTTAAAAACATTATGTACCTGCAAACTCTGTTAGGTTACGTTATAAGTTGTGAAGGAGCCAGTTAACCCTCATGTCTACAACCGGCTACCCGGGTAGCTTGTGAAATTTTTAGTTTTAATAGTTTCTGGCTCCTACTCCTTGACATCCTAAAAATGACTATTTTGAATCGATTTTTAAACAGAAGATGGACACTTAATTTGTTCAAGGAGTTTATTTGTTGTTTTAGTATGGTTACCCTTTTGTCCTATAGCCGGCTACCGGCCAGGTAACTAGTATAAAACGTACTTACTGTATTGCTTATTTAGTGTATTAAAACACATTTTATAGAATTTTATTGTTATAAAAATTGTATTTCATCACAGATTTCAACTTTCTATACGTACAACTTTTTAAGTTGTCTTATACCTATTGAAACCGGTTAGCTTAGCCTGTGCTTACACATGGCAGACCCGATTTCTCAAAATTTGCCTCTAGAAATGTTGAAATCTCAAGCCGCATAGTTTCCCGCAGCTCAGCTTGTAGAGGAAACGATCGGGGTTGGTGATATTCTTCTCTAGAGACTTAGAGTACCGCAGCTATCGAGATAGGTCTAACGCGAGACGTCAATATTACGTCTGCCTGAATAAATGATAGAGGATTGGGAAATCGTGGTACGTATACCAGATCGTATGTTTGGTCTGGGGTGTCATTCTTTGTAGTTGCATGGTTTAGGGCCGTATACCATAACGGTTATAGTAAGTGCGTTGATGGTACCACGTTACTGACAGAAAGGGAGACGAAGCAGTAATGCTCGACGCTCTCCCGCCTTTGCGAGACGGTCAGTGGATCCGGTACCACCGGTGTTGAGGTGTTAGTTGTTGTTTTTTTTTCTAAACACATTTTTCTGCTTTTCTTGATAAACAACTTTTTTTTGTTTTTCTTTTTTTTTATTCAATTTATTCCAACGGTCCCTACTGATTTAGCTTTTCTTTACTTGACTTCCTCACTAACTAACTGCACGTCAATCAAATTTTGCGCGGTATTTATACAAAATTAATTATTTGAGCGAGAGGGAAAATTAATTGAAGAAACCATGAAAAATAAAAATCTCTTCGCTCACTTAACCGGTAAAAATTTTGTATAAACACCGCCCATTATGAGTGTCTTAGTTTAACGTGTGTAATACTCATTAGAACAATTACTGCACAGTCCAGTCTTTAATATTCGTGCTAAAGTAAATCTGCATTATATGCAACTTTGTTTGACATAGTTTTATGTTTGGTGTCGTATATGCCACCACATATTTTTCGTTTATTGAACCACTACACCTATTCTGCCAGTCGATATAAAGAAATGTAAACAGAATACGACGTAATAATTCAATGAACGACTTTGAACATAAACAAGGTTTCGTTTTTCCATTGATGACTGTTACACTATAACGAAGGTTCGGACAAGTTTATAGACGGAAAGCAAGTGTCTAGAAAACAATTGCAATAATTATGAGAATCGCTAAAACCGAATTTACAAACCACGTTGCTAAATTTGTTATAGAAAGACTCATCAGATTTTCAAAGAACATACTAGTTCCGATTTTCCAAAATGTATATACAAACAAGTTCTGTCTGTCTGTTTCTATCTTTACAATCTGTTTTGGGGCCATTCCAACTATTTCGCAGTTCGCTTGTTTACGTCCTTCATTATGCCATTACATAGCCAATTGGAGACGTACGGCTATATAGGTCCTATTTAAGCACATTGCATAGCTCCATGCCAGCCTATAGTACTGACATGGAAGATGGGTTTGCCCATGAATTCTGTACTCCAACAGGGAATCATGGATCTGTTCATTCACATCTGTTCATTTCATTCTACCCCTATCGGGATTCGAACCCACTACTTCCCGCTCCAATTGTCACTCTATAATCTGTTAAGAACCAGATTCCCAAGTGTATCCCATTTAAACGTTTTAACATAGTCCGTTTCCAACCAATGCGCGAGGACGTACTATTCGTATCTCACAGAAGACATGACAAATACTATCGCTAAGAATTTCTAAATCTTAGAAATTGTTAGCCAAAACTGAAAAATAACTTCATAATATTTGAATGCCTTAATAAATCTTTAGTTTATGTGCAAATTAAAATTAGGTCTGGTTAATTTTGGACCCACTCGAAACACAATCGTTTGTATCGTAACGCATCGAAAGAAATTAGACATTGAAATGAAATTGAAGCGCCTAACACAAATAATCGGTTAGAGTGTGGTCTTTATGGTGATGAATTGTTTATTTTAGTTCAAAGTGTATAGTAAGTGTACTTATGTTTATTACGAGTATTAATTAATATATTAATATGAGTTTTAAATATTTTAAAGTGGGCATACAAGTGTGTTAATATTTCTTTGATGATGGTGTATTTTAGTGTGAATTATTGGTTTTGAAGAGATTGTCTTGATGAACTTATCTCGTTCATGATACTCTAAATAATATATTGATTCAAATTATGTGCCGACTTTACAACTTGAAAATTCGTGTTTGTTATTTTCTGGATTATTTTCTAATTTGAAAATTAAAAGTGATGAAGTCTGACATTTTCAACATTATTAGGTGGTTAATACTATTCTTATGGCAAGTTGCACATATTGAAATCTCTTTGCACGTTTTTAAGACTTTGGTTCTGAGATAAAATTTCTCGGATCAGTTCACCACGAATTAACTGAGCTAATTGTGTTTTAGCAATAATAAAGTAAAAGTTACCGTACCTATTAAAGACATGAGAAGAACAGGAAATTCTGTTCACCATAAAATTGTGCTTAATGTTGTCGTTCATCAACTCGTTCTAAATCAATTTGTCAAAGGTTTCCAGAGAAGAAGATAATGAAATTTAAAAAGGAAACTATTCCAGTTCATCCGTAACTTGAAAATGTAAGCATATAGTGGAATAAGTTGCAATATCCCATTTCATTGGTTACCCAATATATGTTTGAGACACGGAATAGTTTGTTTCGGCCTTGAAAAAATGAAAATATATTGGCCATATTAGCGAATATATTTGCGAATTTGTTTTGTGACGACTTTACAAGGAATCCGATTTACTCACGTAGTAGGTTATTATTGAGTCAAAAATATCAAAGATTTTCGATTTTCCGAAGGTGGTTTTATTTTATTTGATATTTCTTGACAGGATCTGAGTAAAGTAAACAATTCAATCCTATTTCCTAATTTAAGACTTAAATACTATTTCTTTCTTTATGAGAGAATGTTTCAGTTTTGGCCAAGTTTCGAGAAAGTCTAAAGATACAGCATCCCATTTAATTTAATTATTCATCGGTCACACTATAATCTAATTCTAAAAGGAAGGTTTAAGCCAAACTTAAGCTTGAAGAACGTAATTCGACTGAACTTCTATCCTTAGAAATAATTACTTTTGTTTACATGTGTTGCTCGATACTGACTATGGTAAGTGGTTTGATGGGTAAATTTTCAAGATCAATATTTTCTGAACAAAATTTTGAAAACATACATATTGATTATAGCACCTTTTCCGTACACAACCGCTGTCATTTCTAAGCAGCGACTTTTCCACAGTGTTGTGCCGTATTGTCTACATGACGTAGACAATTCATTGTCTACACGTGTCGACAATTAAAAAAGCTGTGTCGACAATGTCGATAATGTCGACAATTCGTAGACAATGTCGACAATTGATAAAAAATTGCGTACCATACCGAATAATATGTTAGTTTATCACAACTATAGATAATGAAAATAAACAATTTAAAAGCCAAGTTCTTACGAATTTTAAATTTTATTTTGAGCCTTCTAAGAACATATATATGTATGATATAGTACAAAACCGAAATAATCAATTCCATTCAACAACCACTATTGTAATTCCATAATTGGTAAAATATACTTTTAAATCTTTATTTCTTTGAATAATACAACCAAATGTCAACTTACAGATAAAAATAATCTATGGCTTAGAGGCCGTAAACGGCCCTTACCGCGTCCCAACTGGGACCTTATGAACCTATCTTAACGATTGGTGCACATTGTAGGTGGTCAGCCCAACGAATGTTTTTACACACAAACGCGTTTTTATGTCATCCGGTTGCATGTTAATTTTTGGTCAACGGCGGGAATCGAACTCGAGACCGCTGCGTGATGAGAAACTCTCTTAACCATTAAGCTACATCCGGCGACTTACAGATGAACAGATACAATAATAACAAATAAAAAGATAGTAAAAATGAAAAGTTTTAACCAACTGTGTTTTAAATTGAAATTTATTTCAATTTAAAACACTGTGTTTTAAATTTAAATTTAAATAAATGTGTTTTAAAATTCAAAAATGGTTGGCTTTGTTTAGGAAGTTTCATTTTAATAATCTTAGTATCAGGTCGACTAAGTAACATCATATACAAATTATCCACCATCTCATTTAAAATTTAATTTAAATTATCCATCTTCTGAAAGACATTTAGCGCCAATTTTTATTATGAGTGTCATTTTTAAGAACTAAAATTGCGCTAATGTTTTGAGCACAAAATTCAGTCAATTATAAAAATTTTCAAATGAACTGCTCCTGCGCATTCGATCGAACTTAAAACTTGTTCGACACCTCTCGATTCATCAAAACCACCAAATTTCATAACTATAAATACGATTATTTGTGAATAACATAAATGATAGTACCACTCTCGGTGAACTTTCAGATTGTGATAATGTAAATGTAAATTATGTTAATAACACCAATTTCAGTAATCAGCCGCTGCATGCTCTCAGTGTTCATGGGCCGACATGTGTATGTATCGTTCTAAATAAACAAATATTATTTCTGTAATCAGCTGCAACACAAAATAAAAATCGTATTTCTTTCCTAAAAACATAATTCGTATCGTTGGTACATTGTTTTCCGATACACAAATGTGTATGTTTTTTACTTAAACACGGTCTAGTTTTCGCCGACGATATATCGCCTACAATTTTTTTGGATTGTTTCGTTTATTAAATAAAAATTTGAAAATATAGATCTTAGCAAGCGTTTAGAGGGAAGTAAGTAGAAATATATTTAATGTTTTATGAATGACATTTGAAAAAATTTATTTTTTGAGTTATAGAACGCGATTTTTTTTTTGTTTTAGTTTTATACTGTTTCTGTACACACGAAAATTATGATCATACTTCTACAATACATGAATGTTAGAAAAAGGTAGACAGAAATAATTACAAAATCTATTACAAAAGTTACACCAACAAATTGCATAAAATATATTTATTTTATATTGGGAATTTTCTTACCATTTTCATACTCTTTATCTATTGTAATTTTCTATGACATTATTAAAAATTCGTAAGAATTTTGCTTAAAAAATAATATATTGTTTTCGTTAATCTGTATAGTTATAATAAGCTAATATATTTGGTATACTTCGGAATTGTTAATTAAACGTCGACATTGTCCATGAATTGTCGACATTGTCTACGAATTGTCAACATTGTCTACGAATTGTCGACATTGTCTACGAATTGTCGACATTGTCTACTAATTGTCGACACCAACATGTCGACAATATCAAAATACGCGTAATCGCACAACACTGCTGTTCCACTACTGATCTAACCACACGGTATTGTAGCACATACACTTATTGTACTAACTACGTCTTCAAAAACTTCTAAAATAATCAGAATATTGAAACAGTTACAGCATTACGAGTATAATTTAAGCCACAGTTGAAATTTTAAATGTAAAAAACGTTTTTTACATTTTTATGTACCCGTAAATTAAGCAAAAAACTGTAAATTTCATAAAACGTAAATTGCATGTAAAATAAAGACAGCTATCTGCAGTGCCATCTGTTTTAAAATGCCAAAAACAAACTTATAGTAAAAATGTAACGTAAACAAAATGTTACGATTTAGCCGATGTTAACTTCGAATAATTTATTCAGTTCGATCACTGGATTGTGAATATCAAACTCGCAAACTTTAATTTTACTATAAATTTATATCGCAATAAATTCCACAAATATTTCACAAATTATTATTATTACATTTATTTTACAAATTTACACAATAATAAGCACCACAATTATTTAAACACTTCACTTTCACTTATTGTCACTTTTCGATATTAACACTTTAAAATTCAAAACTGAACTGTTTTCATAACTCAAATTTCTACACCTATTTATTCGACGAAAATCCTTGCTTAACATTCCATTACCGTTTCTACACTTCGCGAATATTCTTTCTGTCGTATTTTGTTCGCTCCGCCTATTTCATCATTTAGTTTTATTTTGTTCATATGTGTAAATATTTGGTAACAGGGTAACCACTATACTACTGCTATCATTTTAACCTCTTTTTAATTATCACAGGTGTCAGTGTGATCCGTCACAAAAAATTCCAGGTTTTTATTGTCCACGATTATTTTGAAAATATTTCTATTTGAGCGCGTAGTTATACTCCATTGAATTAAGTACGAAAAAAGAACAGCGAATGGTAACCTTTAGGGGATTGTTGGGCAATAAATGAGGGTAATGTCATTACGTGGGTAACGTACGTCCATATCAACGATATCCAGTATCTCATCCCCACGATGGAAATTTTATGGAATGTATGGAAATTTTTTTCTTGACAATAATCTTTTTTAACACTCCACACTATTAAAAAATTTAGAAGTTTAATAACGCCATCTTTTGTGTAACACTCATATGAGATATAATAACTTAACGTAAATAAAGAATATTAACTTATTTCTCATCATCTGATTACGATCGATGGTAAGAACATTTGAATGAACACAACTATCGGCATCCCAATGGTCGAATTATCGGCCGGTATGGAGCAATTCCATCTGCAGATGGTCCACGCCAATCGAGCAAATAGCCGTACATTTTCGATTTGGTGAGGCGTTAAAAGGAAAATGGGAAAGAGTTGGGTGTGCTTCGTCTCTAAAACATATAGGGCTTTCAGAATTACATAAAATTTCTAAATATTAGTAGGTTTACTTAGATGCAATTGTACTCATGCTAATAACTGACGATTAAGTGTTCACCATGAACAAATGCCTTCTAAGACTATTCCCAGGTTAGTGTTGTGCAATATCTAGCCAATTGCACATTGAAGAACACATCAATCACATTTCACAATAATAAACATATCCAGTGTTGAAAAATTCTCAAACATGTTTATGAAATTATAAAATGTTGGTGGGTTTAGCAATATTTAGCATAGACAAAGCGTTAAAAATACTGAAGTTCTCTAAATGAAACACCAAATAAATTCATGTGGCTGTCACAGCTGGCGCGTACAAGGCGCAATCTGGAACAGCAATTTCTACAAGCTTTTCGCAGCATTTGCAACCAATAACTTATCGACGTAGATAAGTGATACGATCTTGGTGGCCAATTGGACCATTACGCGAAATTATTCTTTCATCAATTTTTTTTTATTAAATCGATTGTAGCGCTTCAGTCAATTTGCAAGGGTTGCTCTGATGTAAGTCTATCTATAGTGAAATGTCAATACAAAAAGCAACTATCAACTGGTTAGTTGTTGGATTGTCAAATAAAGCATTGTTGTCAACTCAAAGTTGTGAACATCTAAAACAAACACCCTTTACTTGTGTTGATATTCGGATACCTGGTTTACATCAATTTTGAAATGAATTGTGGCTGGGGTTGGTAAATATATCAGGGTTGTCGTTGGGTTGCGGCAGCGATACTGGAGACGTTGGTATGCTGGATATGATAAGATACTTCTGACATTTAAAAGTAGCATCATACTTGTATCATGCATATACCATATGACTAAAAACGCTATGATCATGAATTCCTGATATTGTGGATTAAATAAGATGACAGCAAGCACCTTGTCGCAGTAACAGTGTATATGCTAATGATTCGTTCGAAAATATGTAGAACACAGATGAGCACGAAAATTGTAATCTAGCATACTCAGGATCTAGCCTACCAACGTCTTTAGTGTCGTTCTTGCAACCTACCGATGGGTTTGATTGATTTATAATTTTAGCTACAATTTGTTTTGTAGTCGATGTAAACTGGGTATCCGAACGTGTACGTGTGTGTGATTACATAGCCCAATCGAGGACCTACGGCTATAGGTCCTATTTATATAGAACCATTTTCACAAAGTGTAGCTTCATGCCAGCCTGTAGATCCAACACGACATTTTGCATTTTCCCAGTGCTCTTTATTTAACAGTATCTGCATTTTGAAAATGAGTTGTTTAATCCTACCTTTATCATATTCAGTAAATGCCGATTCCTAAACAATTTAAATGAGTCATAAGCAAGGTTACGTTTAAATTAGAACAGACATTAAATAACAGCCATCCAAATCAAATAACGATATTGTTTCACGACTAGAGCACATTTAAAATGTAACACGATGCGGGAGATGATTTGGCCCCGAATTTTTAGAAATTACATAATTCGAAAATATAGATCTACATATGTAAACTTTGCATAATTTTTATTACAACATTACACGCGTATTTATTATTGTATGCAGAGATCCAGATATTTTTTTAGTTTTTGTGAACCAAATTTATTATATCATCGTCAGTTTATTATTTTTTATGTATATGTAGTGTAAAATGATTTGTGTACATAATTTATCTAAACATGTTTCATTTGGATCGAAATTAAATTTTATGACCATACGGCTAATTCTAATACGTGTGTTGCGCGATCTTGTTTGAAAAATCAAAATAAATTGCAGAGGTTCTGCCTGCTACAACCTATGTTTATATGTATGTACATAATGTATGTTTATATGATAATAAACTTATGTATTTCGTAAAATTTATCTTTTTGGTGGTTAAAAATTAAAATTATCGCAATAACAGGTTCTTATTAAATAGTTTAGGATAGGTAAAAATAGATTTGATTTTATTATTTTCAGAATTAATCTGTTCGTTCGAATGTTTGTATAAACCTAACTCTTATAAACATCAAAGTTTATGCGAGAATCAAACACAAGAATAAATTTACCATATAAACAAACTAAATTTTATATACTCGTAATTTGTGATCGAGTGTCAAATAATTATGCTGCCGGTATTACACACGCAGTTCGTAATATTATTACATAGACTAGTTTAGGAATTTTACTAAGTTTTCGACTACCTACTTTGGGACGAGTTTAGCAAGAACTACAGTGTGAAAGGTTAAGTGTTACCAGTGATCTTTCTGAATAATGTGAGAACCAGGCAAATCATTCGCGTAAAGTATGTCCAAATTTTGTCCCTAACTTACAAAAACAATTTTGAGACAAATCAAGGACAAACTTCACGCGTTTGTCCATTAACGGAACGCTGTCCTAATCCTAAAACAAAAGAATGTGTTAAGCCTCCAATATGAAAAAAATGTTATCAATATTTTTTACTGAAAAAACCAAAGCGACAAAAAAATCAAAAATACCACTAGAGTGACAGAGAACGTTTTTTTACTTTTTCTTTTTTTATAGTAGATATATTTTGACAGATGCTTTTAACATAACCAATAAATTTCAAACTAATAATAATTATTCATTATTTAAATTATTTTCACAATGAATTAAGATGAAAGATACAAAACGAAATGTTAAAATTATCAATTGACCATAAAAACACTACTATAAAATGCTTCATAATGACGTCATACAAACGATTTCTCATCCATATACATTTTTTCCTATAAAATATTTTTCCAGTACTGAATAAAAATACTTCTCTTGATATATTTTGTCAGTACTGCTATAATAATTTTCTCAGTAACCATAAAAACTTATTCAGTATGTACTTAATAAATTTTTTATACTGGAAATGTTTTTTATTTCTCTCGCACTTTAAGAAAAACTATATTTTTATCCTACTTTAACTATTTTGTCAGTATTTTTTTTTATAATGGAAATCAGGCTTTAGTAAAAATAATATAGAAAAATGCATAATAAACGATAAATCAAAAGTATTTAATATAATTAAAACGAATTTCACGATTAATTCTTAACTAAAATTGTAATCATAGTGTCAGTCCAAAAGCTATATCCAAGTCGAGATCCATAAAATGAAAATAACTTGCCAATGAAACACCAATGTCCTAAGACTCGTATCCGCTAAATATTCAGACGGACTGTTATTGATTAGTTGAATGAGATAGTCATTTACTCAATAATATGAGTCTCGAGTTGGGTATAGCTTCTAGATTAACTTTATAATTATTTGAATCAACTCATGTATTGTATCTAGGCAGTTGAACATGTTAGATTATTTAGGCTATACAATAGGGAATATTCCAATGTTTACAATAACTTTGAACAAATTAGAGTGCTTAAAGCACTCGGTAAAGAGCACTAATTTAGATTTATAACGTAGATAATGGCACAAAGATGTTGATGTTGCACAAAGAGAGATACATAGATGAACAAAGTAAGTTCATAATAACGAATATGATCTATTTTTACTAATACATTCTCAAAATTAAAAGTTAGGACAGCACCAGGGCAAACTTCACTCTCGTGGCAAATCCTTGTCATAGGCATGTGTTATGTTTTAATTTTGTAGAATGTCTCGTACATGAATATGAAATATTCAGCGTTCATGTTTTGGAATGTGTACAGATAACTGTTAGGCGTGTAAATTACACGGTGTAGTTTACATGTAAAACTTTTTACATTCTATATATAAACAATATTATTACGTAAAAAAAGTTATTGTTGGTATCGAAATTGTGTCATCTCTGTAATACTCTTGCTGTAATACCAGGATGTGCTTAGCCATGTAATAATTCCAAAATACGTATTCTAAAATCTTCCGATGTATATTGTCTTAGTTCTTAAGAAGATAACCCAATAAATAAATTAAATTCTCAGAACTTTAAACGAAATAAAAAACTTTTTACACTTTAATGTTCTCGTCTCACGACTTATGTGTACTATGCGAATTATTAGCTCTGGAATAGTTCTTTCATTAATTACTGACATCTCTTCTATATTATCTACACCAGATTGTATAATTGACCAGATTGTTTGGATGAGCGTATAGAAAATTTATTTAGAGTGTTTAGTACTTGTATATGCTGGTAATATATCCCGGTCGATAACGTTAGAAAGTACTTCGAGATGTTCAAATAATGATTAAATAAAGTGTATGCTATTAACAAATCGTTGAAATAAACAAATTAAAATTCTTATTCAAACAATTGCCTTATCTAAATTAATCGACCAAGTGGTTGAGCTACACATCTTCAGTCTAAATGTCGTTCTACAAATCGAACAACTCGAAATGCACTTGTAATTTCGTACACCTTCAAGAACAATTATGCATTGTTCACAAATCTAATTAGTAAATGTGCAGTTAGCAAGTTGATATGTGAAGTCTTTGAAATATGATCTGGGACAGTTAGGTTATTTAATGTCAGATATACCGGCAAGAGCTCCATTCTTCGTTTTTTTGTATTAAGTTTAAGTTACTAGACCATATAAACATTGTTTCATAGATAAAGGTATTCCTATCCGTTTATCTATGATAATATCAAAGCAGCCTTTTGAAATACTATAGCCTTATCTAGTGCTAAACGACAAACTTGACTACCAATAAAGAAGGCCATAATTTTTTAATCGAAGTCTAATGCCTATATAACACTTAAATAATTGTAAGTGATTTCATTGTTATTTATCAACCACTTATGAAAATCTAAGTAAGTATTGATTTTATCACGACAGCTGGACAATAAACCCACAACAGTATGTAAAGACGTTAAGAGATCAATAATTTGTTTACATCTATATCTATTTACAAATTTATATATATATATATATATATATATATATATATATATATATATATATATATATATATATATATATATATACATACATATATTTATATATATATATATATATATATATATATATATATATATATATATATATATATATATAAATGTATATACATATATATATATATATATATATATATATATATATATATATATACATATATATATATATATATATATATATATATATATATATATATATATTTATATATATATATATATATATATATATACATATATATATATATATATAAAATCGGTTTTGCTAACCGACATATGCAGCCAAATATATATATTTGGCTGCATATGTCGGTTAGCAAAACCGATTTCATTTTTCAGAGAAGTTTCAAATTTTAAAATAGATGGCACTGCGAACGAATAGTGTTATCTGCGTTTTTTTACGTTTTATGTAATTTAACACGAAGTTCCTCGTTTCCGTGTTGATTAATCCAATGTCCATGAATTATTGCAAGTTTTCTTATGTCTTCTTAAACTGTCTGAATATTTAGGTCCCTATGAAAGTCATTATTCCTAATGTACCACTAAGCATTAATTATAATTTGTTACAATTTGTTTTGAAAAGTTTGTATTATTTTGGTGTTGGTTTTCTTTGTGCAGCCACAGAATTTTACAGTAAACTTCGGTGCCACATCTAAAAAGATACTAGAGCGACAATTTTTCCTCTCAATGACTACTTTTAGCCTTTGAATCTGCTTGAGTGTTGAGTGTTTCTCTCTGAAACCTGATAATTTGGGTTAAGCTTTACTTTCAATCTTTTGAGCAACAGCCAGTCTTTTGAGAAACACCAATTTCGTTAATGTTGTCCGGTTTCGTTAATACTTCTGCTACTTTCCACTACATTGATTAATGTTTTTTCCTGAGTATCACATTGACTATGTGCAATAATTTTTCATGCAGCTCTTTTATTATTTGCCCTGTTATCTGATCGTAACGAGCAGCTTTCATTAAATTTATGTTTTTAATTTCAGCTTCTACTTATTTGAATGTAACAGGCCTGATATCTTCGAAGTTAGATGTTATGAGCTCTAATACGCAGTGCTTTCATAATTGGTCTGCTAACCTAGAGGTTGAAATGTTTCTTCAAGAATACCTTGTCTTTCGAATTTCTAGCCCATTTCCTATCATTTGTTTTTATTGGGAGGATCTGAGAGAATAGTCAGTATCAGTTACCGACCTCCAGTGCCAACAATGCTAACAATGTACTACCGATTTGTCCAGTTTTGTGGACATGCCGATTCGTATCAGAACGTTATACCATATAGATAAATAAATTTAATTTTATACATAAACAGTAACAGCTTCTTTGCGAAAACTTTGACACCAGAATTAGTTAAATCGATAAAACTTTCTTGTTAACTCAAAACTGATGGTATCGGAGGCTGAATTTGAAATATATAATTTGCAAACTGGTGGTTACTATCGATCACATGGTCGATGAAGGTCTTGTATAGCTTCGGAACTTAAAATGGTAGGGTTATGTTTATTTGTGACATAGTTTAGATATCGATTGACGGTCGACATTAATAAAAGTCATATTGTTTAGCTAAAATTAAATTATACCATTGAAATAGGTCGATTCTCTTCGATATCAATTTAATTATTAAGATTTTTTAGATATATATTTCAGATTTGATTGGTTTGTCGTTTGTTTTGAATGGAATCATAATTTTTGATATGTGAGCAAGACACTGGCAAGCTACTTTAATATTTGAACAGTTATTGGACATTTATTGACTTCGGTATCTCGATTTTATTAGATAGTAGAGAAAGAGATAAACTCAAATTAATCTATACGTAAAATTCGTTTGTATTAGTATTCATATGGGTCATTTCAAAAACAGCAAATGCACAAACCGTAACAATAAAATAACGAAATACATGGCTCTAGAACTCGCATTGAGTGCTTTTTATAAAATAATGTTGGTATTCCAAACGCCGGGTGTGACGTTTGTCGAGGAATACCATCCGGATTGTGTGGTACGGTCCAACATGGAGGTAGCAAATTTAAGAACTGGGCTGCATGGTTGCTGCTGGGATCGGTGAAATGTTCGTTTGCGAATGGGCTAGAAATGGTTTTGATGCCGTAGTTGATGTTTATTGTTGTAACACCAACAAACGTGACGTCATATTCTAGCAAGATAATCCTCCATTTCCTAAATCAATTTCCTGCGTGCGTGCGTTCGCTTAGAGACAACAATAATGTCCTGCTGGACTGGCCAGCGCAGTCTACAGATCTCAACTCCATCGAAAATCTTTGGGCTATATTCTAGCGCAACATATAGGAGCAACATTACATCAAAATCAGCAATATAAAAAGCTTTAACGAGTGATTGCAGTACCATTACTGGAGCCAAGCTTACGAAAGTTATACGCAGTATGTCGGAAAGGATAGCTGTGGTGATTAAAGCAAATGATGGACACACTAAATATTAATTTAAATTTTAATTTTAAGTCGATATATGCATATGAACAAAACCAGTTTTATTTTTCATCCAGAATGTGTGTATTGCAGTATATTGTAGGGTGCCGAATACTTTTGGTCGAGGCCGTGCAGTTCGTAGTGTACTTTTGTAGAATGTTAAACCAAAAACAAGTTATATTTCGGTTTGCTGTAATCAAAACCTTCATTTAGTAAAAGCCTGACGTTACGCATACATATGCTGTTGTAGAATATCAACTTTTAGCGGTATTGGTGATGATATTCTTCTATTCGTACAACATTGTGAATACAGTATAAAAAATAAACAAATGAATATCTAGAGTAGTATACAGAAAATAAATGTGCATGTCTCAAATGCAATATTGCCATTGTGTCAGTGCCTCTCTTTCAAATTGTTTAGTAGAAATGGAAAAGATTATACTAAACCTTTCGTAATGTGCGTACGTTTTCACTATTGAAATTACCCTATCGAAACTAAATTTGACATGGTTAGTCACCTCTACTTGTCGTATGGCGAAATACTTTGAAAGAGGGCTTAACCCGATGCTGACCAACTACGTTTTTTAATTGAAAAAGAACAGCTTGAGAATATTGGTTTCGTTTTTTATTGGTCTTAGCCATTTCAAAAGTCATCTTCATCGCATGGCACTTGCCAGTAATGCCGTATGCGACGAAAGTCTTGATGATGTTGATGTTAGCTTACACTTGTTCAGCAGTTGTCCGGCGTTTGATCGCGTGAGATCCCTTGTGTTCAACTCTAGGACTATTTCTGTAAATCTACTGTCTTCTCTGCCCTGGTTCAAACCACAGTTTGCTAAGGTTGCAGAACACACGTGTGCGCTTTGATGAAATCCAAGGTTTGCACCATGGGCACTTTGTGGCATTAAGTGCGGAACCTTAAAGCGTTCTAGCCAATTTTAATAATAATTAATTAAATAGTGAAAACCTAATAATTTTGAATATATTTTTAAATGGACTTTTTCGTTTACTAACACACTCTAAGATATACATTTTTATGTAATTTTTGCGTACAAAGAAAATAAGCAGGCTTTGATAAGTACACACACTTGCTATGGCACACAAATATAATAATAAAACAACTTCCACACACTTGCAATTCGCCAATGATATCCAACTTAATTTGAACCACAATAGGAAATTGATTAAAGTTTTATTCTAGCCGGGATATTTACTGTCGAGTACGATGCTGATTGGTCAGTTCAAATTGTTTATATGGGTACAGTACCAATGCATATGTTTTAAACATGTCCTATTCAATTCATTGAATTACAAGTTTATTTTAAAGTTTTTTTGTTGGATAAGCGCCACAAGCGGATAAAACGAGAAGTTATTTAATTAACTGTGTACAATTTTTTTTCGGCTACATACTGAATGTCACAATAGTTTTTGATTTAAACTCGGCGTTAAAAATTATTTTAACTACCGAAAATCGGTAAATTTTTGACATTTTGAAAACGATGGCACTGCGAACGATGTTGATTCTATACCCTCTGGCGTTTAAAACCTAATTCAGTCGTTAGTGCATTCAGTCGTTTACAATGCTTTTATTAATCTTTTGTTTGTATTTCATCAGATGAGTGTCGATTTGTTCAGCTGAGTAGCTGACTCAATCGAAACCAATGTAGGTTATACAAATATATCATGTAGTTGGTAGAAATATTCTTCATAAAACAAAATTGTTTTTGTGGTTTCCAGCGGAAAACAGTGTATTTTGTTTTATTTCCACTATATATACGCATCAGCAACCATTTTCACTTTGCTATATTGATCATTAAATCGTATAATGATCTAATAATCACCATATGTTTTAAATCCGTTGCGTATACTTAAAATTGCCATATGGAAATCTATGAAAATAATCAGATGATATAAAATAATTGAAATTTTTCATCAAAAAATAAATACAAATACAATAAAATTTATTTTAAATACCTAATAAAATGGAATTTTATTGCAAGAATAAGAAACGTTTTTATGTTAGACTGATGTTGTTTGTAACGCTAGTGGTTTTACAGAAATCTGAAATTCAAAATTTTTTATTTAACTGTGGGATACGCAAAATATATTCTGTCTCACTATTTCGGCGATATAAATCAAGAAATATTCTTGGATCGTTAATTTTTCATTTCAACAAAATTTGAACAAAAAAAAACAAAATCGAATACCGCCTAGTAACAGCAAACCCCCACTTAAGTACCTCGATACACCGCTTAAGTACCTGAACACAAAATTAAGGATCGGCACGTGGAGTGCAGTCATTTAGAAAATCTGTACATATACATATATAAAAAAGTATCGGCTGGAACTCGTGGCTCAATAGAAACTATAGTGGATATAGAAACAACAGTGGATATGACCTCGGAAATTTTGGAGTTTGATTTCTCATTGGCCCACATATTAAAAACTATTTGTTAGATTTCCAAGTACTCTATACCCTATGTGTAAGCTTCGTTTGCACATGAGATTAACCAACCTGATGTCAATTGTCTGTGTACATGCGCCCACTGCTGTTCAATTTAGATATTCTGATGGGCTTTATACCTGAGCCCGATGTCAGATTGGTGATTGGTGACTTTAATGCTAGAACTGGCAGAACTCAGACTGACTTGTGTAAACATATAGGTCCGTACTCCCGACATGAAACTGCGACCAAAAATGGAGAAAGAATGATGTACTTTGCGATCGCTCCTGATCGCAAAGTGGCAAGTACATTCTTTCCTTAAAAAAATATCTCTTTGGAAATAAAGACACATACACGTAAAACATCATGAAGCCAAATTGACCATGTGTTGATTTCAAAATAGCGGGCTCGGGTTGTCCAAGACGTGAGATCGTATCGGTCTTTTCTATAGCTTTTCTTTGCATAGCATACAAGATACTGTCATACATTATCTAAGGAAGAATTACTCCTCCGAGGTGGTAACTACCGGTAACTACCAAAAAGAATTCCGTCCAAATCGGTCAGTCTGATAAATTTTTTTCACTTTGGATGATTCTTTCCAAATATGTACTTCGAAACATCTCGCGATGCTGGTGTATTCCTAGATTTCATTTTTTTCAATCGAGAGATATTATCGTGTGTACTGTACAGTTGATAACAGGATATCGAAAATGTTTATAAATAGTTCTGGTGTTCGACAAGGACATCCGCTGTCCACGATACTTTTTAATCTCATGTTGGAATACTTCCTTTGTAAAAGTGAAACACATCAAGAAAATAGCTTATTCCGACAATCCAATCAAATTTTTGCGTATGCAGTTGATATTTGGGTGATTGGATTAAATGGCAAAGAACTGAACGAGATACTTGATCCACTGGAACAGTGTTCTGCTTCCGTTGGTTCTCAAAACAACGAGTCCAAAACCAAATATTTGATCTTTGGTTTTCGAGATCAAAACCCAATTGATTTTAGTAGTGGCAGTCACACATTTAACGAAGTGACGAGATTCAAGTTTCTTGGATCTCTTTTTACTCTCAATAATAGTGTGGTAGAGGATACAAGCCTTGCTGCTGGTAAATGGGCTTTATATCCTCTACGTCCACTTGTGAAATCAAAATATCTTGCAAATACGGATAAGCTGAAACTGCACAGAGTGTTGATCAGACCCGTTGTCATGAATGGATGGAGTTGGACCTTAAGGAATGAGTACCACAGATCACTTCTTATATTCTAGAGAAGAATCATGCATCTGATGTATGGTTCAAAACACAACGTTGATGGCACATACCGAGCTCTTTTCAATTACAAGATCAGGAATTTAATCCGAATTCCTGATATCATGCATGAGATCAAAGAACATCGAGTACGCTGGCGCAGTCACGTTCTGCGTGCTGAAATGCAGGAATGCTTTTTTATTGAAATAAATGATATAATAAAAATGAAAGATAGTTTAACTAAATTAAGTATTTCCTTCATATTTGTGAAAAATCATAAAATCAAAAGTGATCACATTGGAATGCATATATATAAAAATGAAAATGAAAAGAAAATCGGGGCGTACCTGTTTGGTCTCATTTTTCCAACCGATGCATTTTATGGTTATACATACCACAGCACCGCCTATCGAAATTACATTCCGCAACTATATTATGCCAAAGGTTTTGCATTTTTGGCGACTTCATATAATGCTAATAATTCACCTTTTCATCTTGGAATATAGTTAAATGAAAATACAATGTACTTACATTATACATTTGTTCTTTGTAATTTGGGTGTAATATACCGCGAATATGATGTCCATTTCTTATATTGTGGACACCGAGGAAGTGACAATTTGACAATTTTTTACAAATTCCAAATAATAAGCATCCTAGAAAACCTACTCACATAAGTTTTGGAATTTTGGACCTCTTTTTTGATCATTTCGATTAGAATTGACAGCAAGAACGTCAATTCTAACCGAGATTGCCCTGTTGAGCATTTCTAAAGTATACAAATTACGTCAATAGCATACATTTTCCACCTGTAATTCAGAAAACTGATACAGTAGTTCTGAAATGCCAATGACCTCATGGCTTAAATTTTTTTTCTTTTACTTCACAATCTTATTGCATTAATAATTTTAGAAAGCAGCAGACTAGCTACATATTGGTATTAATTTATTAAGTGGATAGGACTTCCTGTATTTGATAAATAAAAAGAATTGTTGACATATCATGTAGACTACTATTGGTTTTAGGCTACTATTTGTTTGAGTTCTCAAACCTGTTGATCTTACTAATTATTACTATCCAAGTTTAAAATAATTTTGAATGAACTCATTGAACTACATTTTTTTATCATTCTCAAAATAAAGGGCCGGAATGCCTAAAGGGCCGGAATGCCTGAATAATTTAACTCAGAGGGTTAGGCTACATATACACTATCAAAATAGCCAAACACATGGAATTCATCCATGAGGCATATAGTATGAGGGCTGAGTTAGAGTAGATTCGCAGCTCGACTTTTATGTACATACACTCGTATTGCTAGCACACGCGCAGTCTATAACTATACCTAAAATACTTAGACTAATAAAACAGCGATTTTTTTAACCGAAACGGCTTAACCGATTTTCACAAGATTTTTTTGAAAGTCTGACATTATTACATTTAAATGACACTATTTTCATGAAAATTAGGTTAGAACATTTTTAGTAAATTTTACAATGTTCTACACTAGTTTGCATGCGGTTCATAATATGTTTACTATATTGGTAGATCGAACCTAATAATTCGATTAGATGGTACCGAATTTCTGGCTCAGATCCTTCATTTTATTTCGTCCCATAAATGCTCAGTATGGGATTCATGTTTGGACTGAGAGCTGGGTACTTCGAGTGGGTCATCTCGAGTCCACCTCATCCGTGAACTGCCGAGTGGTCCAAGCTGTGGCAGCCGGGCGTTGCCATGGATCAATATGAAGTATTTTTCAGATACTCGATATATCATTTAGCGGTCAGAATATTTCAGCGAAACAACACTACGAAAATGTTTTTTCTGGACACCGATAGGCCTCTCCTCTTTTATCACTACACTGAAAAAAATCCTGCTTTAATATTTACAAAATAGCTTTTTTTAAAATAATTTTGTAGCATTTTAAAATTTTTCTTTCATACAACAAAATTGTTTTTCCTAGTTAAGAGAACCTTTATTTAACTCAAAAAATACTAAGTTGTTAAAATCAAATCGTAAGTTATGTGAATATTTGTTAAAAACTCTTAAAACTTTTTTTGCACAAACAAATTATTAGTAAATAAAACAAATCATTTAAATTTTTTTTTTAAAAAACTAATTTTTACTATTAACAAATGTTTTGTGTTTTTTTAAATTAATATTTATTAAAATACACAAATGGTTTTGTTGTATGTACAAAAATAAAAAAAGAAAGAAAAATTAGACATTGCATATTTTTAACAGCTGTTCCGTTTGAGTGTGGTTGAAGTAGCATCGATCTTTGATAAACTGTGGGAAGTGCCGTCAAAAGTAAAACTTTATTTGATAAAAAGTGAAGTAATAAACCATAATTAAATTAAATTTAATAGTAATACCGTAAGTATAAATTTAATATTTATATTACATAAATGTAGATTTATGTATATAAATATAAAATAACAAATTTTAATCTATTGTACTTCATTTTCCATTTTAATTTAGAGTAACCACATCCTCATTAGTGAAGTTAACAAATTTAGGAAAAGTGTTTTCAGTGTTCGCATAACATTTGCCCAAGAAGATTTATTATCACATTTTCAGAAAAGAAGATTAAATATCACATTTTCCGATGTGTGGAAGAGGATTGTACAAGTACATGCCAAACTGTCCGAGCCTTCCATAAACATGGTCTTGTGAAAAATTCAATCAACACCACAAACATACAAAGTAATGACAAGTTGACATGTGAAGCATTCAGTTTATTTTATTTTCTTTATCAACACATTTTTTGTATTTAAATAATAAATATTTTGTAAAAAAAAATTTTAAAAATGTACAATTACCAAAAATATATAAATATAAATAAATGATTTTTTAATGAAAAAAAATAATTTTTTAATTTTACAAAAGTCATATTTGGCATTACAAAATTCTTTTATTATCATAAAAAAACTTTTTTTAAATTTTTTATACTATGACGTCATTAAAAATGGCGAAACAGGCGATCAACAAAATAATTTTTATTATTAACGATATTTTCGTTATTTTGAAAAGCATTATTTATTAACAAAACTTATTCTTTTATATCAACTAAATGTTCTCTTTACCCAAAACTTTTGTAATATTAAGTACGATTTTTGTTAATATTACCTAGGTTTTTTTTTCAGTGTACATATTCTAGACAATTGATGTGTTCGCAAGCAAATTCGAGCCGCTCTTTGCGGTGGCGCTATCAATTATGAGCTGGCCTTCTTGTAGTGAGGTTGATTTTATTCAAGCGACTTGTTACTCTCCATTGATGAATACCTAAATTTTGAACTTGTCTTAGCTCCTGCTGCATATCGACTCGCATCACGTGAGATGCGATTTCCACTATCCTGACACCTTTTATATACTCTTGACACAACAGATTGGCTCAGGTTTAGGTGATGAGTGACTTCTTGCTTTTACTGGAGTAGTATCCATGATTTTGCGGAAACAACGAATGAAACAATATCGGTCAACGTGGCATTTATTATACAGGATCTACAGCACGCCAATTGTTTTCACTAAACACGATTGCTTTAATTTCTGAAAAGTTGCAAAAAACCACTTAATTCTGGAGCACAGATATATAGTGTGCTCTAGAATTTAGTGGGTTTTTGCAACTTTTCAGAAATACGTGTTAAATACATTAATCTATAGATTAAACAACATTTGTCAATTGTCGGTCTTGAGACATCCGCAAATTATATTGTTTTAAGTTAGAATAGCAATTTGGTTCTTTATCATCAAATAAATCAGGATAGGCATCTGGTAGATTTTCAGTAGCTAGGTTGGAATAAAAATTGTGAAATTTGTGAGCTATAAGTGGCAATAAGTCCATTAAACCCTTTATTTTTCAGCTCTATTTTGATTGATCCCTAGTAACATTTCTTAATATCCTCCAGTTTTATTTGAATAATTCCTCTCGACGCTTAACATTCGGTATATTTGACGCAAACATTTAGTATATTTGAGCCAAAAATTTCGGTTTTGCGATTAGTAAAAAATCGAAAATATTTTCAGATCCCATCTCAATAATGATATATTGTTTGTAAGCACCAATAGATCTTAAAAATTGACAAATCTCTCGGGTGGTGAATATTATAAGGAGGTCGCTTTTTCTACTTACATATTAATTATAGCATGAATACTGTCCCTTCTACTTCCAAAAATGTGATGTCTTCAACATTTTCTGAACATCAACATCATAAGCATTGACGATACAAAATATTCTTATTATATCCGACACAAGAATCGCTATGAAAGATTTTACGTTTGGTACCGCCTCTAAATGGCGCAGCAAACAAGATGCGACTACATTATCTACACGATTTCTGATGGCTTTATGCCTTTATACCTTTTTCCTTCGTTTTACATACTGGCTGCATCAGCTGCGAAATGATGGTCATGTCTTTCTATTTCAAGTTGTTTATTATGGTCTGTTTCAGCGAACTGAATTTAAGACGTAAAGTTTCACAATTATTGCACCGGTTTAAAGATGATTTTTTAAATTTGATTTTAATACATTTGAATACTCGGGTATATTTCCAAATTGGACCCGCTTTTCTCTCTGTTCCACATAAAGTTTGTACATTTCTCAGAACTACATGTACATAAGTATTTCTCTTCACTATCACGACTGAAAAAATGCAATTTGTAAGCTGTAAACGAATATATATGTTTCTTGAGGAACATATACATTTCTAGCGTAGGAATTAATCAGTATGTACCAACGTATGTTTAGAACATGACACTTCAACGAAGATACCATTAATTATCAAAAAAATACGCAGATCTCAAATTTTCAAAGCCCAGCAGTAATCAAAGATTAAGTTATATTCAACGCAACTTATTTTGAGTCAGTTACGTAGGGCGTAAATAAGCGAACCGCGAGGAGTTGGGAGTGCCTTGAGCCCCAAACAAGATTACCAAAATAGAAACAAACAATAGATTTTAATGATAAAGGTGCCCTTGTAAATTTAAATTTCTTAATTATCAAAAATGTTGTGTTAAGAAAATCATTAAAGTCATTTGACAATATTTTTTAGAATAATAATTTTGATTTACAAAAGAATGATTCATATATATCAGCTAAAAATCTGTATAAAAATACTTAATAAGTTAGGTATGGTTTAATGGGAATACTCGTTAGTGTGAAATGCTTGAAATGTTCTTAATGGTCCAGAAATATGAATGAGCTATACCACACGGTTTGGTTCTAACCTATTCAGGTGGCTGTGCATTTTAACACAATATCCCTGGATTCAATTAAAAGCCCATCCCCCCCCCCCCCCCCCCCAATAAATGTTAGATTTTACAACCTAACATTTATTGCCGTTTGCAAGAAACAGATTAGATCTACACCAGGATTAAACAAACGATTTTAAGGTTATTGAAAAATATTAACTTCTAATGATTGTGTGTAATCTCCTTGACCTTGATAAAGAAGCTTATGGGTCTTAATCTGAGAATCTTTCTCTGTACTATTTCATGTTATAGGGTTGTTGCCACTTTGCCCGGCGTTTAAAAGAAATTTTGTTTAAAGCTGAAATTTTGTTATATTTTAATGATAAGTTTTCGTTAAATAGCCTCCTAATTGTTGGCTAACAGTGAAAAGTTTTTGAACGATAATCCCTGAATGATACTATATACTGTACTTCGTAATTATGATATATTTTTTCGGTGTAGTATCATTTAGGGGTTTAAATTAGTTTTCTTTTGTTATCGTTTTATGAATGAAAACTGGAAAGGCCACATGGCCGGTTGCACATAAGTATCGTTAACGATAATTTTACGCTACCGCGTCATAAACTAAAGAAATTGTTGACTTCTTTGATATACCAGACAATCAATAAGATAAATAACTTTAAAATTCTCAAAAATAATTTTAATTTAAAAGAATCGTCAGTATTAAACGCATTTGTTTTCAGAACATAATTTATCCGAACACAAATATCATTCGCATGACGGAAACATTGGCGTGCGAAGTAATTCATTAGATGGCGATGTTATAATACGACAACAGGAAAAAACCAAAACAAAATGGCACAAAATGAAAAATGTCATTCAAACGCATAGTGAATCGTTTAAAGGTAAAAATCGGACACGAAGTGTTAAATCGTTGTGTAGTATTAATCGTAGCCGCGATGCCAGTCCATGTGATTCTACGGACGCTCTATCATATACGGAAAATGTCGAGTCGAACTCGTCAAGTCAAACGTCGCCAATTATAAAAAATAACAGCTCAAGTCAAATAATGACACTGCATACGCCGATAGCCGATATGAGTTGTCCAAATTCTCCGATCGGCTATAATTCGATATCGTTCAGTAGCGACGATTATGAGGGACGAAACGAATTTGATAATCGAAAAAAAATCAATACGAAAGGTATGAGAAGATGTCGACCCGTTAGGGAAATCGAAGTATTACCAGAAGGTGTACCATTAGATATAACAAATCGACGAGTATACGATAATTACGAACGAAACATTGTAAACAGATATCCTGTTTACAAACAGGTAAATATTTATTTTACAAAACTCAATTATTGACATAAAATAAAATAATGTTTCTAAAATAGGATTCGGAGGAAAACGAGATGTTTGAGCCAACAACAAGTTCACCAGTACTGCATCGAACCGATTCAAAATGGGCCAAAGTAAAGAAGGCATTTTTAGTTGGCTCGTCGTCTGGCCCAAGCAGTCCAAATCGACATATTGAATTTTTTGGAGGTAATTTCAAAAATAGTATGCAATCTTCCATTTCATATATAATTATGTGTTTATTTAAAAAAAATCTGTTGAATGGCCATATCATTATGGTGTATATATAAAGTTAAATTTAATTAAGTTTTTGTGATTCAATACAATTAATAATATCTTTCCCGACTGCCTCCAATTGATTTCGCGCATCTTTCACAACATTATCGATACAAGAACGTGTATCCTGTACAATTCCATCTACTTCGGTAGCTGCATGTTGAATTGATTTTTTGGCGGTAAATGCAATCTCCGACAATGATTGGGAAATTTCGTTCACCTGGCCAACAACACATTGTATTATTTCGATTGGATTTATACTAAAGCATTGGCTCAGTAGTTGTTTTATTTTGCTTATTTCATTCGCGATATCCGTTTCGAACGATGTGGTATCATTATGAACGTTTTCGATTGTTTCGAAAGCCTTATCAATACAAATATGTATGTCTTTTCGGGCAGCTCCAAGAATTTTTTGTACATTGTCTTCTTGGTTAGCGACACACGGCAGATGTATTTCTTCAACTTGTTGAATTTGTTGTAAGATTTCATTAGCAATGGTTGATAACAAATGTTCTGCATCTTTTATTAAACCTGTCAGCAGGCTAAGTGCACTTCCTAATACATTTGTTAATGCGGTACGTAAACTATTCAACAGTTCCATCGCATTTTGGAGTAAATCGTAGATCACTTGTTGTACAGAATCTAATATACCTCTTCCCATCGATTGAGAATATACATTGCCTTCTTTGCCCACGTCGATGTTGTAATCAGGTTTGAAAGCCTGTAATCAAAGAAAACAGTGTTGTCACACTAAAATATAACTTTACAGGTTAAATTTACTTACCTGAATTACCACTATACTTGCCACTAAGAAAATTAATACTTTCATTCTTGCACTTTGCTAAACGATTAATGATATTCGAAGACCGATAGTGTGGACTTATATATACCGGTGAGTTATTGTTATCGTCTCAAAAAATACTTAAAACTGTTTTGTAATGATAACAGTATGAAAAGTTAAACCATTGACTGATTAATTACATTGAAAGGTACTAGAAGTGGTTGAAGTAAATAAATCAATAGTTTCAAGGTGTTTGGTCATGTTTCTAAATACCTTAGGAGTTCAATTGGTATTTTCTTATCAATCGATAAAATATCGTGTTTTATTTGTTTTTAACTGGATTTCATTTGACATACGTTTGTATGGTAATGGTGTCAATTGAACAGAAGTGTTTTTCACTTCAATGCAACTATTAAGTATTATTAGCAAACTATGGTCGATCAGTAGTTGCATGTATGGTTTACAGCTGTCCATAATTCTAAGACACGACTACATCTATATAATTTAATAAGTCTAACAATCCTCCACACCTTCTCCAATAATTTTGATGTTTTTGAATTTGAGCATTGGTCTGTTGCATTTTACTTTAAGATGTTTTGTGAGCGTTTGTCTGCTAATGCCTATCTTGAACTATTTTGTGATCATAATTATATGTATAGTAAATATATCCGTTTAATATGTATTTATTTTATATTCTAATGTAGATGGAGAAGATATTTCAAGCGGTGATATATCCGAACCGACTACACCACGAAAAGGGCAATCTATATACCACCAACGTGGAAAGTCTGGTTTTTCTGATTACATAGATCATGATTTCGAAACAAAATCACACGATTTTGAACGATCACGATCGATCACATCAACTGGAACGAAGGACGATAGTTCATCGCATCGTGGCAGTGTTATATTGTCGGGCGATCTACGACGAAGATTACAATGGGGCTTGAAGAAACAACAATCAACGTCGGTATTAAAAGAATCGACCGGTAGTGTACTAACATCGAACAGTACTAGTAATATTCGCAGCAAACAAGATGGTAGCGAAACGAAAAAAATCGATTGGAATTTATGGAAAACGGGACAATTAAAATTAGAGGGTCAGGGTCTAATACAATTGCCAGATGAGAAAGATTTACCGGAAGATTTTCAAAAAAAATTAGACGAATGGAAACGTTTAAAAAGTGGCTCCGGAAAAAATGATTATAGCGCGAAACGGACTAGTCCCAAAAGTGAAAATAAAGGTGATGAATCGGTGCATAGTACGAAAAAATTCGATTTCGACAAAGAGTTGCAGAAAATTAAGAAAGCCCAGCACTATTATGATAAGCGTGACAAAACAAAAGCGGAGGATCGAGATAAACTAGAAAAGTAAATATAATCTTATAAATATTATTTTACATTAACCCTTTGAGTGTCATTTTTACTAACAGAAACTCTACGATTGAGACTGCCTCAATTTTTTTTTCTAAGTTTTGTGTCTTCCCTTAGTTTCCTCTTTCCTCAGGGAAAAATAATTTCAAATAAAATTAAGCTTAAAAGTTATTTCGACCAACGATCACTCGATTACGATCGATGATCAAGGCAAACGGATGACACATATACGCCCACTTGTGGTAGTGTGGAACTCATAGGCGAATCGAACTGACTACTTGATTCAATCTGACTTCGCTAGTTCGGTTTCTATTTAATGATGACGCCATTGAATGATTACTTGATCGAAAAGATCAAATCTTATCAGGCATGCTACCAGACTTGATGTATTTACTTGTGCAAGACGTATATGTACATATGTTCAATTATGTCGCGACCGTGCGCGACTTACTAGAACTAAGATCTAAATTTCATTCATTTATTTGGTTGTAGGCATTTATTTGGTTTGTAGGCGTGTTTTTGCCCATTCATTTATTTGAATAAACTGATTATGATTATCTTATCTCTTATGCCTGTAGTGGGGTGCCTCCTGATTTCGTCCACTTGGTGATTTATTATTTGTCTTGTTGCGGGATGAAACAAACCTGACTAGCTGTATTTGTGTGTCCCCGCATTCGATCATCTTTAGTGATGTTTTAGTTGGATGTATTACAACATAAGACAAACAACAGCATGGGGCAGTATCTAAAATTAAAAGAAGGCAGACACAATTTCATTGTGAGAAGTAAATTTTTGCCGTGTAAGCTTAGGCAGGAGGTAGCCTGAAATGTTGAGAGGTTGTATCAGAAGGTATTGACCTGTAATGTAATGTTCCCTTAACTGTACCGTTGGGGTTCACAATGTAAAGCTTCAAACTATATGTGATTTTCAAATGTTTTATTTGATTGTGGACGAATTGTATTGCGGAATTATTTGTTACACAGTTATATCAATGTTGCTTTCATTGGTTAGGAGCAACTCTTAAATTCATCTCCACAATTTGTACGAAATAACAATTAAATTGCATTTTGTTTAGGTGTTAAAACCTTGAATTAGTACAGATGACATAGTAAAGTATTTATCATTTTTTGATCAATTCTGGGTCATTTGATGTACAAATTTTTAGACCAGCATCAACATATCGTCAGTTCCTGTAAAAGTATGTTTTTTAGTTAATTCTGCTTGTTGGTTGGGCTTTAGTTTCTTTTTTTAACCATTGACGAAAATTATTTAAGGATCCTGGTAGTATCTGTGAGTACTGCCAATGAAGAATGTTAGCTTTTCCCAAATTAATATAAATAAAACAAAATAAATAAATAAGTTCAAACGGAATACCGATTTCATGGGCATCTTGTAATAAAAATACATCCTGTTGCCTTGAAAACTAGTTAATGTTGGAGCTATTAAAAAAAGCCCACATTCCAAACAACACGCATACCAGAAAGGTAAATCTATAGAAACAATACTCCATGAGGTCGTTGGACGGATTGGAAAATCGCTGGATAATAAGGAATCTGCATTGGGAGCGTTTCTAGACATCGAACGTGCGTATTATAGGGGGGTTATCTTAGCAGCTGAAACAGATGGCATAGAGACCACACTTGTTCGGTAATTTAGTGTCATGCTTAGGAGAGTTACAGTCGACTTAGTTAGTGAAACGACTGCGGTGACTGCCAGAAAGGGATTTTCTAAGGGTGGAGTTCAGTTTCCGATCTAGTGGTGTTTTGTTGTCAACTCATTCCTAGTCAAATTAAACGACAACAGATTTTACTAGGTAAATATACAGATACACTATGTGATCACATGCAAATATCGATTACAATTGTTGTAGCAAGGTGTAGTGATTAGGATTTATCAGTTAACACTAGGAAAACTAAGTTCGTTTTTTTCACTTGACACAGGACTTTGAGAATCTTAATACTTTTAAATACTTTCAAGAATTGGGGCTCATACGATCTCCCTCTTCGGAAGTCAAGTATCTGGGGATCAGGATAGATCAGAAGATTAATTTGTGAAAACATAAGAAGATAAAGTAATATTTACTGGATCAATCATTTGGTAAACCATATAGGGCCTTAAACCCGGAGGTTCTTAACCGATATATTAGACTGATAATCTCGTTTGCCGAACTTTTTGGGTGTCCTAGAACAAAGAGTGGGGTTGGAGAGAGACCTCTAAACCATCTTCAAAGATTTGTTTGTCTAGGTATTATGGGACCACACCCACTGTAGCTGTTGAGATGGCAGTGGGTCTGGTGCCGCTTGTTATTTGGATCAGAAGACGTGCAGCGAAACCAGCCGATCACCTACAGGGTAAGGACAATTTGGTTAGGTCTTTGTTCGATCCTCTATATAAATGGAAGAACGTTATAAACAGCGTGTTAACATGGCTTCTGATATTTGAATGGTGATAAAAGTTAATCGTGATGTAGATATACCTCGTTTCAATAATTATGTTCAGACCGATTAGCCTGTTTACATCATTTGCAAAAATTATTTCTGTACTGGGTGGTTGATATGTACGAGTATGTGCGGATTAAAGGCACAAGTTTGTATTTTGTTCCTCAAATGCAGAAATATTTAATAATTTAACAAATATTTGTCCTAATAGTGTTGATGAAGTATAAACTATGGGTCGTAAGGTCATTTTGACATGAAAATTTTAAAAATTCTCCACGAAATATGGTCTAGAAAAATTTGGATTTTCACGTTGGATAGCGATGATAGAATAGAAATAGGGTTGGTATTATTGATAAGAATGTGTGGGCTGAAATACCTGATATTCAAGCACTTGATTCATGGAACATGCGGTCTATACTTAATCCAAACTCGGTCTGCATCAGCAGTAGAACATCGAAATTGTCTTACTGGGAAACCTATATGGGGTTCATATGAAGTAAACGGTTTTACGAAGTCACGAACTTGGAATATGTTTAAACATACTTCAACATTGACCTCAAAGTTGGATATCTATGATTCAAAGCCTATACTCTCGATATGATAGAGCCCTTTGACTATTGTTTATTAAAGCTGCTCAATCACAATGGAACGATTATTGCGGGAAACGCATCCCAATCAATTATTTTATAAATGATAAACGGCCGAAATATATTGAAAGGCATAATAAATTGTTTTTTCAGCATGACCACGCTCGACCTCATGTTGCGAAAACGCTGCGGCGTGGAGCAGGAGGTACGAAGAAAACACCATCAATCGTTTGGGCGGTACGATCGGTGGTGCGAATGAAATCATCTGAGACCCAATTGAGGTTAGAATCCGTGTGCCGTCCAGCTCTTCACCCAAAATCCGCTCTGCACCAAAATAAAACTAAACGTACAAAAAAAAAATGTGCAGATGGTTTCTACGTAAATCGAACCTATAGCCGGAACGTAAAGTAATATAGTGGGAAGTCACAATGGGCAAATATAGCCTGAGTGACAGATAACATTACAACACAAAAAAAGGATAGCTTTTTTGCCTCGTTTACGGTTAAATTACATTGGACATTCTTGTGCTCGAGGTCCTAATTGATGACTGATCAAATTGCTTCGAGTCCAACATCATCGGTGAACTTCCGAGTGGTTCGAGTTTTTTAACACCACGGATATTGTCATTTCCAATATGAAATTGTTCTCTATATATCCTTGGTAGGAAAATGTTCTCGATATTTTGGAGAAGTGGAATAACAAGATCTGTTTTTCCTCAAGCGATATACCTTCTATCGCTACCATGAAGATATGTTCTGCACTCTTCAGTCTATAGAACTGATCTACACTACATGCAAATTGTTTTCACTCGCATTTTGCTACGATTGCTTTAATTTGAATATTACTGTACAGCTTTTAATGATTGAACAAATAGCGCATTGGTTAAGACTACGTAAATCGGTTAAGCCATTTCTAAAAATTTGTTATGTATGTTTAGATTGTGCGGAAGTTTGAGTCTACTTACTCGTAGTTGCTCGAAAGCGTAGTTTCTCTTCATAATTCAAAATCAATAAAATCGATATAATTTTCATTATATAATATTTGAAATGATGTTAAGGTCGGTTTGGTCATTAATTTGTCCCCATTTTAGAGTGTGGAACCTTACATAATGATTCCACCCAGTTGTTATAATTGTTGACTAAATTATGTTTACAATATTTACATACTTTAAAATAATCTGATAAAAGTTGACTAATTTAAACATATTACAAGCGAGGCCTATTTATTTATACATGGGTGTATGCATGTAAGTTTTTTGTGTAAGGTTAAGACCACTTGTAAAATATGTATATGCATTTAGAAAAATATTACTTGAATGAAATGACCACAAACAGCCTTCTATAAAAATATTTAAGACATCCACTCAAGCTTTCTCAGTCACTAAACTAGGAAACAATTCAAGCCATTTTCGGATTTAAGATGCCACCATATTTAAGAAGCCACCATATCATATGTTATTCTCACGCAGATATTAACCTAAGCGGCGTCGGTTAATTATATCATCGGCCGAGCCCAAATGTATATCTTTGTGGTTTTATAGGTACGATAAACATCGAAATGATGATGACAGAAGACCATTTTGGTTCTATCTTATAATCAACAGTAAGAACGAACACCAGAAGAACAGAGTGAAATAAAAAACATTTCGACTAGAATAGATTGTCCTATATGAAGTTTCAGTTCGGTAGAACTTACTTAGCTGATGATATTTATTGAAAATGGTTGCTATATATGCCAATCTAGTACTTAATGGAAGTGAACTAAGACTCAAACCAGGATGTCTCTATTTCTCAAATATTTTGACCATAGTTAAATATACGGGACAAATCGTGTTACTATATCACTAACATTTGCTAAAGGACGCTGGCGTAGTTCAAGGTTCATATTAAGGAATCCACAAGAAAACTACAAAAAAGGGTTTTATAAAATAAGTAAATGGACCGCAATTTTGTGAATCGGCATCGGCCTTAATAAAACAAAATCCACATATATAAATTTAACGGATTTAAAACCCTGTTGGAGACCTTTATAGCCATTAATGGGCCGCAGATTTAGATTAAAAGAATTCCGGATTGTGATGCCAATGTACATCGCTCTCGATGGGGAAGTACGAACGTTAAAAACAGAGGTTCTGCTCTGCTATAATATTTAAGTTAATTTGAACTGGCTATCCTTAATGTTCGATCTGAGCCTACTTTTGTTAATTCTGCTCGTGGTGGTTGACATCAGTTTGTGTTTCTTGTTCGTCACTCAATGTATATTGAACTAGAGAATAACGAATGATTTTCTCACTTCCGATCACAGGTGCATTTCCTTCAATATTAACCTTAAAATAACACCGCTTAAACCTTAACACTCACCAACTTGGAAACCTTCTCTCTGGAGCTTGTTTCCTTACTTGAAATACCTATGAAGATTCGTTTGTTTGAGAAAATAGATTTACAGACTTCTGCACATTAACTGAAAATCTCGAAACAAATCTTTTGGTGTTATATACTCTAAAAGGATTAAGGAAAACTACCAAAAGACTGAAAAATAATGCCAGAAGATCCAATCTTAAGTCTGTTTGGAATAGCTTTCAAGCTGCTCAAAATGTGTATAAAAAATTTAGGACATCACAGAGATCATCCTGGTTAATACTTCTGGTAGACTTGATTCATTTCTTCTACCCAATGGCTAGCTTATATCCTCTAAAACAGAAGTAGGAAACCTTTCTTCTTAATACCCATTTTCCGGATTGTAATATCATCGCAACCGACAATACTGATGTAGCGATGATTACTCAATTGTGTGATCCTGCTTTGGAGTTTGTTCTTTTTTCAACCCTTCAAATCTGCCAACCCTGATGGAATATTTCCTGCTGAATTAGAGTATGGATATCCTCTCATTTAGAAACATTTATTGCATCTCATTGGAGTTTGTTCCACAATCTTGGAGCAGAAGTAAAATAATTTTTAGTCCAAAAGTCCAATCCCAAATCTTTTCAATCGATTTATCTGTCTTCAACCTTTCTGAAAACGATCACGAATCCATGTCCTTAATTTGGCATAGAACCTGCAATAGGGTAAGATTAAATGTACGCTCGAATCTCGCATTGTGTTATGCGAGATTGATGATACCTTTATTTCGGTCAAAGTTTTCAGAGGAATATCCCCAGGATGGTGTGCTTCGGGTCATTGACTAATATCTTGTGGTGATCTGGTTCTGACAGTTTCAGGCAAGCACCTGAATGTTTAATCAGATTTAACGCACATTATTTAACTGTGGTGTCTGGTTAACAGTGTACATGTGAATCCGTTTAAACCCGATATGGTTATATTTACAAGGAATAGGAACACTGCAGCTTTTTCTGTACCATTACTTTTCGGATGTTAGATTAATAAAGGTCGGTCTACGTCAAACACATTGGTGTTTTTATTTATAATAAACTTTCTTGGAAATATTGGAAATTTATCATCTGGATTTAAAGTATAAAAAGCCACTGTTCTTTTGAGGATTGTCTCCTACTTCTATCAATGCTAAATTACACATCTGTTGTTTGGCGGCCAGTGATTAAAGTAAAATCATTAATTACAAAACTGAACTGTTTGCAAAACATTGCTTGACGGGCTGTAACTGGGGTATTTTTTGATTCCAGTCCTAGCCATGGAGTCATTCTCTCCCTATACCCCAGTCATAGATACTGACTAATAAGCGCAATTTGTAACGATCGTTAGTTTAAGAGTTTTTCAATATTTTCCAGATGGCGCACTGTGAATGAAAAAATAAAGTTTAAAAACATAAAATAAAATGAAAAGCTGGAAAGCTCTCGGAAATTGACCATATAAATCAAAATTACAGAATTTTAGTTAATTAAAAATTTTATTAATTTCAGATTAAAATTAAAAAACAAAGAGTTAACGGTTAAAACGATAGATGGTGAATTAAAGTTCGAGGGAATTTCTAGAAAATTCACACGAAAATTGTACGAATGGGAGAAATCAAGAGGAATAGGACCAGAATCATCAACATTTGCCCTACTGCATCCCGGATATCGACCGCTGGCTGTTGATAAAATGTCACAGAAAGAAAAAAATTACCGTAACCCGTTCATAATTAAAAATATTGATTTTCTTAATTTCCTTATTTTTTATTTACTTTCCAGCTGAATCAGGTGGATTTACACGTTCATTTTCGATGGATAGTATTTCACCAATTCCATCGATACCCTCAATATCGAGACAAACTTCTAGTCTATCGTTAAACGATGCCGATGAGCTCAAAGATAATACATCGACGGATCGAAGGATTTCATCAAATCCAGAACTTGAAGTCACCGATTCTGATTTACCGGAAGAACCGGAAGCTGTGATTGTTGAAGTTGAAGATGATATTGAAGAAACGGCGGCGCCATTAATTACGACGATACCTAAAATTGAACAACAAACCGCTGTGTATAAATACGAGAAGATGGGAAAACCAATATGGTAATGTATCTTTGTGATTGTACGACCTATTGGCAGAATGGTTTTCTATTAGTGATATAACCAATCTATCACGAAATTTTTATCTGATATCAATATGGGGACGTGATACTGTAAGTCTTTTATATTTGGATTAAAACGGATCCCATCTCTCTAGATTTCTGCTCTCCAATCACCGATCTCAGTCGATCAGTTCTACCCAAAAATGCAGGTTTTAATGACTGCAGTATTTGGTCGGTAGTAGATGGAATTTCAATAGATCGAGGGTATGTTGTGCTAGCAGAATTGTCTTTGTCTTATTTTGAGCTAAGACTTATACCTGTTGTAATTAAAAGCGGATATTAACAGTTTAGGTCTGGCGAAAAACTTTCGGTTGACATCAGCTGGTGTTGTTTTGAAATGTTAACAGATTTGCGTCGGGAACGCGTGGGCTATATTAAAGCGTTTAATGAAACCGAAAATATTCGTTGCCACTATTGACATCGTCAAAAAATCCATTAAAACTTATTGTTTTACCATCAATGAGGTGCAGTCGTACGTAAGTGGATATTAGGTTTACAATGCCACACGTCATATACCACATATTCCACTTCCAAACACAAAACGACAACTGTCGGACACACTTACTCTTATTTATTTAAGATGGTATCTTACTGCTATGTGACCTATGAGAAAGCCAGTGAATAGCCTCAACTAGGATTTACTGAGTGCTATCCTTGGTTGTATTATTGGCCAAGGTTTTGACCGGTTTGAACAAAAAAAGTGTTGCGTTGCCTTCAATGTTTCATTTGAGTGCCTCCTTTCAACCCGATTAATACCACATTGAAACGTTAGTGGAATTCTGTTTTGTTCGGCATACAGATGGAAGGCATTACAGTGTATGCGGCCTTCAAATCCCAATAGAATTTATAGATCATAAACCGGGTTGTATCTTTAATACAATCAAGAAAGCGTCCATTTTGATTGAATCCCAGAGAACCACACAAAGGAGTCATTAGGTTTCAATCTCCAAGTTGACAGGATCTAAAAGTGCCGGTGACTTTTTTTATCGAGCTAGATGATGTGTTGGTTCCAATTCAACCTGTGATTTTTGATTACTCCTACATATTTGACTTGTATACATTTCAAATCCGAGTAGAGCGGATTTGAAATGTATTCCTATAGGAATAGGTTCCCAATTTGTTGATCTGGTATCTCTAATTTCTTGTACCTGCATTTTTATGAACTCTAGATAAAATCTGATATGTATGTGATCAGGCAGCGAAGTCTCGGCAGACACTTGCCAGTTATCATTCAGCGTGTTCATAGGAGGACAAAGAAGTGAGATACTCTCTCCTTGTATTTGTATCACTGCTGCCACATAGTGTTTGTTGTGCATTTGTACCACACCCGATGCCAAAGCTTCCTCACTGGTAGTAGACTCTGAACTGTATAGTTTCGACGTATGAACTGTATAGTTTAAGCAACGACTATTTATCGCCTCGCATTGTTCACGGAATATCTATCTTTTTTATGGGGTTGTCGTAAATCAAATTCCAAGTCTGTTTCCAAGCTAAGAACAACGGTGTATGGTGCAGGTTTACCTGTATATACTTACTTTGTTTCATTTGAGGGTGTACTCTTACTGTCCCGTTCATGTGGCCACTTTCTATTAAACGGACCTATGTGATTTTGAAATTGCGCCTACTGCACCTTATTACCAGCAGTTGAATATATCGTCAAATTCCTTATAGTAGTACTCTTTCACTCTGTCATCCGCTCGAGTAGTCCTTAACGACTTCTTCGTTCCCTTCATATCATTGCCTCTTTTGTCCTTTACTGCGCCTATCACAATGCCAAATTTAAAATTGACTTTATGGCCGCTCTTTTTAAGCATCGCGGCGGATATTTTATTTTAAACCAAGAAAATTAAAATGTTCGTCACATCATGGTGAATAGATGTCACCAAATGTAAAATAAAATCACACCAACTCGTAAACATTTCTATCACATATTTTGTCTATTAAAATAGAAATAAAACTGTTTGCGCTGGAGGTGTCACACAATCTTTTATCACGTCGTGTGTCATTGTATTATTGCTAATTTAAAAATAAATGACGAACACCGAGCATATAAAGTTATTAATAAAAATTAGCATCCCGCTTTATGTGCTAATTAATTAGCACACTAAAAGTCACAAAATGATCGTAAATTCAATATTATACATATTTCGACGTTATTGACACTAAAACAGCCTCGATGGTGTTTTTTTGTCATCTTTTATATTCACTTTGAAGATTTTGTTTTGACATTTAGATTGATAAATTAGAGTACATAAACTGTCAAATTGTGATTATATAGTTTGGTTGGTGTTCTAATGGAATCGCAATACAGTGTTGGATTATATAAGTTGTTCACCCATTCAGCGTGCCAATTTGGCCGTTTCATATTAATGCATATATAGAGTGTCTTTCGAGTCCTACTTAGTTTTGCACTGATTGATTTCTCGCGAAGATTATATACATTCATTAAATGTCCTGTTTACCAAACCATTAATTAATATTCTTCAAACATTTTCTACATGAGACGAATATTGGTGTATGGACGAGAATGGTGAAAAGAGAATTTTCTTGAAATATCGAATACGATATCGGTTCAGCGAAAGATGTATAGGTACAATATCACCTAGCAACACTAAATGCCAAGAACGCCATCCATTTGAATTTTCTTGTGGCTTGTTATCATTACCAAAACATTTCTAAAATGAATAAACAAGGTTACTCTATATCCAACTGTTATAGAAAGCCTTTCTCGATTTATTAAAGTCTGAGAATTCTCTACTTAGGTAACATTTTCTAGCCAAGAATTTTTCCAATAGTTAGAGGAACTCACATCTGGTGAATACGTGAAATTTTTAATTTATTTAATTTGGCCAACGTCTATTGGTTTCGTGAAAAATGAATGTTTGCAACAACAAAACACGTTCCTGTTGATTATTTCGGCCTTCTGTTTTGGTATGTAGTAGTCAAGCCAAGTAAATATGATGCTTGAGTTCAGTAGTAAATACGAATTAAATAATTTATTCGAACAATTAATTCCACAATCAAATAAATCGAAAATTTCGAGTTAAGTTCTTTTAAGTCGCTAGCACTCTTGCGATACGATTATATACTTCGTATATGGAATCGCACAGTACGAACATCAAGTCCGGTAGCATATGCTGGATGAGGTGGATTATCTTTTCGATCACCTAGTCATTCAAAATCACATCATCAAATCGAAATCTCGGCACTAGTGAATTACTTAACAACATTAACATGCATGCAACTGCGAATAACAATTCACACAAAGTTTCGGGTCGCCTAAATCTTCAGCTTTTTATGCATTGGTACTCATTGATCACCATATCACGAATTGAACAAATTCTGATGGGTGTTGTAGCAATTTAAGAACCATTTTTTAGTTTCGTATACAGATGTAAAATGTTCAGTTCCTATTTCCACAATGATGGATGTTGTCAAAGATTTTTCGAATTTTTATCAAGATTCTGTCAATTATTTATTTATCGTTGACAATTCCTTCACCTTCTTCCGTTTCCCACTGCATACTATCATACACTCCTGGACAAAATTAACGCATATTTTTGTTTTAGCTTACAGTTTGCACCATGTTACACAGTGCGTAGCGTTCTCCAACTCTTCTGTATACAAGATTACGTCCATCTGGTTTCCATAATTGGATTCTGGTCTCATCTGAAAAGAGAACAGTGGCCGATTGATCAGTTCCCCAATTTGCATGAGTATGAGCAAATTCTAAAGGCTGGATTTGTGGCGGCGAAGTAGCCGTGGAACTTTTACGGGCCGTTTTGGAGTTAGGTTCATTTCTTTTAATCTTCGTCTAACTGTTCTGACACTAATATTCACTTGACGCGCACTAAATAACTCATTTTTGAGTTGAGTAGAAGTTTTCGTAACGAATTCATTTTTAAAAATCGATCGGCATGCTCGGTTGTGCACCTTTTATGTCCTTGTTGGGGCTTTCTTTTATACTCTAAGGTCTCACGATACCGCTTAAGTATTCGTGAAACCGAAGACTGATTAATTCCTAATTTTCGTGCGATTTGACTTGTGTATAATCTTCCTGATACCAACTTCCTGACCACTTTAACCGCCTCCAGCTCTTGAACGGGTGCCATATTACAATGTATTTTATATTAGGTGTTTGCTTTAGAACACATTTACAAGAACTAGTGGTACTGCATTTAAAAATAATTGATATGCAATGGAACAAAAACCGATCGTTGCGAAAATTTAATTGATTGGCTTGCAGTAAACTTTATTTAAGGTGGTTTCTGATAAAAATATAAATGTACTATCATTTGACACTAGTAGTATTAAAATTGATCAGCAGGATTTTTTTTTATTACAAAAAAAGAAAATATGCGTTAATTTTATCCGCGAGTGTACATGGTTACTACCGTCAGTGTTTTTATAAATATTGAATTATTTGAAAGGTATTCCTCTATTTACCCTTCCCTTTAGTACCTAATCTAACGATTATATATGTGTTTATTTTGGGTTCAAAATTATACAGCCATTAGTATAGTGCGTCTACTTAGTTGAACCATCTTACGTTGTTAGGACTAAAGCTTTTATTTTTCCATGATTTACCAAGTTGTTTCACTTTAGATATAGCTTTGTTCTTTCATTTCATCGCTGGTCTTCCAATTTTCATTTTCTCTTGCGGGTTCCAGTCCAATAACATGCTCGTTATACCACTTGGTGATTTCCTCAGCGTTTTTCCAATCCAACAGCGTTTGTCTCTTTATTTCAGTCTGACTATTTTGCTTTTTATGCAGTTCCATGGTACTTATGGTATTGGGTCAGAAGCATTTCAGTATTTATCGAAGACTCTTGTTTTCATTTTTCTGTGTGTTTTAATGTCTCACATTCGTATTTTGGTCTCGCGTATCGGCTGAAGATTTGCAGACTTTATGTAACCCATTGAATTTATATACACGTCTTGCTTTATATATGCGGGTTTAATTTATTCCTCTGTTTCAACTGTTTTCGAAATTGCGCAGCCAAGGTGTACAAGTTAAGTTACATCTTCAATTGTTAAATTGTTCATCAATGTAGTTGTATTTGTGTTGAGTCTCATCGTCTGATGTTATTTTGATGTTTTTTCGGCAACAAGTTTATGTGAGTAGACATAATTTATCATCTGCACAGTCCATATCATTGAGTTAACCTCTTAATCCGCATTGTATGCCATTAGTAGACATAACATTCTGTTTCAGTATTTCATAATCCAATACGAATAGTAACAACATTGATCAGAATACGCCAAGAGCCTATAGGCCTTACGCCACGCGACAGGTACAGTGTCGAATCCCATTCAATGGATTGTTTAGTGATGATACGGATTAACTTGATGTCTTGTTCTCTTCTTAATTTTGCATTGATCTTTATTGTTATGTTGAGGATGCATGTATCTGAGGACGCATTGCAAGTATCTTTATTGTTCAGGAGTGAGATACCTCGCTAATTTTTTATTCTGTAAGTTTACCCCTGTTAGAGATTATAATTCTCAAGCCTTTCTCCAATTTTTATGGTATTCTGGCAGAAATCTAGATTATTGTGCTTGCAGCTGTAGATGAATCTACGCTGACTTTTTCGTCGGTTATGCTGTTTGCTCAGATGGTTATAAGTTATTATCTATACATAAATGATATTGAACGCATGTCTATATTCTCTCATCTGATTGGTTCCGTTTTTGCTATGTTATCGGTGCCATATCTGGTTCTAATATATAAGCAGTATTTCCAATGGACCTCAAATCAAATTGTTGCCGTAATTTTTTATTGTAGTTCGTAAAGTCTTGTAAATCTAAATATGTCTTTTTGATTTAGGAACCGTGGTTTCAGAAAAACAAATTCAAAAGACTCAATCCAGAGACCTTAGATTCTCTCCTGGTTAGTGATACCTGCTTGAGACCTAAAGCCTGTGTTTTTGTTAGTAATTACATGAATTACAGACTCGTTTAATGCTGCAATGACCTTAATTTAATGCTGGCAGTTGTCATTGAAGTAAATGATAGGGCATTCGACTTGAGGTTCTAGTGACCTCTGTTTATTGCCCATATAATTTGAAACTGCATCCTCTTTCTCAAGAGTTTATCAAAGCTATAGAGTGCGCAAACCGTAATGATATCCCAATCATTGCCGGATGCGATGCCAACTCACATAACGTATGCTAGGGCAGCACCGATATAAGTGCTAGAGGGACTTCCCTCTTGGAACACTTATCCGGATCTAACCTAGTCATCTCGAATGTGGGCAATAGACCAACCTGATTCACATCATCAAGACAAGAAGTAGTTAATGTTACTTTTACCTCTCGGAGTCTTAGTGGAAAAGTCTCATCCTGGATGCACAGGGCAGCTGACAAACTTGAAGAAGCACTAATTACCGTCAATGAGAAGAGCTGTCCTCTAAGTAAGCTTAAAAGAACTGGGACACCATGGTGGACTAGAAAATTGGGTGGACTGAAGAAACAGACAAGAAAAGGTGCAAATCAGGAAGTTTCAGATGTTCTAATGAAAACTCATTTTGCGGAAAGTGAGAATTCTAATGTAGTAGATGGAAATCACTTCCAAGTTTCATAGTTTGGAACTTGGTGGCGAAGATGGTGACAAAAGAAAGAATCTGATGGAGCACCGGTTCTTTCTCAAAATGTAAAACACCAGGTCCAGACGGGACATTTCTGGGTCTCCTACAGGAAGGACTGAAAATTATCCTGAACCCTCTTGGACATATTTTCAGTAATAATTTGTTCCTGGCATACATTACAAGATCATGGAGAAAGTTTGAAAGCATAGACATGACCAGGCAACAAGTTTTTCACCTAAGACATGCTTTTTTTCTACTGAAATGGTTAGAGTGATTTGTTGTTTGGTATTTGAGAGATAATTCACTCACAATACCATACCAGAAAGTCAGATCTGAAATCGTATTGAAACATTGCTGAACAACAAGCAATGTGCCTTCAGTGCAATAATCTCTGCAGCTGAAAGACATGGCATGTATACCACACTTGTGCGGTGGTTTAGCGCAATGCTTAGGCCAAGGAGAATAATTGCAAACTTAGGTAGTGATACGACGACGGTGATCGTCCGAAAGTGTTGTCCTCAGGGAGGGATTCTATTTCCGCTCTTGGGGTTTCTTGTGATCAACTCACTCCTAATGCAACTAAACGACAACGGAATTTTCTGTCAGGATTATGCTGATGACATCGCTAAAATATCGGTAGGTAAATATACGGATGTAATATGTGATCACATGCAAATTGCGATTAACATAGGTGTAGTGACCGTGCTTTATCAGTCAACCCTAGGAAAACTGAGATGGTTTTTTTCACTAGACGCAGGTCTTTGGAATAATGTACTTTAAGAATCTTGCTGGGCATTCTCTCAGGGCATTGATCTCTGAATGTAATCTCTGAATGTTTCGAACGTAAATTCGAAACATCGCAAACTGCGAACAGTGTGGGGGAGGAGAAGAAGAAACTGTTGAGCACTTCTTGTGCTCCTGTTCTTCACAATCGGGCCTGAGTGACTGAGAAAAAAGTCTTGTTGATTCTTCATACTTCTAACTGCATATATACATATACCATTAGCTCAATATTGACTTCGCTGTTATCTCGATTAGACAGTATATGACAAATTAATCGTTTGATTTATATTTTCAGTATTCCTGAATCAAAAACAACATTTTTGAATCGATCGAACGACGGACAACAAACAATCAAAATACTTGAACGTTATGTATCACTTTTGGAGGAAGATGTCAAAGGGATTGATGACTTTAAAGTAAGTATTTTTCAATTGTTTTTTGATAATAAAGCCCAGTGTTCAATAAATTATATTATATTATAACTCACAGACGCTAAAACTTCACATTCAACTGGTCTACGACTCATTGAACACCATACCGATACACGCGAGACGAATCAATTCCAAACGATATGATTTAATAAAAGAATTGTCTTGTGAATTGGTTGCAATGGTAAAATAATTAAATAAAATTCTTATTTGTGTACCAACAATACAATGTTGATCTTATATTTTAGTTAAATTCACTACGCGATGATGATATTAACGGAATATTCGAACGTGTCAAATTCTTATTGAATCATCTTAAACACTATATTCAAGATCTAATACGACATTTTACTCGAGACAACAATGAGGAGGTGCCTGTAATAAGTATAACACCAGCTGATATCAACAGTCAAAATTCTCGTGCTACCGTCACTTTTATTCCGGAAATAATGTCAAATGCTGTCAAAGTACATCAAGTGCATATTCTTCATGATAAGGATTCGAATAATGCTGTCAAAGTACACCAGGTTCAAATCCTGCATGATAAGGATTCAGACCATAAAAGTGACAACACTAATCAGCCTTCAACATCATCTAAGGCTAAAGATGACGATAAATCGAAGAAAATTAGCCGCAGTTCTAGTAATGGCCAAAAACGAAAAGTAAAATTAAGAAAGCTGGGCTCGAGACAAAGCAGTAAAACCGAAACGGAGAGCGACGAAGATACTCAAAACTATGTGATAGAAACACCACGAAAATGCAAACGAAAAACCAGTCGGGCCAAAAAGAATATCGACAATTACGATAAACCGGAGGAACTACCTCCACCACCACCGCCTGAACTTGACGATGTCGTTTATGTGCTAAAAATAAAACCAGGCCAAAAGAAACCCGATTCGAAGCTGGATTCGGAGAACAAAACCGATTCATTCGAAGATAAGATTTTAATTACTCCCACGGAGACCTATGTTGAATTGATTGAAAAATCATCGGATAATTCCAATTTAACTCCGATTCCGGTCACAACGGCGAACGTATTTGTTAAAAAGAAGCGAAAACTATTTACTACAGTCAATGGATCGAACGAAACAATTGTTAAAAATCTTGATTCGTCGAGTACATCGGATCGTAACGAAAGCGATGTTAATACTAACGAGCAGAATGTCGATGACGATAAAAAAATTATGAATCTTCCGCCATTGCCACAATCACCAAATGCTCATAGAAAACTTGAAAACAAACAATCAGGCACAAAAGAAATGTCGCCGTCCATTAGATTAATGATTGCAAAGTATAATGAAAGAATATCAGCGGAACGAGGACCAAACTCTCCGTTAAGTTCGGGTTCTTGTTCGCCAGTTGGCTGGAGGTCACCGGTTTTTGATCGACGTGTCCGTACTCAAACTCAAAAATATCAAGAACACATTATTGGGATAACCAAATCGTCGAGTGTCGGAAATTTGGAAAATCGGATTACGCTTTCCACTCAAGTCGAAAAATCGAATAGCTGTTCCGAAAAGGATCCCATATGTGATGTTGCACGGTCTGTCAAAAAATCACATAGTGCCGGTAGACTAGATACGCAATGGACTGTTGTTAATATAGAACCCGACGATGTAGCTCTAGCACCGATCCCAACGCAGCATGAAAAAGTATTGGATGCTACAACGCCAGAGCCAAAAGTTCAATCTTTGACGAAAAAAGAAAGGTTGTACATTAAGAAGTCCGAATCTCATCCTATTACCACCCCAAAAAGTGGTATAGCGAGAAAAATAACATCATCACAACAACGCGAGGATCCACTATACCGACGATATTTTTCTGACGATGGCTCTGGTCGCACATCTACTAACCACCCGAATAAATTTGATAATTCAATACCGAAAATTTCACGAAAGTACGACACAAAACCGTCATCGCTTAAGCTACGATCAAATATACCACATTTCGACAATCGTGTATTCCCTCAATCGGCGCCAGTAAGTCCCGACGAGCATGAAATTAAAATACCCCTAAACGATCGGGCGCAAAAACTACAAAAAGCTAAAGAAGATTTTTTACGATCAAATAAACCATCGACCAAGGCTGAACTATGGAGCAATCGCTTGAGCCAAATAAGCATTGACAGCGATAACTCACGAAATACAAACACTCCGCTAGTAAAAAGTGCTAGTGTTGGCGTGATCGGAGCTGCCGCTTCGTCCGAACAAATTTCCAAATCGTCATCGGCGCATCAATACGATTCGTTGCCCCGAAATACAAAAGTACAAGAGGAGAGTAAGCTGCGCAGTCGATTTGGTATATCGAATATTGCGTCAAAATTACGCAAAGTAAAATTGCGACGCAGCAGTAAAGATTTGACTAAAATGAATGCGGTGTCGGAATTATGTCGACAAAGTCTGATGGTTGATGTCGTATCAAAAGAAGGTTTACCACCAATAGCAAAACCTGATACAAAAACTACCGAGCCCCATCCATCCACTTCAGCATCTACGAGTTTTATAACGTTAAAATTTCTTAAAGGTGACAAAAAGGATTCCAAACTGTTAAAATCAAAGAGTGTGGGCACAACCCTCGAGTAACTTACTACATATTTTTATCGATTAATTTATATAACTACAATACAATAATTATTTTATTATAAATATATAATCTTTGTTATTTATCGAAATTAATTTTAAATTTATTTTCTATTGAATTAAATAATACAATTTGTGCTAAAACACTTTTAGCCATTTGAATGTGAATTATTAACATATTTACATAAATACAAAATAAATTTTAGTACAACAAACATACAACGTGTTTTCAAATATAAAATGAACTTTTCGTGGCTAAGAGTATGTTTAAGAGCAAAGAAGATCAGAACACTAGATTCGGCAGCACCATCAGTCTGGCTCACAATAGACCAAAGTTTCTTCGAGCACACGATCGACAAGACTTAAATAAATTCCAAAAAGACAAACTAAAAATAGTTACACTAGTAGTGACATCTATCTTCTATGACTGTAATTGGTTGCTTGGTTGATTAATTAGACAAAATTCATTGATTGCTTGGTTGATTAATTAGACTATGACCAAGCGCTCGGCAAGATTCCCGGATAACGAAGCGCCTTTTCTTACCGCCGTTTACATAAATATAGGTAAGGATACGAAGGTTTGCTAATTATGGAAGACCGACCAGATTGCAGATACCTGGCAAATCGTTTCAAAACAACTGTTAGGACACGACAATCACATTTCTAGTTTGCAATCGCCAATCCGCAGCTTCCAGTCTACAAAATGATAGACAAACTAAAGTGTGATCCAATAAGAATGAATTTTCAATTGGAATTCTCACTAGGATTCATGTGTGATAACTGTCATGTTTATATGACATTTGTGTTCAGTATTCATTGACATTTCACCAGGAGTAGACTTACGCGAGAACAACGTTTACGAATTTCAGTCAAAAATTGTTTTCGTGCTCTTAGACCATTTTATTGTGTCCAACTCAACAGTCAACGAACTATTCGCGTTACAATCAATAAATTTCGAACCACTTTCATTATTGGATATTCATCACTCGACTAGATTGCGTACAAGTCAATCTAATGTGGAATCAATCAATTCATCGCTGTTCTCAAGCTTTGGATCTCTAATATGGCACATTGTGGTGTATTTCGAAGAGAGATCTTCGTTTGAAGGCATACAAAATTCAGCTTGTTCAAGAATTGAAGCCGGTTGACCTTCCGTTGGTGCGCGTGGACGTTGGAACAGCTCCACATTGATCCGTTTTTTTTTATCGAAAAATTGTGTTCAGCGATAAAGCTAATTTTTTGCTAAATGAATACGTCAACAAACAAAATTGTCGTATTTTGGCTGATAAACAGCCAGAAGAGATTGCACTATTTGGTGCGGTTTATGGGAAGGTGGCATAATCGGACTGTATTTCTTTCAAAATGCGGAACGACAGCGTGTAAACGTTAGTGGCGTAAACTACAAGCAATTATCAATATATTTTTATTGTCAAAATAAAAATTTATTGATCATTGTTTTTTTTCACTAGTGCAAAAAAATAATGGCAAAGAAACTTTTATCATAGTGGTGCCACTCATTTTATACATGCCTCTCACTTTTATAATGTATTTCAAAAAAATTGATAAATTTAACAGCGTCAGTCATAAGTATCTAACAGTGTTCTCAAATTTCGAGCTCGAAGAATTAAACGTCCAAACCTAAAATAAAACAAAAAGTTTGGAAGAACACATAATTTTTATTATTATTTATAAATAATTAATATAAGTACTTATTTATTCTTTTTCACACACGAACTAAATAATTACAATTTTTGATTTATTTAACCGTCTCCTGAAACAACGTTTTAATTAAATTTAAATTTGATTTTCGAAAATTCGATTTGCAAGAAAAAGAAAGAAGATTTTTTCTTTCTCTGTTACACACTAAATTCTTTTTTCCTGCCATTTATTTTTAAAGATAACGTCTGCATAGTTATTTACCTCAGTGAACACTGAAAACGGGCAATTTGGTGGACAATCTAAAAATTCTAATGAAAATAGGTAAAAAATTGGTAATAACAGTATTCCACAAACAGTTTAATGTGACATTTAATGTGACGTTTATGATCTAGTTACAGCAGACGTATTAAAGATTTAAGGTGGAGAGGGATAGGATGGACACAAACTGGCCATATCTCCAAATCCATGTTGGTATACGCCAACTTATTTTAAAAAGAAATGCATGCCATAGAACTCTGCGCAAAGGCTGGTGTAACCAAAGGCCTACAAAGTGTTAAGACTTATATTCTATCGGACAGTCGAGCAGCTGGAATGGCACTCAGGTAAAACATATTTCGAATCAAAGCTGGCTTAGAACTGTTTAAAAACTCATTAGGTCTAAACCATTCTATAAATAAATGGTCAATACAACCAATATAGTTTATAGCACTCAAAGTCAACCAGATAAAAATAGGGCGAAGTGTGTCTTAAAGTAGCCGTTTTTTGCTTGCAACTGCATGCTCCCAAGGTGGAGCTAACCAATTATACTAGTGGACTGTTGTTAAACTATTGTAAAAGACTTAACATACAGTGTATAGGGGAACATAGCACAAAAGATCTTTTAGATTGCGATATTTTATGCATAACTGCTTGACAATTGTTTTTACCAGTTGTTTGTAAATGATAGTTCCTTACAGCCGATGTTATTGCAAAAAGGTGTCGGTTGATTTAACAGCCTGTCAGTGACTTGGACTGAAATAGTAGCATTGTTATTCGATGGTGGAACGATATTACTTACAGTCTATACAGACTGTAAAGACCGTCTACTAAAATCATTGAATATTAGGACGCATTATTTGTTGATGTTTCAATATGTGGAAAAGTTATACTTTTCGGTGGAAATTTCATACAAGTCTAATCAGTAGTGACAATGCTTAGAACTACAATGATCAAAAATTTAACAGGTGGTTACTTGAGTTGAGGCTAATGGAACACTTCAATCTGCTCATGGGCAAAACATGATTTGGATTCCCAATTTGGTTAACTTGCAATTTATATACATATGCTTTAAGTCCACTCCTGCGATGGAGAATATGCTTATCTCTTATACGACACGCACTTTGGGCTGTTTTAAACATATACTCTTAAGAATTAAATAAATAAATAATCAAATAAATTTAAATACTTATCATGCAAGATAACATTTCCAGATAGCACGGGACTTACTTTAATTAATCTTACCTCTCCAGAGGGTTTTGTGTGCAATGGTAATTGAGATTGCTTGTGCTCTATAGTCATAATCGATGCATTTCATTCATATTTGAAAACTTCATTGATCCAAATGATCCCAACAGAATTCGAAGCGATTGATTTTCGTTGATTATGGACACCATCCTATAATATTCAGTTGCCGTATAAATATTTTTGTAGAATTTTTTGCAAAGCTTTTAAGGTTGTTTGGAAATTTTTTAATTTCCTGAAAAAAGATCTTGTGCCAACTTTTAATTTAGTGGATAATAAGATACCACATCTAATATGGTGGCGATGATATCATTCCGTGAAACTACTTGACACAATCACCAAATTTTCTATTTAATTTTTAACTAATGGCCACAGTTTCTAATTCCAGAAGGTATTTTCATCCGCTGGACAAACCATTGATGGAGACTTTCAAGTATATTTGAAATTATTTTGAATAGAGAATATGAATAGTAGTCGGTCAGCCAGTTTCGATGTCATGACGTCATTTAGAACTGTTTGAAAATGTGACGATTGTATTCAAAACACTCAATTCTTCACAGTTTGATTTGTAACGTTCTATTTTACGATGAATCGAGGGTGAGCGAATATAAGCCCACTAAACCATAAGCGTATTGAGCACGTTGCAATGCAGGCCAACCTATATATACTACTGAAATGGAAGATGAGTTGGCCTATAATTTCTGCAAGCAACAGAGGGTCAGGATTTCGATTTGTAATTTAAAGAGGGTTGAGTCAACAGTATAAACAGGTTCAGGTATTATAGGCATGCAAATAGAAAATGAAATTGCAAAGTTTTGTAATGCATGGTTTAGAGTCGATCAATGATGACGGAGCATTCTCAACTATCTATTCATTACTATAATATGTACTTTAAAACACAGGCGAATTAACAGATTTTCAAACAGTTTTCTTACAATACTCGCAATAATTATTCTTTATATTCTTTGCGTCATTACTTTCGTTTCGTGCTCGTGTACAGTGTCTATATCAAAACCGTTGTCTAAATAAATGGTTTCTTGATTTTTCTTAGGTAATTATGAAATAGCTATGGTTATTATGAAAGATAATTTCCTCCTTCATAATAGCATTATGACTATATGGTTTCATAATATTTCCCGTTAACGGAAGCGCATCATCGTTTACAAAGACATATGGCATATTTTCATTTGATCCTCGTAAATTCTCATAAATTCATATTTGGCGGTTGTAATTATCACTTCCATTGTGTAATTGAAAAATTTCCTTTATAATTAAAGTAATACGATCCACAATGAGGTGGCTTGGTTATGTTAACGTCTTTATGATCCAATGCAATCGGGAAAATGCCACATTTTACCAAAAGACTGTGCGCCTCTTGCTTCCATTCGTCAGTGCAGTGCGAGAGTAAAACGTATTATATTATAGTTCAGGGTAGAACGTCAAGATAAACCTGCATAAGAGTTGGTAGTAATTCACTGGTAAGACGATATACTTCAACGTAGTATAACATTCGTAAGAATCTACATTAAAATATTCAGAAATCTCCCCTTTATTTCCAATTAGAATATAGGAGAGGAGTAACAAAGGTTCACTTAGTTGATAAAAACAAAACAATAAAATTCTATTCATATGTATTTTTTTTTTTATTATATTTTATTCTATGCTATCTTTTTTGGGGCTCAAGGCTCTCCCAGCTCTTTCGCGGTTTTGCTTATTTACGTCCTACTTTACGCCTTAACGGCTAAATCGAGGACGTACGGCTATAGGTCCGATTTTCGTAGAACCATCTGCGCATTGCATACACACAGAAAAATTTGGCACATTATTTCGAACACGTTCAAGAAGATTTCTTTATGGTTTTCATCCAAAAAGACAAGCTAATTAAAACAAAAAGGAAAATCTATTTAAAATTTAATATGAAATCCACATTAAGGCAAAATGATTTCTTTTTGATAATTTCATTTGACATCGTTTTAAAATAATAAGAATTCCATTTATTTATGCAAATTATAAATAAATGGAATTCTTATTATTTTAAAACGACGAACTATTCAAATTAAATGGATATCTTTTTAGATTGATTGTATCAATCTGTTTATTTTTAGTTGCTTGCTCTTCTTATTTTCATCGTTATTCTGAGGTAAAAATAAAAAATCGAAATATCGAGACAAACCAATAATATGAATTTAATTATTATTTATTTAGAGTTCACATTATGTTTATACATAAATATCTTAAAAACTAAAATTAAAAATATATAATACATTATATACAATACATTAATTCATCATTTATCAATATAACTTTAATCGTAATAGCTTAAGCTCATTATTTATTAAGTTAAAATGTACAGGTGGGCCATCAAAATTTTCAAAGTTCAATAATTTAAATTTGTCTGTTTCCAACTATAATACAATTACTATGTTAAGTTTTCGCAGGATTTCATCCAACTTAATAATTAAACATTCATCAGGTAACACTAATTTCATCCCATTCCAGAATTTTGCATAATAAAATCATCCCAGAAAACTGTGTAATTTATCGTAAATTGAGAAATAAGATCCAAATTAATTCGACCGTCCATAATCAAAAAGTGAGGACTCACAATAAATGAGATTGGAAATACAGATCCAAGTATAGTCCAAGGCTTGAAAAAGAATTGTTCTAAGAAAATGTATGCTAATTTACTTATTTCAGAATATTTTGTGTTAAAAACATAGCTTAATTTTATTACTGTATCAGTGCAACGAATGAAACTTAACGTTTTGTATCGTACTCAATCGCATATATAAAATTCTGTTAAGTTATACAGATCAGAGCCAAAAGCAATAATTTTGGGTTGAATATTTCCTGTTAGTAGTTCAACTGTCGGTAATAAATCATTTGTTGTTATGGTATGAATTAAGAAATCTTCTTTCGCATCTAAAATTGTAGGTTTATGCTTCCTATCAATTCTTAACGGTTGAAGAACGGCATGAAGGAGAAGAATTAGCATACAGTAACGTGATTCTGAAATAAAATTGTTTTGTACAAAAAATATTTAAAGTTCATCTATAATTTTTACCTGAATTTAATTGATTGGCATTAATTGCGTCAATATGCTCAAGTGCTTTTTTGTCCTTGATTTAATCTGCATATAATTTTAAAATTTTAGGGATTAATGATTTAAAGCCATTTAGCAAAAGAAGTTGCTTTTTAGGAAAGAGCGTTTCAAAATCAATATCTATCTAATAAAACCAATAAGTAAAATATAATAATAAAAATTTCATTATTATTTAGTATTATCTAACCAACTGGTGGCTATCATGATTTTTATCAAGGACCAATCTGCTAATAACTCGCTCATCGTTCCCATACATTTTAATTCAGTGATTCTTGGCAAAGGTGTTTTCGTCCAATTCTCAATTATTGTATTCCATGAACTAAAATTATACTTAATCCATGTTTTTGTCGCAATTAAATCTTAAAAAATGAAAATATATTAAAACAATATAAAGATAATTTTCTAAATTAATTGATATTACAATTTATCACTGATTTTGTTATAATATTTATATATTTGTTATTTCCGCCATTTTCGTAAGTTTGATTTCAAAATTAATTTCTTGCCAAAATAATTATTATTATTTTTTCCAAAATGATCATCGATATCTCATAATTTCATTGCACGTAAATGATTTAATTTAGTTATACCAGAACATATAAAAATCATACATAAACCTTCTGTGATTTCCCACTGTTCCAGTAATTCTTTTAAATCGGGGTCCATTTCGGCACCATTGATAAAAATAAATGTGGAATTATCCATCGTTATTAAAATAAAATAAATTATTTGTACCCAATTAAAATTAATTTTTTAAACACAAATTCACTTGTACTATATACACAATTAAACACGTTCAAACCACTTAATCAAAACTCTGTAATGATGATTTATAATTTTTTGTTTTTGATGTACGATCATATTCGGATTACCTCCGAATATACTATTTATTATATTCAAGCCTATTTAATATAAGCAAATATTGCGCAGTAATGAAGAATTAATAGGATTTCTGATTTAATATAATAAGAAAACCATATTTTGATAAATGGTTAATCAGAAATCATCTATTTTAAAAAAGAAAAACTATTAAAATAATAAGTCGTTTTTTCTATTTAAAATAAAAAGATTGAAATGTTAAATTAAGAGGAGTTTTCATTTAATTCTAAGAATCTATAATATGAAATCATATTTTTATATCCATATGGTTATCTTATTAAATTTATGTGGCAGATTTTTTTCAGTGTAGCTCCATGCCAGCCTATAGTACTGACATGGAAGATGGGTCGGTCCATGAGTTCTGCACACGTCATAAATGTGTTCATTAACACCACCGATCGTAATCAGATGGTGAAAATCCCTTTTGCATCCTGCCCCTATCGGGATTCGGACCCGGTACCTCCCGCTCCAACTGCCACAGCTTTAACCACTGAGCCACCTGGGCGGTTATTCATATGTATTCTTAATCTTTCTTAACCTTCGTCTTTTTGAATCTTCTCTATAATAATCGCTTTTGATTTTAATGCATTCCTAAAACATATTCTCAAAACAGTCTTCAAAATCTTGCTGTTTAAGCGTATCAAGTTCAGCATTAAACACATCAATTATCTCCGTGTCACTATTAAAAATAGTGCTCCACAAATTTATTTTAACTTTTGGAAGTAATCGATCCATTTGGAAGTACTATATCCGAAGAATATGGTGCTGGTCGTATTTCTTCGATGCCAGAGATCGAAATGAAATTATTCGTTATTTCAGTAGAGTAAGCTGCCGTGTTATCATGATGTAAAAAGTAGCTCCGCAGCTTTCGGTATATCATTGTGCAGTTACCGTCTGACTCTTTTCCAGAAGAATAGTAGCTACAAATTTTGATCGGGTAAAATAAACTGACACTATTACCTTTGTTGGGTTCCATACCATTTTTTTCTAGGTACTCAAGCTCAATTGGCTCATTGTGACATCCCTTTCCAGGCGTACAATCTCAGGCTCGAAATCTGTTTGTTCTTCTAATGAAGTCCAAGATATCTGGTACCATCACGGTCGGCGATTGATCCTCAAATAGATATTGTGATCTAGGGCAGTGCAGTCTATGGGAAGAGTCTGAAGATCAGCAGAATCAAAGTGCTTAAAGTTCATCTATCATAATTCAAGAATGGCGGGGATCTTTGCCAATTTATTGATCCAAAAAAGGGTTTGGATAGTCAAGAAGAGATGAGATTATCCCATCTCTTTTGGTGCAGATAACCAAAATGATAGTAGATATCTATTTTGAGAAATAATGATGTATTGTTTAAAACGGGCTAGGGTCTCTCAAAAGAAGAAGGTGCACCAAACGGACTAATTTATCAGTCAACTCATTTCCTTGTGAAAACTGAAACTTCGTCAACTTATTGGACTTATTAGAACCACAGTAATCATCAGTGGAAGATTTTGTTCAACCTTCTAGAGACTCGTCGTTAACAAAAAAATGACTCGTCCAGAATCTTTGGAACCACTTGAAAATAGTCTGTAGAGGCGGTGAAATCGTTTCATATGCAATTTACCTTTCATTGAAGAGGATCTCATAGCGAATTTCTGTTTTCGTTGGTGGTGAAATTTCGTCTGATGCATGCTTAGCTATTTTGGGTTTTCTCGTCTCAATTTCAATCGATCGTTCTGAATTTTTGAAAGAAGTTTTATAAACCAATTGCTAAGGATTTCATATTTTTGGATTTTCGTCTAGTAAGCGAACTTTTATTACTCCCTTCGTATAATAATTTGAATTAACTGTTTATTTTGAAAAGTTAAGTCATCTTTCTAAATAAAACCACATAGATTAATTTTTTTTTATTTATGTGTTGTATTGACCAATTCATAGTATTAATTTATTACATAAACTTAAAATTAATAAATCAAAAACATAAAATAACCAATCTACAATAATGTAACTACATTTATGTACTTATTTTTTTTGTCATATTTTTAAATTTTACTTTTGAATAAAAACTAAATCACAAAACATATCAGGTAATTATTATAAACGACAATTATTTTACGTTTGTTTCAATAATGCCCCATTCCTTAAAATAAAAAAAAAACTTATTAAAAATAACACTTAGCCCATATGGAATTTCGGCCATTACAAAAGTAGCATGGTAGGACTGTGTACAACAATTTTGGTACATACATGTCCTTGTCTATAATATCCTTAATTATACTTAAATGGGCAAAGAGGATTTATTATATTTGTCTATTTATTCAGTCTGTGTATAATGTTATTTATTTTAATGAAACATTTGTATTTATACAATATTATTGGTTTGCATATTAAGTAATGGAATTATTCGGTAAACACAATAATTTTTCTTAAAAACTTTAAAACTCATATATAGTACAAATATACACTCACATTACATTTAAAGTCTGTTACCACCATATATAATTTTCAAGCAATCAATTTTTTTTTTTATTCTAAATTCAATAAATTTCTTATAACTAAAATAATATTCAATATTAAATCAATTTAATATATAAAACAAATACTTTTTATTTGTATAGTCAAAAAATTTAACTTATTCTTATATCTTATAAGGGAGGATGTCTAAGCCGGAATGTCGAATTATAAAGAATATTGATAAATAACTGTTAGAAATTTAGTCGCAAAACCAACTTTTATCGAACCGAGAACGACATTCACAATTTGAGTCAGCATCACACACCAACCAATGCAACATTTTTCATCCCATCAACAGTGATGTATAAATTGGTCGTTTTATTTAACGACCATAAACTTATATTTCAAACACTCGAAGGATTATAGGTTGTACAGTTATTTGTACAGGGTGGGACGTGTTTATTCACCAGCGTCAACCATACGAAACATATACCCATGGTTATACTTTTGAGTTCGGTTTGTCAAAATTAGTAAAAATCCTAGTTTGACTCTAGTATCAAGTCAAAGGTAGAAGATTTTGAAGCTACTAATTGAATCTTTGGTTTTAACATTAATTTAAAGGGTTAAAGTTTAGAATCACTTGCATTTTTAAAATATTAATTTTACACCTTTTGACTCTCAAAGCATTGTAGAACATATTTGATTCTTAATTATTTCCATTGTTTGTTCTAGGCTGCATTATGATTGGGCATGGGTCCATTTGCTTTTAGTGTTGACATAATGAACAATTATTTATCTGAGAAAATCTTATCAGACACTTATAATCAAACTACGAAGCAGCCTTAACATTTATCGTTGTTTTACAGCTGACATTAAATAAACACCCGTTTTCTGCTAATGGATAGTAAAAATATTTTCGTCAAGGTAAATAAATTTACGTAAAAGGCAGTTATACCTTCCACTGTGATCTATTTCCACTTTTCAATCTTATTACTGAACATGCCGAAAACTACCTTACGCGTTTTATCAATATGTCCTCTATGAATGGAAAGCTCGTTATATTACGCCCCGAATCGCAGTTAATCGGAAATAGCAATTTACGGAACATACTATTTTAGCATGCGATTGGGATTACTTAGTCGAATGTTTTTAACTCTAGACAGGGTCAGAAAATTTGAACTAATATTTTTGATGATCCCAATAATATAGTTAAAGTATATCCCCGATTTGAAGCTACCTACTTATTTTTGATGCCGTAAAATCTTCGGTATACAAAATTCGATTTAGATGATGATCCTAAGTGATATTGTGAATTTACTGATGACGTATTAAAATTATTCAAAATTGTTAAAATATACTTTGTACTTTAGAATCAATTCTGCTTGATTATTTACACATGCTGAAACAACTAGAGGGCTATTATGAAATAATCCAAAATCGGATTTTGTTTTCGATATTGAAAAATCCAATCCGCCATATATTTCCTACTATGATAACACAAAATAAGATTCGTCTACTAAATAACATTCGTTGTTTAACAGTCTATTTTCGGATAATCTGTTTTCGTTTTGCCTTTCAGTTTTATAACAGCTGATTTTTCGAAATCATAATCGTAAAATACGCTTTTGGATCTGATATCGAACTTTTCATAACATCCCTCTGGTGTAAAGGTTTTTTTTTTAATTATCTAATCTCTAATCTGTGTTGGGGCTCAAGGCACTCCCTACTTGTTCGCGGTTCGCTTATTTACGTCCTTGTTTTTACGCCATTACAGCCAATTCGAGGACGTACGGCTATATCCGATTTTGCTAACCATCTGCACGTTGCATAGCTCCATGCCAGCCTTGGTGTAATGGTTCTGGGGCACCAAAAGTAAGACGTATAGTTTTAACGTCATATTAGGTAACGATTTCTGGCCTGAAGTTGTGGCAACGTGCTTAACAATCATGATGATATTCTTCCTAAAGCTTGTGGAACTATTATGATTTTTCGATATATAAACAGAACAATGTCCCGCATGCTTCATAATAATGACATGTATCAACAACAATCGACAAGACTTCATCAAGAGTTAGGGGCTAACTTAAAATAATCCGATATTGGATATTTTTCGATATCGAAAAATCGGATCCGCCACGAATTTTGATATTATAAAATTGTTTCGTCGAATTGGTCAAATATAAGTATGAAGTTAGCAATAATGCGTTTTGTAGTTCACTTAAACTTGCTAAATTCGATATCGGATTTTCATAATGGAAAAATTCGATTTCGGATCCGATATCGAATCTTAATAGTTTCAATGTAATCCGCTTTTATGTTTCATTAAAAGACAAAACGAAAACGGATTTTCCGAAAATCGTATGTCTAAATCCTACTGCTAGTTAGTAGACGAATTTAGCAATTTCAATTGAATTTCAAAACGCTTAGTTGCCAAGTTCATGCGCTTATATTAGACAAATTCGATCAAAAAATGCCAAAATAGGAAAACTCGCGGCGGATCGGATTTTTCGATATCGGATTATTTCATAATAGCCCTCCAGTACTAGTAGAATATGTTGAATATTGCTCGTGGGGTAAATCAATATGCTATTGAACTAAAAACCTAAATAACACTCCAGTTTGAACGTTTCAAGATACAAAATGCCAATACATTGGCAGCAAGATACAAAATACAGATCGATGTTGTAACCACTTGTTTTTCACAGGGAATTTAAAGAAAATATAAACACACTCTAGTCCAAGAAGTTTAACAGTGATGTTAAAGAAAGCGCCCATCTAATCTACCAATGCAAATCACACGATGTAAAACATGAATCCAACCATAAAACTTTTCAAACCGACAAAATGAAGAAGTATGGTTACACATCAACTTTGCAGTTTGTAATATCAATAGAGTTAGAAATATCGCCGGAAGAAGACAGTTAGTCGCAATGAAAAAATTAAAGGGATGGTTGGGATTCACTATCAAAAGGATCGGTACATCAAAATGGACGATTATGCTAGAGTTCGTCATCGACTATAGAAGCAGAGTATAAGGCGGTGCCATTTGCAATTGAGATAGATCTTTGACTACAACAACTTTGAAGAGAATTCGTAACTGATCAAACAACGATTTTAAGGCAGTCCGACAGTCCTTTGTTTGGTAGGTTGCAAAATTAAATATCAATTTCGGATATCGATAAAATGTCCGTTCAACTCTGTCACGGATAAAAGAATGAATTTTAAAATTACTGTAGATGGTCAAACGAATGTCTTAAGTTAGTTATTTCGTGTACATGGGAGCTGCATAATCATAAATTAAATTTGATTTGGTCATGATTATGTATTTATTTGGAAAAACACATCAAAGCATCTTATGACAATACCTCAACGGCAATCGTGTACAATTGAATTAATTATGATTATATAAATTTTATATGAGTAGGTATATTTTTTCTATTTTAATTAAATGTTATCTTAAAAGTTTTTATATCCATCGGTTCAACATTGATATCGGATAATTTTTCAATTGTTTTACTACTGTTGAGTCCCGTCAGAGACGTTGCATATATGTTCTTTGTATTAATTTGACTAAACAAACGGTTATTGTAATTTTTTATGCTATAACAACTATTACTTATATTATACGAACTGCTGCTCAATTTGCAATTATAGCCTTGCCGATGTAGCAGCATCAACGCCGAATTTGACGGAAATAATGGAAGATTTGTTTCGGTCCTCGTACGCAAATTAATCAAATGCACGTCACACGGAAAATTGTAACTAACTAATTGAATATTTTTATGAAGATCCAATTTAACATCATTGTTCGGATTTTCAATATAATATATCGACGATGGATAGTTTAAAATGTTTGACAAGTGATTACTTAATAAGCTTGGTAGTTGGTATTCGTTGGCTTTTGGTATATGGTCATCGAACGTTTCGAGTAGCAGCCAAAATCGATGCGTTGTCAATTTACTATCGACCACACCTTCACCCATACCACGATAATCATCATAAAGTGTTCGACGATCGAGCATTACTTCTAACTGTCCGGGTTCAAGACTTGCCGCTCCCTGTGCATGCGTTGTTAAAATTGTTAGCCTCAATTTTTCGTCTTGTATAAAAGCGCCCGATGTAATTGGGAAATAATTTCCTTCGATACCAATTGCAGGTACTTTGCGTCGCGGCTGATATTGGAAACCATTTAAATCGGTATAAACTTCAGGGACATCACCACCATTTTCAATTCCTGTTATAAATCTCATAAAAAGCTCTGTTTCACGATTTTTTGGTGGTTGTTCGAAATCAACATCGTTCTCAATAAATATAGCGCGCTCAATATCATTTTTCATATTGAATATTCGGACGGTGTGCGCCAAGAAAGGACCATATATTACTGTTACGTCACTGGCCAATGGTCCAGATGTGATTATAATTTTAATGTCTGTATATTGTTCCAGCGGATCTTTTTCGGGCTCATTGTGATCCGGATCGGTCTTGAACAGGTAGGCACCCGAATGAAATTGTGCACTGCGATACGCAGAAAATTTGATTGTACATTGAATTGGTTTGCCCATGTCTTTTTTCGTTACCGATTTTAGGAATCCAGTTTGCTCGTCGAAAAGTAATCGCATTTCGGAGTTTTCCAATTGTACATCTCCCGATTGCTTATTTCTCACATCAAATATGTCGTTTTTATCGTCCTTGCAATTATTACAGTAAATTGTAGCTAGTTTATTTCGATTAGAGGAGTCATCGTACACAGCAGTAAAAACATTCAATGACAATGGCATCAATTTCGCTAGAAACATTATCTCAAACTGTTTGTCAGATGCCGCAATTTTTCGATTCACTGTATCGAACGGTTCGGTTACATTCCACACAGGGTTTACTTGTATGTCTATCGAATTTCCACTAGCATCCAAGATTTTTATTTTCGGCGTGAAACTTCTAATGAGCACTATCTCGTGCTTCTCGTTCAGCAATGAATTAAAAATCACAAAGTCGACGGGTTTATTTTCCGTAGGATTAATTGGTGTCTTCTTCGGTATTTTCATAAAACTTTCACGCTCCAATTCGCTGAGTACAAAATTATTCTCATGCGTTTTCTTTTGCAATAGAAATTCAATTGTCGATTCCTGCATTTTAATCGAATCTTGAATACTCTCGAACAGTCGCATACCATAATCGCGCATTACATTAGCTTTCGATGTTCCCGTAATCGCATCATGATGCTGAAATAGCCCTAAATTTCGTCGAGCGATAATCATTTTTTCGTAATTTTTCTCAAATATTCGCAAAGCATTGGGATGATTTTTTTGACGGGCTAAATTGAATGCAACGGTAAACAATATTTCAGCGTTGCGTAAATTATTTTCCAAATCGCGGCTTAACAATTTATAAAATGGTCGGGTGGTAAAATATCCAGACCAATAAGCTGGTCTACCTTCAGTAAATATATCCGAATAGACGAAAAAGTCTCCTTTCAAGGTGGGAAATTCTTTGGAACGTTCTTTAATAGCTTTAAAATAATCTGACGGTGTACCAAAATCAATTTCGGCATTGTATGCCTCCTTGTGTTCATTTATATAGGTGATAAGTTTTTTATAATTTGTGTATTGCTGTTCAAATTCACGATCTTTATTGTACCGAAAATCATCACCAATCGGTATCAGGGCAACATTGTGCGGAAACAGAGATGCAGTTCGAGAATATTGTTCTATTAGTAAATCGGATTTTTCTTTAACATTTTGCTTCGTTATAAATTGGGCCTTTATCGAATATTCTGTATACTCGCCTGGAATTTTTCGAAAATCAAAATTTAAACAAATAAACGGATGTGGACCACACGAATGCTTAATCGAATAAATATCGAACGGCATATTATGGGTATGTAACGAATTCATTGTCTCTTTATCCGGATCATTCCAATAAGGTGTCCATAAGAAATCGCCTGCTTGTTCATTTGCAAACCATCTCTTCCACGCATAGTGAATTCGTTGTATAATAGCACCTTCGAAATTACTAGCCGATAGTAAATAGGGCACTGTGCTACCATGTCCAAATGGATCGATTGACCAACCTACTTTTGGTGTATAATTTAAATGAGTTTTGACCCATTGATGGCCCTCAATTAATTGGTCAACCATTGCGAATAGATGTACATTCGCCTCGTCCGTCATTACCCAGCCACCGGTAGTGATTTCCAACCGTCCTGATTGTACTAATTGTTTCAATGCCTATAAATTAATTCCAAACGTTATTAAACCATTTCAGTAATAAATAAACTATATAGGTTATGTACAAACCCGTTGTTTTGTTGGATGTGCTTGGTCCCACCAAAGCTGTAAAAAGCTTATTTCGCTCCATATGAAGGTCATATCTTTATATTCTTGCAGCTTTGTTACAATTAAGTTTAAAATTTGTCGTGAATCGGATTGAAAATAATTTGTGAATGTTTTCAACCATCCTGGATCATTATGCGAATGGGGCACTAAAATCACCTGTATGAGTAAATTTTGGATGAAAAATCAAAAGTTATCTTAATCATAATATTTAACATCATATTTACCTTTAAAGGTGGCCTATTCGGCTCTGTTTTCAGCTTCTCATATTTTGTTTCAAATGATTTGTCCCAGTATTCTTTCGTTTTCATCCATTCTGGCTGTAATTTCATAGAACCGAGTTATTAATTTTATGCTTCCAAAATCCAAATATAAATTTTAGTAAAAATATTTTTCAGAATTACTGAAGATGTAATAGAGTTATGATTTATAATAATCAACCGAATAATGTTCAATTAGACCACTGATGCCATGGCTCGTGTCATTGTGGAAATTCATTGAACTGAAACCCTCCTGCGAAGTCACAAAAGAATAGAGGCACAACGTTCCAGGTCTAAAATAATCTAAATAATGTTCTTTCTCTTGGCCGATAGAACAAAGGAGCTTTAAGCACTAAGCCAACTCGAGTGAGTAGTAGATTCAGTGGCTTTCTAATGGCCAAAGAAACCTAACATTTATTGGTTTTGCGATTCGAACGGTTTACAGACAATGACGGTTTACAGTTAGCAAGTTGGATTGAGGATCGGTGTTTGCCAAAGTCAAAGAGCTGCTGTTGAAGTGTAGGTGATCACGCAATCACAGCCAAGTCCCAAATGAGGAGATTACGGACATGACCAGTGAATGCAGAAAGCTGTATTATTAAGTCTTTTTATGGAAAGGGCGTACTTGGTTTGCAAGGGCGTACTTGAGTTGAGTTCGCTGATAAAAAGTACTTCGTCTTGAAGCAAGTAGGAGTAGTTGACCACGCCAGCTTTAAATTAAATTGAGTTTTTAGTTGTTTTTTAACTAAGTGAAGAGGAAGAGTACCAGCTGGTGCAAGTCTAATGAATCACACGCGAAAACTAGTTTTAGTAAAACTGTCTTCAATATGAACACGGTCGAAAGGTACTCGCATAACTGTTATTAATTCGTCTTGATAAAAAGTACAGTAGGGCCTTAAACTACTAGGAAGGAGTTCTCAGACTATACGATGAAAAGTATATACCGAAGTCAGTACCCTATTCAGAGAGAGGGTCATCGGAAAAGTGTTCTAGCGATGTGGATATCTGATTGAGAAAGTTGGACGAGAATCACATATCTCTGGATGGATAAACTACCTCAAATGATTTATGGAAACTAAAAACATGTTAACCGTGTCAATTTCCGCTACAGTTTGTTTAAATTCATTAGAAATTAACTTTTGCCCGAAATAGTGCTAAAAATGTTCCACACACTTCAAGCGAAAGGCAGTTGAACAAACTGTAACGAAAATGAACGACTGTAACTAGGGCAGAAAAAGAATCTGCTCCAGGAGAGTAAAGGGGCCGAAGACATTGCTCCAGTTATAGCCATACAACTGGACAGAATCGTCAAGTTACTAAAGCTCTCGGTTCGGCCGGGTAGTGCTAAGAAAAAACCAAGCTACAAGACAATTTTATGAACTAAATTAGATGACATTTTTCGGTCAATTAGACATAAGAACCTCTACTTAATGTGAAATAAGCAAAAACATCAACTTACCTGAAAATCGAATTTGCTGTATTCATCTACTGTTGTTATATTTGTTGGCCTATTTTGCAACACCACACATTTATTCCATTCTGAATTAACATTTAATGTATCCAAATTATTGACCCAGGATGATGTATTTATACTAAATCTGAAATAAACAATAAAATTACTGTTTTATACCGAACAACTGTCAAAATGTGTTCATTGTTTACACCAACCAAAATACAATAATATTTAATGAAAATCAAGATGATTTCAGGGAAAAGTATTTTTGGACATTAGAAACGGAATTAAAACAATTTTCCGAATTCAAAACCAACAATGTTTAACTGTGTTTAAATTATTAATGAGTTCAGATTTATAATTAACGAAGGTGATGCAGGTACCTTTACCAACAGAGAACAACACCGCTTACTAATAATAGGTATCCCAAATTAGTATTCTGTATCATTTCAACTTATCCACATTTGAAAAATATTTTAATTTCCTCGGGGGATATAAAGGAAGATAACCCTTAGCTTAGAGTTTAAATCCAAAATCCAAGTAATACAAGTTTTTAATTTTTTTTATCACTCTCTCAAATGTGTCGTTACTATTAGTGAAGTAACGACATAGTGAGTTGGTCCATAGTAACAAAGATTAATGATTTAGTTTTGAACTTATTCAACAGAAGATGAATTTTGTTTCAGTAAGGCGAGTATTTCTTTCATTCCGTTCTTTCAGAATCTAATAGGATGTCTTTTTCCATTTGGGATTCTCTTTGGGATTCAAGCGTGCCAACTGTCATGTTCACAAGATATTTGTGTTCAGTATAGGTATATTAACATTGAATATCTAGCATCCATAAAATCATATTCATTTACATCCTCCATCAAGCAACATCTTTGTATAGATGTGAAGGTATACATTGAAGAATCGCTTCACTCCCACAAGATTGAAGGTACTCAAACAACTTATTCACCAAAGTCATAAACATTGCCCTGCGTACCCCCTCTCTTACTTATTAATTGTAAGCCACTCAGAAAGTCGGATAGTAAAGAACCCTGTTCTCCCGTCACTAATTGTCAACTTGATTCCTTACATAATCCCAATCAATTCAGCATTCATTATACAGATGTTATCATTTACTCTTAACATTTTCTCTTTTTTAGTGCTGGAATGTAAATTGCAACACCCCCACAGGATCACCACTTACACTAGTATCTGTATACACATTAAAAAGAGCAAAATATTTCATTTGTATCTTGTGAAATTTTCTCTTAACTGATAATTCATTCATCAAAGCTTTTGTCTCCAATATTCAAACATATCACCAGATTTGCAGGAAGAACCACTTTTGAATTTTGTCGAATATGTTCATATTCTTCAAAATAAAGCGGGTTCTTTGAGTTTTTCTAAAATCTGTTCCTGCCGGCAATCTGGTTATCATTTCATTTACAAACGCGTTATCTTTCATAATCATTTGCACAGTTTCGCGCACGGTGATCCACTCTCTCTCTTATAATTGAGAGATTAATTACCTAAGTTATGTATTGGGGTTTAATTGATGGCTCCCAATACCACTCTAGCACATTGATTCTGAACTTTTATTAGCACTTTAAACCCAACTTTAAAACCATCACCATATACACGCTCATTCCATACGCAATTTTGGAGGACACTAGCGTCTTCCGTAGCATCTTCAGTCACACTAGTATGAGCACCCCATTTCGGTTTACTCACCCTTTTGATAACATTCAATCTACTATTACAATTATCAGTTAGTTTTGCCATGTGCGCTTTGAAACTTTAAATTTGATCGATCCAGATCCCCGAACACCTATAGTCAAAGTCACATATTCAATACTTTCACTAAAGACTTGCTCATCACTTCTTTCTCGCATTCGAAAAGCCAAACAACATTTGCTCGTATTCCCACGTACATTTAAATCAGTCAAACAGTTGATTACCTGATCCACACATTCCTGAGCTCAATCGCATGCTGTTTCAATGTTTGAACCTTTACCCATTATAACAAAGTCATCTGCAAGTTTAATTCATGAATCGAACTCGTATACAGATTAAAGAGAGTTGGTGAAAATTTACTCCTTTGCGGGAGTCCATTATCCACCTCTCCCTCCAATCAGTAATCCCTTCTACACACAATTCATGTTTTGTGCTCGAAAAGAGTTTTGGAAAATTGGACCCATATAATGGATAATCTAAGCGCCAGTCGCGGACAACATTTAAAGAAAATTATTTTCAAACATTAAATCGCATAAACCGAACTTACGTCACAAATACAATTTTTGATTATTAAATTCAAAAACTTCCGGAAGCTCTAATTGGATCACCCTTTTGTTTTAATAGAGTGTTTTAGATATTTGCCACACAGAGAAGTGATTCTTCAAAAATTTTCATGTAGACAAAACAAAAGTCAATGCAATCAACTTCAAGTGAATATTAGTTCATCATATAGGATGGGCCCGTCTTGATATCTGCCCGATTTATATTTAAGATGCTGACTTGTTAAACGTTAAATTGCCATTTAACGAGTATCAATTATTTCCATAAAGATGTCGATCTTGAAAGATCTCGTTTTACTCTAAAATCATCAATCATCATGTTACGCTTATCAATTCGTTTAACGAAAACGCTTAGCTAAATTGCGTCATTAATATAACATTTTTCATGGAAACGATCTCACGTATCGTACAACATTTCGAGGTAATGCCCAATCGCATAGTTTAGAAGGTTCGAGTCGAGAGTGCAAACAAGTGTTATTAAAAAAGTCGGTATGATGTTGCTCATAGCTATTTATATTTACAGTTAACACGTATACATAACACGTTAGCTCATCACAAATGCAGTTCAGAATTACTTATTCGTTTACCAATTACTTGGAACTGATTATAAATCCAGGAACAACCATGTTTCAAGTCATCTACAGTAAAGTAACGTATAATCTTGAGACACATGGCACCAAATCCAGTCGATATTCTTTCGCACATGTTCTACGTATCGAATCACGTATTCTCGACACACAAGTGTTACCGTGTTCCAGTTGTTCACAACACTTGTAGCGATTTTTCGGAAAATATTAGGTATTAAGAACTATGATCGTTTACTTAATCTATTAATTGTTATTGGAAACCACATGTGCAAATATTGTTAATTTGTAGATTGCGTGTATGTTAATTGCTTATCAGATGTGATAAACAAAATTAATAATAAAACTGTATGTACTGTACACTCAGAATCAATAACACCACATGTTGCATATCAATTTTATTTGTTAATTGAATTTATGCAATTTGACAAACTGATGTATTAATGGCGGTCGATTCTTATGTGAAACCGAAAAGAAGAACATTTTAGAAATTGGTGAAGGTATGGTAGTAATTCACAAATCGCACAGTTGTTTAAGTAAAGTTGTCACTATAACTTCACCAATTTGTAAAATTTTCTTAAATTTTCTTTAAGAATTTTGACAGGATCCACACAATCAAAAATTAAATATACCATGCAGGTTGAGCTTCACCTCATCCTTACACAAAACGAAACTCAACGATAACTCAGACCTATGATACGCCCTCTTTCAAAAAATCCATCTTTGTGTCTTGAAAAATTGACCGCTGATGAAAATACGAACTACTCACTATGGAAGGCAACAAAAAGAATAACAACCACAATTACCAGCAGTACCTATTATGCAAAGTGATGGTTTGTGGGTTAGCGATAACAAATCAAAGCTGAAAAACTTGCTAATCATCTGGCTTATATTTTCAAACAGAATGAGACCGAATCCGATATTATAAGCGAAAATGGAAAAAACAATTATGGAGGTAAAATTCCTCTAGTAACCAAGAAAGAAGTTATGAGGGAAATAAAATTCAATCTGAGGTCAGCAAAAGCTCCTGGATATGACCTTTTAGCGGGAGAAATTCTAAAGCAACTACAAAAGAAAGCAATCTTTAAACTAACTCATTTGCTTAATGCTTTTATTAGATTACGGCATGTTACTTCTGCCTGGAAAGTTGCGGAGGTTATTATGCTACTGAAACCAGGTAAACCACCGAATGAAGCTAGATAGTCCGATAACCCTGCTTCCTATCATTCCAAAGCTAATGAAGAGACTACTCCTGAGAAGAATGAAACCAATAATAGAAAGTTCCGGATCAGATACTAACATTTAACAATTGATTAGGTTCACATAATTACAGATATTATAGAAAAGGCATTAGAAGATTTGTTTGGCCTTAATTCTGGATGTGGCGCAGCTTTCGATAAGGTATGGCACGGGGGTTTTATATATAAACTAAATATTATGCTTCCGGGACCATATGTTGATCTTTTGAGATCATATTTATCTGAAACTATTGAAGACAAAAAGATGAGTATTCTGGACTCAAAGAGGTAAGGGCAAGAGCTCCTCAAGGCAGCGTTCTTGGCCCAGCCCTATACGTACTATATACAAGTGATATACTACAGTCCGACCACGTATAATATAGCAACGGTTGCTGATGACACCGCTATACTAGCAACAGGACAAACTGTCGAAGAGGCGGCGAATAAACTTCAATGTGCAAGTAAACAAATTCGTCAATGGACCAAGTAACGGAAAATCACACTTTTAATGATTTAAAATCTGTTAACTTTATGAACAGACCATTGGGTAACTCACCACCAATCAGCTTAAACGATATGATGTGTCATACAAGAACTCTGTTAAATGCTTGGGACTGGATGGTAACCTTAAATGGAAAGAGCATTTGACGAAAAAAAACGAGCTTGATCTTAAATAAAGACAATTGTACTGGCTAATTGAATGAAGGCAAAAATTAAGCATATGCAACAAAATACTGATTTATAATCAGGTTCTAAATCCGATCTGGCTATAAAACATTCGAGATAGTGATTTGCAACGTCATTTGGGGATTCCGGATATAAAACACGAAATAAAATGATTTGCAACGAAGCATGAATCAAAGCTAATGGCACATGTCAATGCAGAAACCTCTCGGCTACTGGATAGTGAAGATTTGATTAGGCGACTAAAAATAGCTAAACCCTACGAACTTCTTAGTATGTAAGCAGCTATTTACTAACGGACAGGCACAAAAAAACATGTCCAAACGTAGAAAATCGCAACGAATCTCAATAAATCAGTTGTGAAGCATGTTTAAGAACAGAACAGAGACTTTACACATATCAAATGGTGTAGTAGTTAAAGCAGCAATCGGGCTTTGTATCTTCTACGTCCACTTTTGAAATCTAAATATCTTGCAAATACGGATAAGCTGAAACTGTACAGAGTGTTGATCAGACCCGTTGTCATGTATGGATGTGAGAGTTGGAGTTGGACCTTGACGGATGAGTACGAAAGATGGCTTCTAACATTCGAGAGAAGAATCATGCGTGTGATATATGGCCCAAAACGCGACGTTGATGGCACATACCGAGTTCTATTCAATCACGAGATCAGGAATTTCATGCAAATTCTTGATATCGTGCATGAAATCAAAGGACAGCGAATACGCTGGCTCGGTCACGTTCTGCGTGCTGATCCGAAACGAATGATACAGCGATCTTTAAAGGGAGAACCGCCTTTCGGTAGGCGAAGAGGTCGCTGTCGGCGACGATGGCTCCACGGCGTAGAGAGCGATCTGGCATCTTCAGGTTGCTTGCAACTGTATGAAGATCTGGCTCGTGATCGAAACCGTTGGAGCCAGATTGTTGACACGGTACGGGCCAAAAATGGCCTGTAAAAACCGTTAAAAAAATAAAAAATAAAAAAAAAAAGTTAAAGCAGCAGAAGTTGCCCGTAGCAAATAAAGTAGCGTGCGTGATCTACCATTCGAATGTCTTGTGTTCGATTCCCGGTGGTTACCAAAAATCACGATTAGATGTTTTTATTGTGTAAGTTTATGTGGGTTGAACCGTGGGCCCTAGTGCCATTTTTAAGTTCTGTTATAAATTTCTGCCTTCTTTCTTTTTTTGGGTCGGAAGGTAACGACTTTGTATTCCGATAGGGGTTTGGACGCAATTATTCGATTACGATTGATGAGTGCTTGGGCTCATAATAAAAACATAGTAGAAATAAAAAATATAGAAACAAATAAAAGACTTCATTGTAGTTTTGTAGCTTTTCCGTAGTTTGTTTATCTTTAATATAACCTCGGCTTCTAAAGATGTATTTGAATGTATCAATTTCCATCGTAAAACTTCCATCGTAGCTTTGATATCACCAGATAATCATACACGAATTTTGTTGAAGACCAATAAGATCTCATGTCTTAGACAACCCGAGGCCACTCTTTCAAAATCAACACATGGTTATAACTATATTATTACATAAATCGGCTTGATTTGTGCCAGCGTTAGCATTAAACTCACCAATCACAAATCTGAGATATCCCCAGGTATATCATGGGGGTTGGCTTACATCAGTGGGCGCATGTACACGCAGACAATTAACAGGGTGGGTAATCTCATGTGCAAGCGAAGCATATACACATTCGATTATCGACTGCTTGGAAATACAACACAGACTTTTTTACCTGTTGCCCAAAGAGAAATCCAACTCCAAGATTTTCTAAATATTTACAAAACATGGGTGCCTCCACCCACAGCGCTCAAAATCTACTGGTCTCTAATTAGATTAAAGTTCTGGTATAAGAGCTTTTATTTAAATTTTTTATATTAAATTATTAGGTTCTTGTGTATTATGATAGTGGAATTTCCAATAGCAAACGGTTTACTCTGATACAAGTCGTCAGTAAGATTGTACAATCACAGAGCGACGTTCAGTCCGTAAAATAACGTATTTAGTTATAATATCAACCTGATGATAGCATAAGTTAGAAAGCTAAAAGTGATTTGCGAAACAGTTGGTTAAGTCACTTTGTTAAATATCTAGTCACAAAATCATTGATTACAATTGGTAATTGGTTTAAGGTTATTATTTGTAAACTTGACAATAAAAATTATTAATTTGCAAAACACTTACCTTTTGTTTATATGATTTTCTTTAACGTTATTGTTTAAATTGTTACTATTATTTGTGTCTGGTTGACCCAGCGATATATAATACAGACATACTAAAATTGTTATAAATGCAAAAAATAATCCTATGCAACGTGCTGATCCACGCCGAAATATTTTAAACGTCATGATTATTCATTTAATTTAATTATTATATAAATTACTATAAATTTGTGAACTAATTTAATTTGTTTACTATAAATTACGCTTGGTTTGTGTTTGTTTTTAAATTAAATTAAAAATTGACTATCAAAATATATATTAATAATAAATTAGCATAATTATATTCGCTTCACCGGAACATATATCGCTTTTGTGATTGGCATATATCGTCTTTGTTTGTTTCGTATTTAAATTTGACTCTAATCGAGATGTTGATCATGTTAGGCGGGCATAATTTTGCACCCAACTGTAATCAAATTTAAGGTACGGTCTCTGAAAATAAAATAAAAATAATTTCGTTAATATTAAATAATTAATTATTTACTTATAGTGTGGATGAAATTGGGAAAATTGTTGTTCAAAAAATACCAAATTATTCAACGTGCCTTAAGACCAAATTATTAAATTCTACATCCTATGTGGTTACGTTTTATAATCGCACAAAGTATTATAATGACCTTTTAATTCAAGGTCAAGATTTGAAGAACAAATTAGAGACGAAGTGTATTAATGCTTCTCACTATCATTTTAAAACATTTTCGGTATGTTTAAGGCATGTGTGATTGATGTGGTGAAATGACACAAATCGACAACAAACAATTGATGAATTGACTTTCGTTAATTGGTTCAATGATAATATGCTACATAATGAAAATATTTTACAATACTAGGAATCTCATTAACGAAATTTTTACTATATGCTCCACAACATGGTTTCAAAGAAAAAAAAATTTTCCAACGAACTCAGATGTTTTCGATTGGTGTTAACGCGGTGTTAAAGCGTTTTTGTCACTATCAAAAAAGAAAATTTTACGGGTTTTCTTACCAATCACAATATATTTTCTTATGAAAGCACAATATATTTTCTTATGAAATTGAAATGTTTAATCTTAGATTGATATTTTAGTTATATTTTCTTTTGTTATAAATTGATCTAAACTGGCAATGCAAAATTATAACAGAAAAAACTACTGCTACGATTTTCCCTAGCAGCGATTCCAACCAAAACAACACTCGATCCATGAATTGTGTATAAAACGGCGCTACAATTCGCTGGATTGTATCACCACTATAGTATCATTTTCACTACTATTTCACCTTTTCCCGAGTTTGACTTAACGCGGTTTAAATTCAAATTGTTCCAATACGCTCGCGTATTCATACCAAATTCGTCTGCTTTTAGGACACCTTAGACATTTTTATTGTTTTTTATTTACTATGCATACTGCGTTCATGCTGTCTTATACAATAGTTGCTTTCCAATACAATAGTTGCTTTCCAATCGACCAACCGCTAGTACCCGCTAGTAAACCGCTAGTAGTTCGTTGCGTGTCTTTACTAAATAATCCATAGTAAATTTAGCAAAGACACGCAACGAATTACTATCGGTTCATTAGCGGGTACTAGCGGTTGGTCGATTGAAAAACAACTATTTAGTTGTTTTGCTAGCCCAGAAATTTTGTCCATGACCGTCCACTTAAACCGGTTCGTCGTAAACAGAATCCAATTCCAATCTTTTGTGTTTAAGAAAACCTTTGTTTCTAGATGTAACATCTAGAATATGTACATCCCTTTGATTTATCTCAAATTAACCTTTAAATGTAGAAGATTATATCTTCAATTCTCGTAATCACCTTGTGATTCTTTTCATCTTCCATTTTAGATCTTAAAATTATATATGTCCTTCCTCAAATTTTCTATAATTGGTTCTACACCTTCTCTCCACAATCCTCAGCCTATCTGTAAAAGTATGTTCGTCCAAATTAACGCAAACTTCTTTTTTTGAAGGTAGAACTAGTTTTGTTGGATGGTTCAATATAATTCGCCTGACGGTTGGTTCTGTACTGTTCTAGTGCTGTTTCAGCATAACTGTACATTACCATAGTTTAAGGTACCTCAACCAACATCTAACACGAAGTCGTTATTTTCATGAAGTCCATATGTAAGATAGAACTGCCTTTTACCAATTCGTATGACCACTTCTTGCTTCTCCTCCCATTAGATGCATCGCATCGTTTACCAAATCAGCAGTCACACTCTCAATATACAGTCGGCATTGCTGCAATATACAGTGTTATAACCCAAGCTATTCCATAGATTTCTGCACTTAACATCAATCTATCACCACCTCTTGCCAATCGCGAGACAGGAATAATTGTCATGAAGCATTTCATTGGAGAAGTTACCTGCTGCTCTTTCCTGGTATTCTCTTTTAATGTCTGTTATCTAGCAGGACTCGTTCTTTTCTTCGATTATATGTTTTCCAATACATCGCTGTAGGTATTCTTGCTGCTTACGTCTAATTGTCCAGCAATCCTTTGAAATATGGCCAGGCTTGTTACGGACCCAATTTCTCCTACTCTGGCCATCCCGGCATCTTGTTGGTAGCCAATTAAATACTCGTTATTATTGAATATATGTATATAACATATCCACCACACTGCCTTTCAACACCACTATTAGATCCGCTACCTGATCTTCAATTCACCAATTATTTAAAAATGTTTAACGTCGTTGTATCGTCGCAAATGTTGGGCTTCAATTTAATTGCACTTACTGATTTTACGGTTTGGATAATACAAGTAGTTTTGATATCAATAATCTCTTTTTCAAGTTTTAAGAGCCTTTGATCAGCAACTTCATATTGTTGGACCATTTCACATTTAACTAAACATTTAAAGAAACCACTATTTAGTTTAATATTAATTTCTTACTCACTTCTGATATGATGTTCTGTTGAAATTTCTATTGTACAGATTTTACAAGATGTTATTCGGAAAATATTCGTCTTTCTCCGATTAACATTTCGGATTTCTGATTTTCTTGTCCGGTTATTCGCTTTAATTTTCTTGTACGGCTATAATTTCGGTTTTCAGAATGATTGATTATTAATTATTTGTTGTATCGCGGCCATTTACACTCAACTGTCACTATTTCTATTGTATCTTGTGCAATTGGTGACACAGTATTAAAATTATACCCATATGGCATGGTTATGGCAGTATTCTAAAATAATACCACCATTAACAATAAAATACTTTTTTATTTCTTCTCACTCAGGCGCGATTGATCCTTTCCCAGACGTACACTCTAAGGCCTGAAATCTGTTTGTTCTTCTAATAAAGTCCAAGATATTCGGTATTCTCAAGGTCATAAGTTGATCTTCAAATAGGAATCGTAACTCAAAACAGTGCAGTCAATGGGAAGAGTATGAAATACCTCCGCATAATAACACCACAGTTATGAATGTCCATAACTAGTAAAAGCTTGACCTAACTCTAAACTGATCTGTTACACATTTTCTCTAGCTAAAACATTATATAACAGTACACCCTTATCATTGTATTATCAAAAGATTGATATATATACTGCGGAAACATTTCCAAATAAATTATGTGGGCAGAACTTTAGAGTTCATATATGAATTTGAACTTTGATGATTATTGGTATTGCTTATCAAAAGTGATGCTTTGTTTTGATCAAAACCAGGCTTGGATCTCACTAGTGCATCGATCTAATGTGAATATTGCTGCTGTAGCTAAAAGTGTACGTGAAGACCGCAATCAATTAATTCGTCACCGTTCTCAAACCCTAGGTGTCATATGGCACATTATGGTGTATTTTGAAGAACGATCTTGGTTTGATGACATACAAAATACAGCTGGTTCAAGAATTGAACCGGTTATATTTTTTTTGCGTCATCGACTTGGTTTGTGTGTGTTGAAACACCTCCAAATTGATCCAATGCGTTTTATTTCCAAAAAACTTCCGGAAGTTCGTATTGTATCACCCTTTACCATAGAGCTGTTTATTCTGTGATTGAATTTTTCTTTTCAAATCCTATCTAATGTGTGATATGATTTATTTGAGTTCTAATTGATTTTAGCGATTCGAGGATATCTAACCCATAGAAGTGATATGGGTTAGATATCCTATCATTGGACGACTTGACCGCTGTATCTGATTCAATAATATTTCTGCTTCTTTCCATTACTATATAGAAAGTTTTCCGTTTAAGCTCCATTGATTTTACGGGCTTTTAACTATTGATGCTGTGATCATATTGAAACTTGGAGCTTTCAATTGTTTATGATCCACCTTGAATTTTGTTATTAAATATTTGCTATAATGATCTTATAAATTTAGCACAGACAGTTTAATTTTAGTTAATAAACAGACAATGTTTGTAAAAGGTTAAATAGTCTGGCAAAACAACTTAACAAAATTAAGAATTTCAACAATTCACCTGTTATTAAAATAAATTTGTAAAATCACAATTTAATTAGTCCCAATTATGTCAGTCTTATAAATTATTTTCGTTTGACTTAGTTTTGCGAAGTCTACATTATTGTGTTTTTACATACATGGATATGTATGTGTTTATGTATTTAAAAACCATGTCGGCGATGTCAAACAAAAAGTGTACAGTATTTAATGACGTAATTAGTCTAACTTTGGACGAAATATATTCATTTGTGAAATATATTCACTCGAAATATCTAACCCAGAAATTCAAAAACAATGTATAGCAGCCCAGTACAGGGAATACAGATCACTTGAAATCGTAACATGTTGGGGTATTATTCCAGATAACGAGTAATCACGGCAGTATCATTTTCAACAAATTAATTTAATTTTTAAATTCTCTCAAAATATAGACTATGACCAATTACCTACAGAACAACAATACTCTAAAACAGTTCTAACATAATAAATAAGTCTCATGCAATGGTGTACAATATTAACCAATATAGATGAATATACTTAAATCCGAAAAATAAAGTAGCGCAAAAATAAGTGAATTAAAAGACATAGCTAATGAAGGCTCCTGTCAAAGTCGTGAATATTTGGTACGGTCATTGAAAGTTACTCAACAAGCAATTCCAAAACGTCTCAAAAATCCGGAAATGACCCAGAAGCAAGGATATTGGATATTATACGAGTTGAAACCGAGAGATATTGAATAGTGTTGAATCAACAGTTGATACTGCTTTAATGGAAGGTATTGTATCGTATTGTGGCTGGGGTGACAAATGGGTACGTTACATTAAATCGGGGGGATGACTCGGTCAGACTTCCACTCTGACACACTTTTGTTTATTAAATTCAGTTTATTCGATATAAGTTCGACGGTTATAATGAAAATGAGCGACAGAAAATATTTTTATTTAGAATACCCATGCCAAAAATGTGTGAACTTTTGCTGTACTAGGAGATAACTATACTGACTATTATTGAAGCAGATTTCTACACAAACATTTACTCGGCTAGTCATTTCAGATATAAGAACCTATAATGACACTTTAAAATTGTTACTTGGTTCAGGTACCCAAAACACAAGCAAGAAGGTTGATCTAGATGTTGAAGGACTAAGAGTTCAAAGTTGCGCATCGAAAACGTGCATGTTACAAGGTGTGGGAACGGAAATCATTGAAGGTTAGCAAATACGACAGATGGACATTGTATTGCCGAGAAGGAGAGTATCAGAAGTAATGAGAGAAAAGTTGAATACAAGTTTTAGAGGACATATTGGAATAATACAGCACTACAACACGAGGTTAAATAAAATAATACACCGTAGGCTATTGATATAGCAAGTCAATTTTTAAAAACTACCTATAGGACAACAAATACATCATGATTATAATGGACTGTTCACTGTAGTAGAGGAGCAGTCATATTAGCAAGAAATTTGGTAATACTTGAGCTTCTCGAGGATCGGGGAATTTCGAACTATACAACTAATCGCTGAGTTGTGTATGACACTCAGCATTACGGTAACATTTTGGCAAAAATGGTAAATTCACAAAAATGTAAACACCGTAAGGCAAAATTGGTAAACTCAAATTTCAAGAACTAGGATTAATTATTTAAACTGTCACTGATGGAGTTTAGTTTAATATTTCGAAGTGATAAAACATCTATACATAGCAAAATTTTGAGTGTCAGTAAAACAACAATCTACCAAGGTAGAATACGTGAACCTGTTGAGAACCGCAACATAAATTAAATACACAACCAATTCATGAGGGCGAAATTCTATAGGCCCTAGAAAAGTCACCGAATCGGATGGGGAAGGTTTTGTCTACCATTATTAAGAGTACCAACGGTACTGTATTGATATTAAAGACCGTGACAGGTAACTATAGATATATTTATTTAATCAGTGTAAATTAGCCTACACAATTGGAAAGCGACAAACCTTACAATTCATTGTGTAAAATTTGTGAAGTAAATAAACCTTAAAGCCTCATTATACTGTTATTTAATTTTTTTTTATTTTTTATTTTTTTATTTTTTATATTTTATTCTATGCTATCTTTTTTGGGGCTCAAGGCTCTCCCAGCTCTTTCGCGGTTCGCTTATTTACGTCCTACTTTACGCCTTAACGGCCAAATCGAGGACGTACGGCTATAGGTCCGATTTTCGTAGAACCATTTGCGCATTGCATAGCTCCGTGCCAGCCTATAGTACTGACATGAAAGATGGGTCGGCCCATGAGTTCTGCACTTCAACAGGGGGTCATAGATGTGTTCATTAACACCACCGATCGTAATCAGATGGTGAAAAATCCCTTTTGCATCCTGCCCCTATCGGGATTCGAACCCGGTACCTCCCGCTCCAACTGCCACAGTATTAACCACTGAGCCAATTGGGCGGTTTCTGTTATTTAATTTTCGATCATAACTCTGCAATTAGTCAGTATTCTTGATATGATGTGTCCGCAAACACACCGAAATCGAAAATAATAATTTGCCGGTCTTACTTCACAATCACATGTATTAAGGCATACAATATTTAATATAGTAACTATATAGTACTAAGTGCTATAGTAACTAAGTACTATCTCCGCTATTCATATTATACTATAATAGTTTCATGCACCTGTAATCACGGGTTTTTTAAAACTGAAACTATAATTAACATTTAAATGTTCATTCGACTAAATTGATTTTGATGAGCGGGAATCTATGGTATGATTCCGTTTGAGTTACAAATAAATATGCATTACTTGTTTCATGCATATAGTTAAATCTACTTTAATTGCCATTTAAGCATGACTAAATCAAAATTGCTTGACAAGTTGTACATATAACCAATTTCTATCTTCTACTTCAAACAAATAGCTGTCAACCATTGCAGTTGATAGGTAACTTTTGTACGATTTGAATAATTCTTTTCTTAACTCAAACATTTAACTTTCAGTTTCATATCCACTAGTTCAACTACCAGCGGAACAATTATGTGTTATTATATACATTTTTTGTTTGTTTCAATTAACGGAAATGTATACTCGTATGGCGTGACCAAATATAAACTCCACATATATATATATATATATATATATATATATATATATATATATATATATATATATATATATATATATACAGTGAGACCATTTAATATTCGGGCAAACGTAGCATACACTTATTCATTAGATTATTTACTATCATACCGCCCAGTTTGCGCAGTGGTTAAAAAGCTGCGTAGTGGAGTGGTACGTACTAGGTTCGAATCCCGATAGGGGTAGGATGCGAAAAGTGATTTTCACCATTGATCGTTTGGGTGGTGCGATGGGTAATGCAAATCAACTCATATGAGACCCTTTTGAGTTAATAGAATGCGTGTGCTGTCCCATCTTCCATGTCAGTACTAGAGGCTGTCATGGAGCTATACAATGTGCAGATGGTTTCTACGTAAAATCGGACCTTTACCCGGAACGTCAGGTACTAGTGGGATGTCACAATGGGCCAATTGAATCTGAGTGACGGATAACACAAAAAAAAGTTTTGACTTTGATATTTGCTTTACGATTGCCCAAAATGTTTTGAACACACCACCTCAGTCTCGAGGCATAAGCTCAATAGAGAATTTGTGGCACCTATTGGATGCGCAAATAAGAAAACGCCATATTTCCAACAAGGTGTAACTGCAAAATATACTTCAGGAGGAATGGAACAAAATTTGACCAGAACTAACAAAAAACTAGTAAGTTCAATGCCAAGAAGATCAAAATCTGTGATAAAGCAAACAGAGTGTGCAACAAAGTGCTAAAACATAAATATTGAAATTCAAATTTATAAAATATCAGCTGAAACTGCCCTATGTCCGAATATTAAATTGTGATGAATTTGTGCCATTTTTTATTAAATCAATTATTTTGTTAATTGATGAATCAATTTATTTATTATAATTTACACCTCGTATTAAAGTAATAAATAAATAAACATATTCTTAGAATAAAAATTATTTTAAGTTCGATATGATAGTAGATAATCTAATGAATAATTGTAGATAATCTAATGAATAATTGTATGTTACGTTTGTCCAAATTTTAAATGGTCTCACTGTATATATATATATTTATATATATATATATATATATATATATATATATATATATATATATATATATATATATATATATATATATATGTATATATATATAATATATATATATACACACACACACATATATATATATATATATATATATATATATATATATATATATATATATATATATCGGGTGATTTTTTAAGAGCTTGAGAACTTTTTTTTAAAAAAAACGCATAAAATTTGCAAAATCTCATCGGTTCTTTATTTGAAACGTTAGATTGGTCCATGACATTTACTTTTTGAAGATAATTTCATTTAAATGTTGACCGCGGCTGCGTCTTAGGTGGTCCATTCGGAAAGTCCAATTTTGGGCAACTTTTTCGAGCATTTCGGCCGGAATAGCCCGAATTTCTTCGGAAATGTTGTCTTCCAAAACTGGAATAGTTACTGGCTTATTTCTGTAGACTTTAGACTTGACGTAGCCCCACAAAAAATAGTCTAAAGGCGTCAAATCGCATGATCTTGGTGGCCAACTTACCGGGCCATTTCTTGAGATGAATTGTTCTCCGAAGATTTCCCTCAAAATGGCCATAGAATCGCGAGCTGTGTGGCATGTAGCGCCATCTTGTTGAAACCACATGTCAACTAAGTTCAGTTCTTCAATTTTTGGCAACAAAAAGTTTGTTAGCATCGAACGATAGCGATCGCCATTCACCGTAACGTTGCGTCCAACAGCAATGATTCCACCAGCGTACAAACCACACCAAACAGTGCATTTTTCGGGATGCATGGGCAGTTCTTGAACGGCTTCTGGTTGCTCTTCACTCCAAATGCGGCAATTTTGCTTATTTACGTAGCCATTCAACCAGAAATGAGCCTCATCGCTGAACAAAATTTGTCGATAAAAAAGCGGATTTTCTGCCAACTTTTCTAGGGCCCATTCACTAAAAATTCGACGTTGTGGCAGATCGTTCGGCTTCAGTTATGAAATGTCAAAGCATACTGAGCATCTTTCTCTTTGACACCTTGTCTGAAATCCCGCGTGATCTGTCAAATACTAATGCATGAAAATCCTAACCACAAAAAAATCACCCGTTATATATATATATATATATATATATATATATATATATATATATATATATATATATATTGTTTCAACTGACCAAAATCAACTGAAAAAATGGAACAAGATAAAACTGAAAGTTTATTAAAACATAGTTCATCTACCGTGCCATCTGACTCAAACAACCCAGACTACCTACAAATAAAAAACTGTTCCGATATAACAACTACTATAGAAATAGTTAATATTTCATGACTCCAACTGATTCAGATCAGATCACATTTTCCATGCAAACCAAAGACACATTTTGAGCCAAATGAAATTTGGATTTTTTATTGTATAATAACACATGAATGTCATATCTATCGCCAATTGATACGACTCTCTGTCTATTTCTCTCTTTTCGTTATGTAGGACAGTTTCTCTTTTTTATAACCAAATTGTTTGCATTTGTATTTAATATTAACGTCATTTGAAGTGTTGTGCACGTAGCCAAAAAATAGCCTCTTTTTATTAGCCGCATTTGATCCCTGCACAAAGTTGCCATTGTGAGCAACAAAATTATTAGAATTGTTACTAGTAATATATAGTAAAAATAGACACAACAAGAAATAATGCTACAAGTAAACACAAAGTTGTGTGGATTGGCGATCCATACAACGTTGGCAATAAGGATGACTAATAGTAAAACTAATCGGGAGATAATTTAATTTTATAGACTTTTTATTCAAATTAAATAGTGTATTTATTTAATAGAAAATATCCCACTTTAAAATTATTTTTATTTAGGTATTGATAGACACAAAATTGCGATACCTAAATATAAAAGATATAGCTATCGAAGAACTTAAACGTGCATGCACCAAGATTATTGAAAAGACTAAAAATTGTAAGAGTACAACTGTTTTTGATAATCTTAGAATAATATCTGATTCCGGTAAGAAGTTAATACTACCGGTAAAATAATATAAATATTATATTAATATGCGAATTTTGTGTTTTTACTTCAGATTTAAATCAACAACACTTAAACATGTTTGGATTAATGTAATTGCTTCATATTTTTCCAACAACGTTCATTGTTTCTCAAATTAAATTCAGTAAATTAGAAGTTCTGGAGAGTTTTTTGTACAATTGTTTAATATTTAACATTATGAAGCCTGATTCACTATGAAAAATACTGACTGAATAAATAAATATTTTTTGGTTATGTGCGAGAGAAATAAAAAATATTTCGAGTATTTTATTCAGTACTGGATAAATTTTTATAGTTACTGCAAAAATTATTATAGCAGTATGTACTGACAAAATATATCAAGAGAAGTATTTTTATTCAGTACTGGCAAATGTTTTATATGAAAATTGAATAAGGATGTGAAATCGTTTCTTTGAAGTGAAGTAATATTTTAAAAGTGAAGTCATTTTTAAATATGAAGCATTTTATAGTAGTTTCTTTACAGTAAATTCATAATCTTAACATTTCGTACTGTCATTTTTTTAATTTATAGTAGAAAATAAATAATTAAAATAAATATAATTATACTAATTTGCGATAGGTATTTACATAATTTACAGTGAACTATTTATGTTAGTACAACAGTAATTATTACTTAAACTTACCAAAAAGTATTTGTCTTAAATATCACTTTAATTGTCGGTGATTATTTGAATAATTTACGACGGTTGAGTTATATTTGCACTAATAATAATTGTCACTTAAAATTATCGAAATGTTTTTCTTAAATAATTATTATAATTTTTCTAACTAGCTTCTTTCTTTCGCACGATTAATTAATGTTTGATATTAAATTATTCGAAGTAAGTTTAAATTTTTTTGCCAAATACCATTAGAGCGACTAATTTATTAGATGGTAAAATTATTAGCGATACATAATATAGATTTTTAGGTATATATATATATATATATATATATATATATATATATATATATATATATATATATATATATATATATATATATATATAATATATATATATATATATATATATATATATATATATATATATATATATATATATATATATATATATATATATATATATATATATTTATATATATATATATAAATATATATATATATATATGTATATATATATGTATATATATATATATATATATATATATATATATATATATATATATATATATATATATATATATATATATATATATATATATATTACAATTGTAACTATATAAAGGGTGATTTTTTTGTGGTTAGGATTTTCATGCATTAGTATTTGACAGATCACGCGGGATTTCAGACAAGGTGTCAAAGAGAAAGATGCTCAGTATGCTTTGACATTTCATAATGAATAGACTTACTAACGAGCAACGCTTGCAAATAATTGAATTATATTACAAAAATCAGTGTTCGGTTCGAAAAGTGTTTCGCGATTTACGTCCGATTTATGGTCTACATAATCGACCAAGTGAGCAAACAATTAATGCGATTGTGACCAAGTTTCGCACTCAGTTTACTTTATTGGACATTAAACCAACCACACGAATGCGTACAGTGCGTACAGAAGAGAATATTGCGTCTGTTTCTGAGAGTGTTGCTGAAGACCGTGAAATGTCGATTCGTCGCCGTTCGCAGCAATTGGGTTTGTGTTATTCGACGACATGGAAGATTTTACGCAAAGATCTTGGTGTAAAACCGTATAAAATACAGCTCCTGCAAGAACTGAAGCCGAACGATCTGCCACAACGTCGAATTTTCAGTGAATGGGCCCTAGAAAAGTTGGCAGAAAATCCGCTTTTTTATCGACAAATTTTGTTCAGCGATGAGGCTCATTTCTGGTTGAATGGCTACGTAAATTGCCGCATTTGGAGTGAAGAGCAACCAGAAGCCGTTCAAGAACTGCCCATGCATCCCGAAAAATGCACTGTTTGGTGTGGTTTGTACGCTGGTGGAATCATTGGACCGTATTTTTTCAAAGATGCTGTTGGACGCAACGTTACGGTGAATGGCGATCGCTATCGTTCGATGCTAACAAACTTTTTGTTGCCAAAAATGGAAGAACTGAACTTAGTTGACATGTGGTTTCAACAAGATGGCGCTACATGCCACACAGCTCGCGATTCTATGGCCATTTTGAGGGAAAACTTCGGAGAACAATTCATCTCAAGAAATGGCCCGGTAAGTTGGCCACCAAGATCATGCGATTTGACGCCTTTAGACTATTTTTTGTGGGGCTACGTCAAGTCTAAAGTCTACAGAAATAAGCCAGCAACTATTCCAGTTTTGGAAGACAACATTTCCGAAGAAATTCGGGCTATTCCGGCCGAAATGCTCGAAAAAGTTGCCCAAAATTGGACTTTCCGAATGGACCACCTAAGACGCAGCCGCGGTCAACATTTAAATGAAATTATCTTCAAAAAGTAAATGTCATGGACCAATCTAACGTTTCAAATAAAGAACCGATGAGATTTTGCAAATTTTATGCGTTTTTTTTTAAAAAAAAGTTCTCAAGCTCTTAAAAAATCACCCGTTATAAAAAACATTTAATTTAAACAGTCAATTGGTTGGCTTCTCAAAAACATAATCATATATAGATTACAGCAATTACTCAGGTGACGAAGTACATAGTGAATGTTGTAGTATGGTGATGGTGAGTGTTGTAGAAAATGACGCCCAAGTTCTAATTATTTATAATGAACAAAAAATTACATTGCGCTTAAAAAATATTTAATTAAAAATTAGCGTCAAAAATGTGTACGACAAATATTTTGCAAACAAAAAATGAATTAGTCAGTGTATCACTTTGAAAGGTTGTTAAAAATATTAGTTATGATTTTAGATTAATATTATGTAGTTTAATGACCCCACTTAACGTGAAATGATTATGCAATAAAATCCATTATCACGATAAAATATTAATGAGTGTATTATCGTTAAGCGTATTCGTAGTTCGTACATGGTGATCGTTCTCAACTCAAAGTCAAACAAATTATGATCATAACCTTGACATTTGTGGTCCGAAATTAATATTCTTGTAACTATTAAAATTTGCATATTGTTTAGTAAGTTTATGCCATGTATTCTTAGTAATGTACAGATCCATGAATACTTTGTGGTGAAAAGCTTTTATATTTCTCTCTTATCAATATATATTTTATGATTGGATGGGTTATCGGATTTATTTATATGCATAATAATTACCAAAACGAATTACGCTTTTCGCGAAGGAAGATAGAATGTGACTGAGCCAGTGTATCTGGTCCTTGCGGATTTCTTGCACGATATCAGTCATCAACTTCCTATATCACTCGCATTATTCCTCTATCGATCTTTCAATTCCTCTATCGATCATTTCAAAATTAGTAAGTTACTCGGAAACCATACATTTTCCAATAATGGCGATTTCTGCTGTGTAACGGTATTTGCAAGATAATGTTTTTCCATATAAATCGGAAATTCATCTTAAGATGACTGATGAAGAGGATACATTAAAATTTGATAGTAGATTATATTATTTAAAAAAACAATATTAATGAATTGTTAAATATTATATATAACACTAAGATTGTTGTCCAGTTGCTGGATAGAGTTCAGCGGCGTGCCATCCGAATAATACGAAACCCCAGACTTACGAAAGATCTAGACCACCTTCAACACCGCAAAGATGTTGCAGAACTCTGCGTGTTCCACAGATTAATAAATGGTAAATGTTCTGCAGAATTAAAGGAAAAAACACCATCATTTCTTACGCCATGACGTAACAAATGGTGGTGTCACACGAGGAACGGTTAATGCACATAAGTTTACGGTGAAGCTGCCGAAACTTCGAACTGAAGATGCAAAGCGCGAATTTATTTATCGAACATCTAAGAAGGGGAATTTGTTGGCTGGTTTTCAGTTTCGGTTGAAATATAAAATGCACATGTTTAAGGCAGCTATCAACCTTTACTTGAAGGATCGCGCGTTGGGTGCAGGAGCTCTGACAGTTACAAGGAGTATGCCACAAGTGTACAAATGAGATTCTCATGCCAAACCTTGTCAAAAGCCTTGGTTATATCTAAAGCGATTGCAAAGGCTTCTTCGTGGTGCTCAAGGGCGAGATTCCATTTGTTTGCAACATACGTCAAAAGATCGGTTGTGGAGCGGCTTTCGCGGAAGCCATATATATTAAATAATCTGAAATTATTTTATTAATCTCAAGATAATGAACCAATTGATGGTCAATGCATTTCTGAAAATATTTAGCTACGGCTGACACAATTTGAATTGGCCGGTAGTTTGAGGGGTCAGTTTTATCACACACACGTTTAAGGGTCGGTTGCACTATCGCAATCTTCCAGGCGTTCGCGTATTTACCTTTCTTATAAGAAAGGAGAAAAATTTTGTTAATATTGGAACCAAGTCACTGGCAAGCTCCTTCAATATTCGAACAGGAATTCCATCAGCTCCGGTGGCCTTATTTATGTCCATTTCCTTCAGGTTCCTGAAGACAATTTCCTCGGAGATGTTGACAGGATCCATATTTTGGAACCAAAATACGGAATTGACGGAGGCGTAACTCTATCGGGGACAACTAAATTCAAAGTAAAGACGTTTGCCAGTAAGTCGGCCTGCAAATATGGATTCCAACACCAAAGCACCGTCTGCACATTTCATTGCTGAAATAGATGTTTTAAAAATATTGGCAACGGATGCAACCATCTGGTAAAAGTTGGGATCGGAGATTTTCAAATCGGAAGCCTTAGCGGCTTTCTTGTTGTCAGCTCTTTTCGCTCTTATAGCACAGATTTTGTTTTACAGATATTACGTGTGACCATATATTCTTCAAACGAAATTTCGTTGCGCTTATATTTCTTGTGAGCAGATTTATTTTGTCTGGCTGCTTTGACCATTTCTTTTGAAAAGATTTTAAAATTAGGATTGGGATTGGGAAAGGATGATGGGATATATTTATTCATTCTATGTAGAACGGTTTCGGTTAAATTGGAAACGGCGTCATCTATTTGATTACTATAAAAACAATGGATCTTCCACAAGAAATGTTGAAAAAATTACCGTAACTCATCATGATCAGCCTCGTTAAAATGCCACTGACGCGTTGGCCGCAGTCTAAATTCTGGTGGTGTTTATCGCAAGACATTCGAGTGATATTCGGGGATTGAATAACAAACGTGTAACTACACACGATACATTTTTACTCATGATAAATTCATATTTTCTTATTCTTTCGCGAATATATTATTCTGCCTTACACGTAAAAACATCAAAAACAAAAGAAAACATTAATACAATCATGCCTACTACAATTACATTTCAAATGACTTTTTTATGTTCATGCTACGGTGAAATTAATATTAGGTTGATAAAAACCCGTGAAAAATGGATTAATTCTTACGGGTTTTGTTTTTTTGTTATGGTGAGGGTAATGAATTATTCACGGCCGTGAGTGTATGTATGTATACTTAAGTATATTTAATGTTATATATTGTGTTGTTTATAACAGGAATTTTATGTTTGAATCTTGAAAATATTTCTTCAAACTGCACAAAATTATAAATTGGCAATGGGAGTGAAAATAAAATATTGCTTAGAGCTTTATTGTTGTTCTTTAGTGTGAAAAAAATTTGGTTCCATCGATGTCGAATTATGTAAAGCGAAACAACTATTAATCGGGGCAGACCGGAATTTGAACGAAATCTTCTTTGGTCAATTTTATCTGACTGCACTTGTTTCCTTTTAAATACAATGAAACAGAGAAATTAGTATGCTAGGCAAAGGAGTTACGCAACTTCTTCAACGTGCAATTCTTCTTTTTCAATTTCTCGGACTTGTATACGAAAAGGAGCAAAACCACAATCAAAGAACTTCAGCTGCTTGAATAAAAATTCAACTCCAACGTTGCTGAGGTAATGCTGAGGTTAATAATCCTCATATAGCAGACATTATCGCATATAGATCTAAATGATATTTTGAAAATATTACTTCAAATCGATAATAATTTTATTGCATATTTTGAAATAATTGAGAAGTATAGAATTTATTTATAAGATTATTGAACCATTATTCCATTCGTTAGTAAATAGTTAAATGTGCTGTTTCTAGAAACTCATTAATAATTTAGTTTATAGTTTTTATTTACAAAACTAAATGTGTGCTCCAGAACGTGCAAATTTGTATGAAAAGTCAATATTAAGAATTGCAACAAATAATTTACACTAGTGGAATTACATTTATAAAATCAAGTAAACTCGCGGATTGTATAGAAGCATCTTATTACAATTTATTTCACAATACATACTTAATGGTACTTGTATGTATTTGATTTCTTATCTCAATTGAAATTCCGCGGTATATTTGGATTTGTTTCGATTAATGTGAATGATACGATACGATTAACGTGTAGAGTTGTGTGACTAAAAAATATTAAAAATATAAAAGGAATCAAAGACGATTAATCTAATATTTACTAGCAGAAGATCATTCATGGAATTGGTTAAATCTGTTGTTGCTTAAATTAAAAAGTTCGTCGTCCTCCAATATCATAGGTACCGACCAAATGGCGCAGTTGTTTAGGGCATTTGGAGTGGGAGTTACTTAATAATGAATTCCGACCGAGGCACGATTTTTAAATATTCTACCATCTGATTACGGTCATTGGTGTGAATACAACTATGACTCCATGTTGGAGTTCAGATTTCATCGGCCCACCCATTTTCCATGCTAGTTTTATGTTAGGTGCTACGCAATGTGTACTTGGTTCTCAAACCGCGAAAACTTTAAGAGTGCCTTGAGCCTCAAAAATCAATATTGCAAAGATTATTACTGAGAATAAAAAAAATCGATAGAGATAAACATGATACATATCATTGACAGCTTTTAAATAAGCCCGAATGTAGCCCGAATTAGTTTGAAAAATTAAAGGTGCTGGGATTACTATTAAAAGTCAGCATGAATAAAATTTACTGTTATAAACAGTTCTACAACATTGAAAGAATAATATTCAATACCTATTCAATTTTTTCTTTGTCACTCAGGCTCGATTCACAGTGTACGTGACATCCTCTTCTAAATTAAATATAGACTCTGGTTTTTCAAAGAATGAATCCCAAGAGATCCGGTATTTTCAAGGCAATCAGTTGATCCTCAAATATGAATTGTGATCCACAGTAGTACAGTCTATGGTTTTAAAAGAAGGACAGTCGTATAAGAAGTAGCTCGACAGGTTCTTCTTTTCCTCCTCCACACGCAGTTTGCACTGTTTTGAATTTTCATTCGGAACATGAGATTATTCAGAGAACAGTGTCCCGTGAGAATAACCAGCAAGTTCTTCAAAGTGCGTCTATCATAATTCAAGAATTTCTGGGATCTTTACTGATTTATTGTTTTAAAGAAGATTTTGGATAGGCGACAAGAGATAAGGTTGTCCCATCTTTTCTGGTACCACTAGACTGAGAGTCGATATCACTATTAAGAGATATAATAACGACACTTCTAAAGTGATCTAATGTACCACAAAAAGTAAGCTGCATCCAACCGGCCCATTTATCAGACTGATAAGAAAGTACTTAATTGATTATATCTGCCTTGTAAGCAAACAAAATCAAGCCGCGCTAGATCCACAGTCATCTCAATACCCAGACAAACAAGTATTTAAAGGCAGTTAAAAAGATTCCCTCCAACGGGAATGTTCTAGGCCACCAAATAAGCGCGGTAAACGAGATGGTATAACAACCGAAACGTATGCGTCTGGGTTTTAAACGCCCATAATTTACCAAATCATTGTTAAATGTTACATGTTTTGTCAGGTAATCTTTCGATCTAACCATATCCCCAGATACTTAACTTCTGAAGAGAGCGGGATAGTATGAGTATGTTTATTTAATACACTTTAATGTATCGGACAATTTTTCGAAAGATCAAAGTGAGCAATCCCGCAAAGAAAAAAAGATTGGACTATCTGTTCAATGTCATTTAACATTGTTAAGTCTTCTCAAAAGGATGGTTGGTATGGTTTTGAACTTTTAAACCCTGGAAGGATAATTAAGATTGTGGTGACTTATTATTGCGTCTTTATTTATACTTGGTAAATAGTAACGAACTGTAATTAGCAGCATACGAGTGGTACGATCACGATAGGATGTTAAGTATTGTGAAGACTACATATTTAATTTAAATTCATCGTAATGGTATAGGGATGATATGGGTCGAGTATCATTATGTAAATGGTGTGATATTTGGAAACAAAACGAATCTGCTTGGGAGCTCAGATTATAGTGTTATATAATCTTTATGAACTGCTTTCAGTTTCAAACTGAATTAAATAGGTGCTAATTACAGCAAGATATTCTAGCAAAAAATACAAAAAGCCGTCCACATTTAAAACCCAGTATGTCAACTTATTATGTAATAGATAATTTTCTGCATTTATTCATTTATTGATAACTATCCAAATACATAAAAATGCATCAAAAATTACCAAATCCAACGATGACGACATTTTTTCAGGCTTGTATTTGAAATTTGACACATCCCTCAGAATGAAAAACATATCCCTAATAAGCAAATGGTTGAAAAATGCGTAATATGAGCTAATGTAATTAGTTCAACCTTTCATGTGAATCCTTTCATGGAAAAGGAAAATTAAATGAATGTTTTTGAATAATGCCAATGGTTAAATTCAAGAACAAAATGTTAGTTAAATTATGATTTTTCTGAAGGAATTGATTGTAAGTTCAAACCGATTCTTACTCTCAATTTTGAAGTAATGATATAGTTGCAATACATACGAGAAGCAATATTTGTCGATTTTCAAAAAGAGTGAAAATCTAATACTTATTTGTTGTCTACACTCTTCCTGATTCTAATGATCATCAGACTAGGTAATTTTTGTCGTTATAAGTTACAGAGAACATCATTTGCCTGATGGTGAGAATGCTAGCACGTTGCAATTTCGCATAAATTAAGTTTCAACAATCAAAAGTAACCTATAGCTTACAAGTTATTTCAGACTTTGATTAAGTTAACAACAGGATTTCAACTAATGTTTAAGTAGTAATTGATAAAAACAAGTGAAATGATTTACCGAGATTTATTTAAATGTTTAATAAGAAACTTTAGTTTATATAAAAAATAAATCGATTGTGCTTTTAATTGTACGACAATATAATGGAGTGATTACCTTATATAAAAATAATGATCATATTCATCGAGAACTGTTTGAACCATCTGTACAACCATACATATGTGTAAATAATTTTTATAAATTTTTGAAGAATCTATTTATTAATTTTACCAAAACAACCGACATACGAAAAATATTTATTTTTGTACAAAGACAATGTCTTTTAATATACAGGTAATGTTGCTTTAAGTTATATTTGTATTAAAAACAACTTGTAGTTTGTAAACAATCCCACAATTGTGTGGTTTTCCCAAAAGAAAAATTGTACATACATAATTTACAGGTTGAATAAATATTGGCAAAAATAAAATAAAGGTTGAAGATTGCGTTGTAAAAAAATGTGGAAACAAACCTTCTGTACGCACTGTATTTAAACCTTTTCCGTAATTATTGTTGTTACATATAGATTAAAAACGTAATGTATTCTTGGTAGTACGAACAAAAAAATTCTTAACTTTTATCAAAGAAGTAGATCTCTTTGACATTTGAGTCACATTTCATCAGTTAAAATGAAACGTAAAATTGATAAATGTACATAACGTATATTGTGTACATATATAAGAAATATATTATATTTATATTTAGAATAAACAAACTTAAGGTTTCCTTTTTAATTTTCATTTTATTTACAAAAAAAACTATAACTTTTTTTATTCATATTTTCTTTCTTTGTATTTTTTTTTCATATTTTTGTTTTTCTTATTATTGTAGAGCAGGGAGAAATAAGAAGAAAAAATCAAATAAGATGCTGTATATAGTCTATGTACGCACTTGTGTCTAAATTTAGTATTTATACAGATAAATAACGAGTTTGAAACAAATGTCGTATAGATCTAAAACTAAATAATTTTTAATTACGTGCTGAATATAGTTGTCCAATCATTATTCAAGACACTATATGATTTACAATTTATTTACCACCGACCAAATGGTTAAAGCTGCGGCAATTAGAGTGAGAGATACCGGGTTCAAATCTCGATAGGAGCAGAATACGAAAGGGATTTTTCACTATATGATTATGATAGGTGGTGTGAATGAACACATCTATGACTTCCTGTTGGCGTGCAAAATTTATGAACCAACCCATCTTTTATGTCAGTACTATAGGCTGACATGAAGCTATGCAATGTGCAGATGGTTCTACATGAATAGACCTGTACGTCCGCGATTTGGCTGTATAACGGGGTAAAGTAGGACGTAAATAAGCGAATCGTGAAAGAGTTGAGAGAGCCGTGAGCTCCAAAAGAGATTGCAATGCTAAAGTCAGACAGCCTCTTGAACCTGGGAAGCTGTATAGTTTGTCTGAAGAGTTATTTATAATATTTCATTGAATTCTATTAATTATAGGTTATATCCATAATTAATGGGATTGTATTCAAGATCTGGGGAACAAGAAATGAAATAAATGTATCAGTGGTGAGTGGTGACTCAGTCTGCATAAGGAGAGCTTTTCCTTTTATTTTTAAGAATACAAATGCTAAAATTATGGCACTTCGCCGCGTTGTCCAATTGAGATATTAATTCGTGACCTTATCTTTTGAAAACCTAAAGATTAAGTTCGCTTTTTCTATAGAATATTAGGCTTGCTATATATAAAGAGTGATCCAATAGTAAGTACTTTTTCCAATTGTGATTCATGCGTGACAACTGTTACGTTAATATGATATTTGTGTTAGACTTATAAGAGAACAACGTTTACAAATTGTGGAAATTTATTTCAGAAAATTATTGTTCTGTGAAAAAATGTTTTCATGCTCTTAGAACTGAACGCACTATTCCCAAAATAATCCATAAATTTCGAACAACTTTTTCATTACTGGATTTTCATCACCAGACTAGAGTGCGTACAAGTCGATCTAATGTCAATATTGCTGCTGTACCAGAAAGTGCACGTGAAGACCGCAATATTTTTCATATGGCACAAAGTGGCGTATTTTAAAGAGAGATCTTGGTTAGTTGGTACACAAAATACAGCATGTTCAAGAATTGAAGTCAGTTGACTTTTCCTTCGTCATCGATTTGGTTTAAGGGCATTGGAATTGTTTTATCAACTTTTATCAAAAAGTTGTGTTCAGCGATAAAGCTCATCAACAAACAAAATTGTCGTATTTGGGCTGATGAATAGCCACAAGAGATTCAAGATCTTCCAATGCATTCTGAAAAATACACTGTATGGTGCGATTTATGGGCAGGTGGCATCATCGGACCATATTTATTTAAAAATGCGGAAGGACAACGTGTAAACATTGATGGAACAAACTACAGAGCAATGATCAATGATTTTTTTTGGTTAGAACTCAAAATATTTGTTTAGCCGTCTTGTGAGTTTGACAGGATGGAACAACATGCCACACAGCAGGTCAAACCATCGATTTATTGAAAGATTTTAATAAGAACATCATATCAAGAAAGGGACCCGTGGATTAGCCTCTAACAATTTGGGGTTGGACGCCGTTAGATTTCTTTTTGTGGGGATATCTGGAATCAATTGTTTATATCGATAAACCACAAGTAATTCCTGCATTTCAAGCGAACACGCGTAATTATATCGGAACATCGCCGAAATGCTCAAGAGTGCTGGAAAAATGGTCCCAGTTGCGGACAACGTTTAAAAGTAATTTTTTATTATTAAATTGATTTTAATGCGTTTTATTTTAAACATACTTCCGGAAGCTCTTATTGGATCATCCTTCATAAGCAATGTATTTGACATTTGTGAAGCCTCAATCTATATAATTCTTGAGCAACACATAAGATTAGATACAAATTAAAACAATTTAAAAATTATGTGAAAATCCAAAGAGGTAAATCAAAGGCTTCGAGAGCCTTTGGGTGACAAATAAAATAGAATACTTGTTAAATTATTCTCGATAAGTCAACAAAGTTAGTGGATGTGATTTGACAATCCGAATTTCAAGAAAAAGAAAAATTAAATGAATGTTTTCGGATAATGTCAATGCTTACACAAATCTAGGAATTGCAAACGATCAACTCAAATAATAGTGATGTTGATACTTCAGTAAAATTATAATGTTGCTTTCTCCAGTTTTGAAGATAGGAGTAATTTTGGTTTCATTATGTAGTTTTTACCATGTAGTATATGCAACATGGACATGGAAAACATCCCAATTACGTTACTGATATTGACTTCTATTTTAACAATTAATTAATTTCTATGGTAGCCCGAACTGATAAAAGATATAACATCTCAAAAATAAGTTTTTAAAAATTAGAGAATAGTGATTGAAGTGAAGCTTTTTTTATGATTTGGAATTATGACGTTTGCACTATCGAAACTGAAACTCATCTTAAAAATACGTTTAAACTTAACAATGCTATGTTTGTTGCGTATTTGTACATGAGCTCTATACCCACTTAAATTTAAGTTGACATGATGCTTTTAAATATTTTACAACCAACTCCAAATTACAAACATTCGATTACATTTCCAAACATTGGATTACATTTGACATAAACATGGTGCAGTGAGTGAGCATTAGATCATCACAAAGTTATAGTTAATAGGATTAATCAAACCAGTTCTTGTAAACAACGTCAATAAAGCTATTTGTCGAAATCATTGTTGATTTCTATGTGCAATGTCATATTGAGAATATGGCTTACTATGCTAGTGATATATGACCGTCAAATGTGCCGGTTTTCGTAATAAAAGTTTGTTTTTAACAAGATTTGATCCAAAATTTGTAGAGATAACGAGTTTAATACAATATATATAAAAATTCAATCTTATACAAGTAGTAGTATACAACTGCTCAAGTTTTGAGATTAAATACTCGTCGGTTTAACCTCTTAGAAATTCAGGCGTGTCTAGTTTTCTTCAGACGATAAAATTTGGCTTTATACCTACATATCATATTATGCTGTGTAAACTTTTTATATATTGTGGGATGTGATAATAAGTTACACTTGACATGTGTAATTTAACCATTGAGTTTACATTATGTAGGTAATATTCGCGATAATAGATAACTTAATCCCATCATTAATATTTTTCTGGTTTATAAATAACTATTGACAGTAATAATAATTTTGTGTTCTGTGTAAATTGTTGAAAAAATATAATTAATCGGTAAATTTGTGTTCGATTAATTTGTTCTTCCTGCTTAGTCAACTAACAGACGACGTTAGTTCTTGAAATTTAAACAAATATAGTCTACATTTAAATCTATCACTTAATCACCACACAGGGCCGTTATCAGACCAGCACCCGGTGCACACGAAAATTAGGTAATTTCTTTAACTCTCATGTAAACTTGTGGTGCTGAATATCCTAGTAATATTGGAAATATAATATTATAGACTTGAGCATAATAACGGAACATTTTTGACAATACCACATGCAATTGCTTTTATTTATTCTCACCAGATTGACTACTAGAAACAATTGTTTTTAGACTAATATAACTAGGAGTGTAAGTCTATTTTTAATAACTTTAAACGCACCTCATGATTTAATAAAAGGCGCAATTTATGGCCAAGTGGCATAAAAAGAAAATTAAATACTTTGATATTTGCAACATGGTTTGGAGCTCAGATTGAGAACATTCGACTATGGAATCGGTTAACTAAGATCATCTAAAAATTGCATTGTTCCACGCCAATCTATGATGCCGACTTGAAAAATGGATCGGCTCATGAATTCAGTCTAGAAGTGGAAAATTGTTCTTTTGTATTCTTTCATACTCAGAGTTCAGACTCGATGCTTTCCGTTCTTGCTACTACAAAATTGACTACTGGATAATTGGTCAATAATAATCGTTGGTAAAAATATCTTTAATATATATGCACGCTTGACGTTAAAGAGTCCAACTTTTAAGACCCCGAAAGATTATTTAAGACAGGATTTATTTTTGAAGAAAACTAAAAGGTAGCGGATTCTTGAAATAAGATATTCGTTAAAGAGTTAGGAAAAAATTATCCCAACTATAAAATAATTGAATTTTATTTGGTCAACTTGTAGTAAGATGGTATATACGGAGCTCCAGCACGATGCTAAAAACATAATTTGCATTAATTATGTCCAAAACTTCTGAGAACGTTCGAGCGATATACTGATCACAGTGCAACCAATTAGTCTCCGTTCACTGAAAATATACCACGAAATTGGTCAAATAAACGTCCATAATTTTTTTATTACTGACTGCAAAACTGAGGTTTGATTTTTAAATAATAAAACTTGTATGTACATAGATCAGATGGACGCGTTATAGTGTGGCTAAATCCAAATGAATACCTTAAAACTAATAATGTATGTGGGACTGGAAAATATGAAGAAGGTGGCCTTATAATACGGATTTGTATGAGTGCCTCTGGAGTTGCACAACATTGGATTATAGAGTGTATTATGGACAAACATTTGTATAGAACAATGTAGAGAAATTTGGTATAAGTGGATCGTTTATCTTTCAGCAAGATAACGATCGAAAACATACAGCAAATTTGGTCAAGGAATGGCTACTCTAAAATTGCCCAAAGCAATTACGGACGCCACCACAGAGTCCAGATATGAAACTGATTGAACCTCTCTGGGTTGAACTCAAAAGAGAATTAAAAATTGTATTGTTAAAAATAAGAAAGATTTCGCTGAAGTTTTGAAGGATGAATGGAAGCGAATTCAGCCACAAACAACCAAAAAATGGTTGAATCTATGCTAAGTCGACAGAAGGAAGTAATAAAACACACCGGTAGCCCTACAGATTACTAAAATAAATCAGATCAGACTTTAGTCAATTATTTTATTTTATTTAGAAATTTATTTACGGTGTACGGAGACTAATTGGTTGCACTGTAAATGTTCGAGCCATTTACTGCTTATATAAGGTTACCACACTAATTGTTAAATATAACTTAAATGCATTGAACTGCAAAACCGTATTGAATAAATATATGTAACTGTGTTTTTAAAGAAGTATGAGGTGAGAAAACGAATCTATATATAATTTGTAATAACTTTTATTTGTATAAACAAGGATTTACTATAACACTGTAAACGTTAAATCAATCGCACACAGTATCTAAAATGTACTAACATCAAAAAACTATTAATTATTGTATCAATTAGCAATATTAAATTAAATTGTTGAATTTGATAGTTTCTTATTTTATATGGGAATTTAAATACAAGAACACTTCTAGATCTCTGGCGTAGATAATTATACTGGTTTTAACTATCCAAAACATAGTAATAATACTCCATTATGTGACCTTAAATTAATACAATACTGTATCATAATCAACTAATCGCATTATATTGTTTAAGAATACATATACCGAACTAAAAATAAAATTAAAAAAACTACTATTTCAAAATTGCACGAAACTATTAAATTCCGGGATCAGTTAAAATTTACCACTTTGCAAGTCATATTTTTATAGATACTAACTTTGTTAGCACATAAGTTTTGAAATAAAAAAAATAAGTTTTTATTTATGTATACAAATCTTACATATAAAGAAACTTATTTGTTTCTTTAATTCACCTCATTTATATTGTGTTGACGTTGAATACGTCACAGAGTTTATCTTTTGCATGTTAATCACACGTGTCTTTTGTTAAGCCATTTGATTGCTTGTTGAATGGAGTTCAATATTAGTTAACCTATAATATAATGCAGTGAAATTAATAATTGTGTATTAATTAATACAGTGAAAGATAAATTTGTACATAAGAATAAGAAAACATAATTTATTTGGCACTTTTTATTGTACAATAAAAATCTACATAACTGGTGATGTATGCATATTAGCAAATACCAAAGACGAAACTAAAAGTATATTTGGATAAACAAAATACAAAATTTGGTTGTTTATGTAAGTTTGGTCAGTTTGGGAATTAGAATGCTTACGGTTTTATTTTTATAGAACTTAATTTGAATAATATTCAAGATAATATGGTTTATTTTTTAACACTGAAATATTTGTGTTACTATAAAAGAAGTTTTGATGAACTGTGTATTTAATTTAAATGATTAAATAAGATCATTTTTGTATTATCGTGTCAGTAAACTAATTTTTGTTTGACTTACTTGTATTTTAAAAATTGCTTCACACGTCTGAAAATAGACAAAAAAAAAATTCAATTAATACTTTAATAATATATATTGCCTTATAGTTTCAATACAAAAAACGGTTTCCGTTCTTCTACGCAAAATACTAACCACAATAAACTAAGACTGCAAGAAACAATAAAACAAACAGTTGATTAAGTATAACCTGAAAAAACCAAGAGTGCAGACACTACTTAAATGAAAGTAAGAACAATCTTATCAAGATTTTGACTTTCCTTAACAAAAACTACTATAAATCACTCATTTATTACAAATAATTCGTTTGTTTATTATAAGTTTAAAACAAAAATTGTAGGTTAACAAAATATATAAAAAAATAGTTGGCACTGAAAAAACATTTTTAAAACCAAAATTCACAAACGAAGCAATGCACTAAAAAATCATTCATAAAAAAATCTGTGCATTGTTGATTTATAAACAAATGAAAGAAACTATTAGTATGCTATTTACTAGTTTGGAATAGTGACGTTGATATCGAAATTGTAACGGAAAAGAGAATATTAGGTATATTTCGAATGAAGTAGACCATACCTCAGTCAATCTAAATACGTTAGACGCTTGCTTGGTGCAGGCAATTGAGTTTATGAGGTATACCCTATTGACCGACAAAACAAATTATATAATGTTTAAACCGGTGTTTACTTTAAATATAATTTGGGATTTGTTATAAAGTTATGGAATATACAATATTTCTTAAAATAAGATTATTATTAATTTATTATCAAGTCATCAAATAAGCTGGTTTGTAAGATTAAACAATCGAGCAAAATTATATATTTTAAGTATACGCGTCATTTGAATAGGGCCATGGATTTATTATTATCAATTTGGTTCATAGCGGGATTGATTGTTGAAATTGAGATTTTGTTTTTCCCAAAATGAGAAATACCGTTGTTTTTACTTTTCTTTGTTTTCATTAGCACAAGACAAATACATGTTTAATTGTTTCATCTGAATAGGACCAGTTCCAGTTGTTGTTATGGCGTTACAGTGGCAAGGTATCGTAGAGTTTTAGTTGCGTTTTTAATTAAAATTAAATTTGAAAATTGAAAAATAATAAAAGATTGAAAACCACAGTTTATTTAAATTTAATAATAAATATGAGCAGAGGAAAACTTTTATCTGTAAAAGTCGGTAGGATATAGCAGTAGTATTATAACTGCAACAATTGGAAGGAGTAAGTCATTGGTGAACAATGTTTTGAAAGATATTGAATGATATGGCAAAATTATGAAAGGCGGCACTTATTGAGCCACCTCAGCACAAGATAGGCGGTCAATATTGCAAAGGGTTCTCAATTCAAGTAGTGTCATTTAATTATTCGGGTACTTTAAACAAAGGAAACTTTAAAAATCCACCACTTTATCTACAGAGGAAAACAAAACAACAAAAATTTGCTAAAATTATAATGTCGTGGACTAACAAGTCGAAGAAGGTCGTATGATCCGATGAAAAAAAATTTTCAAGACACAAGGAAAGAAGAAAAATTTCTGGATAGACATCACACTAGAGAAGCCGGTATAATCGTCTTGAATTAAGTTTTGAAACATCCAGAATGGCCGCAGTCAAAAAATAATAATCTCGAAACGACTTTTCCACAATGCCATATATAAAAAGGAGCACCTACGCATCTTTTTCTGTCATGTAGTGATAGAAAATAAATCGAAACTGTACGTTAAAATTTTGTGATGAGTTGTGATAAGTATTAAGTCGATTCAACCTCGTTCACAGCAGATAAGACTCTTATTAGGGAAGATACAAATCGTATAAACAAAACGTTTTCGGTTGCATGGTGACATAAAACAAAAAACCTAAGATTTAAGACTTAAAAAAACCTAAGAATAAGGACTTAAATTTGTTTGGTGGAATCTTGATCAAGCTTACAAGGGTGTTCAATAATCGTTATAAGTTTAATGATCGTTATATTAACCAACACATTCCTTTGAGGTTTTGAAAATCAGGTGTTCGGTAATAAGCTAGCAATAAATCTAGATCTAACAGCAAAGATAATTTAATGCTTATTTAACCATTTTGTGTTAAAAAGCTATGCCGTTAATAAATAGTGAGTTCAAAGAAATTGATAACATATGATGGTGGAAGTGAAAGAACTACTCCTGGTCCGACTAGTCATGTGTCAATTCATAAGAGCAGCATAAAAGGCTTTGAAAATGACAAACATTGAAATGGAAAAAAATTGACTGTGTTTCGGTTCATCCGAGCTGTTCTCACCCCATTTTCAATATATATTAATTAAACAATTCATACTATCAAGCAAATTTATTAATCGATATTAAAACCATCTTATTACTTTTCAGTTTTATGTACATACATATATCATTTAAAAACCAAAAGTCAAATTGAAAAGGTTAATTAGATATGTTGTTAATGTGTCACATGTATCAAATATTACATGTAGTATATAAATGTTGTAGTGGAAAATGATCCATAAAACATAATATTGTCAAAGGAATTGATTAAAAGGGCAGTACCTTACACTGAGTTTCGTTTGATTCCAATTTTAGCAGCTTCTCTCTTCACTTCTAATAGCAAAGTCATATGCTGTTCCATGTCATTTATAAATAAATAAATAAATTTTTAAGTGAATTAAATTTATTTTTAATTACATCACTAATTAAATGATGTTGTTTTGTTTTCATAACCACAAAGTACAAAGCGCAGTCTGTGACTAAGAAATGAATTATTTCTTTATTTTTTACTCTATAAAATATACCGAGATTAAAATTTAAGATCTATACGGTATGTAAATTGTAAACAACTAAAATGAAATCTGAAAATCTTAATCACACATACTGGTATTACTATAGAGTGCAAACGTATCATGGGAAATCAATAATTAAACTTTTTTTCCAAGAGGATTTCCAATTGAGTTTTTATCGTGTGACAAATTCTAGTTAAATAATTAGTTGTGCAATATCTACACTTTACGTACATTGTAATGTAGAAAAATAAATATTAATTTCCGCCACTTTATTCGATTCGTTAGTATTGTCGATGAAACAGTATAATGGATTTGTTTTGTTTTCAACAGATATTCTGTTTTATTGACGTCCGACCAAAACCACTTAAAACCAAAAAAAAATGTTTGAGCTATTATTTTAGACAAATAAACTCTTATAATACGCGTAGACACAAGTACTCGAACTTATAGTTCCTATTTTTGTTAGTTTGTAATATATTTACATAAAATATTCAATATAGGCATGACCATATTTAACATAAGTGGTTAGTTAAAAATATCAAATCAATAAATTTAATCGTTGCATACCGAAATTTGAATGCTCTAGTCACTAGATTTTTACATTTAGCCCATTGATTAATGTAAGGTGATATATACCTCGAGTTCTGTGGCTTTTCATAACTACGAAAATATTTCCGAAATTATGACAAATAATTATATTTTACTAAAATACTATAACTGCCATAAAAAAATAATGATAGAATCTGCGTCAGTTGGAGCGTAAAGTTAATCGAACCGCGATTGGAGGAAAATGATTGAACTCATTCATGACACCTATTGGAATCCAAAACTCGTAGGTCGACCCATCTTCTGTCATGTACGGATATATTCTTTGCACAAATCAATCCAATATAACCGTATACGTTCTTAACTTGGCTTCAGCGTAGAGAAGTGCATTAAATATAACTACGAAAGAGATGAGAATGCTTCCTACTGCTCCAAAACAGATTGTAAAGGTAAAACACTACAAGATTAGTTTCGCCAGAAAACAAGTTTATGAGATGACCAATAAGAGGTTTCATTTTGAATAGTCTACTATTTGCGCAGTTGAAGCTCTCATGTTGAACAACGCATTGAAATTGTTAAAATTCACTACATATAGTGAACATTTTGAAGTCACAGGTCGCAAAACTAAAGCAATTTTAGTCGTGGCACACCTTCTCGGCCGGTAATAGTGTAGCTGATGGAAAAATTTGAGCTATTGGTACAAGTTAGTGATGTGAAGAATCAAAACAGTGTGCATCGCTCAAGAATAACTGAGAATATTGCTGCTGTACCTTAACGCGTTTACATTCAGGTAACACAAGAACTCAAGCCAACGATCACCATAAACGTCGTATCTTCGCGGAATTGGGTCCTTCAAATGCATCAAAAGATCCCGATTTTCATCGAAAAATCATCTTTAGTGATGATGCCAATTTTCACCTCGGATGCTACGTTAATTAGCAGAATTATCCCATTTGGATCTCAAAAATCCAAGAATGATTGTTAAAAAGCCTCTCGATCCTCAACGTGTCACTGTTTGGGGCAGTTTTTGGGCTGGCGGTGTTATAGGATCTTATTGTTTTCGAAAATGAGGCTAGTGCCACTGCGACGGTCAATAGATTATGCTATCGCGCTATGATTAATGATTTTTTATGGCCGAAATTGAAAAATATTGATGTTGACTACGTTTATTTTTAGCAAGTCAGGAAACTTTTCTTGCAAATTGCGATTGTTTCTTTGCTTGTGTGGTGTGCAATTGGCCACCAGAATCTTGTGGTTTAACATCTTTAGACGTTTTTTTTAGGCCTCGTGAAAGATAAGGTCTATGCCAATGTTACAATTGGACCAAGACCTTTAAGATGGAATTCGTGAAGCTATCGAGGAAGTACACCCGCAAATGTGTGAACTGGTCGTGGAAGATTTCATGAAAAGGATATGGTGCTGCAAAATAAACATTCATTGATTTCTCAATGAATGTTTATTTTGCAGCACCATATCCACCATTGAAATAAACATTCATTGATTTCTCTTAAAAAGTACTCTTTTTATAAATATCAAAATGAAACCTCTTATTGAAGAACTCTTCATAAACACTTAAAAACACTTTTACTGACTTCTGTGAACTCGAAAATTTGAGAGATCAAGTGAAAAACAATCTTACTTAAACTTATACCAAGCATGATGTCAATATTGTGATATCTAACCAAACCAAAAAGTAAATCATGACGATTATGGACTATTTCATTTGGCGACCATATCGGGGCAAGCATTTTAGTAAATGAATGGATCAGCAGATCGAATCACAGCAAATCACAAGTTATGGCTGGAAAGGGGAACTTTGATCAAATGGAATGAGTGATTAACACTAGTAATAGTGGGGAAAACGACAACCAATGTAATCTTAAAATATAGCAAGTGAACTAGAATTTAGGCCCAGAAAACTACGGATGCACCAGAGCTAAATATGTATAGGCAAGGTTAGAAAAGATTAGAAGAGCAAGTAATAAGGTACATAAATGTATTGTATAGATGTACTGCTCCCGCATCGATTTATTTCAAAGTTAGCTGAAAGGCTAGAACTAATTCATCCGCAGTTGGCCATTTCACTCAAAACATTTAAGATAGATTTATCTGAAAATGCAAAAACACTTTTGGCTAACATAAATAGTTTTAATTGGCTAACATAAATAGTACATCCTGTAACATCTGTTAATTAGTACATTCGCTAACCCATAACATTTAGTATGTCATTTATGCATCGAACAAGGCCGTCAAGAATGTTCTAAAATAATTATTGGAAACTATTACCGAACGGAAAATTTACGCGAAATTTACCCAGCAATCAAACCTTTCAAATATTTTATTGAGTTTTTGAACTTCAAAATTTAAACAAATTTTGTCACTCATACTCAAAGTTTTACTGCCTATAGGCCATATATGGCATTTATTCTTCAATCTATCATACATAGGAAACTTATAAGATACACTTAACCTATGTTATTTCTTAATAATAAGTCAACTCGGTAATCTCTGAATTACCTAGCTAGATCCAGAGAATCCCTTTTTTAGTCGCCTATATCTTGGTCTATTTTTTAGTGTTCCCTGGCTTTTTCGTTGGGGGTAACAAACTAGTTTTTATTGGTAATTTTTGCTGTACTGATTAATTGTATCGGTTACAGTTTCGATGAGTAAATCTTGACTTAGGTTTGCATTGCGTACATACCAGGGTGCGTTCACCTTTGTTCGAAGTATTCGTAACTGCATTCTTTCTAGTTTTATTATGTTGGATGCACACGCGGAGTCCCACAGCTGAATACTATATGTCCAGATGGGCTTAAGTTTAATTTTGTACAGCAAGTCTACAGCCGTCACTAAATTTTCAGTGTTTTCCAATTAACCAATTTAGTTTGACGAATTTTTATTTTAGTTGTTGACGTTTAGCTTGAATGTTTTTTTTTCTACGTGAGGCCTTTATCAAAATGTTAATGTAGTCCAATATATTTAACACTTTCGTGTTGTAATAGAATGGTTTTATTAAGTCTCATGGACGGACAGGTGAGTTTACAGGGTGTGAATGTAATGTGCGCAAATTTACGCTCATTGGCCTTAATTTTCCACTTTATTAGCCATTTTTCGATTTTGTCTAAATTTTGCTGTTGAATTCTTGTTGCTATCGCGAGAATTTGATGTACAGCTAGGATTGCAGTTATTACATGTCTTCAAATATACTGCAAAACATGCGGTTGTGTAAAAATCGCCCGCACATCGAAGAACTCTATGACGAACAATATTAACACTTTATATTTACAATCTGGTATTGGTACTATTCGTTAATTACTTCTACTTTTGAGGTAGCATCTTCTCTCAATCGAAATCTTACAAACTCCCTTTTAAAGATGACGCGGTTTTCAATTAGGTTCATCAATGCCAACACAATCATTTCGTAACGTCGACATAACTTGCCCAATAACTAACACAGATGGTCACATATATCGATACAATTATTACAATCTTACCACGTTCCACTGATTCAATCATACGAATGTTGACGCAACTTAAAACGATATGGTACCTTAGGTCATTTAGAACGGTATAAAGACCTGGCTCATAATCGAACCGATTAAAATAAATTGTTGGTCGTGTCTATAAGTTTAAATAATCCGGATTTAATGATAAAAAGAGTCATCTTAAGAAAATCTACATGTAACATTGTTGAGTAATAAAATAATACTTCAATTATGTTTATCGACTTTTTATTAAGAATAATTTTACTTGTACTTATGTACATACATATACGTACTTCCGTTAAGTGATCCTTATAAATATTATTAAAATTTGTATTTATTAAACTTGTATGTATACGATAATGATCTGCTTACCTGAAAATATGATAAAAATGAATATAATCTTACTATGGTTACTAAAGCAACACAGACACACATACACACACAATCATATGTTCAAACATACAATTTACCATAAGGAATTCATGGAAAAAAATTGTTCGAAATATTATAAATTTTATGTTGCCTTACATTAAAATTTTGCATTTTAAAAACTCTGATAGCATCGCATAATTGTAATGCTTAAAACCATTTGAAAGTATGTGCGCTGAATACGAAAAAAGTGCACCATAATTTTAATTCACAAACTCGCAACGAATCGAATTCATGTACAGCAACCATAAGATTACGTAAATTTGATAATACGAGTACAATATGTTGCAAGAATATGATTTTGTTCATAATTATGTATATTTTGAACTGTGTCTGTATAAATACATAAGGGGTTTTCCAATAAGAGGTTCATTTTGATATTTGAAAAATATGACCAATTCGTACATTTGCGGCTGTATGCTCTCACGAATTCCATCTTTAAGGTATTGATTGTGGATCATAACAATTTTTACGAATTTGAATTAGATTATTTATAATGGGAAAGGAATCAAAGTCACCATCTTTTTTAAAATGAATCTTTATTCTATGAGTCTGGTTGCCAAATATCATAGCGAGTGCATATAACCACACATATTTTATACGTATACACACGGAACACATTCATCATCTCTACCGTTCAGCAACGCAAATAGCATTTAGACTCATAGTTTTTTTCTTCTCATAATCAGTTATAAGCCTTAAGTTGCGCGAGATATTCTACGTGACTTTACACATCTGAAATTTTATAATCCGGACAATTATATATAAGAAAGAATCTTGTTGATGAGGTTCTCAATTTAAGAACCAACTGTTCGATGTTTGTTGGTCAAATTTGAGTCAATCAGTTCGATAAATGGCAATACGTCTGCCAGAATCATCAGAAATACAGATATTCTTCCAAAGCGAAAATGACATGGCTATAATCGTAAACGGCGACAGCTATATAGATGTTGAGCAACTTAATAGGACCTTAACTTATTTATTAAAAAATAAAACTGTTATCACTTGCGCAATGTATGAAACCCAGTCCATCATTGTATTTGGGTTTGCCTCATAGTAATATGCGTTATATGACATTGTCTTCGTTGCCAAGTTACTATACATAAACTTATAAAACCTCAGCTTCATTAACAACTGAAAATATAAGAAACATTCGCTTCTTAGCACTTCCTTACTCAAACACTTTCAGGCATATCTGGTTATTAATATAGTATAAGGATCTTTTTCAGTACAAGAAACTTCTAATCATAGCGTCATCTTGCTGAAAATAAACGTCGTCCACATCAATACCTTTCAATTCCAGTCTTCATTAATCATAGCTCGGTATCGATTCATTCATCGTAACAGTTGCACCTTCAGCTCAAAAACCGCACCAAAACGTGAAACGTTGAGGATGAAGAGATTTTTCAACAATCATTATTGGATGTTCTGAGTCCCCAGTCCGACAATTCTACTTATAAACGTAGCCTTTGAGATGAAAATGGTCCTCATCATTAAAGATGATTTTTCGGTGATAATTCGGATCATTTTGATGCATTTGAAGGACCCAATCAGCGAAGATATTTTAAATAGACAACGTTTATGGGGATCAACTGGCTTGAGTTATTGTGTAAATTGAACTTTAAAACCGTATTTTGCATAAAGACTTAGGTAAACTTTATGCAAAATACGGTATAATATCGTTTGTGGAATGTTTTATTCCAAAGATTAACGAGTAATCGACCAATCTGGGTTTGCTTCAACACTACGGGCTACAGCAGCAATATTCTCAGTTGTTTTTGAGCGACGCACACTGTTTTGTTCTTTACATCACTAAATTGTCTTACCCGAGAAGTTGTACACGATGACCATCAAGTGATTTAAGTAGTTTTGCAAAATTAGATTTACCATTTTTTCTAGAAAATTTTAACATTTTTAATGCGTTGTTGAAGCGTGTATCGTACTATTTTTAATAATGGCGTAGTTTTTAGTTGTCAACTCAAATGTCAAAAGATATGAAAAGCAACTAAGAACCTTAAACCTAAACTTCAAGTTTCTCCTATTAAAAATATAGAAAATTGGGCTCGAAATGCAAAAAAGCAGATTTGTTTGCAAATCACCTCACCGCAAACAGATTTGTTTGCAAATCCATCAGTTTGGATTTAGGAAAAAACAATCTACGATGCAACAAGTACATCGAATTATTGATGTAATCTAGAAATCACTAGAAAGCCAACAAATATGCTCAACCATATTTCTTGATATAGTGCAAGCATTTGACAAAGTATGGCACCAGGTGCTAGAATTCAAACTTCACCGAGATCTTCCGGATCAATTTTTTAAAATTTTAAAATCATCATATCAAAGAGGCACATCAGAGTGAAATATCAGAATGAATACTGCCAACTAAAAATAATAACAGCGGGAGTACCACAAGGAAGTGTTCTTGGACCAATCCTTTACCTCCTATATACTAGATATATACCAATTACAGAAGCAACAATGACGACTTTTGCCGATGACACAGCAAAGAACATCAATAATTCCACTAGTCATTTACAGAACACTTCAAAATATTTTGGCATGACTTTAGATGCTAAACTTAGATGGAAGGAACACATAAAAAAGAAAAGAGATGAACTAACCATAAAATTCAGAAAAATGGATTGGCCCTTAGGGAAACAATCTGAACTAGTGATTCACAACTACCTGCTGTTATACAAACAAATTCTGAAACTTGTATGCACATATGACAGCCTTCTCTGGGATTGTACCAAAAAGACAATTATCAAAATCATACAAACAGTTCAAAATAAAATAATACACCGTGGTACATTCGAAACGAAACCTCCATATCAAGATCTAAGGAACGAGCTAGTCGCGGATGAAATTACCCATCATATAACAAAACATCTACAGCGCCTGCACCACCATGAAAATATGGACATACGCTGTATGCTGACTACCACTTTAACAAGAAGACTGCAAAGAACCAAGCCACTGGACTTATCAATAGACACACCGTGGCGAAAAATCTAAGGAGGAGTTGAACGAAACGGGGACAGTTATGTGATTACTCCGACTATTCAAAATGATACCTCTTATTGGAAAACCCTTTTACAAGTTAAGTTTACAACAACAATGAATCGTACGTTTTAAACCTAGTTTCCGAAAACTTACAGTAATAAGTTTCAACACTTAAAATTATATGTCTGCAGTCTCTGTACCTATTCAAATGTGAATTTTTTTGTACTCCATCATTCTTGCTTACGTGCTGCAGCTTAAATTCTTAATTCATCATGAACAATATAGCGTTGCGGTAAATTAACTTTCAAGGTTTAATTTATATTTAATTACCGCGCACTACTAAGATTTGTTTACATAGCGTATATTGGACAAAGTCGTATACTTGGCCCAACAATCCAATTCTTCGTGTAGGGTAATTAATACACTTTTCTACCATTTTGACACTACAAAATTATGATTATTTTGCAACAACAATTAAAGTGCGTAACGTCGACACGATCTGCACGATGATTTACAAGTTGTTTATGTACCAATTACTATATGTGTTGCTTGTGATTTAATTAACCAACATAATCCAGCATTGAATGTGCGTTCTCTTTCGTGATTATGATGGTTTCTTAATTTTGTCTTTTAATTACGTTAACTATTGTACACAAAACAACGAGATGTTTCATGTAGAACAAAAACATAATTATAATTCGTCAACGACGTAAACAAAAACAAAAACAAAAGAAAACAATGTCGTTAATTTTATAATTTTATCCACGTCTTAAAGTAGTTAACTGTTTTCAATTTGGGTATTAATCTGTTGTTGTATATCGTTTCGTTGTTGTGTTCAGGTTTCGTCAGAAAGAAAATACTATATTTATACGACTGTGTGCGATAAGAACAGAACCTATATAACATTATGTGTGTAATGACCGGGAGAAATGATCGCAAGGTTCATAAATAAGAAGTTTTGATGAAAATCAATTCATTAAAATGAACGTTAAAACCTTTACGATTATGCGGCGTGAAATTGACTATTATTTTATATACATTTTGATGATCATTAAGTTAAATAACTTAATATGTATGTACACACGATTTTGTGAGTTACGGAACATGGAATAAGTAGAAGCAACGAAGTGTTGACTACTAAAGATTTAATTTTTATTTTGTTTTCGGTTTAAACATGAGATGCTGGGTTTTGTCTCTAGCCTTCACTATTGTACGAGCCATATTTGGTAAACAAACATCATTTTCGATCTTTAGCCTATTCTGATACAAGCGGGAAAGAGCTTACATATCTACCCGTATGACTATTCTTTCTCCTCAAAATTTTTAAGAGGTTGGTAGACGTAAGCGGTCCAGTGAAAATTGAGCACAGTTGCTCAAGTGAATATTAACACAAGAACTGTAATTCTTAATTTTAATTTCTTTAATAAAATAATTTATATAAATTATAAATTCACCACTATTTATTAAAATATTTATTTAACACTCAAATTATCACTTTATTGATAATCGGTGATAAACTGGTTTAATTCCGAAAAACCGTATTGGGTGGTCATTTTGTGTAGCTTTGTACCACATGTGGAAGTCTAGAAATTCAACTCTGCAAAATAATTTTAAGCGATAAATTGACTTTTACGGCTTATAGCCAGAAATGGGTATTTACCCGTCGACTACTCTTTTCAAGTGTCTATGCGTGTCGTTAACATAGACTACTCGTAGACACCGTCGACATTATAAACATATATTAAATATGTATTTTCTTAAATTCGACCACCTGTTTGGATAGGTGTATTATATACCAACAAACGTTTGGTATATTTTTATGTTGACAAAGCTGATTTATAAAGACCATCAACTTTATAAATCAGCTTTGTTCGTTGTGAAGTATGAATATTAGTACCGATTAACAATGGCATTGAAGTTGCCATCCAACTCATATTGTATATCAAATCACATTGTATATGCCGGTAGTCTTTACGTACTGCCGATTATATCTGATCGATTTTGTTCTTGCGTAGTTTTTCCGGGATACATAGGTGAATTTGCATTCGGACTAATGTACTTTGTTACCGTTTTCATTTTGAAATTTAATAATTGTAGAGGACTAGTATAAGCACTATGGCAGCCGCATCCGTAAAATCCTACAAATGTTAAATATGTCAACAAAACTTAAAAAATCGGATACCACCAAAATAAAAATTATCCCCGATTAAATAGTTGGACACGAGATCAGCAACCTTTGAAGGGAGAACTGCCTTTCGGTAGGCAAAGATATCGCTGTCGGCGACGATGGCTCTGTGGCGTTCTGAGTAACTCCAACAAATACCACTAAATTATCTCACGCCACAATTAAATAATAAAAATAATATTTCAAGTTAAGTTCTTGTAATTCACTAGTACTGTCGCGTCACGACTGAACGTATATATACGAATCGCAGAGTATCAAAATTAAGTCCGGTAGCATATGCCTGATGAGATGGATTTAGTATTTTCGATCACACGGTCATTCAATGACGTCATCATCATCAGATCGAAACCGGCCTAGTGGATTTCAAGATACAACTCGGATTTACAATTACATTCAAATTTACTACAAATACAGCAAGCTACGCTTTCTTCAGCTCGCTCGTGATCGAAACCGATGGAGTCAGATTGTTGACACGGTACGGGGTCAACAAATGCCCCCTGTAAAAACCGACAGATTATGATGATACTCGATCTTTAAAATCATTTTCAGTGTCAGAACCGTCATTTGTAATTTGTATTCGTTACAGGTGCATTTTTGGAAGAGATATTTCTCAGTTAATGTTGCAGATTACTTTTGAATTGATTATGTCTGAATGACGAGTACATATATTTATACTCTCCTTTTGCCTATAAAGGCTAATCCAATAAGAGCTTCCAAACCAATTTAATAATCAAAAATTGTATTTGTTATGTAAGTTTGGTTTATGACATTAATGTTTCAAAATAGTTTCTTTTAAATGCTGTCCATGACTGGCTCTTAGATGATCCATTCTATGAATCCAACCAGCACTCTTTCGAGCGTGTCGGACGTTATTCCGTTAATTTCACATATTATGTTCACTTCTATTGTAGGAATCTATTGTGGTTTGTCGATATAAACAAGTGATTTGAGATACCCCCCTAGAAAGTAATTTAACAGCGTCAGACCACAAGATCTTCGAGACTAATTCACAGGTCCCTTTCTTGATATAATGTTTTCATTACAATTTTATTTCAATAAATCAATGGTTTGGTTTGCTGTGTGATACGTTGTAACATCCTGTTGAAACCACAAGACGTTGTAACATCCTGTTGACACCAATATCTTGAATTTTTGGCAATTTGGAAGCATTGGAAGCTCTTGAATCTAGCTGTTTATCAGCCCAAATATGAAATTTTGTTTGTTGACGAATCTATCATCCCGAAATGAGCTAAATCGCTAAACACAATATATCGATAAAAAACGGATTGATAAATCCATGACCCAAAGGAAGATCAACCGGCTTCAATTCTTGAACAAGCTGTATTTTGTATGCCTTCAAATGAAGTTCTTCAAAATACGCCACTATATGCCACATAAGAGATCCAAAGCTTGAGAACGACGATGTATTGATTAATTGCTGTCTGCACGTACACTTTTAGCTACAGTAGCAATATTTACATTAGATCGACTTGTAAGCACTCTAGTAGGGTGATGAATATCCAATAATGAAAAAGTGGTCCGAAATTAATTGATTGTTTCGTAATAGTGCATTTGAATGGACTATTATTAACACTACAAAATGGTCTCAGAGCATGAAAACTATTTATTACTAATTTTTGAAATAAATGTCCACTGTTCTCTTGTAAGTCTATTCATGGTGAAATATCAATGAATACTGAACACAAATGTCATATGAACATGACAGTTGTAACGCATGAATCCCAATTGGAAAAAGTACTTCTTATTGAATCACTCTTTATTTAATTCGAAGTTGCGTTTTGTTTAATAATAATGTTAATCGAGATCAGTAAGGTCGTCTATACCTCTCCTATTTGCTCCATTAGTGAAATGCCTGCTATTTGTACCGCTGTCAATTTTGAAACTGTCATCTTTATAAATTTGACAAGTAGAAACTATACGCCACAAATAAAAGTATTACGATACACACTTCATCAACGCATTGAAATTGTTAAATTTCACTACAAAAATGGTAAAAATTTCAGTTCACAAAACTAAAGCACTTTTTAGCCGTCGTGAGGCACCTTTTCGGCCGACAATATTGAAACCCTGTGGAAAAAATTGAGCTGTTGGGGCAAATTAGGGATTTGAAAAATCGAAACCGTAAATGCGTCGCTCAAGTACAACTGAGAATATTGTTGATGCAGTCCGTGGTGTTGAAGAAAACCCAGCTTGGTCGATTCCTCGTCAATCTTTTGGAATTAGATATTTCACAAACGGCATTACACCGTATTTTGTATAAAGGCTTATGTCTTCATTCATTTAACTTTTAGTTAACACAAGAACTCAAGCCGGTTGATCACCATAAACGTCCTATCTTCACTGATTGGGTTCTTCAAATGTATCAAAATGATTTGGATTTTCATCAAAAACTCATCTCCAGTGATGATTCCCATTTTCACCTCGACAGAATTTTCGCATTTGGAGCTCAGAAAATCTAAAAATGATTGTTGAAAAGCATACTCATCCTCAACGTGTAAAACAAATGAGAATTGGGACGAGGTTTATTTTCAGCAAGATGGCCGTGTTATTTCTTGAAGAGGTAATAACAATTGGCCACCGACATCTTGCGCTTTAATATCTTTAGATTTTTTAAAGAAATAGGTCAAAACAATGGTAGGTTTTTACAGAATGATGACTTAACAGAAATCGGCGAAAACAATGGTAGGCCAACTGTTACGGTTTATGAATTGTTGGAAGCTTCCACTAAAATTGATAATCAAAAAAAATCACCTGATTGATGCTTCACTAGACGTATCTTTCCCAAAAGTTAAATAGGAAAATAAACGTATATAACAAATACACTTTCAAGACAAATTTAACAGAACTGAAGTGTTCCAGAGTTTAGGCATTAGTTCAGTTCAGTTAGTAATTATAGTTGAACTCATAAATGACAATATTTCGACATAATTATTTTCGCTCCAATTGTCTCATGGTCAAACCTCGTGCATGGTGATTAACCTATTACAGATCTAATCTGATGTACATATTATAATTGGAGTATAGTTTTAATGGCATAACGTGCTTGAACATTAATAAACAAGATGCACTGATTTAAATAATTATTATTATTCGTTTGACCTTCAAAAAACTGATTTACTAATTATACTTGTAGTTGGATTGTAACAGATTATACAGTATGTTTAGCAACATATGCGGTGTTGGTGTCGTCCAATTTGTTTTACATCGATGTCGTAGTTTCGGGGTATCAACTGATTATATAAATGAAATCGGGACAAAGTGTTGCTTATATTATAACTCCTAATTCCTAATACAGTACTGTGCAAAAAAATCCGGACAGTTCGAATTCCTATAAAAACGTTAAATATTGCCTAGTGTTTTTACTTTTTTTTTTAGATTCCTTTTTTAGATTAGATTTTTTTTTTTTTTTTGATTTTTTTTAGAGGACATGCCTTTTTTTCTTTATTTAAAACTGTATAAATTTCAGGTAAAAAATAATAAACAACTTTGTTACATAACATTTTATTTCTATTTGAAGGTGAAAAAGTACTTTGTTGATAATTCCATATACACAATGGAATGGCCCCCTTATAGGCCAGATATGAACCAAATTGAAAATATTTGGGATATTATGAAGCTTAAAGTTCGTCAAAGTAATCCAGAAACCATTCAGCAACTGAAGCACCAAATTCAAATTGCGTGGGATGATATTAGCAATGACGTGATTTAAAATTTGATTCACTCCATGAGTAACAGGTGTGCAGCGGTAATTAAGGAAAATGGCGAATATTAAATTTATAGTTTAGTGGATGTTCATACATTTCATATTTTGAAATATTACAAAAGTAATATATTTTTTTGAATTTATTAAAATTAATTCGTTTCAAAATATATGGCAATTTTTCTAAATTTTTGCAAATTCGCTTACATTATTTTACTAAGATCAGGAAATTTAAAACAAATAACATTTTAAATAAATAATGACTTAAATAATAAGAAAAAAAACTACTTGTTGGTGTTACAACAATTGAGTTTGTGAAATAATTGGTTTAAATAAAAAATGTTAGCTGTCCGGATTTTTTTGCACAGTACTGTATAGTTCTGCCACTAACTTATGTTTTGTGGCAACGAAACCAATGGATAACATGTGAAGAGAAAGTTTTTTGAGGAAATTAACTCCATCTCGAAATGAATAATTCAAGCTCATTTCCAGTCTAAATTTTTAAATATCACGATCATTTTAAACGCCTTTGCTTTAGAAATTATTGGAGCATCAATAGTAGTGGGCTGATCATCCATGGCACGAATATCTAGTATTGGAGAAATAAATCGTCGCTGTAGTTCTATCTTGGCGTAAGCGCCAACATTATAGTTTCGAGAAAATCAATATTAAAGTTTAATTGGTTATATCAGTTGATTATTTCTACTTAACTCCAAAAATGTTTTATAAACTAAAATTATAATATCATTCTCCACTTATACAACTTAAAATTTTCCCAATAAGTCGCACAGTTTTCTTGAAAAATAGGAAAAAATATTTCAAGTTTAGAGTTATTTTAGTGTAAGTCACACACTTATTTTTTTCTGGTGGATATAGAACAAAATTATGGAGTTACACCAATATTGAAAATTCAAATTTAATCGAAATATACGAAGACAAATCTGGAGATACACTTTTATTTTATAGGAAAATTAAAACGGACAGATTTGTAAAGGCCAGTTTTGGCCGTTAGTAGAGTAATTTCGCATAAGATCTTTAAAGATAACTTATAAGTAGACTTCATTGCATTGTCCTAAGAAAAGTTTTTAAAATAAAACCAAATGTATAATTTATTAAACTTATGTGAAATAAACTTATTATATTTGTTAACGTTTCCCAAATATTTTGGGTTTAAAATCATAAATCAATATTAAATTAATTAAAAAAACAGAATTATATGACATTTCATTTCAATTATTCTCATATAATATGGATTCAATTTTAAGTTAAATAGGTATTCCACCATTAATTATGTTAATGTTTTTACTTATTTTAAATAAATCGAATTAAACTGTTTGTCGGTTTTCCACCAAGTAACACAGCATTGAACTAATATCTTTCGTTTTTTCAAGATGCATTTTATAATTATAAATATACATGCGCCAACGTTGGGTAGTTTGAAAATTGTATGCTTGGATACATTTAACGAGTGTCTGACAATTAAATTATACAGGTGGTTAATATCTCCTCGCCAAGTTCCTTTCGGTATTTTAATTGGATCAAATTTAATTGTTGATAAATAAAATTTGCAGATGACGCAAACGGCGAAAAAATCAATCCATTCAGCACAGCATTATAATTTGTAAAATCATGACGTCCCATTTGTAAAACTTTGAGTTTTACAAATGGGACGTCATGATTTTACAAATAATAATGCTGCGTTGTATATGTATATAATTCATATTAGCCAACTTTCTTATCGAGTCTATACTGTGCTATATATTTCGGAATGTCGCATGTATTTTTCGATGGTGCTGGGAATGGCATCAATTTCCTACACTTTAGAGGGTCCAGGTACCCAGAATTTTTGTTGAATTTCAACAATGTCGGATTTATGCTTCTCCATAAATTTTAAAATAGACAATCTCGTTATCCGGTTGCGTTTTTGTGGAATGCAAGAATCGGACCATAGTATTTAATTGTGGATTATCCGTAATAAACCGTAGGATTATCAGTAATAAATTGTTCCAATGTTTTAATTAATGATAATGGCAAGTCGTTGCCTGTTCTTCCACTCATGGCTTCATAACATATCAGGTATACGTCATTTTATTTAATAAACTAATTGAGAAAACAATTTTAGAATGGCTGTTACACCTTACGAGAAAATAATTACCGGACATAGAACAAAATACGAGAACTCGATAATATATGGAAGATACATATAAAAATGTTCTATTGCATAAAAAAGATAGAATATTTTTGAGATAGAACATTATTGAACGTTGAAAAAATAAACTTTTTGAACTTAAACCAAATTGAACACTCTATAAATGAAAAACTATAGCACTTAGAACAATTTTGCCGATAGATTTGAAACCAGCAGAAAAAATTACATATAATTGCGTTTAAAACAGAAAATGTGGCATATTGGCACTTACACCAAGATAGAACTACAGCGACGAAATGCAAACTGTATACTATAACTACAAACATACAGAGTGACTTTATAACAACTGTCCATTAGAATTCACGTTTTCATCAATTAATAATGTTTGAGTCAAATAAGGAAAATATTTTGATCAAACTACTGACAACCATATAACCTATTTAAGCCAAACTTTTTTCACTGCAAGTAGCAATGAATTGGTGACACGTTATGAAGATGGACAATCTGGCGCAATCCGGTCCATTATAAGAAAGTTTGAAATATTTGTTTCAAATCCATCACAGAATGGCTTTCTCCTTTCAATAAGTCCAAAGCAATTGAACCGTATGTAGGTAGCTGACAAAAATGAATAAATCGGTTGGAAATTTTATCTTTTCATCAAGAAGCAACAGGGAATACAATTGACGTGTGCCTACCAACAACTGGAAGTATGTTTTTTTTAATTAAATCTGTCTATTTACATGCATAACAGCAAACTGTGTTAAAATTTAAATTAATGCTCAAAATTATTTTCGTTACGTAATTTTTTTTCATTTCTAATCTAGAGGTTATCAGTAATTTTATTTTTAAAACTAAAACATATTTTCTTGAATTAATTAAATAAATAATGTTTTCGTTTTCTCTTCTTCCCAACATCATAAGAGGTCAAACTTTTATGATTATACAAGTATGTACATACACACATTAGATTATCAATTTGTAATGTAATTGCGGTTTAATTGAAAACTGCCAAAACCAATATTTGTTTTTAAGCTATAGCGTTTATGTTTTGATAATAAATTGTTTGCCACTTGTGGTTAGAACTATATTGGGACAGAAAATGGAAATAGGCGATTCGATATTAAACCAACGTTGGTTGCTTGACGATCGAATAACAATTTTTGATTTGCGAAAACACTCCAATTTTGTTGATAAAATGCTAATATTACAACTGTATTGGGTTGTACATACATTAATTTTATTTCAATTTTTGAGATGTATTTTCATTTTTATTTTCTTTGGAAAATCGATGATTTTTCAAATTCCACATAATTCAGTCAACAATTTTCATTTCTGTCATATAATATAAATATAATTAAAGAAGGCGGAAATAATTCCAGAACTCAATGCCACTAGAGGCCCACGGTTCAACCCACATACACATACAGATTAAAAACACCCAATCGTGATTGATGAATCGTCACCACCCCGGGAATCGAACCCGAGACCCTCGAATGACAGAGCAAGTACGCTACCTTCCCTGCCACGAGAGCGATTTCTGTCATACTGATTTAACAAGGCACAACTCTCATTTCCATATTATTTTAGATTATTCACATTTGCAAGATAATTCGATTTCAGAAGTAAATGTTAAGAACACAAATCATGATTACCTGTGACCAGTTGCAACTTAAGCTTCTACCATGCTATCATCGTGGCTTAAACGAACTCCTAGTTACTTGAATCTCACTACTCGTTACGTACAGTTAATATATATCAAATACATATTGTATATAAGTCTAATTAAACCGGAGATTTATTGTCACTTTGTTGCCACTTAATCTAATCACAAAGACATCAGGACCAGAAGTATATCGCAATAATTTGGTTAAGTCATAATGACAGGATTACCATCAATTTACAAAGATACAAGTATTTTGTATCTTTGTATCAAATATGAAAACCACTGATTTGATGCAATCAACCCCATAAATACGATTACAGTTAATCCTCAATTAACTTTTAAACGGCATGTACTATACGTAGATCACAAACATGCTCACTCCATAAATCGTTTCTCTTTTGTTGTTGCCACATGGATTAAATCCAAGTGGTGCTGTAGGTTCTTGAGTTTCCACTTCAAGTTTAGTTTAATTTCGTTGCTCAAAAGCAACATTCTATTTTCATAAAACCATTTTTGGCGTTATTTTTTACCAGACCAAGGTAGCTGACCAGATTTTGATTTTTTTGTTGCGTTTCTCACATATATCAAACCTTCCCATGGGAATCGTTCTATAACGGGTCTTCCAGTTGGAACTTGACAACTTTGACTTTTACCTGTGAATACACCATTAAACAAATTAACAAACTGTGTATCAAAGCATTCAGTAAATACAACATTTTCATCAACACGAACGAACAACGTGTACAAATAAATACTTTACTACACAAATTCCTAATCAGTGCGTTAATTCTAATTTTTGGTCGTAATTATCGTCCCAATAAGCAATTCATTGTCTAGTGAAAAAATTAGAGTCTAAATATTCGCTGTTGGATGTTCCCGCGCTAGTGAGACGGGTTGGTGGAAGTGTCGAAAATATTAATCCCGTTCAAGCATCCGTTGCAAGCGAACCAATACAGTCGATTCCACGGAGTTCTCAAGAATTGGGCATCGCTCAAACCACACTTTGACAAATTTTGTAAAGGATCTTGTTTGCACCCTTATAAGATCTATTTATCACAAGAACTAAAGTCTCTCGATCAAAGGTTGAAAGGAGATGACGAAGCACAAGAATGATGAAGCGCATATTTCTGCTAATCGAATTCATCAAGAAGCAGAATATGCTTTATTGGTCATGGATATCACTATACAGAGACACGTTTCGGCTTTATTTCTTTGGTCAATTTCATGAGTTAGACATTAATGATATTTAGTTTTAACAAGACGGTGCAACATGCGGCACAGAGTCTAATAATCGACTTATTGAAATCTAGATTCGATGAACAAGAAATCGTCTGGGCGGTTTATGCGGCTACGTTAAATCATTGGTCTATGCTAATCTATGTGGTGGACACATAAACGATGTTGAGTTCAATACATAAATGTTCTGTTTAAATGTACTTCATTCCAATAATAAAATTTTGAGATATCAGTCCTTATTGGAAAACCCTTTATGTATATTGTTTGATGCTCGAAAATTTAATTGTCTTATCGTTGTCCGGTCCATACCAATACTCCCAGATTAATATAAATTTCTAATGACAATCGGCCTTCAGAATCACATTTATCTGGAGTGCAGAACTCAATGGCTAATTCATCTGTCAGTAAGACTTGGTGGCATGGCACAAATGTAACGTATCACATAAACTCTTATAAATAAATTGAACTGAAAATGGTAACTGTACATCCTAAATCTATCAGGTACAGGTGTATGATGAGACAGTTGACATAAAAGAAAAACAAATTCTTTATAAGCAGCAATAGGATAAGCAGCAGATTTCGTTTTATTTTTAACTTTCAATCACTTTTCTTAAAGACATTAATTAATACAAATCGTTTGTTCACTTTGATAGTTTCCAGATATAATAAAAAACACTAATTGAAGCACGTCAAGTTGATTTTAAGTAGTCAACACTGCATTATTAATTTTTATATTTTACTATTGACGATATTGGTTATTTATGAGTAAAGTAATCGCATTAACAGTTATTATGTGATACTTATATACCGAAGACTTTTAAAAATATGTCTTTTCACATACCCTCTTAACGCACATATTTCTACGATAGAAAGGTTCCACGACGTTTCAAACAAAACAGATTTTACGTAATTCGCTTTTTTGTAGGCCGGTTTTGATCTGATGATGACGTCATGAAATGACTATATGATCGAAAAAAAATCAAATCTATCCCTTCACGCATATGCTACCGGACTTGAAATATTCGTATACTGTACGATTCGCATATATACGTTCAGTCGTGACGCGCCAGTGCTAGCGAATTACAAGAACTTAACTCGAAATATCAATTTAATTAATTGATTGATATTGGTGCGATGATAATTGTATTTGCGAATTATTTGAGTTACTGCGAACGTCACAAATATGTTTTCCAAAACTGTTGATAATTTTGGGGCATTTATCATATTTGTCCCATAGCTAGTCTTCAAGTTGTTTTGCAGGATGCAATAAAGATTGATTCTTCTGTCTTTTATTTATACAATTGTTCTTTACCACAATGCAAATTTTACTTGTATGCGATCGATTATCATTGGTTTGTTGCCTATTATTGGGTCATTGATTTTTATATGCATACTTGTTATTAAATGTATGATGTACAATGTACATATATGTAAATACCGGTTGAAAATTGATTTGTCTATGAGTTTAACGTGACCTTAAGACAGGTATCATTTTCTTTGATCACAATAACATGCATACAGTTTCCCGAAGTGACTATATGTTAATTTTAAATGGATCAATATGGTAAAAATTAAAGTTACACATAATGGGTTTGGTGAGTGCGTTTTTTCTGCAAATATCTAATAAATTATTCAACTTAAGATTTTGATGAAAGTTCAGAAAACAAACTTTTAAGCTACTCTTGATATATTCCCCAACCTGACGCTTGTTAGTACATCCATAAGATTCAAATCAATTCCGGATCAAGCTGTAATCATTTAAGACACTCAGTCGTTCTAGGCATAACATGAAAATTCTAAGATTATTAATTATTACTGTAAAATTGGGAAGTTCGGATGTAAGGTTTGCGGTTAATCTACATTTATATTTATGGCCCGCTTCCTACTTAAAATAGATTAATCTCGTACAAACAGGAGAAAGAAAATATACTCCCTGCGATCAAAACTTCTTCTAGTCTGAGGAAAACAGATTGTAGTTATTGAGAGCAAATATCCTTCACGACCTAACTAACCTTGGTAAGATGGACATTAAGAACATGAATTACATCATCAGAAGCCAGAAACGGGATTCAGTAAAAAAGGAACTTTATTAAATGACTATAAACTGCCATTTTAACGCTTCCTAGGCCGGCCATCATAATTTAAGCCATCATAATCGAATGATATGGTAAAACAAAGTAACCCAAATGTGGAGTTCTCGCATAATGTATTAGTTGTTGCCCAGGTGTCGCAGTAGTTAAAGCTGCGGCAGTTGGAGCGGGAGGTACCGAGTTCGAATCCGATTCGAGGCAGGATGCAAAATGGGTTTTTTCACCTTCGATCGTTTGGGCAGTGCGATCGGTGGTGAAAAATGAACATATCTGGATCCTCTGTCGTGTTTAGAATCCTTGGGCCGACCCATCTTCCATGTCAGTACTATAGGCCTGACATGGAGCTATGCAATGCGCAGATGGTTCTACGAAAAGACTCGGACCTATAGTCGTATAGAGTGGTATCACAACGGATCAAAATTGTTCTAAGTCTGCGATAGCAGCCACAACAACTTAACTTAACTTTTATAATGTATTAGTTTGAATAATGATAATCGCTTAAACTGAGAAAACTATCGTGTTGCTCTATTTTTTATACTTCCTTGCCAGAGAAAATATCAGTTACTACCAAGGAGAATACCACCTAAATTTCACCATACCACGTAAATCTCACCACAAGTATGACCCACAAGTGGAATTGAGAGCTCATGGGTCCAACCATCACCCAGCGAAAAATTCAGCCATTACTTATATTAAATATATGTACATGTTGGTTAACGTCTTCTTTTCTAGGCAATCTAATAAAGTGCATAAATATGGTCTTAATTTGTGAAAACAGATTTGGCAATGGAGAGAAAGTAAAACTTAATTCACTATCGAATAATATACAGTATCCGTTGAGCTCAGCATCTCACTACTGAAAGCAAATGTAGATAAGTTGATATGTACATTGGGGTTGATCGCCGCGAATTCTTATCAGACATCTTCTACTTGTAGATAGCAGTATGTAGAGCTGACTCGAAATCGAAATAGATGGAGTCATAACAACACGGAACGAGTCTAACACTTCACAAATAAATAAAATAATACTCCAAACTTTTTCAAATATCAACTCGAAAGTCTTAACAATCTTATGTACTTTTAAGTTTTCAGTTAGCAAAATAAATGTATTTTTATTCTAAAGTACAACAAAAAAATAATTCTACACAGGTAAAATGTTCAATTTGTCGTAACAGGTGCCGAAAAATGGATGATAATTGAAAATCAGTCATGCGATAGAATAAAGTTACAGATCAGTGTTCAAATATCTATACAAACTAAATAAACCATAAATGAAAGGTTTATAATTCTTGTTATTGCCATACAGAAATGATTTCATTGTGTTTAAGTACAAAATAATTATAAAGGACAGGACAAAAAAAAACAAACATGGATGAACGTCAGAAGGTAGGTAAAAAGGACATTTTTCTCCAGTATATGTATAGTCGGGTGAATTGAATCACGTACATAACCTTCAATTTTTTTTGTATTTAACAGTTTTATCAAAATAGTTTTTGAATTCTTTTTATAGTTTGATGGTATTTTCTTACCTTCATGAAATAATTATAAGTTATCCACAAATAAATACAACAACAACAAAAAAAATTAACAAATACAACACAAAAGCACAGAAAAATCGATATAACCAATTAAACTTTATTACCTCCTCTTTAAACATGTACTTTTCAATGCACTTATATTTTATTTTAGCATTTTTATTAACTATTAACACAATCGTAATATATATTATTTAATAAAACTATAACAATACATCCAATTTAGACACAAAACATATTAAAAAAAAAACAACTTAATACACAATAAGTTAGCTGAATAGCATAGCCAAACACCATATATACCAATAATACTCGTTTTCCTCACAAATCAAAATGTTTCATCTACGAGATATTCCTCGTAAATGAATGGCGAATTACTTATTTATTAATATGTTAGCTCCCCCATAGCAGAATAAGAAGAGCGAGAGAACATAAGCAAAAGAGTATATTGTTTATAATAAAAAGCATTGTTTACAATGCGACGAAGTAGTGAGACGTGTACTGCTAATGAGAATTTCTGTACCAAAACACCGATAGAGAGAGAGAGAGAGAGTAAAACAATAATAAACAAAAAAAAATCTGAATTTGACATGTATGTGATGACAGAATGACCAACATTATAAAATCACAAAATTGTAACGACATCTATGATTTATTATCGAATCTAATAAACATAATATAAATATCGAATTTGTACTGGGTTTGCTTCTTTGGTTTGTTTTAGTTTCGATATATATTAAAAATATAGAATCTATTATTTTCGTTAACGAAACTCTCGAAATTAAGGGTGAAAATCTCGATGTAGCAATGAAATTAGTGTTTTACTGGAAAATAGGGGTTGATTTAAAATGTTAGTGGTTTTAATCGTAATATTTAATTCACGAATTTCCAAATAATAATAAATATTGTTACGGCTCTCTCGGTTCGTATCCGGATTATTGACGATTTAGACGTGGATCAAAATTAAAACAACCAGAGTTTAGTCAAACTTATCCATCTCTTTATGACACACATTAAATAGTGAAATATAAGCAGCTTGCTACTAGTGAGTGTGACATTATGATTTTAAATATCACAGGTTAAAATGAATCTTGTCCGATGCAGTGATTTAGCACAAATCATTTGGATTTTCGATCGTTTCATTCTACTCAACTATCAAAACTGCTTGAGATCGTATCTCTCGGCCTCAGAAATAATCTCGAGAGTAAAAATATCCCGTTGGATTCGAACTAGCTTCTATTTTAACTACTACTACGAATACCGCGAATACTATAACCATTCGACCATTGATTGCGTTGAAATAAGCATATTCGTAACAATATTCTAAAATTTGAAATATTAAATAATCTGTCTGTTCCTATATTTGCAATAGGTTTTAAGGCTCAAGGCTCTTCCTACTCTTTTGCGGTTCGCTTATTTACGTCCTACTTTACGACATTACATAGCCAAATCGAAAACGTACGACTATAGGTCAGAATTACGTAGAACTATCTGCACATCGCATAGCTCCATGACAGCCTATAGTACTGACATAGACGATGGGTTGGCCCATAAAATCTGCACTCTAACAGGCGTCTAAGATGTGTTGTAACGCATGATGGTGCTAAAGTGTGCACATGCTTGCTAATATTTGTATCCTGGGTAATTCAGGGTTGATAGGGTTCACCGTCTTAGCACTTCGCGTCACAAATTAAATTACATGTGCGTTTGAGGTATAAAACCTGCGTAAGAAAAAAAAATTTTTTTTTTTACACTCACACAAACTTTTGACACCATTGATCGTCACGCTTTTCCTAAATAATTAACTTAATACTAGTAAATCGAAAGACAAAATTCATACGTAATCTATACATATAAATATATTCATTTATTAAAGGGAACATTTACTGTATATCGCCTTTCGACTTATATGCAACCCACAATATTCCGAAGGGAAACATTTTAGGACGAATTTTAGTTCAAATTTTGTTATTTTTTTTTTTTTTTATTAGAGAAAAACGAAGTAAAAATTAAGAATTAAATAAAAAAGATAAAGAACTTACCCGCAAATTCCTGAGCGCTCTGGACTGCTGGCTGGAAACTTGTTCCTTTTGGCTAAATGCTAAAAAAAAAATTCTTAACTGTTCTTCGTGTTTCTCTTGTTTCTCTGTTTGTTCAGTAAGCTTGATTTCCTTATTTTCCATCCAAAATTTTGTGGGACTTCCAATTTGACCGATAGATTCTCTCATTCACACACGAACCATTCACACACGCATTCACTACTATTGTTTTAACTCTTTCTGGTACATAAGTTTCTTGGTTTATTATATTTCATATGGTTATGTTGCTGAGGCGATTGCTTCTCCAACAAAAAGATGCTCCATTAATGTGGTCACAATTATAACCACTAAATATTTTTTTATTCCTATGCTCGTAATTTCTGTTCTGTTCACCGGGTTAACTACCACTGGATGATACTGTTTAATCCGGCTTTTAAAATAATAAACAGTCGTAAATTTATAATGTATAGTACGTCATACTTCAACTAAGAATGATAAAATTTACCTTCACGATCCAACATTATTATTATTCAGGAATTGGCCACCTGTGCGGGGCTAATAGAATTTAGAAATACTCCAATGTATTCTATAAAAATGGCATGTTCCGAAAATATTAAGCAGAAAATAAATTTTTCGATTAGGTATCACCTCGCGATAAAAAAAATGTTTCCGCTTAAGCCGATGTTGACGAGATCAACACTTTATCAAAAAGAACAAGATTATAGCAACGAAGGTAAAAAAAATAACAATTTCGTCGACTGTTGGGGAAAACAATAGACGATAATTACCGAACACAATTAGTACTGAATTACTGATCAATAAAAAAAAAACCTGATTTTCTACTCAACTCAACTTCTACTCAACTTTTCGTCCAACTATATAAATCGAATGCAATCGATGCGACTGTGAAGTTTTTGTTTTCCTCATCTACATTTAGGCGGATTGTCACAATGCCATCACGTATGTAAGTGCGTCTCCACTGACAGTATACCTATTTTAATTATTTAAATTAACGAGCGTTACAGTGTTCATTCACACCACCAATCGTAATCATATGAAACCCTCTTTGCATCCTGCCCCTATCTGGATCTTAAATAATTTGAGACTCATTTTTGAATATTTGTGGACTAGTGTTATTCGGTAAAGAGATGACCATCGGACGCCATAAATATCACTTAACAATTTTCAAAGTAAGCCGCTTTATTAGAAAAATTCAGACTTCTAATAATTTATGAAAAATATTATATTCAAATGGTTGAGTAGGGCAACCTGATATATCCAATTAATTTGAATTAAGATAGTTTGAGGTTCCATTGCATTGCTTTAGTAATACCTGTGTGAAAACCACCTTTAACGATACTTAACAATTTATGCAGTGTTATTGAATTACTTAATTCTATTGATTTTAGTACAACTAGTGCGTTTGTACTAAAATAAATGGAATTAAGTAATAAACTAGTGCTCAAACTATTGATTTTAGTACAACTAGTGCGTTTCGTATAGTCGCAATCAGTTCAATTATTCGATCAAATAAGACTCATTCTATAACTCGAAAGCTCAAACAGGAAAATTTAAAAATATAGAGTGACATAATCACGTCTTTGGTTAGACTATAGGAGCAACATAGCGACCAGATATCAATTTACGAGTGGCATACGGACCGAACCAGTGGTTGCTTTTGTTTATGCTTCGTAATAGATCTAGTGTGACTTCCGGAAACAGGAAATAAATTCTGAAATTCTAAGACCGCTTTTTGGGCTGAGATAATTGTGTGCTAGTCAAAATGCGTATCGACTCCAACTGTGACTGTTTCGTTATCTGTGGTGGGAGATAGCGTTTCCATCTCCATATTGTGTACTTTCTCGTTCTCATTTTGGATGACCGTTGTAAATTGGCTGATATAATTCAAGTAACGTGCTTGGATTGCGTTCAGTTTAAGATGAATTGTTCTTGTCACAGGCTTGTTGGTGGTGTAATAAAGTAGAATCCCCAGCTGAAACAAAATATCTAAAGTGTTTGACTGATAGATATATTACGAAGAATTGTCGATCACACAGTATTTTTATTTCGGCATCCGATTTCGACAGAACAGCTGCGACGGCTGTGTACGACGCATAAGTAGCCACATTGAATTTTGCATTGATCAACGGATGAAGTTATCTTATGTTATGTTTGCCAATTCACTCTTAAGTTTTTCGAATGCAAGTTGGCATTGGTCGGGCCATGAAAAATTATTTTGGTAAAAGAAAGAAAGATTGCATGTGTTCAAATAACGTCGGGGTCAACCAATGTAAAATGTGACTGGTCAATTTTATTTGGAATTTCATGTTACAGTTCGGTAAGTCAGTTTCGATTTGATGGTGATGTTATTGATCAAATGCATAAGCTACCGTACTTCATAAGTACAAGATATACTTTAAAAGATTGTGGCGTCCACAATATAAAAATTCATAATAGGCTACCGATAATTAAACCAAGGAACTAGGGTTATAATGATGTTATCATAAGGACAACGATCAAACAAACCAAGTAACTTAATACCTATAAAGTACAGTTCTTAATTTAAAATCAAATCTCATTTCTGTAATGAAATTTTACCATTGAATAAAAAAAGTGCACGCTAGCTCATAAAAAGTATGTAAACTACACCAATTGAACGGTAAACAAATAATTAAGGCGCTGACGACACTATAATTATTTATAGTAACAACAACAGTAACAAAATGAAACTTCTAATACAACACAACCACGAAACCAGCAAAATCAACAAAATACTGGTACTTGCAACAATCAATCCAATCCGATAAAAAATAAGACGTTAATTTTAATCCCAGAATACTTTGATTCATGGGTGGTGGATCTTTGAAGGGTGAGCTAATAATTACAACGATATTTATACAAATATATGACACAGTAAAAAGTGCTGCTTTTACTAAGTTTACAATGTATCACAAGTTCTCACTCAGTCATCTAAAATTAAATGAAATCTTTGGTATTCTTAATGCATCAGCATCCGGTAGATTTATAAAAGTGCGAACTTTAATTATTTTTAGAATTATAATTTTTTGCATAAAATAAATCGATTTGATTTAATTTGGAATTAATGAAGTGTGAAATAAATTTAATTTTTTAACTGTCAACTTGTACATTTTGTGTTACTTCAATGAATCGAAAATAATTTTTTTCAACTGGCTTTATTCTTGAAACTTTCTTTACAGTACAAACTAACAAGAATGATGCCAAGCTTACAAACGAATTTATATCTTAAGTGTTTCCCCAATGTTATTATTTATTATTATAGTGGGGGTCAGTTGCACATAGATCTTGGAAGTTAGCATTTAGCGTTTACTTGTAGAGTAAATTAGTATTACGCTGTCAAATTCATTAGTTATCTATGACCCTCTCCTAACCTTGTTTAAACCTAACAAAGCATCAAATTTTGTATTGGTGTACATTTGTAGGTGGGCAGCCAATCAAATGCAATTACACACAATCGCTTTATAATGTCATCTGAAACATGTTTATCTGGTCAACGTCGAGAATCTAACTCGAGATCACGGAGTTATGAGAAACTATTTAACCAATAAGATACAACCTTTGACCAAATTCATAACTTTAAAAAAAAAAATTTTAGCATTTATAGCAGAATTTGTTCACGTTTTTCGTGAACAGTGTCACGATAACTAGGGTAGGAAAACGTTTTCTGACCAAAACCCTAGCTTAATGACTAAAATGTATTTATACGGGCAATTAAGTTATAAAAATGGCAGAATAGTCACGTCATGAGCAATATGACAACAGAGTATAGGTAATCTTAAAAGAAAGTTGGCAATATTATTGCTTTCGTTGTAGCTAAGTAGTGAAAATAACTGTTTAGAATTGATAATAGTTCTTTTGTTATTTTACCCAATAGTTGTCCAGACGATTACATAAATTGTTACCAAAATTGTAACTGACTTTTGTACTTTTAAGTTGTACTAAAAAATAATTTATAATCATAATTTATAACAATTAAGTTGTACTAAAAAATAATTTGTTTATAAGCATTTATACCGATTGTGCTAAAAACTGGTCGCAGCGTGACTAAATTGTTACTTCGGCATGTTTTCGGCATAGTCTTCTGTCCAAATGTAAACTGAAATAGTTTGATTTTACCGATGAACAAGTTGGTTTATTCAGTGTGTTAATTTACATTCGTTCATTTTTATGCTGTTTATCCTTCTGCAATATCAAAAAAGACTGCTTAGAGTATCGCGGTTCCAAGGCAAATTGATAATTTTGATGCAACGAGAGCAGCGTGTATTTGGTTTACAGTCATGTAATTCTCAATACAACATTCTGTTTCACCATCAAATGTATATGAACTCACTATACGGAGTCGACGGGGTCACCAATTTAGAAGTATTCAACTTCTATTATTATTTTTATTATTGGCATCTTTGTAATTTGTAAAGTTTTTATATCGACACACTACTTTCGATCTGATGAGTAGCATAATTGAATGACCATTCACAAAATCAACTTTTTCGATTGCATAAGGTTGTTGAACCTGATGTTTATAATATGCAATACGTATATATGGTATTTGCCCTGTGGGTGGGGGCAACCATGTTTCGTAAATATTTCGAACGAAACATGAGATCCATAGAATACCACCACAGTATCCGGAGCTTGTCGTAGGAGGCGACTAAATCTGGTTGGATCGCTGGGCTGACGACCCGCATCCGTAAAAAACAATAACAGTTAAAAATGTCAACAAAAACAAAAAAATCGGATACCGCCTAAATAACAATGACCCCCCGCTTAAGTACCCGGATACGAGATTGAGGATCACCACGTGGAACGTGCAGTCACTAAGAAAACCTGGCGCGTTGGACGGCCTTATCACATGTATGAAGGAGTATCGGCTGGAACTCGTATCGCTCCAAGAAACTCGATGGCCTAAAAGTGGAGTCCATGTGTCCCAAGGCTATACGTTGCTACACAGTGGAGATGACCTCGGAAATCTTGGAGTTGGCTTTCTCATTGGGCCGCAGGTAAAAAAGGCTGTGTTGGACTTCCAAGCAGTCGATAATCGAATGTGTAAGCTTCGCTTGCACATGAGATTAGCCAACCTGTCAATTGTATGTGTACATGCGCCCACTGATGTAAGCCAACCCCAAGATAAAGACTCATTTTACAATAATTTGGATAATCTGATGGGCTCTATACCTGAGCACGATATCAGATTGGTGATTGGTGACTTTAATGCTAGAGCTGGCCGAAATCAGACCGACTTATGTAACAACATAGGTCCGTACTCCCGACACGAAACTGCGACCGAAAATGGGGAAAGAATGATGTACTTTGCGATCGCACATGATCTCCAAGTGGCAAGTACATTCTTTCCCCACAAAAACATCCATTTGGAAACCTGGACACATCCACGTAAAACATCCCGAAGCCAAATTGACCATGTGTTGATTTCAAAAGACCGGGCTCGGGTTGTTCAAGACGTGAGATCGTATCGGTCGTCAACAAAATTCGTAGGCAGTGACCATTTTATGGTTGCTGCAAAGCTACGATGGAAATTTTCGTACAAGTCAAGGAGGACAGGAGAATATAAAACGCGATTCTCCTGTGAAGGTCTGATAAATGAAGAAACGCAACGAAAATATCAAGATCTTGTCAGCAATAGCATTTTAGGATCCAACTACCAATCTGATGATGTGAACAGTGTCTGGGAAGTATTGAAAACCTCGGTTGTCGATGCTGCCCAGCACACTCTCGGTATAGTGAAAACTACGCCCAAAAATGATTGGTTTGATGAGGAGTGTCGTCTTGCTGTTGAGCAACGCAATATAGCCCACAATGAAGCGCAGACTCGGTTTACAATTGCAAGGAAAAACAAGGCAGTTCTTGCTAGGAGGACAGCTAAACGCATTTGTAGACAGAAGAAGCGCGAATGGTGGAAGGCCAAGGTCTTAAGAGTACAACAACTCAGCAATGAGCACAACTCGCGTGGTTTCTTTAAAGGAATCACCGAATTGCACCATACCTTAAGATCTCGGTCAACTGCCATTCGGGACCAGGATGGAAACCTCTGTGTTAACGTCGATGCGGTACTCGATACATGGCGTGAACATTTTTCTGATCTACTTAATGTTCCACATGTATCACAAGCTGTATTTGAATACTCTCAAATACAGACCGCGGAGATGTTCATTGAGGATCCATCCTATGAGGAATTCACAATGGCCATGCAGAGATTAAAGAAAAATCGTTCACCAGGGGTTGATTGCATTAATTCAGAGCTCTTGATATTCGGAGGGCTAACTTTGTGGAACTGTCTTTTCGACCTTGTTCGATTGGTATGGCGAAATGAAGTTATGCCTGACGAATGGAAAGTGGCCGCGTTATGCCCAATATTCAAAAAGGGTGATCGCATGAAATGCGAGAATTATCGCGGTATAGCTCTCCTTTGCACAGCATATAAGTTACTGTCTTACATAATCTTGGAAAGAATTACTCCTTTAGCGAAAGAAATTGTCGGTGACTACCAAGGAGGATTCCGTCCAAATCGGTCAGTCACTGATCAAGTTTTTTCGCTACGGATGATTCTTTCCAAGTACTACGAAACATCTCGCGATGTACACCAGGTATTCCTAGATTTCAAGCAAGCCTATGACTCGATCAATCGAGAGAGGCTATGGTATGCGCTTGAATATTTAGGAATACCAAAAAAATATGTACATCTGTGTAAAATGACAGTAACGCAGTCACAATGCTGTGTTAAAGTTGAGAACAGGCTATCGAGAACTTTTGCAATCAATTCCGGTGTTCGACAAGGAGATGCGCTGTCCCCGATACTTTTCAATCTCATGTTGGAATACATCCTTCGTAAAAGTGAAACACCTCAGGACAATATCTTATTCCGACAATCCAATCAACTTCTTGCTTATGCAGATGATATCTGTGTGATTGGATTAAATGGCAACGGAGTGAAAGAGATACTTGATCCACTGGAACAGTTTTCAGCTTCCGTTGGTCTCAAAATCAATGAGTCCAAAACCAAATATCTGATCTCTGGTTTTCGAGACCAAGACGCAATTGATTTCAGTAGTGGAAACCACACGTTTGAAGGAGTGATGAGATTCAAGTATTTTGGATCTCTCATCACTCACGATAATAGTGTGGGCGAGGATATCAAGGTCCGCCTTGCCGCTGGCAATCGGGCTTTGTATCCTCTACGTCCACTGCTGAAATCAAAATATCTTGCAAATACGGATAAGCTGAAACTGTACAGAGTGTTGATCAGACCCGTTGTCATGTATGGATGTGAGAGTTGGACCTTGACGGATGAGTACGAAAGATGGCTTCTAACATTCGAGAGAAGAATCATGCGTGTGATATATGGTCCAAAACGCGACGTCGATGGCACTTACCGAGTTCTTTTCAATCACGAGATCAGGAATTTAATGCAAATTCCTGATATCGTGCATGAAATCAAAGGACAGCGAATACGCTGGCTCGGTCACGTTCTGCGTGCTGATCCGAACCGAATGATACAGCGATCTTTAAAGGGAGAACCGCCTTTCGGTAGGCGAAGAGGTCGCTGTCGGCGACGATGGCTCCACGGCGTAGAGAGCGATCTGGCATCTTCCAACTGCTTGCAACAGTATGAAGATCTGGCTCGTGATCGAAACCGTTGGAGTCAGATTGTTGACACGGTACGGGCCAATAATGGCCTGTAAAAACCGCAAAAAAAAAAAAAAAAAAAAAAAAAAAAAAAAAAAATATATGGTATTTATATAGAGTAAGATGTCAGTGATTTGCTGTCCATATGTTATCTGTTCATCCCTCTCATAATCCAGCAGCTCTCACAATTATACTGTATTGCCTCGTGGCTCTTTGCTGCTGGCTGATGTGATGTGGGTTACAAGTTCTTTAAAAATATAAAACGCAATTCTTCTATAAAGATCTGAAAAACGCAACGAAAATATCAAGATCTTGTCAGCAATAGCGAAAGGAAGTTATGTCTGGAGAATGCAAAGTGGCCGCGTTATGCCCAATATTCAAGAAAGGTGATTGCTTGAAATGCGAGAGTTATCGCGGTATATCTCTCCTTTGCACAGAATACAAGCTACTGTCGTAGATTATCTTAAGAAGAATTACTTCTCTGGTGGAGCAAACTATCGGTGACTACCAAGGATGATTTCGTTCAAATCGGTCAGTCACTGATCAAGTTTTCTCGCTACGGTTGATTCTTTCCAAGTACTACGAAACATCACGCGATGTACACTATAGCTATTCCCAATTTCGCGAAAGCAAACGATCAATACATCTGTGTAAAATGGCAGTAATGCAGTCACAATGTTGTATCAAAGTTAAGAACAGGCTATCGAGAACATTTGCAATTACTTCTGGACAAGACCTCAAGACAATATCTTATTCCGACAATCCAATCATTTTTGGCATATGCAGATGCGAAAGAGATACTTGATCCAGCTCCGATGATCTCAAAATCAACGAGTCCAAAACCAAATATCTGATGTCTGATTTTCGTGACCAAGATGCAATTGACTTCAGTAGTGTAAACCAATCGTTTCAAGGAGTAATGAGATTCAAGTATCTTGGATCTCTAATTACTAACAATAATGGTGAAGGAAATGATATCACGGTTCGCCATGTCCCTGGCAATAGGGCTATATATCCTCTACGTCCACTTCTGAAATCAGAATTTTTTACAAATACGAATAACCTGAAACTGTACGGAGTATTGATCAGACCAGTTTCATGAATGAATGTGAGAGTTGTACCCTGACGGATGAGTACGAAAGATGGCTTCTAACATTCGAGAGAAGAATAATGCGGGTGATATTTGGCCCAAAACTTAACGTTGATGGCACATGACGAGTTCTTTTTAATCACGGTTACGTTCTGCGTGCTGATCTGAACCGAATCATGCAACGATCTATAAAGGGAGAGCCATTTTGCGTCAGACGAAAAGCGGTACGGGCCAATAATGACTTTTCAAAACAAAAAACATGTTATTGTTTGACCAGAATGTTAGTTAGCTGTTGTTGTTGATCTAACTGTACTCAATACGGTTATTTTCTCAAAATATCAAGCATTTGCAGATGTTGTAGCTGTTTCTATTGTTGTTGGTGAAGTTCTTTTCGTGTTGTTTAATGCCAGCAATATTATTTGCCCCAAATTGGCTGTGTTGGGATCTTACTGCGCTGTGTATATTGCAATTAATAGTGTCAATAATTCCACTTTTCACATCAATTATTACCATCAGATGTAGATCAAATATTACGCACCAAAGTTTAATCAGTTTATACGTTTTATCAACTTTAAAATTACAATCTAATTTGAGCCAATTTTACTACAAGACGTCATTCCAAATCGAGCAACATTTACAATGTTGCTTTTGAAAACACAGCATTAATTTATCACACACATAATACTCGCATTTGTTTTTCACAGCAAACTTAACTCATATCTTTTATTGATTTCCCCTTTTTCGTTTTTTCGCTTTTCAATCATTGTACTGCCACAAACTACAAAACAAAAAATCGAAAGAAAGTTTTATGCAGTTAAACTATATACCGACAAAAAGTACAGTAAAAAAAATTTATAGAATATATGTTGTAAGCAGCTAAGACTTGCAAACGTGAAGACACCCCTTTAAATTCAAGTTGAGAAAAAATATTTCAATGTAATTTTTCCGGTTTTCTTAATTAAAATATAAAATAAATAACTTAATAAAATTACAAATAATTTAAGTGATATAAATATAAAAGTTTTTATTAATTAATTATTTTGGTTTTTGTTCATTTCTTATATTTTAAATCTAATTTTTTTCTTCAAGGAAATGTTCCATATCTTAAAAAGGTCTTCAACCACCATTGGTGTCGAATAAAAAAAAAATTATATTTAATATTTATAAAGTGTGAAAATAAAAAGTATAATATATTACGCGACATAACTTAAAAAGGAAAGGAGTTACGGAATTATAAAACAAATAAGAAAATTCTCTTTTCTGTTAATAATTTTTTTTTTATAATTTGTGAAAATTTAAGAAAATTAATTAAATTATAATTAAAAAAAAAATAAAATAAAAAAGTCTTCATGATCGGCTCATTTTGGAATTTGTGTCGAGCGTGCCCATCAATGCCTGTAGACAAGGTAGGTGGAAAATCACATGATTAACCAATACTTCGAGTGTCTCCGCCTGTTTAATGCAGTAATTTTTTTTTGTTTGTTCTTCTTAAAGGGAAATTATTGATTTTTCACAAAACAAAATTTGTTTCGTCATTTTTGTGATAAAAATGATATGATTTAATTGATATCTAACTATGACATGATGACCTTTGGCAGAAAATCGATCAGGGTTTAAAATACTTTATATATGTGTGTTCGATTGATTTTGTTTCCAAATAGCGTTTTGTATTATAGTTTGTCCTAATTGAATTACGACCGATTAAATAGTGTTCAAATCGCAACAACAAGTTTCTAAAATTCTTAAGTTTATGTATATCTAACGAAATTATATAATATATTTGCAAAATTATAGTTGTTTTTTGCACATATTGTCCACTAACAAGAACAACAACAAAACTATAATGCCGCAATAGTAATCTGTTTGTCCAATCGATTTTTATTATTAATTTCACTACAAATATATTCGGTTCAACTATAATACAAAGTTTGAGGTATTGTTGTTGGATCATGTTTTTCATCAAAATGGTTGGAAAATAGATTTGAAATGGGAAGTAAATTTTCATACGTACACAGCGTGACAGAATCAATATGGTATTAATTCGTGTATATATGATTCTGAAATGGAAGCTAGATTTGTATAGGAATTTCTTACCGGCATATGTGAACTATAAAAAGTGACATGGAAATAAAAATGAAAATTTATAATTTTATTGTTTTCCCTGTAATTACATTATAGTATGGATTTAGTTGTTATTTTCGTGTTGGCTATTTATATAGGGGGTTAGGAAAATGGAAAATTTCATTTTTTTTGTGTGTAGTCACGGTTTTATTTTTCATGAGAATCAAAATAGTGTCATTGTATATGGGATAGTTCGGACACCTTCAAAGTTTTTTATAAATCGTAAAATTGGCATCATTGTTTAAATTATCACGTATAAGAGTTATCTACGTACAATCTCTAGTTCAAAAATGATTTATTCATAGAATGACGTCATCTTAATAAGTTTTATCGATCTTTCAATAAAGTTCATTGAATAGTTTTTCGTAATAAAATATCTGCATTTTTGTTGGTAGTCACTATGTTGGATAACCGTAGCAAAATATAAACTATACGGTAGAGTAGTTTTAGTAAATATATATACGGTGTTGACTAAAGAATGTCTTAAATAATTAAAATGTATCTCAATATAGTACATTCCAAGGAATAAAGTTATAATTCGACGAAATCTTAAATAAAATTTCGCTTTAATTCAATCGATATTGCATTTGAGTAAAGAAACACACCCTGATGAGTAATGTGTTTATGTAACAATTTAAGAAGTTGTTGGTAGTATACCTGACTGGTTAGTTTGGGTTATAGTATCGTCTCGTGCATCGACAGCTTAGGTTAATGTGGCCGCCTGTGTAGTACATTGTATTGACTTCGTTGTCCCTTGGAATATGTTTAATTTACCGCAGACAGGTATTGTATAATAAAAAATTCCTCTGTATTACTGAGAACCATTGTTAAACGTCCATATTTTTATAGCTACTAAAAACTAAGGTTGAAGTCTTTATGATTTATTGAAAATTCAATTTTTAATGTTTTCGTTATAAGTAATTGTGTGTCTTTTCAGTCAAAGATGAATCCAAAAATCCAAAAATTTTGTTACCTTTAATTTTCTTCCAAATCAATAAAAAGGAAATTTGAATGGAACAAACGATTGATTTCACCTCTTTTCGATCAAAACATTGACATTACATAAGATATTATCTTAGGTCTGCTAGAATTTAATACAGACTGGGGTTTATGCTAAACCGGTTTGAATGCAAACTGTTGAACAAAGTTTTATATTTCATCTGGTGTGTTGAAAATTGTCAAAGTAATTCGAGTGACCAAACTCAAGGGTCTGTAAAAAGTCACGCCTAGATATTTTTTAAAATAAAACATCTTAACCCAAGAAAAGTTATCTAATGGCGATTTATCGCATGATCTAGGAACTAGGCTACCGGTTTATGACACCATTACTTGAAATAAATCGACCTGAAAACTTAGACCGCTCTATCCTGTTAAAAAAATAACAATACTCTGTGTCTATTTGTTCAAGTTGACGCCACAAAAATTCTTCAATCATTTGTTTATAACGTTCTGCATTGACAGTAACAGCTTTTTCATTTGAATCTTCGAAGAAAAATGCTAGCCGAACAACTAATAATTTTTCTGAAATTATTCGATGATTTTTTCTTCCTATATACGAAAACTTGCTAATTGTTAACGAAATCATCCAATATGGAATAAGCTACATCACAGACGATTTTGTGTGAAAAACCAGCACTATGTTTTAGCAACCAAAAGACGAAATTTCTGCGTTGACAATAGTCTGTTTGTTTTAATTTTTGGGCTTGTTGAATTTTGTAAGGATGCAAATTCAAATCCTTTAATAAATTTTGCCAAACAGTCGACAGATGAATGACATATTCCTTAGAAGGTCGTGTTAGCGTCCCTACTCGTAAAAAGATTTGATTTGATTGCAATCTAAACGTTTATCTATGTTGTCCAACTAGTTCAAGATATTTGAAATATTTGTCACCTCAACTTCTGTCTGTCTGTCTGTCTTTATCGTTGCAATCTGTTTTGGGGCTCAAGGCACTGCCAACTCTTTCGCGGTTCTCTTATTTACGTCCTACGTACCATTATAATCGCCATTATAATCACTATAAAAACTTGTTTCAACAACACCAAAAACTTAGGCCAATTTAACCAAAATCTTAATATTTTTCAACCAACGATTGCCTTAGTAAAATAAATATCTAAACTCTTGGTTAAAATAATGTTTAATTTAAACTAAGCAACCTTTGGTAATTAAAATAAAACATTTAGTTACTTTAAACAAAATAATTTGGTTATTTTTCAAATATAAAAAAAAATTGTTTTTAGTAACCAAATAAAAAAGTAAAATTAACCAAAAAAAAAAGGAAATTTCACAAACGAGTTAGTTAGTTTTAACAAGTTTTATTATTAATCCCAATTTTAGTCAATATTTGGGGTTAGTACAACATAAAAAAAGTTAAGTTAAGTTGTTGTGGCTGCTATCGCACACTTAGACCAATTTTGATCCGTTGTGATACCACTCTATACGGCTATAGGTCCAAATCTTTTCGTAGAACCATCTGCGCATTGCATAGCTCCATGTCACGCCTATAGTACTGACATGGAAGATGGGTCGGCCCAAGGATTCTAAACACGACAGAGGATCCAGATATGTTCATTTTTCACCACCGATCACACCGTCCAAACGATCGAAGGTGAAAAACCCATTTTGTATCCTGCCTCGAATCGGATTCGAACCCGGTACCTCCCGCTCCAACTGCCGCAGCTTTAACCACTGCGCCACCTGGGTGGTTCCAGTACAACATTGATCTGGTTAATTAAATTTTGATCAATTGCTTTAACCATGTAGCAAAATTTTTATTTTTCAAATTAACGTAGAGAATTTGTGAATATAACCAAAAAAACTAGTGTTAAAGTAATCAAATTGCATTACTAAGATTTTGGTCATAATATTTTTTCTGAGTGTAAAACCTTATGCACATGGCCTAGCTCGATGTCAGCCTATGGTACTGACTTGGATGTGTTCATTCACACCACCGATCGGAATTCGAACCCGGTACCTTTCGCTCTAATTGCCACACCTCAACTTGTTATACTTTCCAGTAATCAAAGCAACTTTACTTTGCATTAATCGCAATTGCCTACAACCCTAAATAATTTTAAGGCAGACCCGCAAAGAAAGAAATGCCGTAAAAGGTCATTGATTCGAAACCCCTTATTGATAAAACACAGTGTATAACATATATATGTAGTTCGTAATTTATATTTACAATTGAGTGGCTTAAGCTAATTAGTTTAATTGGTTAGTTAATTTTTTGATTTATTTCTATTTTTTTGTATTTCGATTGCTTTGCTAGTTAATGGTTTGATTTATTATTTAAATGTTTGGATAAAATGCCGATTATGCATTATTTATACATTAACTTACAATTATTAAACAATAATTATAATTTATTCACATTAATGTAAACAGTGAGTAATAGGTGTATAGTTTAGTTTTCATAATTCATTCGTTTATTTATTTGTTGATTGCAATCGTATTATAATCAATGAATAGCCGTAAAGGCTTTTTACCGCATTTCACATTCTCACCAAGTTATACTCTTATAAGTTATTGATACGATGTTCACATTTCGATATGCACTACTTTCATTTACATTTATGTTATCCATTCGGAATTCGGCAGATTATTTTAGTTGATCCTCTTGATAATGACATATGAACATTTTTAATCCTATTGTAGTTTCGGTGACTTTCCTTTTGTTCTATTTTGACTGTACAACCACACATTACATGAAATTCTTCAGCACTCGTATTAATGGGGTAGTGTCCTGGAGCTAACCTGAGCCGATCTAGGTATACTGGCCAGGTATATTGTGATGTCGTGTTCTCGAAACGTCTGGTTCTTCATCTTTGCACTTCGTGAAATGATATGATATGATATGATATGATATGATAGGGGAAGTACAAGCCAACCAGTTACGGTGATTCTGAGATTGTTACCATAATCCTGGAGTATATTCAGCAGAGTTCCAAATAGATATCTGACAATTTTTACTCCAAAATGATGCGGGCCCAGTCCCTGCTTGCATCCCAACAAATAAGGTTTAGGAAAAGGAAACAATCACATAAACGACTAAGGTGATAATCCACAGCAGAGTCATTGCTAACTACATTATTAGTAAATTATTATATATTGTTAGTATAATCATTTTCACATAGGGATTGAGTTTGTTATTATTGTTAGTTGGATAGGTAAGGACCATTCTATATTCATCATACGTATTCGTATCTCCTCGACAGTTAAAACTGGAGTACTTTAAAAAACATCTTTGGGTCATCTCATCATATGCTGTATTTAAAGATGTGTCCCTAAAATTCCCAATCCATCACCATCTAACGCGTGGGGAGTATAAATTCCGCGATGACCCGACAGCATTTCTATATACAATATGATGATCTAATACATTGTCATTTCGTTTGTAAGGGAAACTATTTAAATAAATAAATAGTTTAGTGCGGTCATATTTAGCTAACCTGATCGATCATTCCATTCCACACATTCTATCTTTATGTCCGTTTTAAGATTTTACAACAAACATTTACACAATACACCAAAGTAGAATTCTTGTATAACACACTCCAATCCAATGAAAGAAATCACCAAAGCGGCCGTCCGTTTCAGAAAGTTTAATAGTTTGTAATAGAATTATTATACAGCAAAAGAAGCTGCTTATTAAAGTAAAATAAACTTTCTGGTCAAGACCACCGGTCAAGTGATCCCCATCTAATGTCAAGAATGTCACTCAAGAAATCTTATCCATTTACACTTATATAAATAAAGAAAACAAAATTATTTAAATAATTTTGTATTTTCCATGGAGATAAGACAAAAGTTATTTAAGAGTACAACATACCATGGTACATATATATACCTAAGATCAAAATTGTGGACTTTATTGGCAAAATAAAATCAAGAGGAATATTAACCGTTCCTTTAAAACACGATTATCCTAATATATGAACAAGCATCTGCTAAATCGAAGTTCAACATTTTAGCCAATTCAAATCTCGCCAACAAATAAGTAATTTTATTGATCGTGATATTATCGTCAATATAATGATCGTATAGTGGTAGTGATCGTAGATCGTATTAAAACAATCTTCAGTCCCCTCTACCATTAATATACATGGCATTACATTAAAACCTCAATAGTAATCTTAGTTCACATTTGATATAAGATACAAATATGAAAGCATCATTTCAAAAACTTTTGAATAGCAAATCCATCAATATGGAAGGTTTTGCTGTATTTACCGATTTAAATGTATGACTAACATGTGTATTATAATATTTAAAACCGAACGGAAAAAAATTAAAAGTTAATTAACAAACTTCATTTTGTTGTTCAGTTGTTCAGGATCAGGACTGATCTGTTTCACTGTCTTCAAACATTATATCTCATGAAAAGTGGTTTGGGCGTTAAATAGCTTCGCGCTTTAAAAGAAGAAATTTCACGTTGTACTGAAACAGATTTTTATTTCAAATCGCGTTATATCGAAAACGCGTTGTATAAGTACCGCGTTAAACGAGGGATACTTGTATATATATATTTAAAAAAAATGTTTGTCTTTTTTTCCCGTGCAAGTGAACACCTGCACAAAATATAAAAGAAAACAAACAAAAATTCTCTAACCAACATAGGAAAGAGAAGGATAGGAGTTTTGATAGACGAAACGAAAAATGTGTTATATACATAATATTAATACATAGGACGTTCAAATGTAGACTATAATGTATGTTTTTGCGTTTTCAACATCAAATAATGATGTATATACAACACACACAATACACAATACCAACGTATATAAAAATAAAATGTAAGTCGCCAATTACATTGAATATATATATAGTTGTCATTACAACGATCGCATAATGGCAGTGATCGCGTTAAATTTAAATCTCCAAAATCTCTTTTACTGTATGCTTTGATACATACATAAAACAAAATATTAAAAATTGTTTAAGGAAAGGGGAATATATAGCGTTCTATATGAAGAGCGAATTATGGGATGGGGAATGAGGTAAATAAACGAGACAGAACGAAAGACATATCGCATGCGATCGTTTCCAACGGAATATTGTGATGTGGGTTGTGGTTGTGGATAAGAAAATGATGTATATAGAATACAAAGACAAAACGTTATATACTATAATATGTAACGGAGAAACAAAAACAGGCTCTGAGGCTATATAATATAATAAAATAAAATAAAATACAATATTATGTAATAATATATAATGAAATGCAATATAATAATATAATATAATAACGATACTCATCTGTAATTAGATTTTCAACTACACACACACACACACACAACGCATTTATTTTATTTAATTTAATTAAAAAACACCGAGCAGACAAAAACACGTCCACTCGGTATGAAGATCCACACAACACTCTCATCTTTGCACTTCGTGAAATGGACCTTAATTATCATGATGTTCTTGTTGACCAAGTTTATTTCTAGAAACGGCTCTGGTATATCAATTTGTTCCATTTCTAGCTTTAAACATGTACTTTTGTGGAATCCCGTCCTAAGACTGAATGCCTATTACAGCTACGAGAGATAATTCATTGGAAATTATTTATCATAAATCTTATTTAATCTCTCCAGTTCAACAGCATTCATATTTTATTGTTAATGTTGTTGCTTCTTTTTGTTATCAGCCCACAATTATTCTATATTTGACGTTGGATGTAAATTATATTATTTTTCGATCGGTGAGACTCAAACTCGATACCGATAACAAACTATCCTACTAGATTATTTAGATAAACTAATCCTGGATTTAAAAATGAAACTTGAAGTATAGATTTATCAGGGTTTGAATTCATTTATTATTAAAGCAGAAAGAAATTTAAAACTTTAAATTGTTAGAACTGTCCATATTTTTATATATGTAGGTCAAACTAAGACCTCATTAAAATTTAAAAAAAAATTAGATATAAATCGAAACAAATGGCAGAATTGACATGCACCTAAACAACTATGACAGTATTGCATATAAAAAAAGAAGACATTGTGAGCCAAAACGAAGTGAAGAATAAACAATATTTTTATTGAATAATAAATACAAGACATCAATAAACAACAATTGAAAATCGGATACATAAATAAATAGTTAGTAAACAACCAATGTATAAACTCGACAATCTAATTGTTTATTTAACACCTTGATCAGAATAGGCGAAGACCACATGATTCAGTAAATTAGGTGGGATACAAGAGGGATTGCAAACTCATACAACCATCGTACATACAATAGTAAAGACTGGACTTAGACAATGCAATGACATGTAGGCTTGCAAAAAAGTACTATAGCCGTACACATGTGATTTCGCTGATAAAGGTTAAATGACGTTAAAAGTTTTCAGTAAAAGATTTGGGTTTGTTTCGGCCTCATAAAAGATTAAAGACTTAAATATATCATTAGATTTATATTCGTGAGATTCAAGGGTTTAAAGCATTATTACCACATAAATAAAGCTGAAATGTTTAAATGTGAATGCTTTTTGGGTTGAGTATAAACTTCTATTTTACCAAATGCTGTATATAATTCCGCAATTAATTTTTTTGTCACAAACGAATTTACTGTAGAATATATATTGCTACCTACATTAATAACATATATATGTACATATACTTATCAACTGGTTTTCTATGAGTGTATAATGTCTACATGTGTGTGTGTGTGTGCTTGCGTATGTTATCTTGTTGGACTGTTGAAGTATAACTAACTAAAACCACTAACCAGTGATGCAGCCTCCCGAAAATTTGATAAAAATTATGTTTATGACTATTTACCATCCAAAGTTTAAGCTAAACAATTAATTGGCGAGTCCATTTGATTTACCACTCAGTCAACCCATTGAATGCAGAATCATTAAGTTAAAGTTACACTTCCTCTAATACAAAGTTTAATCCATTAGATGGATACAACGCTTTTCAAAGCTTTCTTCGTATAACTCGTGTTCATCTATAATCGGCAATATTCTAGACAGTATAAAGTCAATCTCTGAGGTGCGTTTTCTTTAATCGTTATACTTGTAAATATTGTGATGGTCAAACCAACTAAGTATGGCTGTGTTACAAATTAGAAGCATTTTCCAAGTCCCTTTTGTTTCTTCGGGTATTTCGAGCTCAAAGCTCGCTATCTTCCATTATGTAGTAATTAAAATAGTTCCAATATGGATACTATTGCACAGAGTCCTGTCACAAAAGTAGTACTATAGTTTTTTTAAATTATGTCCCGAAGCATTTAATCCCATCTTTCTATGTTAAATGCGTTTCTTAAAAAGTGTAACAATAACTTGTATGTGCGTTCGGATGTGTGTGAATGACCACGAATGCCTGTGACGTTGGTAGTTCGTGTATATTGATTTTATAAAACAGAATTAACAAAACTATTTCATAAAATATAAAAGACCATTTCAATTTATTATAGAGTCCATTTCTAATACTTCAATCAAACAATAACCACAAAAAAACAACTGAACTCGGCTTACTACTCTTAATAACTATAGGCTATTATCTAATCCTGAATTAGAAATACGAATCTAGTTGAATACCATTCTATTGCGACATATTTAAAATGGCGTCTACAGCGCTAGATACAGTAGTCAGCAAAGTTGGGCGTGTAAATTACAGGATGAAATTTATACGGTTTATTACATGTAAAAACGTGTAATTTACATAAGATTTTACATTCTATATGTAAAAATTAAAAAAATTGTTTTTTGTAACTGACGCGCCATCTCTTATCAAATCTAATTAACATCATCTGTTAAAATATCTCATTTTACTATTTTAGTGTACTATTTTAGTATTAGTGTACAATTTTTTTTCGACTATATCTGAACGTCGAAATAATTTTTAGAAATCTCCTTAATTGGCTCAGGTCAAAGTAAAAAAAAACCTTTTCCAACTAACAATGGTGACAAGAAAACTAACAAATTTTGCAAAAACACATTTATCCATATTAATTGTTATTAACCCAAACGAATGTCGACAACCTTTTAAACATTGTTTCAAGATTTGTACTGCTCAAATGAAGAAGATTATATTTACATATCGTCTGAATAATAACAAAGCATTATAATCCGAACTACACTTTATGCATTATTTTCTGACAAGATTTTGTTACATTCCTTAGTCTAAATGTCCTTAAATAAAACACGAACATCCCAAAAGGTGTTACGATGGTTGTTTTACAACCTTTAAATAGCTTGCACTGCGAATGGTATTGTTTTAGTTTTTAACATGTAATTTACGTTTTTTAAATGTAAAATCCCAAATGTAGTACTCAGTATTGCAAATAAGAATATTTTATACGATTCGTGAGTGCGGTAGCTTCTCATCACTTAGTTAGCCTCAAACTATATAGTAACATCGATCTTACATCAAAACTAGTGCGTTGACTTCTAAAAGTCCCAGAGTTTAAGTTCAACATAAACGATAAAATGGAACATATAAACGTCAAAGAAACGCTTTATACCAACAGAATTGCTATTTGCTTCATCTACATGCTATTGAACGAACTCCAAACGCAAATTATAATGGCAAATTGATAATAAAAAAGGTATCCCCTTCCGATACCATCGAGATTATACGTCTGAAACCAATAATAACGGTTGAATGCGATTTTCAGATTAATCATCTCTAATCAGACGATTATACTTTTTAATATCCATTTTGAAAATGTTCTGACAAATTTATAGTCATCTTATAATTAATCGAATGTTAGCCCAGCATATCTGAAAAAGTTTGCTGCACATTTTCTGAAGTGGCCTTTTCCATGATCAGCCTTTTTTCATGACAGCTGTTTGTAAAGTCGCGTGATGTCTTCGACTTTGAATAGTAATTCGAGTTGTGCATGTATATGTTGTTGTTGTTATTCACTAGGCCCGTTTCGATCTAACGATAATAACTTTGTACGACTGTGTGATCGAAAAAATCAAAAATCCTCATCATCAGGTATATGATGACCGGACTTGTGTTTTTAATCGGGTCGCAAAAGTGTTAGCGAATTACAAGTACTTAACTCGAAATTGTCTATTTCGATTGTGGCTTTAACTGTACGAATTAATTTATTTGGAGTACTTACTTATTGAACAGTGAGCTTGGCTTGCTTACAGTGAGTTTTTGTTAGTTCACTTTTAACCTTCGTGTAATGTCGTATTATAACGATAATTTTAATATAACTGTAATTTTATGTTGATGTAGATTTTATGTTATATTTAATATAGTTTAAAAAAAATGCAACCAACAAATTCACATATTAAATGGAACTGAAGAATTACGAAGTAATTCTCGAAAGGGGTAGTTTAAAACAAATTGTGTGAATAAACACATCTAAGTATATGACCACCTGTTGGAGTTCAGAATTCATGGGCCGTCCCATCATCCATATCAGTACTATAGGTTGACATGAAGCTATGCAATGTGTTGATGATTCTACGTAAATCTAGTCTATAACCATACGTTGAGTGCCTCAGGCACCAAAAAAGATTGCGAAGATATAAACAAACAAGCAAAACATTAAATCTAGATAAATTTCATTTCATTTCCAAACTAAAAATTGTAATTTTCAATTTATATTTAATTTTCCACTTTACATTATGCCGGTAAACTTGAATGAGTAAAAAAATTGAATGAACAACTTTTTTGTTTTACTTCAACTACCTTTAATTGCTTTTGTAGGTAAGACGAGTGTAATGTACTTTAATAATTTTATTTCCAGTAGATTTGCACATACACGTACATATCAGAATCACAGTCTGGAACGAATAAAGAACACACATTTTTATATGGATTCATGACATGTGTACATACAAACATACATGTATAATGTATATTTTATCTTAAAATAATCATGTATGTAATCGTGAATCAAGGACGTAACCGACACATATTATGTTCTGTTATATGTTTTTAATGAAGGGTATACACTCTTTTGAATTAGATCAAATTCCATTTCTGAAACTCAATCGATTGTATATTTTAAAGAATATCTTAAAATTCATCTTCGGTGTGATCATATCACATGGCTGGATTCAATGTAATAATGTCGATAAAATAAACCAAATGTTAAGTTTAAGAATCTTTGTTATAATGTCGTGAATCTAAGTAGAAACCTCTTACAGACTATGTATATATAGCATCCAGATATAGTTTGTTTTAGTTCTGGATACTATTACAAAGTGGAGTAGTGTTTCTTTTAACATGACGAGGACAACAAAATAACGGTGAATGACCAATGGTATTAAAACATTATGATTACAACAGGGAGATGTAACCTGCCACTCATTTTAAAAATTTGCTTTATTGAACACGAACAAAGTTCCCGTTCCTTTATAATCTCATGTAACATACATTATCCGTAAAAGGGAGAGATCTCAAGTGAAATGTTTTTGCTGGCAATTCAATCAAGTTCTTGTATATGCAAACAATATCTGAGTGATTAAATATCTGAACTCTGTGGTTTTTGGAACTAAGGCGCAATGAATTTGAATAATGGTAACCATGCGTTTGATCGAGTGATGAGTATGAGAAAGAATATAAAGTTATACCAAGGATATAAAGTCAGTTTGTCTGACTCTTCGATTTTTTATTTGTCCTTCATCACCAGGTTTAAAATTCATTGGCCGATCTATTTTCCATGTCAGCATATAGTACTAACATGGAAAGCAAGTCGACCAATGAATTCTCAACTCCAAAAGAGAGTCACAGATGTGTTAATTTACACCACCGGTTTTAATCGCAATCGGTAATAGGGTACCTCCAGCTCCAAAACCCATAGCATTAACTGTTGCTTAATTTGGACGGTCCACTTCTAAAATCGAAATGTCTTGCAAATATTGATATTTTTGATTTTAGATCAAACCCGTTGTCATGTACATATATGGATGAGATGTGCAAGTTAAACCTTGACGAATGAGTGTGTTTTAAAATATGAGAGAAGAATTTTTCGTGAGGTATATAGCACAAAACGTGACGTTGATGACTAATATCGTTAAATTTAATATGCAAGATCCAGATATTACGCATGAAATTAAATGATGATAAGCACTCGGACTCGGCAACGATCGAGTGCACTTTGGATAGGCGAAAAGATTGTGCGACGATGGTTTCACGGTATAGAGTGCAATCTGGAATCATCTAACTATTTATTCTAATTCGCCGTTAAGGTTCAAGTTACACAGTTGCTCTAAGGCATACTTATATCTGCCGGATCGTTGTTACCACCATTCAAACACTGGATAACTCCATAAAAACCTATAGTAATTAAAATAAGTGCAGATAGTTTCTTTGATTTAAAAACTTGTGTATAACAGGAGTAACAAGGATATATTTTATGTAGTGCTCCAAATTAAAGGCATAACCAAATATCGCATTAAGGAATAACTTTATTCGTTATACTCTTGCTATCGGTGCTTGTTATATTTGCTTTGTCCACTTATTTGAATTCATCTTGATTAGTATTCACTAAAATCTTCTCCTAATTATTCATTGCTGATTAATTTCTTTATTATATTGAATCACTCGTTTTGAAGTTATGGATTGTACAACCGGATGTTCCAATCTATTGGCGAAGTTTTTCAAAGTTTACAAAAGACGATTTTTGTCCGTAGGTTTTCTTCATCTAGATATTTATTGTACTTCTAGTTATGGTAGTTATTTCTTCATCCCGAGCTACGATGTGTATAGGTGTAAGAAATTTGAATCTATTTGATAATATATACTTGATAATCCTTATGGGTTTAGTGACACAACGGCCTGAGCATATTGAACAATTGCTATCATATTGAGGATATATATATATATATATATATATATATATATATATATATATATATATATATATATATATATATGTATATACATATATATATGTATATATATATATATATATATATATATATATATATATATATATATATATATATATATATATATATATATATATATATACTATTGGAACAGCATCTCTCAACAAAACTCACTATTTTAGTTAGTTTTTCTTATGAAACACAACCAGACACTTTTATAATAGGTTTGGTATATATCTTACGGTTAAAGTCCGAAAAAAATCGGCGAATGTCGACATTTACCGGTAAATGTGTAAATTTATCAAAATATGAACCAAAGTGTACCGAAATCCATTAATAGATTCTATATAATCCGTTCATAGATTGAACATACATTTACCAAAGGGATATGTAAATTACATTTATCAAATGAATAGGCATTTTGGACTTTAACCGTAACATATATAGGGTTGGAAGCGTTGCACCTAAAATAATATATAAAAGCGAAAAATTTTAATTTGTCCAGAAATCTGAATTTCTATGCAAGATTTTGCTTTTATTTTATGTCTTACGCATGTGACCTTAATCGGAATCAACCTCTGACATTATACTCTTCGGATTATTATATTGGCGGTTCTGGTCATCCTCTTTGGTCGAAAGGATGCCACCTCAATTATTTGTGGTTTTCTATTTACAAGTACTCAGGCCCGTAAGTATATGTATCAACAATCAACATAATGCAGTTGAGGTTATATGTGGGTGTTATACTAAAGCTGTTATTATTGAGTTTTTAACTCGTAGAAGAGCAAAGCTGTTTGTTACTTATTTACCTCCAAAGCTGACATTTCTTCTGTATAGCAACGTTAGACATTCATATCACAAATACATATTACCACCTGTACAAATAATTTTTTTTTTATTTTGTCCCTAGTTCAGAAGACTGTAATCGATCATTGACATTATCTTGTTCTAACATACTATAATCAGATGTCCTTATTTTTGTAATCCTTATTTAAAATTATTGGTCGAATAATTTAATCACGACATTTGTATTATAACATTAAGTTATTGCTATCTTAAACGGTGTAGACAATTTATATTCTTGGTTTAATGGTCTTTTGGCGTGTTTACTGTTGTGGTCAGATGATGGGTCACATGGGAAATTTAATTTGTTCATACAAAATGCGATTATATCGTAATATTTTATTTAATAATTTCAATTTTTTTTAGCAAACTAAATAATTTTATTTTAATTTGCAGCTCCATTCGGAATATCGTAGTACCTATCGATGGCACGAATATACCGGAGGACCAGAAGTAATACGAAAGCCTCCCGTACCTAATCAATTTGGTAATACAAAATATATATATATGTTTGTTATTTTTATTATGTTTCTAATTTTTTTTTTTTATATGTTAAATGTTGATATTATGTTTTTTGATCTTAAATTGGCAATTAAAAATTATAAATCAAATTTTTTTAAGTTTAACAACTACATACATAAAAACATTTGGTTGTAACAAAAAATGAAAAGATGTTGAAAATAATTCGATTCAAAATTTAATAATGGTATATTGGAATTTGATCTTACTTTAAAAAATCTGATTGCGATTAGTATTTGACAATATTACGGTGGTCGTTCTTTATATAATTATCAAAACCAAATTAACCTATTAGACCATTATACACATGCTTATGTCAGGCTATCGCTATCATATCTTGAAATAATTATAACGTTTTGCATGCAATGCCATCTATTGATAATTAGTTTGATTCAGTTAACTAAAATTAATATTGTCCATCTTATGTATAGAGGCTACTTCGCTATTCCAAATTGATAATATAAATGAATATTTTATTGATAATAAAACAGATGAGCTTGCCCAAACGAATATTTATTATTTATTATAACACAACATTGTTGGCCTAGCCTCATAAAGCTTGTAATGGTAAATAGTAAAATCTTTATGAATAATAAGAACCCTATCTGATGTTTTGAAATATCAATTTGATGTCAAAATTGACTAAATTAAATTTTACTGAAAAGAACCACCACTGCACTTATGTATGTAAATTAATAAATATGTAAGTAATATATATATATATATATATATATATATATATATATATATATATATATATATATATATATATATATGTTATATATATATATATATATATATATATATATATATATATATATATATATATATATATATATATCGGGTGTACCATAATTTAGGATAAATGTGTAGGGAACTAATTAGGCATTACAAAACTAAACTCCAAATGCATCCATCATTTATCGCTGATTTGTTTAGTTTTCGGGAATTTAATAAGAAAACTTATATTCTCCTCGAAAACATATCCACTTCATCTTAAACTCGTTAAAAAATAAAAGACCATCCAGTGTTACCTCTTTATAGGAGTTGGTATCAATGTTGCATAACAAAAGAGTTGTTTATGTAATACCAATGTATGGCCATATGGAAATTTCATTGCTATAAGGGATCGTTGTTTTCAGGTTAATTTTGACCATATACGAGTGTGACTGGGAATGTTATGAATAATAATGGAGGTATACATGAAATCTAAGGAGATATGATAAAATATGTCACATTTATTTACAAGTTGGAGGTTAGTTTTTGATGCCTGGTACCCTCGCCATTTTTCCATTTCCACGGGTGTATATATATATATATATATATATATATATATATATATATATATATAATATATATATATGTATATATATAAATATATATATATATATATATATATATATATATATATATATATATATATATATATATATATATATATATATATATATATATATATATATATATATATATATATACGGGTGAGTTTCCTAATAAATGCAGGGCTTTTATCTCGAGAACGGTGCTAGAGGGGGAAGAGTCGAGGGGGACGTCTAGTGGTGATCTTCAATGACCTTGACACTCATTAGTTTCGGAGATATAGGCTAAAGTTAGGTTTTTTTAAATTAGAACCTATACTTTTGAGCGTTTGTTTTTATTAAACAATTAAAAGTAAACACTTTTTGCTCACACATCATTTTTGTAAAGTGTATGATTTCAGAGATATGAGCAAAAATTGATATTCACTAAAGCAATCGAATTTTCCCTAAGTTCTACAAATTAAAATAGAAAATATCAAATGTTCTTTGACTTATTATGCAATTTTTTTGTTTTATTACTTTGTGATAAAATTACAATTATCTTAGAAAAAGTTTTTTATCATGTTGTACACTAACCAGAAAGCATTCGACATGATGATGATCTACGGTGAGTGTCGACAAAATGAAAGCATGGCGATTAGATTATACGCTGAACGACATCCAGATCGTCGGCACTTTAGAAGAGGTGTATTTAAACGTTTAGCAGATAAGCTGCGCACTACCGGAAGCATAAGAAACCAAAGGAAAGGTCGTGAGTGTCCTGAGGAAATTGTTGTAGATGTGCTAGCTGCAGTATCACAGGACCCACACACATCAACAAAGAAATATTGCACGAGATAGAGGAATATCTCAAACGACCGTGTCTCGCGTTTTGAGAGAAAACAAATTCCATGCGTACCACATATCATTGTTGCAAGAGTTATCTGCTTATGATTTTAGATCAAGAATTCAATTTTGTCTTTGGGCGAGGTAACAAATTGAAGAAAATCCAGATTTCTTTCGTCTTGTCATGTGGACTGACGAGGCAACGTTTAAGAGCGACGGTAATGTGAATAGGCATAATTTACATTATTGGAATGACGTGAATCCACATTGGATGCGTTCCGTTGACCATCAACATCGTTGGAGTGTAAATGCTTGGGCTGGAATAGTTGGATCTCGCCTAATTGGACCTTTTTTTTTGATGGAACACTAACTACACAAAAATTTGTGAATTTTTTATTACAAGATTTTCCCAATTTATTTGAAGACATTCCATTACGAGTAAGACAAGAAATGTGGCTTCAGTTGGATGGTGCGCCTCCCCATTTTGGTATAGCTTCCCAACAACAACTAAATCTAATGTTTCCAGAATAAATGGGTTGGAAGAAGTGGCTCTACTCCTTTTCCAGCAAGATCACCCGATTTAACATGCATGGACTTTTATTTATGGGGAAAAGTGAAAGACTTAGCCTATTTCAATCGGCCTACCACTGCTGAAAATATGAAACAAAGAATTGAAGATATTTTTAGAAATCATATTTTAGAAGCTGAATTAGAAGCAGTTCATCTAAATTTTATAAGACGAGTAGAAAAATGTTTGGAATCAAATGGCGGACATTTTGAACATTTATTAAATTAATAAACAACATGATAAAAAACTTTTTCTAAGATAATTGTAATTTTATCACAAAGTAATAAAACAAAAAAATTGCATAATAAGTCAAAGAACATTTGATATTTTCTATTTTAATTTGTAGAACTTAGGGAAAATTCGATTGCTTTAGTGAATATCAATTTTTGCTTATATTTCTGAAATCATACACTTTACAAAAATGATGTGTGAGCAAAAAGTGTTTACTTTGAATTGCTTAATAAAAACAAACACTCAAAAGTATAGGTTCTAATTTAAAAAAACCTAACTTTAGCCTATATCTCCGAAACTAATGAGTGTCAAGGTCATTGAAGATCACCACTAGACGTCCTCCTCGACTCTTAATAAATTTCATTATGAGTAATTTTCTCCTATCTAGCACCGTTCTCGAGATAAAAGCCCTGCATTTATTAGGAAACTCACCCGTATATATATATATATATATATATATATATATATATATATATATATATATATATATATATATATATATATATATATATATATATATATATATATACATATATATATATATATATATATATATATATATATATATATATATATATATATATATATATTTATATATATATATATATATATATATATATATATATATATATATATATATATATATATATATATATATATATATATATATATATATAATATATATATATATATATATATATATATATATATATATATATATAATATATATATATATATATATATATATATATATATATATATATATATATATATATATATATATATATATATATATATATATATATATATATATATATATATATATATATATATATATATATATATATATAATATATATATATATATATATATATATATATATATATATATATATATATATATATATATATATATATATATATATTATATATATATATATATATATATATATATATATATATATATATATATATATATATATATATATATAATATATATATATATATATATATATATATATATATATATATATATATATATATATATATATATATATATATATATATATATTATATATATATATATATATATATATATATATATATATATATATATATTATATATATATATATATATATATATATATATATATATATATATATATATATATATATATATATATATAATATATATATATATATATATATATATATTATATATATATATGAAACTTTAAGTCACATTTAAGGAAAAGTCGTGAAATTTCTTTGAAATTGAAAATTGCGACTCCTCAGAGCAAATTTATGTAAAATTCTTGCAAACCAACATAGTATTTGAACAGCCTTAAACTAAATAATTTGGTACATCACTTATGTCACTCACTTGTTTATCACTTTATAATAAATAAGTATACAAAATACTGAAAGAATAAAAAAATCCCGAAAAAATATTGAAATGTCAAAAACGGCGAGAATCGAATTCAAGAGCGTGGTGTGACGAGAACCTCTTTTAACCATTAAGCTATACAAACGAAGACCATACGGCTATTAGTAATAAATTAAATGTCAAATTTACGAACTGAGGTTCAACTGGACCGAAGTAGCACTTCAAACCATAATATCGTTTCTTCTACTATGATAACGGGACTAAATTACTTAAGCCTTCCCTAAATCGTGATGGTAGTGATAAATATATCCTAGTATCACTTATGTTAAATTTCTTCTCTTCTAAAAAGGCATTTATTACTATTTATTCTTCAGTTCACGAGCAAATTCCTTATTTATTTTGTGGTTTTCTTATAAATATGTTAACTTTAAATTTTTGAACTAGTTTGTACTGCTAAGGACTTCTTTAATGCACAGTCAAATTCCAAGCTATTTTGGTGCACTTCGTTTTAAAGTTGCCTTTCTTAAAATGTTTTAATAGAATATCATCGACTTCAATAATGAGTACCAGCTCCTATATAGTAGTTGTTCATCGCAGATTTACTACAACCAAGATTTTGAGCTG